>JAYEPQ010000005.1:16054024-16736524 GCA_036321105.1 Dracaena cambodiana | reverse complement strand
GAAATGATTGAAGGGAATAAAAAGAAAAGAGAGGGAAGGAAAATCGAAATGAAATAAAGAATAAAACAAAAAAATAAGTAGAAAATAGAAGAGCCAATATTCCAAATGAACAAATTCAAACCCGAAAAGGATCTTTCCGATTCTCAAAGAATGAGGGGCAAAGGGAATGATCGAGAAAGATCTCTTGTTTTTATTATATTAGATTAGAAGATCGTGATTTGATCCGCATATGTTTGTTAAAAAAAATAATCTTCTCCTTTGATAAAAAAAAATATTTCTATATTAGCTAATCAAAAAGAATATCTTGAATTAGAAAATTCCAACAAAAAAAAACAACAAGGTCAAGAAGATTTTGTATCAGATCTACGAAAATAAAACAAAAGAAAAATCTTGCTCTTGAATTGTTTTTTCTTTCTGCCTTTTTTAATATCTACTCCCGTGTATGCTCATGGAGGCTAGTAGTCAGGTAGTCTGGTCTACGATATGAGTCTCATGCTCTTCCCCCTCATTCAAACATGGGAGATGCCAGAATTTGCCCTACCTCTTTTGTCATCACCGGAAAGGTCATCACGTCACTCCAGCGACGCTTCAAAACGGATGTGCTGACTAGATTGCGCAACCCCTTCAGCCTCGGCTCCTTTCCTCTTGTCTAGGCTGTGTGGTTCAGCCTCGGCTCCTTTCCTCGTCATTGCATGTGTCGACCAATTCCTCCTCAACTGATGTAGCCAACTTCGATACAAAACCAGCATATAGGAGTTTGCTTGACGAAGGCTCGTCGGGAGGGATAACCATTCATCAGGATAATCAAACCTTTTTGTCGTCAGTGCTACAGAATCCCCTGCTCGTGGAAGGTTTGAAGGAAGAATGCGCAGTTGACGAGGGTAACTATCCTCTCAGATTCGAAGAGGGGAAGGGCCGAAGCAAAGCGCTCAACCGACGAGGGCATGCACATAACAATTCCTCATGAATATCATCGATTTGAAAATGTAGTAGATTTGTTGATTGTTTCATTCGATTAGAAGGTCTTGTATCAGAGCGAACACGCAACTAAACTATAGGAATGACGTACATAAAAAAAGGAATTGCTTCATTCCGCATGTGGTGAGATGAAAGGCTGTCTCATGCCAGTCCAACCTATGTTTTGCCTATCTGATGGTAGTACGTCACTACTCCCATTGGGGATTTTCATCCCCCGTCACCCCTACCTATGCGAGTCCAAAGTAACTCGATATTGTAACAACTGAATATGTCAAAGACACAGGTTCAGGTATGTCTTTCTCCCGAATCCCGGTCCCACTTCCGTCAGCCGTCGGAGTAGGGTTAAATTGAACATTCCTCCGTTGTTTGGGCATACGTTGAAGATTGAAGAAGGGATGCCCATCATCAATTGCTTTGGAAGGACGGGCTGGGACATGCGGGTGATGAAAGAAAAGCTATTGTTGGAGTTCCGGGCCTGATTCATCAACATAGGAAGAGTGGGCTGACGAACCTCCAGTATTGGAAAGATTCACTTTCGACGAAAAGTTACCGATGAACAAAACCTAATCGTGGAATGTATTAAATCGACAGGTGCATTGGAGTTGCAGGCCTAGAACCTGCAGATAAGGAAGATGAGTATGGGTCCTGTGCTGTCAGCTCAGAAAGGGGATGGTGCTTTAGCCAAAGAAGGGGGTGTGACCTGAGCCGACGAGGACGACACTACTGGCAAAGACCGTTTGGCAAAAACGCCACAGGCGCGAAACACTTGCACCGAGGGAGCATAGGGAGGAAAGGGAGCCTGGACGGTGAAAGAGCTAGGGGAGGCCAGGTCATTTGACAGAAATGGAAGGTCCGAGCGGCTCATTTATTCGTCGAAAAAAGAGGAACGAGCCAATGGATCGCAGGATTATACCGAGTCAACGGTAGACTGATAGCACTGCCTACACGTGACTCCGCTTCCGAGGTCGAGCAGTCTCAATTTTGACAAAGGATTTGCGAGTGAATGCTAGGTTAGGCCACCTCAAATGGCGTGAGCCGCATGCGGGGTGAGCCGCATGCGGGGTGACCCGCACGTACGGTTTTTAGCGTGATCCGGCCGAAAGACCGACTGGCGCCCACGCGACTAGAGGGACTGAGAAATTCATAGAGTACAAAACTTATCTTAAAGCTTTACCTAATTCTGACGGTTCAGAGGGCAATCGCGGAGTCACTAAATGAAGTCATCCTTCACTTTTGAAGGTGCTGACCCGCAGCTAGGCAAATATGACTAAGTGACGTTTAGAATATGGCAACGACAACAGCATGTCGTATAAGGAGATAACAGGTGGAGCCACCGACCCACTGACGACTCACGTGTCTACAGCTACATCCCTGAGCGGTAGTCAAACAGGGGTGTGAATGCGAGATGCCAGCGGAATGATCAGCCGGACAGAAGCTAGGGCTGCTTCCTTCCCACTGTGTCCTTCCGTCATGTGTTGGTGATGCAAAGTGAGTGCCCGGAAAAGAACAGGAACTGGGTCGATCAGAAACATGGCGAAGTATCCGAAGAATAACTGCACACTTACATGATCTTTGCCGATCGCTCGGAGCATTCGATGGAATCAGTGAACTACACTTGCATCGTCGATAGATGTGTGGGATAGAGGGCTCGTGGTACCTGCTGCCCACCCTTCCTCCGGTTTGATAACCGTGTGAACGGAGAGTGGGCGAGCAAAAGGGAAGGCGGTCTTCATACGGAGTCGCACACGTCGAGCAGTGCGGGATCCCATAGAATGGGTCGAGTAAACTCCCGTCGAGGCCAAGAAAATCAAGATGAAGTCTTCTTTTTTTTTTTTCATTTCACGGTCTTTCTTTTTTCGTCAATGAAAATCTCGAAAAGGAGGGCGCAATTGGTATTTCCTAAAAAAGGGAAGGCAGAGGTGACGGTAATCGAATGGCAAAGAGAGGCGGCTCGGTAGGAAAGGAATGGTCAATCGTCGACATTGATAGATCACTTCTTTGTTGGCGAAACGATGGGAAGGGGGAAACCACGCCAGTGATTCTCTGAGCCGGTCGTCTATTTCCATTTCCAGCTCCTAGGGAAACTGGTCTCGCTTGATGAGGAGCCGAGACAAGAGGAAATTCGAAAAGGATCTTTCTGATTCTCAAAGAATGAGGGGCAAAGGGAATGATCGAGAAAGATCTCTTGTTTTTATTATATTAGATTAGAAGATCGTGATTTGATCCGCATATGTTTGTTAAAAAAAATAATCTTCTCCTTTGATAAAAAAGAATATTTCTATATTAGCTAATCAAAAAGAATATCTTGAATTAGAAAATTCCAACAAAAAAAAACAACAAGGTCAAGGAGATTTTGTATCAGATCTACGAAAATAAAACAAAAGAAAAATCTTGCTCTTGAATTGTTTTTTCTTTCTGCCTTTTTTAATATCTACTCCCGTGTATGCTCATGGAGGCTAGTAGTCAGGTAGTCTGGTCTACGATATGAGTCTCATGCTCTTCCCCCTCATTCAAACATGGGAGATGCCAGAATTTGCCCTACCTCTTTTGTCATCACCGGAAAGGTCATCACGTCACCCCAGCGACGCTTCAAAACGGATGTGCTGACTAGATTGCGCAACCCCTTCAGCCTCGGCTCCTTTCCTCTTGTCTAGGCTGTGTGGTTCAGCCTCGGCTCCTTTCCTCGTCGTTGCATGTGTTGACCAATTCCTCCTCAACTGATGCAGCCAACTTCGATACAAAACCAGCATATAGGAGTTTGCTTGACGAAGGCTCGTCGGGAGGGATAATCATTCATCAGGATAATCAAACCTTTTTGTCGTCAGTGCTACAGAATCCCCTGCTCATGGAAGGTTTGAAGGAAGAATGCGCAGTTGACGAGGGTAACTATCCTCTCAGATTCGAAGAGGGGAAGGGCCGAAGCAAATCGCTCAACCGACGAGGGCATGCACATAACAATTCCTCATGAATATCGTCGATTTGAAAATGTAGATTTGTTGATTGTTTCATTCGATTAGAAAGTCTTGTATCAGAGCGAACACGAAACTAAACTATAGGAATGACGTACATAAAAAAAGGAATTGCTTCATTCCGCATGTGGTGAGATGAAAGGCTGTCTCATGCCAGTCCAACCTATGTTTTGCCTATCTGATGGTAGTACGTCACTACTCCCATTGGGGATTTTCATCCCCCGTCACCCCTACCTATGCGAGTCCAAAGTAACTCGATATTGTAACAACTGAATATGTCAAAGACACAGGTTCAGGTATGTCTTTCTCCCGAATCCCGGTCCCACTTCCGTCAGCCGTCGGAGTAGGGTTAAATAGAACATTCCTCCGTTGTTTGGGCATACGTTGAAGATTGAAGAAGGGATGCCCATCATCAATTGCTTTGGAAGGACGGGCTGGTACATGCGGGTGATGAAAGAAAAGCTATTGTTGGAGTTCCGGGCCTGATTCATCAACATAGGAAGAGTGGGCTGACAAACCTCCAGTATAGGAAAGATTCACTTTCGACGAAAAGTTACCGATGAACAAAACCTAATCGTGGAATGTACTAAATCGACAGGTGCATTGGAGTTGCAGGCCTAGAACCTGCAGATAAGGAAGATGAGTATGGGTCCTGTGCTGTCAGCTCAGAAAGGGGATGGTGCTTTAGCCAAAGAAGGGGGTGTGACCTGAGCCGACGAGGACGACACTACTGGCAAAGACCGTTTGGCAAAAACGCCGCAGGCGCGAAACACTTGCACCGAGGGAGCATAGGGAGGAAAGGGAGCCTGGACGGTGAAAGAGCTAGGGGAGGCCAGGTCATTTGACAGAAATGGAAGGTCCGAGCGGCTCATTTATTCGTCGAAAAAAGAGGAACGAGCCAATGGATCGCAGGATTATACCGAGTCAACGGTAGACTGATAGCACTGCCTACACGTGACTCCGCTTCCGAGGTTGAGCAGTCTCAATTTTGACAAAGGATTTGCGAGTGAATGCTAGGTTAGGCCACCTCAAATGGCGTGAGCCGCATGCGGGGTGACCCGCACGTACGGTTTTTAGGGTGAACCGGCCGAAAGACCGACCGGCGCCCACACGACTAGAGGGACTGAGAAATTCATAGAGTACAAAACTTATCTTAAAGCTTTACCTAATTCTGACGGTTCAGAGGGCAATCGCGGAGTCACTAAATGAAGTCCTCCTTCACTTTTGAAGGTGCTGACCCGCAGCTAGGCAAATATGACTAAGTGACGTTTAGAATATGGCAACGACAACAGCATGTCGTATAAGGAGATAACAGGTGGAGCCACCGACCCACTGACGACTCACGTATCTACAACTATATCCCTGAGCGGTAGTCAAACAGGGGTGTGAATGCGAGATGCCAGCGGAATGATCAGCCGGACAGAAGCTAGGGCTGCTTCCTTCCCACTGTGTCCTTCCGTCATGTGTTGGTGATGCAAAGTGAGTGCCCGGAAAAGAACAGGAACTGGGTCGATCAGAAACATGGCGAAGTATCCGAAGAATAACTGCACACTTACATGATCTTTGCCGATCGCTCGGAGCATTCGATGGAATCAGTGAACTACACTTGCATCGTCGATAGATGTGTGGGATAGAGGGCTCGTGGTACCTGCTGCCCACCCTTCCTCCGGTTTGATAACCGTGTGAACGGAGAGTGGGCGAGCAAAAGGGAAGGCGGTCTTCATACGGAGTCGCACACGTCGAGCAGTGCGGGATCCCATAGAATGGGTCGAGTAAACTCCCGTCGAGGCCAAGAAAATCAAGATGAAGTCTTCTTTTTTTTTTCATTTCACGGTCTTTCTTTTTTCGTCAATGAAAATCTCGAAAAGGAGGGCGCAATTGGTATTTCCTAAAAAAGGGAAGGCAGAGGTGACGGTAATCGAATGGCAAAGAGAGGCGGCTCGGTAGGAAAGGAATGGTCAATCGTCGACATTGATAGATGACTTCTTTGTTGGCGAAACGATGGGAAGGGGGAAACCACGCCAGTGATTCTCTGAGCCGGTCGTCTATTTCCATTTCCAGCTCCTAGGGAAACTGGTCTCGCTTGATGAGGAGCCGAGACAAGAGGAAATTCGAAAAGGATCTTTCTGATTCTCAAAGAATGAGGGGCAAAGGGAATGATCGAGAAAGATCTCTTGTTTTTATTATATTAGATTAAAAGATCGTGATTTGATCCGCATATGTTTGTTAAAAAAAATAATCTTCTCCTTTGATAAAAAAAATATTTCTATATTAGCTAATCAAAAAGAATATCTTGAATTAGAAAATTACAACAAAAAAAAACAACAAGGTCAAGGAGATTTTGTATCAGATCTACGAAAATAAAACAAAAGAAAAATCTTGCTCTTGAATTGTTTTTTCTTTCTGCCTTTTTTAATATCTACTCCCGTGTATGCTCATGGAGGCTAGTAGTCAGGTAGTCTGGTCTACGATATGAGTCTCATGCTCTTCCCCCTCATTCAAACATGGGAGATGCCAGAATTTGCCCTACCACTTTTGTCATCACCGGAAAGGTCGTCACGTCACCCCAGCGACGCTTCAAAATGGATGTGCTGACTAGATTGCGCAACCCCTTCAGCCTCGGCTCCTTTCCTCTTGTCTAGACTGTGTGGTTCAGCCTCGGCACCTTTCCTCGTCGTTGCATGTGTTGACCAATTCCTCCTCAACTGATGCAGCTAACTTCGATACAAAACCAGCATATAGGAGTTTGCTTGACGAAGGCTCGTCGGGAGGAATAATCATTCATCAGGATAATCAAACCTTTTTGTCGTCAGTGCTACAGAATCCCCTGCTCGTGGAAGGTTTGAAGGAAGAATGCGCAGTTGACGAGGGTAACTATCCTCTCAGATTCGAAGAGGGGAAGGGCCGAAGAAAAGCGCTCAACCGACGAGGGCATGCACATAACAATTCCTCATGAATATCGTCGATTTGAAAATGTAGATTTGTTGATTGTTTCATTCGATTAGAAAGTCTTGTATCAGAGCGAACACGCAACTAAACTATAGGAATGACGTACATAAAAAAAGGAATTGCTTCATTCCGCATGTGGTGAGATGAAAGGCTGTCTCATGCCAGTCCAACCTATGTTTTGCCTATCTGATGGTAGTACGTCACTACTCCCATTGGGGATTTTCATCCCCCGTCACCCCTACCTATGCGAGTCCAAAGTAACTCGATATTGTAACAACTGAATATGTCAAAAACACAGGTTCAGGTATGTCTTTCTCCCGAATCCCGGTCCCACTTCCGCCAGCCGTCGGAGTAGGGTTAAATAGAACATTCCTCCGTTGTTTGGGCATACGTTGAAGATTGAAGAAGGGATGCCCATCATCAATTGCTTTGGAAGGACGGACTGGGACATGTGGGTGATGAAAGAAAAGCTATTGTTGGAGTTCCGGGCCTGATTCATCAACATAGGAAGAGTGGGCTGACGAACCTCCAGTATAGGAAAGATTCACTTTCGACGAAAAGTTACCGATGAACAAAACCTAATCGTGGAATGTACTAAATCGACAGGTGCATTGGAGTTGCAGGCCTAGAACCTGCAGATAAGGAAGATGAGTATGGGTCCTGTGCTGTCAGCTCGGAAAGGGGATGGTGCTTTAGCCAAAGAAGGGGGTGTGACCTGAGCCGACGAGGACGACACTACTGGCAAAGACCATTTGGAAAAAACGCCGCAGGCACGAAACACTTGCACCGAGGGAGCATAGGGAGGAAAGGGAGCCTGGACGGTGAAAGAGCTAGGGGAGGCCAGGTCATTTGACAGAAATGGAAGGTCCGAGCGGCTCATTTATTCGTCGAAAAAAGAGGAACGAGCCAATGGATCGCAGGATTATACCGAGTCAACGGTAGACTAATAGCACTGCCTACACGTGACTCCGCTTCCGAGGTCGAGCAGTCTCAATTTTGACAAAGGATTTGCGAGTGAATGCTAGGTTAGGCCACCTCAAATGGCGTGAGCCGCATGCGGGGTGACCCGCACGTACGGTTTTTAGGATGATCTGGCCGAAAGACCGACCGGCGCCCACACGACTAGAGGGACTGAGAAATTCATAGAGTACAAAACTTATCTTAAAGCTTTACCTAATTCTGATGGTTCAGAGGGCAATCGCAGAGTCACTAAATGAAGTCCTCCTTCACTTTTGAAGGTGCTGACCCGCAGCTAGGCAGATATGACTAAGTGACGTTTAGAATATGGCAACGACAAAAGCATGTCGTATAAGGAGATACAGGTGGAGCCACCGACCCACCGACGACTCACGTATCTACAACTACATCCCTGAGCGGTGGTCAAACAGGGGTGTGAATGCGAGATGCCAGCGGAATGATCAGCCGGACAGAAGCTAGGGCTGCTTCCTTCCCACTGTGTCCTTCCGTCATGTGTTGGTGATGCAAAGTGAGTGCCCGAAAAAGAACAGGAACTGGGTCGATCAGAAACATGGCGAAGTATCCGAAGAATAACTGCACACTTACATGATCTTTACCGATCGCTCGGAGCATTCGATGGAATCAGTGAACTACACTTGCATCGTCGATAGATGTGTGGGATAGAGGGCTCGTGGTACCTGCTGCCCACCCTTCCTCCTGTTTGATAACCGTGTGAACGGAGAGTGGGCGAGCAAAAGGGAAGGCGGTCTTCATACGGAGTCGCACACGTCGAGCAGTGCGGGATCCCATAGAATGGGTCGAGTAAACTCCCGTCGAGGCCAAGAAAATCAAGATGAAGTCTTCTTTTTTTTTTCATTTCACGGTCTTTCTTTTTTCGTCAATGAAAATCTCGAAAAGGAGGGCACAATTGGTATTTCCTAAAAAAGGGAAGGCAGAGGTGACGGTAATCGAATAGCAAAGAGAGGCGGCTCGGTAGGGAAGGAATGGTCAATCATCGAAATTGATAGATGACTTCTTTGTTGGCGAAACGATGGGAAGGGGGAAACCACGCCAGTGATTCTCTAAGCCGGTCGTCTATTTCCATTTCCAGCTCTTAGGGAAACTGGTCTCGCTTGATGACAGCACCTTTTTCTCCTCTTCCGTCACTGGGAAGGTGCACTTCTCTTCTTCTTCTGGCCTTTACCTCCAGCGCCTGCCATGGCTGGAAAACACTTCATTCATCTTATTGGTAGAAGGGTGAGTATCCTCAGTGTGAGACTGTACCCGAAAACCATTACAGGTTAGACGCTACTGATTGATTGATTAGTGGGACTCCTATTTCTCACGAGCAGCTTGCTTCCTCGTGCTACCGCAGGTGCTTCGTCAATGGGCCGTGATTGATTTTTTTATGGAAAAAGATTGATGGCTTTGTGAAAGTGGAGAGGGTTGCTTTTTCTTTTGGGGAGGTCAAGGAATGACAAGTTGACAATGCCAAAATGTTGGTCTGGATTGTGAACTCCGATGAGCCATCAATTGGAATCCATCTGGCAAAGTTTCAGATAGTGAAGGAGACTGGGGATTATCTGAACGGTCCCTCTGTTCAGTCTAATGAAACCGACATGTGATCAGTTGGAGATCGACATTCGTGCAAAGCATAAGAGGGATCGCTCCCTCCATGAATTTGACTTTGTCATGACTGGATATTGGAATCGGCTGGCTAGGATGGAGCCCCAGTTTCCTGGTGAGTAAGTTGTGATCTTTCAGAGGTATCGCGACAAGGTAGCCTTTTTATGACGTTTCGGAGGGCTCTCCGACTGGAGTTTGAGTCTTTCTTTGCGAGGACAGATTATTCATCGCACCCCTACCTACGGAGGAAGCCCCGACTGTTGATGCCTCTTAGCTGAACATTTCCTTACCTTGTCTTCTTCCCTCTTTCTATCCGCCAGCTTCTTTTTCAGCTCAGCCAACATTTTTTCCAACTCTCCTATTTCGTCGAACGAGGGCGTTCTTCTCTCCCGATCACTTGAACAAGCGTCACTTTAACTTCTTTCCCCGGCGTCGGACAGTTTCCCCCAATATATGAAATGCTTCTTCATTCAACCTTGTGTTTTGGCCTCTTCGGGATTTGCCTTTATCTTCTCAACCTCTATAAGCCACGCATTCACATGTCGTCACATCAAATCTTGTCACTACACAGCCTGAAAGGTTTTCGCAGATTTTTTCTATACGTTCTCGAGGTGTGTCTGGAGTTACAGCCATCATCTCGAGAACGACATTGATGTACGTGCGCCAGAGGAGCCCAGCTAAAGCTTCGAAGATGTGGTCAGAGTCACTACCCAACTTATACATCGGGTTTTGTGGATGGCGTCTAAAGAAGTCGGGATAGTCCGTCAAAAACCGTCGGCCTCGACATATATCCCCAGAGGCCAACAAGTCATCGTGGAGGGGGGCTTTGGCAACAAAGAAACCGTTCCTTTAAAAATCCTCTACGAGCCCACTTCATTAAGAAATCTCATCATCCACTCCCTGATCCTCCAAAACGGGGGCTAGAATAGAAACTCCTTGACGCACTGAGGGGGCATTCTAGGCTCAACCCATACTTCCACATCCTGACTACCGTTCCTCCTGAAGTCGACGATCAGTTGAAAGAGTCTTTTGCCAATCCCTCCCTTCGTGCTTCTCTCTCAAAATCAAATCGCAGGAGCGGCTAGTCAAAGCAGCATCCAACTGAAACTAGGGGAATCGAACCTCTATAGCAGTGGTTCGAAGACCTCACTGACATTGGATACCAACCAATTCATTCCCTGTAGCTGCATAGCTACAGCCCGTGGAATCCCTTTTAGCTTACTGTCGGAATAGACGTAGTCAAGTCAACTCTGTCTGAACCGAAGCAACCGGTGGAACCTGGGAAAACTTCCATCTAAACAGAATAAATCCCGTCGACGGGTCCATTGGTATTCGCTACCAATGAGGCAACTCTGTCTTTGCACCAAAGTAGGCTATCGACGCAAGAGATTGCCTCCGAACTTCACTCCGTCGATCACTTGTCTGGCCTCGATACGTTTACCGTCGGCTATATTCGTGCAACAACGCTTACATAGCTAGACGTATGCATGGGATTCCAGAGGTATTGATTGCACGAGCACGGACGATCGCTACATCTGGTGGATATATATAATGTCTCAGGGTAGACGGAATGATGCAAGAGATAGGGCAGGAATATTTTGTTCAACTGGTTGAGATTGTGGCTTCGAATGAAAAATTCTTCCTAACCTAGTGGTATTGACTGATGCTGTCTGTAGCACAAGGGAAGGGTGTTGATGCAAATCTCCTCGACGCCTCAATGGAATGGGCCATTTACAATGGAATAGCACAGTTCAAAGATCGTAGGCAATGACGGTTTACGGCTAAATAGACCACTGATGATACTTCCAGATCTGGACCAGGACGAACTCTCGTAGGAGATTTGTCAAATAAATTGTCGAGGTGAACAAGATGAGGAACTACGTCGGGTGCTGCTATGGCTCCATTGAAAGTTTCCCTAGTTTCCGGAATGAGATCGATGCGCATCGCATCCCGTCGCACTAGTTCTCGCTAGATATTGGGTGAGATGGAGTACTGTCGAAGAGAAATCCATCGTCAGTAGTGGTGAAGGACCAAAGCTTTTGTCATTTGATTGAAATTCCGGAGGCCGTTGGCCCCCTTTCCCTCGCTGCATTCAGGTTTGCACAATTCGGGGGAGAGTGTGAATCGAACCTCTATAGCAGTGGTTCGAAGACCTCACTGACATTGGATACCAACCAATTCATTCCCTGTAGCTGCATAGCTACAGCCCGTGGAATCCCTTTTAGCTTACTGTCGGAATAGACGTAGTCAAGTCAACTCTGTCTGAACCGAAGCAACCGGTGGAACCTGGGAAAACTTCCATCTAAACAGAATAAATCCCGTCGACGGGTCCATTGGTATTCGCTACCAATGAGGCAACTCTGTCTTTGCACCAAAGCAGGCTATCGACGCAAGAGATTGCCTCCGAACTTCACTCCGTCGATCACTTGTCTGGCCTCGATACGTTTAGAGGAGATTGAGTACGGAAATAGATGAACTTGAAGAACGAGAGATTGCTAAACCTCAGGTAAACTCTGTGTGCCCTGGTCTTACTCCAGACATTTCGTTCAGCGATTCATGGAATCACTCAATATCCCAGTTGAAAACGAATAGAGAATTGTTTATACTCCAGCCCAATGCGGGGGGAAAAACTACAGCACCCAGCATCACCGGCACTCCACCAAGACAAGACAAATTGGATGGTTGAGTAGTTATCTTAATCAATGGAGTTGATCGTTGTCCTCATTCTTCTTGCCAGGAATCACTTCGTCTCTTCTCTTGACATTGACAAAATGGAATGGATGGATGAAAGCATTTGCAAAAAAGTGCATTTCATATAGTTGCGAAATGTTGAACTTTTCCTGGAGAGAAACCAGCAGAAATCGATCGACGATTCATCTCTCCTAGTGGCAAAACCAGTCGACATTTAGTCATGGTAGGGCTAGGGGATCCATCATTCGACAATTCAAAGAGGTGTCGAAGTTGAAGGGAAAACGTGAACTTTCCTTTTCTCATTGAGAACTGTCAAAAGGAATCACTGGCCTCACTCCCTTCGGTAAAACTGACAAACCCGAAGACTCGGTAAAAAGAGTCAAGCCTAGACGAAGAAATGAGGAGTCATCAGTCCGGGAAAAAGATGGAGATTTGCTCTGGGACTAGAACGATGAAAGCTGCTCTCCCCTTAAGAGCAGGGGAATAGCTACAGGTAACAGGGTTCCCGTAAGAGGGCGAGGTCCGATACAGAGGGAAGGACGGAAGAAGTCAACTCGATCTCTTTTCTTTCCTTATTGACCGACAAACTCTATACCGTCAGGGGGCGAGGTTACGGTACTGAAAAGCCTGATCTTCAACGCATCAAAAGACGTCAGCTGTCATGCTATAGGCATAGGGCTACCAATCGCTTTCACCTCTTTTCGGAATGGAAGAAGGAATCATTCCAACTCGGCATTCAACAACTACCTGCTTTATTCGGTGATTCAACCCTCGCTACACTTCGTCGAGAAAAGCTATAAATCCGAGATCTTCACCAAAAAAGTATACAGGTTACGGGATACTTACGGGATACTACGTCGAAATTGAAATCTCTTTGTCAACCCGTCAACTCTCAATCGCCGAGGGCTTATTTTGAGGAAGTGGAATCACTCGACTCTGGAAATGACATAGAATACGGAAAGATGACTTGACATCGGTATTTTCTGTCAATTTATTCCGAAATTTACCAAACCGGCATCTCCAGTGTCACCACCAATGCACTTCCTTTTGTGCTATGTGGTAATTGACCAGTTCCCCTGTCGGGTCCATCTGGCTGTGCTTTTACACTCTGTCGGTCTGACCCATCTATGCCCTAGTAAATTCTCGTCACGTCAAATTGGATTTCGTCATTCCTGTCTGTATGATTTTTTTCTATAAACTGGAAATAGGGTTTCAGTTTTAATGGAGTGAGACATGTGTATCTTGATTCGGGAATTTCGTGTGCAACTCCTGCCTATCTATTTAAAGTGACAATGACGAGTCGTGGGACTTGCATTGTGCGAGAGCCCATATTCCCTCTAGCACTTTTTGTGATGTAAAGTGTGGCTCGATCTCCCTACCCGTGTCCATATCCGAGATCCTTTCCTCAACCAGTCGACCCGGCATTCGCAATAATTCGGCAAGCTCAAGCCACCTCCCCTCCAGTCTATATGCTGGAACTTCGTCTATCTTGGTTCTGTTATTACCCAGCATGGTGGCAAAGTCCGGTTCATTTGGATCCTCGCTTCGCCATACCACCGTCGGTGCATCATGGCTTTTGAATAGCAACATTGCCCATGACGGTTGCCTTCCCCTACCCGGGAGTTGCGACGTTTTGTATGAAATCTCGACTTTCGCAGTGAAAATATTGACTCGATACTGTGTACCCAAAGTGTCGCCATAGTGCGGGGTTGTGTGCGATGCGAGTCAGGCTTTCGGAGTGGGATGATCAACGAGTCCCTCCGGGTGATCGTCACATGTTGGTTTGAGTTCGTTTCCTCCCGACGGATGAAATTTCTCTGAGTTCACAGCTACATCTATTACGCATAGATATCTTTTTGTCCTTCCCTTGCCTTCTTTGTCCGTTTTGACCAGCGGATGAACCCCACGCTGCCTGAAAGGCGCAAAATGACGATTTCCAACGCGATGAATTCAGGGTGGCTGACTACTTTTCTTCCGCGCTCGAAAACGTGCGGGGGCTGATCCCTCCATTGGGCTTTCGTTTTCTAAAGCAACTTACACTGGCATTCGTTGTAAGCCAATGTTATTCTTCCCATTTCTTCCTCCCCGAATGTCTAGCATTCTTCGTTGGATACAACCCCATAAGGTTGAACTCCGTCTTTCTTCCTAAATGATATTGATTGAGGTAAGAAAAGGCATTCGGTTGAAGAGTGCGTTGAAGGTGGCCTTTTAGTACAAGACCTCGGGCAAATGATTGGCTATGAAAATGATAGGGACATTACGCATTTTTGTAAATACCCGGGAATCTTGGGCATCGGAGATCACTTCGTTGCCCATCGAGGACTCGTAGTATGGGGGGGAAGAAGTCATGTTGGTCTGCCCCCTGCCCCGCCGGTGCTCGGAATTCATCAAAAACCCAAAGATCATGAAAGTTGTGAGCGCCCAAAAAGTCGACGTGGGCGTGCTCCGAAAAAATCGATATTGAAAACTTTCGCTGACGTGTTGGAGCACTAGGGTCTTTTGTGTGTTTGGTGGACCTTACAGACAGAGTTGTTTTGTCTTTAGGGGCCACGTCGTCCCGATTCCAATTTATGGCGGTACAGTCTGACGAAAGAATATTTTTCTTTTAGCACCTCCACATCATATTCTTTTGGCCACCCGCGTGCTTCGAGAAGCGCATCAATTTCTCCTTCCGCGTGGTCTTTTGCTCGTCGGCGAACCGGTCGACATCTTCAAAAATGTCCCTCATAATATTGGGATAATGTCATTTCATTTGTTCGGACATTCTGGGTAGGTAGTATAGATCCGATGAAGTCGGGGGTCTGTGACATGGCTTCTGACAACAGAGCAGATTTTGTGACTTTAGCCTTTTGTTTTCTTTTTAGATATCTATTTTTTTCGTGATTGGCCAGAATGAATTTGATCTCTGTCGCTCCCCATACGAAGGGAGAAGAATCTTCCATCGACGAGGTAAGTGCATATTGTATTCCATGCATCTATGAAATCCCCCATGGAGACTCCTTCTTTCGTATTCGGGAAAGGAATTTCGGATGCATTTGGTGGCCGTGTTGTATCGGCTGGCATCTTTTTTTAATACACGACATATGTATATGAAATGGTGCGCCCCCTCATTCGCATGTCTTTTTCGTCGAAATTCGGAGGGATAAGCACGTCAAATAATCGGCACAGTCGTTTAACAATAGCTTCGTTTTCCATGGGAGTTTGTTTTTCCGCATGGATCAATGTGCTCCGGATCTGCTGACCTCAGTCTTTCCGGACCAAAGTGGTGAGTACTAGTAAGTTATTGTTCTTCCACTGTGTGCTAACCCCTATTCACGACAGATTCCATGCGGAAGGAATTCTTCTTCACGGCGAGTTCCCTACGACATTCCATTCTTGTTCATGGTGAATTCCTTAATAACTTTGCTTTCCCTTATGGATACTATACCTGAGTGTCTTCTTCTTCAGCTGGTTCAATTTTCTGTAGTTAATAACCATTCTAGATTTTCCTCATTTTTGTTCTGCATGATTTCTTACTAGAAAAGCAGGAGAAGAATGAGGACTTCTGCTAGGTTGGATTAGTTTGAGAGATAAAAGATCTTTGATTTGTTCTGAAAATTCTGTTTTGTCTGCTGGGGATACCATTATACTATTTACTCGTATATTAGTATTTTTATATTGTTTGAGTATAGTTAGGGAACAATATCTGGGAGCTTTATCAAAATGTAATAGGGGATTATTTGAATATAATAGTTGTAGCATACTATGAATGACCTCTTCTATATGAGAGAAGATTGTGAGGGGATAAGTATGAACGTGTTGTTGTGTAATAAGACTTTCACCACGCTGGGCTAGCGTGAAGGAAGAAGCCAAGGGAATGGGAAAATGAACCCGAGGGATTTGATTGTTATCAAAGAGAAAATAATGTGTATTAAAAGGAGCATAATGGCGGAGGTTATTCATGCCTACAAGACAATCGATATCAAAATCGATGGGCAGTAAGGCAAAGTCAAAAGTATAGTGATGCGGAGTATTATGGATATCTGGAATAGATATAGGGAGCTTTGCTTTATGAGTGACAAGAACCGGTCGGCCCATAAAGTCTTGTAATTTAGCATGTTTGTCAAGTGGTAACCTTAATTGTGGAGGAACAAACTTTTCTTGGATAAGACTAGTTTCAGCTCCAGAATCAAGTAGAGTGTGTAAAGTAAGGCATGTATTATTGGGAAATAATAATGTCATGGGAATATATATATGTAACTGGGGTTTTATCTCAAAATCCAACATTTGATAAACCGAAAGAACTAGTTGGTAATCGTATAATGTGTTGGTCTTGTAACCTTTTTTGTTGATCAAGAATTCTTTGAGTTCGTCCTTCAAGAGGAGTATGTTCAAGATTTTCAAAAGTAGACGTACTGGGTCTATTTGGTTCTAAATGAAAATTTGTATTTCTGTGTTCAGAAGTACTGAGACTTCGTGGGATACTTGGATTTATAATCGTAGTAGATATAGTATTTCCAGAAGCAATAAAGGTTTCAATAGGGAGATGTGTTTTTGGTTTTAAAGTTTTCAAAAACACTTGCATCTCATTATCATATCTTAGATGTCTTATATTAACTAATTTTGGTTGGATTATTTTACCGTTTCCAACCTTAAAGAGTTTAATAAATTGTGTTGGTGTGACTGATCTGAAGGTAGATGTTTCGTTTAGGGCTAACCAATATTCCCATTGAATACCCAAAACTTTAGATCCAGGAAGCATTTCTATTCCTTTAAAATTGATAGATAATGTGCAAGCCTTTTCTATATTTGTGTCATGTAGGCTGATACAAAAGTCAGGATGTATATTTACTCCAAATATTCTATTTGCTAAATTGGATTTTGCTCCTCCTGTTTATTGATGATTCTTTCATCACAACATATTATCATAATTGGTGTATCTATTCCTGATCTAAATAGACCAGTAATTTTTATTAATCCAATATGTAGATATTTCTTTTTCGGATATTTTTGTTTCAGTTTTTCAATCTGATGGAGATTTAGTATTTTTATAGAGGTAAAGTCTTCATCTCCTTTTAGCTCTATATTTCCTTGCATTCGTTCAAAAAGATATGTAGGTTTATTTGTCCATAATGATTTTAATTTAGACTGAGGTTTATATACCTCGTCTTGCTTTGCATGTGGTATAGAAAGTTTTAGTCTTTCAATATCTTCATCAGTAATTTCATAATGTTCTCCTTGACTATTGTCAATACTAGTATTATGAATTTCTTGAGGTTCTTGCTCTGATAAAGTATTCATATATACTCTGTATTCAAACATAGGTTCTTTAGAAGTTTGTCCAGGAGTAAATTCTGGACTTAAGGGTGGAGAAGTTGAAAGTAAAATATCTTGTTCAGTTTTAACCATTGGTAAATCTTCATATCTATGTATTATTAGTGTTCCAATAGGGGTACCTATAGGAATTTGATAAGGATTGTCATCCAAGCTTGTACTTTTCATTGTTATACATATATTTTGATCAGTCATGAATTCTATTAATCCATAGGTAATAAAAATATTCCTAAGTGTATGATGTCTTAAATTTCTGATTTCTCCATAATAACCATATGGTATTCTTATAATCAGATCTAAGTATATTTCTGTAGTTTGATACCTTCGCAAACTATAGTTTTTGTTAGCATATAATATATGCCCGGAAAATTTTAATGATTCCCTTTTAGGTAATATAGTAGTTTTGGATAAAGGTATGATCTTTATAAAATGATATGTTTTATTTAGGGTTAACATATTTATATTAAATTCTTCCGTCTCAGAGGATTCCGAAGAATTATCATCATATATAGTTTCTATTTCATATATGGAAGAATTGTCACTAAGAACTTCTGCTATAGTTCCAGTATGTATATCATATATTTCTAATTCATTTAACCATACTGTTTTAATGTTTACCTTGCATTCAGAAGCATAATGGCCTTCTTTTCCGCATTTAAAATATGTAAAGTTCTTTTTCATACCAGATGTATTTGTTTTAATGAATTTTCGTTTTTTGTATTTCTTTGATTTTTTATATTTTTCCTTATATTCAGGTTTCCATTTCTTTCTGGATACCTTGTATTTTCGTTTTTTGAACCTGGGTTTGTATTCCTTAGATTTCTTTGTATATTTTTTGTGTTTTTTCTTATAAGGAAAATATGGTTTATTGTACCCGTATACTGGGGGACATCCAAACAGATAATTAATATCAGGGTCATATTTAGGGCAACATGATGTTTTAATGTCAGATTTATGAATATATTTTAAGAGATGATTGTTTGCCTTTTGTAGTTGACAAGTTTTCTTAACTGTTTCCATACAAGCCTTTTTTAAAGCGCCTGTATTATGTGGAATACCTCCTGTTCGGATATTGTTATATTTCTTTTCTATCATGGAATCCCATGGTATAGGTATTTTAGAAAAGAAAGCGGTTATCCAAAAAAATTTCTTTTCTAAGGTATTTAGTTTGAAAATATAGCTTATATATAGATTTGCAAATTCTTCTAAATAACAGATATTGCATAATCTCATTTTTAGTAATATATTTTCATCTATTCCTTCGGCGTTTATATCATCGCTAGTTAGATCAGCGTATAAGCATTTGCAAATACTATGCAAAGCCTCTCTTCTGGAATTGTGATTATTTAATGCTAATACTTCATTAGGATATAATTTTTCGTATTGTGTTAGCCATCGTAACGCTATTCCTTGCCAATATCCGCAGGCTAGTATTACAAAATCTTTATGCGGGATTCCTTCTAGCATAAAGGTATTAGTTCCAACCATCAGTTGTTCCCAATTTACTATATAATCTCTTAACTCATTAGTCGGTATGTTATCTACATTGAATAGTAGACCTGGGGTAGGATTTTGATGTCTCTTTCCTTATTTATAGATATAAGAATCTACATAGCTTTCATTTGTATCTCTATGATACATAGTTTCCTCTGTGGATCCAGGATGTGGTGGATTTTGTCTACCAGTAGAAATCATTTGGGTAGAGGATTCCCCACATTCCATATTTATATTTAGTTTATCAACAAATAAGTACTGCTCCTCGTTAGAGGGTATATGTTGTATATGATAGTCCTCGTTAGAGGGTATGTGGTATAATTCCTCGATAAAAGAGGACTCCTCGTTAGAGGGTACAGATAACTCATCATAATCGGAAGCAGTGTGAACAGATAAACTTTCATCGAAAGAATTTGCAACTGAAATATAACTTCACTATCAGAAGAAGAGTTTTTAGAAAAATACTTTATAGAAGCAGAATTTTTTTCATGGAAATCAAAAAGTTCTTTAGAATCAATTTTTCCTTCTATTTCTGCAGATAATAAAGTTTTATATTGCAAATACCTTTGATAATTGATTTCATTTAAATCAATTTCTTTTAAACTTTTTGAAGACGTTTTCATCATTCGAACAGACCCAAGTCGTTCTTTTGAAGATAAAGAAAAGTTTGGAAAATTTAAAAAGGTTTGTAAAGAGGTTAATTTTTGATAAACTAAATAAAGTTGATCGCTTAAGTAATTCAGCAAACTATTTTGTAAAGAGGTTAATGTATACTATGTTCATGAGAATTCAAATTATAAGGACAATCATATGTTTCAGGTAAAACTAAAGCTCTAGACATTTCTGTAAAGAGTTTTTATAAACTTAGACACGTTATTTCCTTTCTTTTCTTTAATTAGTTAGATAACAGTATCGTTTTGACCCTATTCTCTCCGACACAATAACCTCTAAGGGTGGCTTTATCTCTAGAGTTAGGCCGCAATGACTTGTGCATCCCTTTCGGATATATAGTCAACCACAAGCATTATTACAGGCTTCAGAGAGATAGAGCACAGCCATGATTCGTTTCCTACCTCATGGCGTAAGATACTATTACCTAATTAACTAAAAAAAATTAAGAAAATAACAGGTCTAACAGACTTAACCAGCCATGGCTAGGTTAGAATACTTACAAAAAAAGAAAGGGTCGAAGAACCGGCTGGGCTCTGATACCAGATTGTTGCTCAGATTGTTGCAGGAGAGCAGCTGCTTCAGCTTTAAAATATTCACAATTTATTCACACAAGTTACTTACTAAGAAGGATTCAAAAGAAGGATTAAAAAAAGAAGTTTGGGAAAGCTCTCTGCCCCCTCCCTTCATCTGAAGTCTTTATTTATAATCAAGCCTTTGGGGACAGTAAGATTCTTTTACAGAAAAAGAGGTACAGTGAAAAGGCAGAATAATTGCAAAAGTCTAAAGGTGCTACAGAAAAAAGGTAGAGTGATTGCTAAAAGACAAAGTTTTTGGTACAATAATTAAAGATGCTGTCAGTTGGGTAGATAAGAGAGCAACTTTTAAGTGCTGAGTGACCTGTCTGTCTAGAAGATGGTCCCACCACGCTTAATCTTGCATGATATTCTGTAGAGCATCTTCATCAAAAGCTGTCGGGGTCCTGGTTGTCTTCTCCGTTAATGTCGAGGTCATGGTTGTCTTCTCCACCAAGGTCTTCATCTTCATTCCTTCCTAGGTCTTTATAGAATTCTTCTTTAGCTTTGGAACTAATCTTGCCCAACTGAATGGAGTTTAAGGACAAGACTTTCGGAATTTTGCCTTCTACTGGTTCATATGCTCTAATAAAATCATAGAATAGAATGTTGTCTTCTATCTTGATAGAGTGGACACCAGAGATGGCCTTTGTATAAGCTTCATCGAAGAATTCTTTAGCTGCCTTCTTTGCTTCTTCTTCCAGATCAAGGACAGGTAAGTTTTCACATGTAGGGGAAGGAACATAATTGAAATTATGTAACTCCCTTAGCTGATAAGAAGGAAATACTTTAAGATATCTTCTTTCTTCCCAAGTGCTTCAGATGCGGAAAAAGAACGTTGTTTGATATCTCGTTGTGTAGGCTTTAATGTCCTTCAGACAGATGGCTGGTAAATATTCTTGAAATTCTTCAGGATGAGAGGAATTTACGAAGAGCTCATGAACAAGACCAAGCTGAATAGCCTTGCTGCATTTTGGAATTTCTTGAAATCCTGAAATAATTCTTGGGGAATTATTCTTGTTGTAAATAAGTTCATGTCTTTGAAGGATGGCAAAGACATCTGTGGCTTCTAATTGTCTGAAGAAATCCCTGAGCTGAGAATCAGGGATCATGTTTTGTTGATTCAGGCCAATCATCTTGGGAACCGTGATTTCGGCCTCTAACTGTCTGGTTTTCTCTGTTTGAATTTTGCAGAGATCCAGAAGTTTATAGAACTCAGGTAAAGGGTGATATACCTGATCAGAAATCTCCAAGTCTTGAATTACATTCCTTAAGAATGTCTGGTCTTGGGACGAGCCTTGAAACCAGGTTCCCTTTCTTTATTCAAGGTCTGAACTTTGAGCAGTGAGTATGTAATTGCATAGATCAGAGACAGCCTTTGAAATGTATTGCTTCTCTGTTTTCTCCTGCTTGTAATGAGTATACATAGAGAGCACCATTTGCTCAATCTGAGATAGCCAATACTTGGAAGAATGGAAGTCATTAGATTGAATGGCGCGGTAACACCCATTCAATTTCTCATATATGCTTGGATTGGATGTCTTGAGATCAGTATTGTACCAATCTCTGACAACTGCTGCTGCAGTGGGTCTAGAAACTTGTCCCGTCTGAACCCTCTTTTGTGCTGCTGTGATGTTGTTGTAGGTTGGAGTAGAGTTGTGGATTGGAAGAACTGTCATTCCCAGAGGGGGGAATGGCTTTTCCTCGGTAGAGGTGGTAGTGGTGTTGGTACCGGTTTCCCGGGTTGCTGTTGGGCCTCCAGTTTCCTGGGTCGTTTTGCTGCTTTCACCCTTTTCAGGTGTCTTTTTTTGGTTGCTTCCTCCCGTTGGTGGCGGGGTCTTCTTAGCTGTATTGATAGTAGTCCATTTGACTTATTCAGCCATGGACTTAAGCCTTTTGAGGCGATCTTCGTCCATTGTCAGGACGAGTTAATAAATCTGCAAGATGGTTAGAGAAATCAGGAATATATTTAACATCGTATTGGTAAATTTCTAAATATAAAGCAACTCTTATTCTCCTAAGATTTTCTTCGGGATTGTTTATTGTTCTTTTTTTCAAAAATTGAGATACAGCTTTGTTATCAGTTTCAATTACAAACTGTCTGTTAAGCAAGTATATTTTTAAGCTTTTTATAGCTAATTTAATGGCTAGCAGTTCTTTATCATAAGTAGAATATTTTTGTTGAGATTTATTAAATTTTCCTGAAGTATAGGCAATAATTTCCTTTTGTTTTGCTATTAGAACTCCTGCCCAAAATAGGTCAGAAGCATCTGTTTAGAGAGTTACCAACTCTTCATCTTTAGGAAAGTATAATATTGTTTGATGGGTAATTAACTCCTTTATGTTTTCTATTTCTTTTTCTTCTTTAAAAGAAAGTTGGATTACTATTTTATCTGTATTCCATCTTCTAGGTTGTTCACCATTTTCTATTTTGTATTTAGACTGTTCTATAGTCAGTTTTTCTTGTAAATTTTGAACTAATTGGGATAAATGGGGAATGAATTTTCTTCCATAATTTAGTAATCCCAGAAAACTCTGTAGTTGTTTTAGAGTTTTGAATGTTTTAGGAAATTCTTTTAACTTGGAATAAATATGTTGTTGTAATTCTATTTGGCCTTCCTTTATATATTTCCAAGGAATTCTATTTCCCTTTTGAATAAATGTATTTTTGTTGGACTTAGCATAATTCCATTATCTAGTAATAGTTTTACTACTTGTAGTAAATGTTGTTTATGGTCTTCTAAAGTAGGTGAGAAGACTAATATATCGTCAACATATACTACTACAAATTGTAAGTGTCCAAATATAGAATTCATCCACTTCTGAAATATTTGAGGAGCGTTTTTCAGGCCAAACGGTATTACTAACCATTCATAGTGTCCCTGAGGACAGCTAAAAGCTGTTAATTCGATAGATTCTGTATTGGCTAATCTTATTTGCCAGAAACCAGATTTAGCGTCAAATTTGCTATAGTATTTTGATCCTTGTATTTGTTTTATTAACTGCTCTGCGGCAGGTATAAAATAGCCATCAAATTTTGTGTAGCTATTTAATTTTCTGTAGTTAATAACCATTCTAGCTTTTCCTCGTTTTTGTTCTGCATGATTTCTTTTCACCAGCGAACGTCCAATCCCATCAGTTTCGATTGGAAGGCGAAGTAAGCAGAGTCACAGGCTAAGGTAGGCGAATAATGCTTTGAAGGTAAGACAAACCAGTCATGAAGCACAAGGAGAATTTGGTGGGCTTGACGGAGCTGCCTCCATCTTTCTAGTGATGTGAAATGCATTCTTTCGTCATATTGGTCACAGTCGATCTAGCCGCACCGGGACTGGAATAGAGGGGAGAATGACATCCGTCAGGATGTATCCCGGAATTCGGCTGAAACCTGATGCGAATCCCGTCAAGAATAACGAGACCGTAGAACAAGAGGGAAAATCCAAGAACATTCTCGATCAGGTTTGGATGGGAGACCTCGACCCGTTGCTTCAACAAAAATAAGAACCTTGGTATAATTGACCTCAACCCATTGTTTAATGAAAAAGTAAGAACCTTGGTATAAGGAAGACGCCACAAACAGTAGTGGGAAGCCGTTTGATAAGTCAATGGTGAACGCCACGGAAGAATTCTGATAAGTTCGAATAGTCTTTCAAAGAACCAAAGAGAATAAACTCACTAATTATCTGCAAACTGTGTCCCTTCTATCCCATTAGACACCTATTTATAAGCTAAAAAAATAATGAAAGTTCAAGAAATAGAGACAAAACAAAAGCAAACAATCAGCCCCTTAATTTGGCTGATCAATACAAGGAAAGTTCTAGAAATAAAACAAAAGGAAACAATCAGCTTTGACCGGATTCTTCTAGTAGTTGAATCATGTTGATGCATCTTTGTTGAACACGTGAACCATTCTCAATGGGCCTCCACGAATTTGCTTGAGCCCAAACCTCTTGAATCAACCCATTAAGTACATCTTTGAACTTTTTTTCTCGTGTTCTAGTAACCGGCCTAGTTGGAACTTGAACTGGCTCCTTTATTATCATGCCATTATTTGCATCATTCCCCTTCTCTTGAAAAGGATTTACCCTCAAATCACCACCTATATCAAAAGGACTCAAATCAGTAACATTGAAAGTAGCACTAATATTGTACTCACCTGGCAAATCTAGCTTGTAAGCATTGTCATTGAAGCGCTCTAGAACTTGAAAAGGACCATCCCCTCTTGGAAGTAGTTTGGAACGTCTACGTTCTCATATGCAACCACACCCAATCTTCGGGTTTAAAAATAAGCTTGTGATGCCCCTTGTTGGCTTGTTTTGCATACTGCTCCGTTCTTCTCTCAATGTTGAGCCTTGCCTTCTCATGTATCTGCTTAACAAAATCAGCCTTTTTCTTTCCATCAAAATTAACACGCTCAGAAATAAGTAATGGAGATAAATCTAATGAAGTCAAAGGATTAAACCCATAAACAATTTCAAACGATGAGAATTTAATTAGTAGCAGAATGAATAGACCTATTATAAGCAAACTCAACATGTGGTAAACACTCTTCCCATGTTTTGATGTTCTTTTTAATTATTGCCCTCAACAAAGTAGTCAAAGTCTTATTTACTACTTCGGTTTGACCATCAGTTTGTGGGTGACAAGTAGTAAAAAGCAAAAACTTGGTACCTATCTTATACCACAGAATCTTCCAAAAGTAGCTCAAGAACTTAGCATCTCTATCTGAAACAATGGTTCTAGGCATGCTATGCAATCTCACAATCTCCCTAAAGAACAAATCAGCAGCATGCGAAGCATCATCGGTTTTGTGACGTGGAATAAAGTGTGCCATCTTAGAAAATCTATCTACAACCACAAAAATCGAATCTCTTCCACGTTTAGTCCTAGGTAATCCTAATACAAAGTCCATTGAAATATCAATCCAAGGCTCACTAGGAATGGGCAAAGGAGTATACAAACAGTTGGGCTGCACTCTGGATTTAGCTTGCCTACATGTGACATATCTGCCACAAATTCGCTCAAGATCTCGTTTCATGTATGGCCAAAAGAAGTGTTCCTGCAAAATAGTTAAGGTCTTAGCAACCCCAAAATGTCCCATTAATCCCCCTCCATGGGATTCCTGCACTAACAAATCCCTCAAAGAACAGTTAGGCACACATAACTTATTTTCTCGAAATAAGAGCCCATCATGTCTAAAGAACTTACCACAAGCGTTTTGCTCACAAGCTTGGTACTCTTCACAAAATTCATGGTCATCAATGTATAAACTTTTAATGTGTTCAAAACCAAGCAATTTTGCATCAAGTGTGGAGAGTAATGCATACCTGCGAGAAAGTGCATCGGCGACCACATTCTCCTTACCTTACTTATACCGGATGACATATAGAAATGTCTCAATAAACTCTACCCAACGAGCATGCCTTTTATTTAGCTTATGTTGGCTCTTCAAGTGTTTCAAGGACTCATGATCAATGTGAATCACGAACTCCTTAGGCCATAGGTAATGCTGCCATGTCTCCAAAGCTCGAACCAATGTATACAACTCCTTGTCATAAGTTGAGTAATTTAAGGCTGCCCCGCTTAATTTCTCGCTGAAGTAAGCAATTGGTCGTCCCTCCTGCATAAGAACTGCGCATATGCTAATACTTGAAGCATCACGTTCAATCTCAAACATTTTAGAAAAGTTAGGTAAAGACAATAAGAGAGCGTTGGTTAGCTTCTCTTTGATTAGCTGAAATGCCTTCTCTTGTTCTACCAATCTAAATCCGACATTCTTCTTGATCACTTTGGTAAGTGGTGCGGCTATGCTACTAAAGTCCTTCACAAACCACCGGTAAAAACTAGCAAGTCCATGAAAACTACGAATATTGCCTACACTTGTGGGACTCGGCCACTCTTGGATTGCACGTACCTTCTCTTCTTTAACCTGTATACCCTGTGCACTAACAACAAATTCCAGAAATACAAGCTTATCTGTGCAAAAAGTACACTTTTTCAGGTTAGCAAATAACTTTTCTTTCCTAAGCACATCTAAAACTGATTTCAAATGTACGGCATGATCATCCAAGTTTTTACTATAAATGAATATATCATCAAAATAGACAACAACAAACCTGCCTATAAATGCTCGCAAAACATGATTCATAAGTCTCATAAAAATACTTGGTGCATTAGTCAACCCAAAAGGCATAACTAACCATTCATACAAACCATATTTTGTTTTAAAAACAGTTTTCCATTCATCTCCTTCTTTCATTCTAATCTGATGATAACCACTTTTTAAATCAATCTTAGAGAACACACAAGAACCATGCAACTCATCTAACATGTCATTTAAGCGAGGAATAGGATGACGATACTTTACCATTATGTTGTTGATGGCTCGGCAATCAGCGCACATTCTCCACGTCCCATCCTTCTTAGGTACAAGTAAAACCGGAATGGCGCAGCGACTCATGCTCTCCCTCACGTACCCCTTCTCCAACAACTCAATTACCTGCCGTTGAAGCTCCTTTGTCTCCTCGGGATTGCTCATATAGGTTGGTCGGTTTGGTATTATCGCACCGGGAACAAAATCAATTTGATGCTCAATCCCTCGAATTGGTGGTAATCCATGTGGTGTTTCCTCGGGAAAGACATCCTCAAATTCCTGCAAAAAAGAAACAACAGAACTGGGCAAAGCATGATCAAGTTCGTTAGTGTTTAAAAATGCCTCTTTGTACAAAAGTACAATTATCTACTGATTTGAAAACATTACTCGCTTAATCTCACTCACTTTTGCATAGAAATTCTTTTGTTTTCTTTCTGATTTTCTCTCAATGGCTAAATTTTGATTTTCTTTTTCTCTCTTTTTGCTCGGCCCCTCTCTGATTTTCACTCTTTTTCTTTTACTCACTCTCTTTTTGCAACCTCACTTGATCTTCATAAACCTGTTTCAGTGTCATTGGCACAAGAGTGAAGGGTTTTTGGTTGAGCACGAATGAGTATTTGTTGGTGAAGCCATCATATTTAACTTTCCGATCGAATTGCTACGGTCGGCCTAATAGCAAATGTCCAGTTTGCATAGGAACTACATCATACAAAACTTCATCTTCATATTTTTCGATGCGGAATACAACCAAAACCTGCTTATTCACCTTTATCGCGCCACTATCATTCAGCCATTGTAACTTGTATGGCATAGGATGTTTCAGTGTGAACAGTCCTAATTTCTCCACTAAGGTTGTACTTGCAACATTAGTATAATTTTCTCCATCAACAATCATACTATATACCTTGTCTTTGACGTCGCACCTAGTATGAAAGATATTCTCCTGCTGCACTTCTTCAATTTCTTTTGCTTGCAAACTTAGAAGTCTTCTTGACACCAACAATTCACCTTGAACCGCATATTCTTCTTCATCCACGTCCTCCAATGGTGGCATAGAGTCGGTATCGGACTTGTCGTCGGTTTCGATCTCTCTATTATCCCTTATCACTATGACTCTTCTGTTCGGGCATTGACTTGCTATGTGACCCCCGCCTTGACATTTAAAATACTTAATGTCACGATTTCGAGAAGTGGAAGGGTCAGATTTATTTTGAGTGCCATACTTGGTTGTCTCTTGGTTTGGCTCGAATTTAGATTTTGCAGCTGGTTTCTCCTCTTTCTTCACATGACTCGGTTTCCATGGGGAAAAACCCGAATTATGGGATGCACGTGTACCACCTCTCCTCTTGAGTTGTTGCTCCACCTTGATGGTCATGTGCACCATATCCTCTAATTCCACATAATGCTGCATCTCCACCCAGTCATGAATTTCTTGATTCAAGCCATTCAAGAACCTAGCCATAGTAGCCTCTCGGTCTTCTTCGATATTAGCCCGGATCATAACAATCTCTATCTCTTGATGATAATCTTTCACACTCCGGTTACCTTATCGGAGCGTTTGCAATTTATTGTACAACTCCCGGTAGTAGTGGCTGGGCACAAACCGCTTCCTCATCACTATTTTCATATCTTCCCACGTCTCAACCGGTCGTTCCCTATTTCGCCGCTCGTTCAACACTGATTGATCCCACCACACAATAGCATAGTTAGAAAACTCAATGGCACCAAGTTTTACCTTCTTCATCTCAGAGTAGTTGTGGTAATCGAACACTAACTCCACCTTTTTCTCCCACTCAAGATAAGTCTCGGGGTCGTTTCTTCCTTGAAACGCTGGAATTTTCATCTTAACACTACCCAAGTTGTTATCTTCCCGATTCCTATTTTCTCTAAACCACCCTCCATATCTCCTATTACCAACAACTGAACCCCAATCTTTTTCTTCATCAAAACCAGCCCCATAATACTCTCCATCTTCATCTCTCACTCCCCGATGTTGAACTCTTTCCCTCCTATGCATCTTATGAGTGTTTTGTGACTGCTCCAAACGAGTATTCTCCATCCGATTAATCCGCTCATGTATCTGCTCCAATTCTAATCTCATCACACGCCTCATCTCACTCATCATGGCCTCTATGAGCAACTTTGGGTCAGTCATCCCTGTAGCACCTTCAGTGTTGCTCTTTTCATTGTTGTGAGACATGATTGCTGCAAATCAAAGTTAGAAAACAAAAAAAAAAAGGAAATGACCTCACACACTCCCTCACGTGTTTTCACTCAAAGAATGATTCACTCTATTCCACTCGTGTTTCACTCAGTATAATCGGCTTTTACCCTCTAATATGCTCACCACTCTTGCCTTTTTCCACTCGATAATCCTCTTTCAGTTCTTTTGAAACTATTCAAACAATATTCAAAATTCCAGCAACAATTCATCAAGAACTTACCAAGGGAATTCAGGTTCAAAAGTAAGAAAACAAGGGATATGGGTGATTAGATTTTCAAAGCACAATTCAGCAAAATTTCCACGAAAATTTTTTTGGTCTTTGGAGTGAGGTGATTTTTGGGCTTATTGGAAACAAACGAAAAAGAATCTTTTTACTCCTTTTTTTTCCGGACCCTTTTTATTCGGATCCTTTTTTTTCGGTTTTTTTTTTTCCCACGTCTCAACCGGTCGTTCCCTATTTCGCCGCTCGTTCAACACTGATTGATCCCACCACACAATAGCATAGTTAGAAAACTCAATGGCACCAAGTTTTACCTTCTTCATCTCAGAGTAGTTGTGGTAATCGAACACTAACTCCACCTTTTTCTCCCACTCAAGATAAGTCTCGGGGTCGTTTCTTCCTTGAAACGCTGGAATTTTCATCTTAACACTACCCAAGTTGTTATCTTCCCGATTCCTATTTTCTCTAAACCACCCTCCATATCTCCTATTACCAACAACTGAACCCCAATCTTTTTCTTCATCAAAACCAGCCCCATAATACTCTCCATCTTCATCTCTCACTCCCCGATGTTGAACTCTTTCCCTCCTATGCATCTTATGAGTGTTTTGTGACTGCTCCAAACGAGTATTCTCCATCCGATTAATCCGCTCATGTATCTGCTCCAATTCTAATCTCATCACACGCCTCATCTCACTCATCATGGCCTCTATGAGCAACTTTGGGTCAGTCATCCCTGTAGCACCTTCAGTGTTGCTCTTTTCATTGTTGTGAGACATGATTGCTGCAAATCAAAGTTAGAAAACAAAAAAAAAAAGGAAATGACCTCACACACTCCCTCACGTGTTTTCACTCAAAGAATGATTCACTCTATTCCACTCGTGTTTCACTCAGTATAATCGGCTTTTACCCTCTAATATGCTCACCACTCTTGCCTTTTTCCACTCGATAATCCTCTTTCAGTTCTTTTGAAACTATTCAAACAATATTCAAAATTCCAGCAACAATTCATCAAGAACTTACCAAGGGAATTCAGGTTCAAAAGTAAGAAAACAAGGGATATGGGTGATTAGATTTTCAAAGCACAATTCAGCAAAATTTCCACGAAAATTTTTTTGGTCTTTGGAGTGAGGTGATTTTTGGGCTTATTGGAAACAAACGAAAAAGAATCTTTTTACTCCTTTTTTTTCCGGACCCTTTTTATTCGGATCCTTTTTTTTCGGTTTTTTTTTTTCCCACGTCTCAACCGGTCGTTCCCTATTTCGCCGCTCGTTCAACACTGATTGATCCCACCACACAATAGCATAGTTAGAAAACTCAATGGCACCAAGTTTTACCTTCTTCATCTCAGAGTAGTTGTGGTAATCGAACACTAACTCCACCTTTTTCTCCCACTCAAGATAAGTCTCGGGGTCGTTTCTTCCTTGAAACGCTGGAATTTTCATCTTAACACTACCCAAGTTGTTATCTTCCCGATTCCTATTTTCTCTAAACCACCCTCCATATCTCCTATTACCAACAACTGAACCCCAATCTTTTTCTTCATCAAAACCAGCCCCATAATACTCTCCATCTTCATCTCTCACTCCCCGATGTTGAACTCTTTCCCTCCTATGCATCTTATGAGTGTTTTGTGACTGCTCCAAACGAGTATTCTCCATCCGATTAATCCGCTCATGTATCTGCTCCAATTCTAATCTCATCACACGCCTCATCTCACTCATCATGGCCTCTATGAGCAACTTTGGGTCAGTCATCCCTGTAGCACCTTCAGTGTTGCTCTTTTCATTGTTGTGAGACATGATTGCTGCAAATCAAAGTTAGAAAACAAAAAAAAAAAGGAAATGACCTCACACACTCCCTCACGTGTTTTCACTCAAAGAATGATTCACTCTATTCCACTCGTGTTTCACTCAGTATAATCGGCTTTTACCCTCTAATATGCTCACCACTCTTGCCTTTTTCCACTCGATAATCCTCTTTCAGTTCTTTTGAAACTATTCAAACAATATTCAAAATTCCAGCAACAATTCATCAAGAACTTACCAAGGGAATTCAGGTTCAAAAGTAAGAAAACAAGGGATATGGGTGATTAGATTTTCAAAGCACAATTCAGCAAAATTTCCACGAAAATTTTTTTGGTCTTTGGAGTGAGGTGATTTTTGGGCTTATTGGAAACAAACGAAAAAGAATCTTTTTACTCCTTTTTTTTCCAGACCCTTTTTATTCGGATCCTTTTTTTTCGGTTTTTTTTTTGATCTTTTTTTTTCAGATTCTTTCTTTCATTAATAACAGAACAAGATTTCGAATGGGGTAAAAGAAAGAAATTCGGTTAGATAAGAAAAGGAAACTAAATTTAAATGGGATAGGCAAACCTGATACGAGAAATCCTTGGCTCTGATACCAAATGATGCGAACCTCGTCAAGAATAATTAGACCCGTAGAACAAGAGGGAAAAATCCAAGAACGTTCTCGATCAGGTTTGGATGGGAGATCTCGACCCGTTGCTTCAACAAAAATAAGAACCTTGGTATAATTGACCTCAACCCGTTGTTTAATACGAAGCAAGAACTTGGTATAAGGAAGAAGCCACAAATGGTAGTAGAAAGCCGTTTGATAAGTCGATGGTGAACGCCACGGAAGAATTCCTCTAAGTTCGAATAGTCCTTCAAAAAACCAAAGAGAATAAACTCACCAATTATCTGTAAACTGTGTCCCTTCTATCCCATTAGACGCCTATTTATAGGCTAAAAAAATACAAGGAAAGTTCAAGAAATAGAAACAAACCAAAAAGAAACAATCGGCCCCTTAATTTGGCTGATCAATACAAGGAAAATTCTAGAAATAGAAACAAAACAAAAGGAAACAATCAGCCCCTTAATTTGGCTAATCAATACAAGAAAAGTTCTAGAAATTAAACAAAAGGAAACAATCAGCTTTGATCGGATTCTTCTAATAGTTGAATCATGTTGATGTATATTTGTTGAACACGTGAACCATCCTCAATGGGCCTCCACGAATTTGCTTGAGCCCAAACCTCTTGAATCAGCCCATTAAGTACATCTTTGAACTTCTTTTCTCGTGTTCTAGTAACCGACCCAGTTGGAACTTGAACTGGCTTCTTTGTAGTAATGCCATTATTTGCATCAAAACCACCAACACATTTGAGTTGAGCAGAATCGCTTTCTTCTCGAAATCTCAGTCGAGCTAAACGCCTTCTCTAGTAAAGTCAACGCCTTACGGAGAATGGGGCGCCTATTCCATCTTATCTCCCTTTCCTAATAGTTTACGTTTTGCCAGTCTGTTTAACAGCAAGCAATGGTAAATCAAGCGGTCGAAAGGCTACGTCATTCTTTAGAAGAAAAAAAAGAAACGAATATGTCGAAGAATTTTAAATGAAAAATCCTCCCCCTACCTTCAACATTGAAAATATTCGTCGAGCGTCATTTCCGCTATTACGACGGTAACCCTTCCTGAACCATAATCATGGTGGATAAAAAAAGAAATTGTAGCACGTTTTAGCCTAAAAGATTGAGGTTTTCTCATATCCACTTCGTAACCATTCGTAGTCCTTCCACATCGAGCAAGAACAGATCGGACACATAAAAGAGATCGTCGATTGACTTTCGCTTGAGCCGAACCATCGAACCTGCTTCCTTTCCTGTAGCTCTTCGCCGTCAGCTTTCTAGGTTCAGGTTTCTGACACCTTTTGCCAGTCTCCTCCATTTTCTAGGGAAGTGCGAGACAAGATTCCTCTCCTGTTGATAGGTCAGTCCGGGACAAAGTCTTCCTTCTTTGATAGGGAAGTGCGGGACCGACGTTCTCCTTTCTAGATCAATGCGGTCGTCGAGAGAGTGAAAGCCTTTTTTGACGCATCTTGCGCCCATCATCCCGACGAAAGATACAAAGACACGATTTTCTCCAATTCCAGCCATATACTCAAAACAAAACCATGGAAGGCTATGGAATCCCTTACCAATGGAGTGGAGAAATGTGCTTCGGGTGATAAAGGGACTGTGTAGCCTCCGTGGTTGCCAGTCGACGAGTTCGGTGAGGTTTAGTGATTCACGTCAATACGGAGAGTCGAGTGTAAGTCGTCAATGAAAGTCGGTCTTCAACGAAATCCATTTTTTATTGACGTAATCAACATCTGTCCTCTTGCTTGTCTATATCTCGTGACGGTCATTCATAAACGTATTCCGTAATCAAGTCATTAAAGTGACGTAAGGACAGTAAGTCATTCAACGATATAAGAAAATACACTACTACTAATACACTACTACTACTGTCACACACTGATGCAGAAGAAAAAGCTAATATAAAGGGAAACACACTCAGGCACACTTAATTATACATATAGATGGTGGAGAACTACAAGTGGTTGGTGGTTTGATCGGCATGCATAAAACTGGAAAACGGATGCCGATTTCCCGATGTTCTTCTCATCCTTTGGAAGCCCCCTTTTATAGACGACCTTCCTTACATGAGAAGCCTCTTGAGAATCTTACTGTAGAAACCTCGTCACGAGTCTTCATTGTTGACGTCTTGTCTCGGTCAGGAATCTTGCTGTAGAAATCTTGTCGCGAATCTTGATGTCCTGATTCTGTACTGTTGATATCATGTCGCTGCCAGGAATCTTCACTATTGATGTCTTGTTTTTGTCAGAAGACTTGGAGCCGTATGCTTTGTTGAACAAGGGCTTCTTCTTGATGAAGCTTTTGATGGGGCCCGTACATTTAATCTTTCTTTTTCTTTTGGATATATTTGGCTCCTCTTGTCTGTACTAGGCATCCTTTTGGTTCGATCAGGCACCTTTTGTAAGGAATCTTTCTGTTGGTTGTCAATGATGTCTTTGGGTTCCATTCTTGTGAAGCTTAGTTTGGAGGATCCCAAGCTCAGATCCATAGAACTATGAGAGTTTTTTTTAACAATATTTACATTTACAGGAAGTTAATAAAATTATCGAATACTGAAGTTTCTATTGATCCTGGAGATGCAAGATCCATCCATCTAGGGTCGTCCCATCATTTTGGCACAATCATCGTTTCTGGTGTTTCCTGCTGGTTCAGTTTTGATTTTGGGACTAATTTTTTCATTTTTGGTTTTTCGTATAGAACATAGTAGTCGAACCTTCCAGATTCTTCTCCAAGTAATCCAACTACCGGGTTGCCTTCTTCATGTAGTTGTTTTAGTAGCCTCTGTACAGAGACTCCCCTGCTGAGGGCTTCTACGGTTATGTCGACTTCTACTTCGGCCTCGATCTCTGTGTCCATCTCTTCTTTGGCTTGCTGTGTAGAGTTGTTGCATGCTTGCGATCCATCTGTTGCTATATTCTCGAACTGTAGTGCCTCCTCTGATCTGTTTGATCCAACGAGGCTGGGTAAATTTTTTTCTAAAAATTTAACCTTGCTTTCTAAGAGATCAACTTGTTTAGGGGTTGCTTCCCTAATAATTCCCTCATTGAGGGTTGCTATATAATCCGAGTAAACTTTTTTCAAGGCCTTGAGTTCTGATTCTTATTTCATTACAAGATTCGCTAAGTTCCACATGTGCCTACGGAAGACACGACGAGTTCCAATTCCCATATTTGCCTTCTGGTGAGCTCGCCAGGCTCCATTTATTTCGGAGTAAAATGGTGGTGGGATCTCCAACTTGGGAAAGCTCGCTATTTTTGGCTCGAGTATGTGTTGGGCGAGATCACGAATCTCTTCCGCTAAGTATGGATTCTGTCGTGATATCTCCCATGCTATGATGGCATCCTCTTTTGAGTAGTAATGCCTGCAACAGGATCCATTAAAATCGAATACCTGGTCATAACATCTTTCCAGTTTGTGTAGATACCCGGCTGATATCCCACGAATACGACAAATGCTACTAAAACAAGAACACTATTTGCTATAGCCTTCACCTTATTGTTCTTCTGTCAAAATAAATTAATAAATTACTAATATTTTACTTAGTAATTATTTTACTTGTTAGGTCGGTTTAGGTAATCTGCAATAAAATTATCTTTTCCTTTAACATGCTCAATCTCGAAGGAGTATTGGGCTATCTCATTATACCATTGCATGCGTTTTCCAGTGGTCTTTCTCGTATTTACTAAAAAATCTCTAACGGCCTTGTTATATGTTCTATTAATAAAATATTCGGGTGCAAGAAATATTTGAAACTTCTGCACGGCTAATTTTATAGTGTATAGTTCCTTCTCAAATATTATCCATTTTAATTCGTTTGGTTTGAATTTTCCAGAGTTGTACCCACAAAATCTCTCATATTTTGATATTTTTTGTGCTATGCTTCTTTTACTGAGTCTGATTCCATTCTGAGATAGGGGTGGATTCTTTTCGTCCCAATTTTCTTTTGGGATTGCTTTCAGTACACATCCCCAATACTCATCCAAAGCATCGGTGTCTAAAATCAGTTTATCTCCTGTCTTTGGTAGGTAGACTTCCGGTGCCCTTTCGGCGAACTGCTTAATTGTCTTAGAACCATTTTATCTTCGTCTGTCCAGATAAAATCTTGATTTTTATTTAGCTTTTTTAGTAGAGGTATTTCTTTCTTCGTAAGTTCTCGTAGGAAATTTCTCCCGTAATTCAATAGCCCTAGTAAACTTTGTAGCTGCTTTTTATCTTTTATTTCTTCGGGAAATTCCTTAATTTTTGAAATGATATATTTTTGTAGTTGAATGCCATCTTTGTCTAGGATAATTCCAAGAAATTCTTTTGACTCTTTTTCGATCTTTTTTGGAGAGAGTATTATCACGTGTCTTTTAAAAACATCACTAATGATTCTTACGTGTCTCTTATGATCTTCTTTTGTTTTGAAAAAACCAAAATATCATCAATGTATACGACACAGAAATTCTTTAAGTTATTAAAGATTGAGTCCATCCATCTTTGAAATATCTGTGGTGCGGTGTTTAACCCAAATGGCATTACATTCCAGTGAAAGTGTCCTCGTGGCGTACTAAATGCTGTTTGTAGTTTCGATTCCTCCGTCATTTTTAGTTGCCAAAAATCAGACTTACAGTCGAACTTACTAAATACTCTAGACCCTTTAGTTAAATTTATTAGGACTTCCTTTCTAAGGATAAAATACCCATCGAATTTTTCGCTTGTATATCTAGTTATTCTCTTTATTTTTTCTTTGTTAGAAGGCTCTATTCTATGGCCTAAGGACTCTGTACCGTCTTTTTTTTTATCCTATTTTATGGATAATTATTCTCTGATCTATTAATCTCCTTAACATTTGATGGAAAAAATATTTATTATGTGCCTTTGTGTATAAATTCTCTTTTATGATTTATCTATGATAAAAAAATATCTTCAGTCCTTTGTAACATATTTCCTTGAAGGATTCCTGTCATGTGAAATCTTTCCTCATCTTTGTGTTTTGCGAGTAATATGACCTTTTGCCCATTCTTAAAGCATTCATTAGATAGTTTTAGATGATTTCTATTTTGTGGCATACTTTTTGAATCATTATTTTTCGTATTTCCTTTTATTTATAAACTACTCGCGTTATTTGATATTTTAAACATTTTCCTAACATATATCAACTTTTTGTTAGATCTGATATTCCCTTTAGGTTCTGTTCTGTACTCATCACCTGTAGTCATTCTACAATTTTTGACAATTGAATTTGAGATTCTTATATTGTTTAGATCTTTAATTAAGTCGTATATCCCCGGGTCAAACTTAAAATAGTGTAACAAATTTTTATGTTGGAGATACATTTCTTGTATTCTATTCACCAGATAGTCTTTCTCTTGAGTAGTGATATTTTGATCCCTATACAACTCTTTCCAGTAATTTATTATCTCAAGTATTGAGTTGTATTCTTTTCTGGAGTATATTATCTCGGCTTGCATTGTGTCAGTTAGTTGTCTTGGATTCTTTTGTTTTGAACTAGTTCCTAATCTGTCAATATGATCTATCTTTCCTACTGCTTCCTCTATCTCTGGAACTACTTCATCGTTCCCTATCGTACACTTCTTTTTTCCGTTAGGGGGTTCTTCAGAATTTAAGATAACCTCTTCATTTGTTCTTTCTACCTCATCAATATCACCTCGGTAACTATTCTCTATTTGTTTAGTTTGCAGAAGATTTTTGATGTTGTTTTCCTTCACTATTTCTTTATCCTTTTTAGTTATATTGTTTATTGCATTTGTTATTTCTTCTTCACTACTTTCTCCCATTTTTACTGGAATATTGTTGTTATTTTCTTTATTCGCCTTTTCGTCCTCTTTAGTTTTGATATTGGGTTCAACCTTTTCCTGATTAGACTTATATCCAAAATGACTTAGTAAACCCTTAAATTTTTTATAGACTTTCTTGAGTTGTTCAGTTGGATCTTCTTTGGATTCTAAATGTATATTGGGATTTTTACCTTGTTCTTTTAATCTTTCTATTCGGAGAACTATCTCATCAAATTTTTTTTTGGAATACCTTTGAGTGTTCATCATATCATATATATCATTATACTTGATGTCGTATGGACTACAATCCGCTCTACATATCTCGCAAGTGCATAATATGCTGGTAGCCATCTAAGATGTCAGTGGGTAACTAGGTCTGAGTAGCCTATGGTGCCTAAAACCGTCTCCTGAGGATCACCCTACAAATGCCTATCCGCGGCAACAAAAGGATTACTTTAGAATCTGGATTTTAAGGTTACTCAATTCTAGTAAGGGACACTTAGAGTGTAACTAAGACAGTAATGATACAGGTTGTGAGAAAATATAGGTCAGAGTTATAGTCTATTTGATACCATGTAAATGCTATATATGCTATAAATCCTTCCCCAAATTTTTCCTAATTTTTCTGATTTTTACTGGATTTTTTCGAATTTTGCTACAGTGACATTTGCTATAGTGACATTTTCTAATTTTCGAGGGATTTTTTGCTACAGTAACTTGTTTGATTTTTTCGGAATATTTTGGAATTTTTATGACTTTTTGGCGATTTTTTTTTGAAAATAAATCTACAAAAAATAAAACAAACATAGAGATTTATCTAACACACCAAAACAAATACAAATTATTTTATAAAAATTAAGAACATAAATTACATACCGGAACAGTAGCCATCACACCGAAGACTCCTTTGTACAGACTGCAGACCTCTACCGTCCAAAGAGGAACGTCCTACCTGAGCTCTGATACCAGTAAAATACACACACTACTACTGTCACACACTGATACAGAAGAAAAAACTAATACAAAGGGAAACACACTCAGGCACACTTAATTATACATATAGGGGGTGGAGAACTATAAGTGGTTGGTGGTTTGATCGGCAGGCATAAAACCGACAAAACGGATGGGAAAGGATGAGAGGGTGAGAGAGGATGGTGATGAAGAAAAGGAGGCATTGAGGAGTTTAAAGTGTTGTGGAAGTTTGTTGATATTTTAGCCGATTCACCGATTTGCCGATATTCTTCTCATCCTTCGGAAGCCCCCTTTTATAGACGACCTTCCTTACATGAGAAGCCTCTTGAGAATTTTGCTGTAGAAGCATCGTCACGAGTCTTCATTGTTGACGTCTTGTTTCTGTCAGGAATCTTACTGTAGAAGTCTTGTCGCGATCTTAATGTCACGATTCTGTACTGTTGATGTCTTGTCGCTGCCAGGAATCTTCACTGTTGATGTCTTATTTTTGTCAGAAGACTTGGAGCCGTATGCTTTGTTAAACAAGGGCTTCTTCTTGATGAAGCTTTTGATGGGGCCCGTACATTTAATCTTACTTTTTCTTTTGGATATATTTGGCTCCTCTTGTCTGTACTAAGCATCCTTTTAGTTCTATCACGCACCTTTTGCAAGGAATCTTTATGTTGGTTGTCAATGATGTCTTTGGGTTCCTTTCTTGTTCAGCCTTAGCTTGGAGGATCCCAAGCTCAGATCCATAAAACTATGAAAGTTTTTTTTAACAATATTTACATTTACAGGAAGTTAATAAAATTATTGGATACTGAAGTTTCTATTAATCCTGGAGATGCAAGATCCATCCATCCATGGTTGTCCCATCCTGTTGGCACGATCGTCGTTTCTGGTGTTTCCTGTTGGTTCAGTTTTGATTTTGCGACTAATTTTTTCATTTTTGGTCTCCCATATAGAACATAGTATTTGAACCTTCCAGATTCTTCTCCAAGTAATCCAACTGCCGGGTTTCCTTCTTCATTTAGTTATTTTAGTAGTCTCTGTACAGAGACTCCCCTGCTGAGGGCTTCTTCGGTTATGTCGACTTCTACTTCGGCCTCGATCTCTGTGTCCATCTCTTCTTCGGCCTGCTGTGTAGAGTTGTTTCATGCTTGTGATCCATCTGGTGCTATATTCTCAAACTGTAGTGCCTCCTCTGATCTGTTTGATCCAGCAAGGCTGGGTAACTCTTTTTCGAAAAATTTACCCATGCTTTTTGAGAGATCAACTTGTTTAGGGATTGCTTCCCAAATAATTCCCTCATTGAGGGTTGCTATATAATCCGAGCAAACCTTTTTCAAGGCCTTGAGTTATGATTCTTGTTTCATTACAAGATTCGCTAAGTTCCACATGTGCCTACGGAAGACACGACGAGTTCTAATTCTCAGATTTGCCTTCTGGTGAGCTCGCCAGGCTCCATTTATTTCGGAGTAAAAATGGAGGTGGGATCTCCAACTTGGGAAAGCTCGCTATTTTTGGCTCGAGCATGTGATGGGCGAGATCACGAATCTCTTCCGCTAAGTATGGATTCTGTCGTGAAATCTCCTAGGCTAGGATGACATCCTCTTTTGAGTAGTAATGCCTGCAATATGATCCATTAAATAACATCTTTCCCAGTTTGTGTATGATGCGAAACCCATCAAGAATAACGAGACCCGTAGAATAAGAGGAAAAATCCAAGAACGTTCTCGATCAGGTTTGGATGGGAGACCTCGACCCATTGCTTCAACAAAAACAAGAACTTTGGTATAATTGACCTCAACCCGTTGTTTAATGCGAAGTAAGAATCTTGGTATAAGGAAGACGCCACAAACGGTAATGGGAAGCCGTTTATGAAGGGAAAAATTCCAATAAGTTCGAATAGTGCTTCAAAGAACCAAAGAGAATAAACTCACCAATTATCTGTAAACTGTGTCCCTTCTATTCCATTAGACACCTATTATAGGCTAAAAAAATATAAGCAAAGTTCCTACAAGAAAAGTTTAATAAATAGAAACAAAACAAAAGAAAACAATCAGCCCCTTAATTTGGCTGATCAATACAAGGAAAGTTCTAGAAACAAAACAAAAGGAAACAATCAGTTTTAACAGGATTCTTCTAGTAGTTGAATCATGTTGATGCATCTTTTTTGAACACGTGAACCATCCTCAATGGGTCTCCTTAAATTTGCTTGAGCCCAAACCTTTTGAATCAGCCCATTAAGTACATCTTTGAACTTCTTTTCTCGTGCTCTAGTAACCGGCCCAGTTGGAACTTGAACTGGCTCCTTCATAGTCATACCATTATTTGCATCAATCCCCTCCTCTTCAAAAAGATTTGCCCCAAATAATCAACTACATCAAAAGGACTCAAATCAGTAATATTGAAAGTAGCACTAAATTGTACTCACCGAGCAAATCTAGCTTGTAAGCGTTGTTATTGATGCGGTCTCGAACTTGGAAAGGACCATCCCCTCTTGGAAGCAGTTTGGAACGTCTTTGCGCTGGAAATCTCTCTGTTCTCATATGCAACCACACCCAATCTCCGGGTTAAAAAACAAGCTTATGACGCCCCTTTTTGGCTTGTTTTACATACTGCTCTGTTCTTCTCTCCATGTTGAGCCTTGCTTTCTCATATATCTACTTAACAAAATCAGTCGTTTTCTTTCCATCAAAATTAACATGCTCAGAAACATGTAATGGAGATAAATCCAATGGAGTCAAAGGATTAAATCCATAAACAATTTCAAACGGTGAGAATTTAGTAGCAGAATGAGTAGACCTATTATAAGCAAACTCAACATGTGGTAAACACTCTTCCCATGTTTTGATGTTCTTTTTAATTATTGCCCTTAATTAAATAGACAAAATCCTATTTACTACTTCGGTTTGACCATCAGTTTTTGGGTGACAAGTAGTAGAAAATAAAAGTTTGGTACCTAACTTACACCACAGAGTCTTCCAAAAGTAGCTCAAGAACTTAGCATCTCTATCCGAAATAATGGTTCTAGGCATGCCATGCAATCTCACAATCTCCCTAAAGAACAAATCAGCAACATGCGAAGCATCATCCGTTTTGTGAAATGGAATAAAGTGTGCCATCTTAGAAAATCTATCTATAACCACAAAAATCAAATCTCTTCCATGTTTAGTCCTAGGTAATCCTCACACAAAGTCCATTGAAATATCAATCCAAGACTTACTAGGAATGGGTAAAGGAGTATACAAACCGTTGGGCTGCACTCTGGATTTAGCTTGCCTACATGTGATACATCTGCCACAAATTCGCTCAACATCTCGTTTCATGTGTGGCCAATAGAAGTGTTCCTGCAAAATAGCTAAGGTCTTCGAAACCACAAAATGTTCTATTAATCCCCCTCCATGGGATTTCCGCACTAACAAATCCCTCAAAGAACAGTTAGGCACACATAACTTATTCTCTCGAAATAAGAACCCATCATATCTAAAGAACTTACCACAAGCGTTTTTCTCACAAGCTTGGTACTCTTTACAAAATTCGTGGTAAGTTCTTTAGATACCAAATGATACCAAATAATGCCAAATGATATCACAAAGGAGCTAGTTCAAATTCAAACTGGACCGGTTACTAGAGCACGAGAAAAGAAGTTCAAAGATGCACTTAATGGGCTGATTCAAGAGGTTTGGGGTCAAGCAAATTCGTGGAGGCCCATTGAGGATGGCTCACGTGTTCAATAAAGATGCATCAACATGATTCAACTACTAGAAGAATACGGTCAAAACTAATTGTTTCCTTTTATTTTATTTCTATAATTTTCCTTGTATTGATCAGCTAAATTAAGGGGCTGATTGTTTCCTTTTGTTTTGTTTCTATTTCTTGAACTTTCCTTGTAGGAACTTTCCTTATATTTTTTTAGCCTATAAATAGGTGTCTAATAGAATAGAAGGGACACAGTTTACAGATAATTGGTGAGTTTATTCTCTTTGGTTCTTTGAAGCACTATTCAAACTTATCGGAATTCTTCCGTGGCGTTCACCATCGACTTATCAAACGGCTTCCCACTACCGTTTGTGGCGTATTCCTTATACCAAGATTCTTACTTCGCATTAAACAACGGGTTGAGCTCAATTATACCAAGGTTCTTGTTTTTGTTGAAGCAACGTGTCGAGGTCTCCCATCCAAACTTGATCGAGAACGTTCTTGGATTTCCCCTCTTGTTCTACGGGTCTCGTTATTCTTGACGGGGTTCGCATCATTTGGTATCAGAGCAAAGGATTTCTCGTCTCAAGTTTGTCTATCCCATTTTAATTTAGTTTCCTTTTCTTATCTAACCGAATTTCTTTCTTTACCCCATTCGAAATCTTGTTCTGTTATTAACGAAAGAAAGAATATGAAAAAAAAGATCCAAAAAAAAAAGATCCGGAAAAAAAAAGATCCGAAAAAAAAAGGTCCGAAAAAAAAAAGGAGTAAAAAGATTCTTTTTCATTTGTTTCCAATAAGCCCAAAATCACCTCACCCCAAAGACAAAAAAAATTTTCGTAGAAATTTTGCTGAATTGTGCTTTGAAAATCTAATCACCTATATCCCTTGTTTTCTTACCTTTTAATCCTGAATTCTCTTGGTGAGTTTTTGGTGAATTATTGCTGAAATTTTAAATATTATTCGAATAGTTTCAAAAGAACTGAAAGAGGATTATCGAGTGGAAAAAGATAAGAGTGGTGAGCATATTAGAGGGTAAAATCCGATTATACTTAGTGAAACACGAGTGGAATAGAGTGAATCATTCTTAGAGTGAAAACACGTGAGGGAGTGTGTGAGGTCTTTTCTTTTTTTTGTTTTCTAACTTTGATTTGCAGCAATCATGTCTCACAACAATGAAAAGAGCAACACCGACGGTGCTACAGGGATGACTGACCCAAAATTGCTCATGGAGGCCATGATGAGTGAGATGAGGCGTGTGATGAGGTTAGAATTGGAGCAGATACATAAGCGGATTGATCAGATGGAGAATACACGTTTGGAGCAGCCACAAAACACTCATAAGGTGCATAGGAGGGAAAGAGTTCAACATTGAAGAGTGAGAGATGAAGATGGAGAGTATTATGGGGCTGGTTTTGATGAAGAAGAAGATCGGGGTTCAGTTGTTGGTAATAGGAGATATGGAGAGTGGTTTAGAGAAGATAGGAATCGGGAAGATAACAACTTGGGTAGTATTAAAATGAAGATTCTAGCGTTTCAAGGAAGAAACTACCCCGAGGCTTATCTTGAGTGGGAGAAAACGGTGGAGTTAGTGTTCGATTGCCACAACTACTCTGAGATGAAAAAAGTAAAACTTACTGCCATTGAGTTTTCTAACTATACTATTGTGTGGTGGGATCAATTAGTGTTGAACAGGAGGCGAAATAGGGAACGACCGGTTGAGACGTGGGAAGAGATGAAAATAGTGATGAGGAAGCAGTTTGTGCCCAGCCACTATCACCGGAGTTGTACAATAAATTGCAATATCATCAAGAGATGGAGATTGCTATGATCCGGGCTAATATCGAAGAAGACCGAGAGGCTACTATGGCTAGGTTCTTGAATGGCTTGAATCAAGAAATTCATGACAGGGTGGAGATGCCGCATTATGTGGAATTAGAGGATATGGTGCACATAGCCATCAAGGTGGAGCAACAACTCAAGAGGAGAGGTGGTACACGTGCATCCCATAATTCGGATTTTTTTCCCATGGAAACCGAGTCATGTGAAAAAGAGGAGAAACCAGCTGCAAAACCTAAATTCGAGCCAAAACAAGAGACAACCAAGCATGGCACTCAAGGTAAATCTGACCCTTCCACTTCTCGAAATTGTGACATTAAGTGTTTTAAATGTCAAGGCAGGGGTCACATAGTAAGTCAATGCCCGAACAGAAGAGTCATGGTGATAGGGGTAATGGAGAGATCGAAACCGACGACGAGTCCGATACCGACTCTATGCCACCATTGGAGGACGTGGATGAAGAAGAATATGCGGTTCAAGGTGAATTGTTGGTATCAAGAAGACTTCTAAGTTTGCAAGCAAAAGAAATGAAGAAGTACAGCGGGAGAACATCTCTCATACTAGGTGCTACGTCAAAGACAAGGTATGTAGTATGATAGTTGATGAAGAGAGTTGTACTAATGTTGCAAGTACAACCTTGGTTGAGAAATTAGGACTGCCCATACTGAAATATCCTAGGCCGTATAAGTTACAATGGCTGAATGATAGTGGCGAGGTAAAGGTGAATAAGTAGGTTTCGGTTTCATTCCGCATCGGAAAATATGAAGATGAAGTTTTGTGTGATGTAGTTCCGATGCAAGCTGGACATTTGCTATTAGGCCGACCGTGGCAAATCGATCGGAAAGTTAAACATGATGGCTTCACCAACAAATACTCGTTCGTGCTCAACCAAAAACAATCACTCGTGCCAATGATACCGAAAAAGGTTTTTGAAGATCAAGTGAGGTTGCAAAAAGAGAGTGATCAAAAGAAAGAGAGTGAGCAAAAGAAAAAGAGTGAAAATCAGAGAGGGGCCGAGCAAAATGAGAGAAAAAGAAAATCAAAATTTAGCCATTGAGAGAAAATCAGAGAGAAACAAAAGAATTTCTAAGTAAAAGTGAGTGAGATTAAGCGAGTAATGTTTTCAAATCAGTCGATGATTATACTTTTGTACAAAGAGGCATTTTTAAACACTAACGAATTTGACCATGCTTTACCCAGTTCTGTTGTTTCTCTTTTGCAGGAATTTGAGGATGTCTTTCTGGAGGAAACACCACATTGATTACCACCAATTCAAGGGATTGAGCATCAAATTGATTTTGTTCCCGGTGCAACAATTCCAAACCGACCAGCCTATAGGAGCAATCTCGAGGAGACAAAAGAGCTTCAACGGCAGGTAAGTGAGTTGTTGGAGAAAGGGTACGTGAGGGAGAGCATGAGTCCCTGCGCCGTTCTGGTTTTACTTGTACCTAAGAAGGATTGGACGTGGAGAATGTGCGTTGATTGCCGAGCCATCAACAACATAACGGTAAAGTATCGTCATCCTATTCCTCGCTTAAATGACATGTTAGATGAGTTGTATAGTTCTTGTGTGTTCTCTAGGATTGATTTAAAAAGTGGTTATCATCAGATTAGAATGAAAAAAGGAGATGAATGAAAAACTATTTTTAAAACAAAATATGGTTTGTATGAATGGTTAGTTATGACTTTTGGATTGACTAATGCACCAAGTACTTTTATGAGACTTATGAATCATGTTTTGTGAGCATTTATAGTTTTCCCCAAAAATTCGTCTGGTGCCCTATATGTTAGGACAATTGTTCCTCTACTTGCACTTATTGGTATCATTTGCTCTGATCCTTCCTCCTTTCGTCATACTGGCATTGACATAGATTCTCCCAGAGCGAGTGCAATCACTATGGATCCGACAAAAAAGGAATGATAGGGAAAGGTCTCATTGATGAGTTTGTAATGACAAGTTTCACCCAGATGGGTGCGTCAAATGGTTTACAACTTTCCATCACCGTCAGTGTCAGTGCAATCTACTGACGTGATTGCAGAAGTTGTATCCTTCCTGCACAATCTGACACGAGGTTGCCTCATGTACGGCAATGCAAATGATAAGGTGAACAGCCCCCCCTTCAGCTACAAATGAAGAGAAGAAGAGGTGAACAGCAGAGGTCACAGTTAGGAATGGTTGCTACGGAAAAAAGGATCCGACAAAGTCAGGAATGAGGACTCCGGCCACCCCGTCGAAAGCACTCCCCGAGCAGGAAATCCACAAAGCCCTTTTTGACTTTCAACCTGATTCCATTACGGGTCCAAACGGATAACCTCGTCGATGAGTGGGACCTCCTCATCCACGTAAAAATAGTCGACGAAGAGGGCCTGGATCTGTCAATTCCCAACGTTTCTCTCCTCCTTCCGCGCTTGCGGCTGGTAAGAACTTTCGCACCATCCTTTCCAGGAACGTCACTACCTGTGCTGTTTGGTATCTATGGCGAGAATGCTCTCGCTCACATCTTCTTTAAAAAAGAAACTAACAAAACAGAGCTGGTAAAACAGATCGCCAACATAGTGTTGATCAGACTTTCCGCTCTGAGGCTCGACGGACTCCCATGATGTCCCCATTCTCTGCAATACAGTGAATGGGGACTGACCATTTCTCCCGCATGAGTCGGTGGCCAACGACGTCGCTCATGGATAAAACCAAAACTTGTCTTTCATTCAATCTCGGAAGTTGTTGATTAGACTACAAATGCATCACTTTGACAAAGGAGAAAGTTTCCAGTGATCTTTTGCCCCGTCTTCCTTTCTTTTCTCCCTGAAATTCCCCAGTTCAGGCTTGCTTTCCTCTAGTTTTTTGCTCGTCAGGCCGGATACGACATCCCAACACTCATCCCGATGTTTGTTGTGAATTCGACGTTACCAGGAAGGTTGTTTTCTCTCACCCGAGTCGTGCAGTTAGCCCTGTCGAATGCTCCGTTTACCTGCTAGTCCGTTATTTCTGACATTGAGAATGTCGAGACGTCAGTTTGACAGGAAGTAGGGACCAACATCGGAAGTTTTGAATCTGAATAGGCACTAACGACCACGTTCTGTTTATTTCATTGTCAAAGACAAACTGGAAGACGGCTTACTCAACGTTTTGTAGAGAAAACGGAAGCTACCCCCCTCCCGATGTTTGTTGTGAATTCGACGTTACCAGGAAGGTTGTTTTCTCTCACCCGGGTCGTGCAGTTAGCCCTGTCGAATGCTCCGTTTACCTGGTAGTCCGTTATTTCTGACATTGAGAATGTCGAGACGTCAGTTTGATAGGAAGTAGGGACCAACATTAGAAGTTTTGAATCTGAATAGGCACTAACGACCACGTTCTGTTTATTTCATTGTCAAAGACAAACTGGAAGACGACTACTCAACGTTTTGTAAAGAAAACGGAAGCTGACCCCCCCCCCCCAATCATCTGCGTATCAATCACTCTCAATTTCGACGAATTGGAGTGAAGGAAGGAAAGCTAAGAGAAAAGTAAGCGACACTTCCCAGTGGCAATCCTCATCGGCTTCAAAACAGTATTGGAGGGAGGTTGGGGGGAAGGGAAAGAGGGATTTCTGAAAGAATGAAACTTCAATAGAGGAGGTCCCTCACAGAAAAGAAAGGTATGAATTCGGAGTATTGAGATATGTTGAATCTGACTATTGGGCATGAAAGGCGGTAACCTACTAACGCAAAGATAGAGAATCGTGGATCTCCACGTGACGAAGAAAAATAAAAGTCGACATCGGATTTCCCCGAGAGAAAAATGGGTCCACAGGGTCTAGATGACGAAAGAGAGTCGGAATGAAAAAATACCTCCGACAGGCAGAAAGGAAAGAATCAGTCCCGTAACTGAAGAGGGAGGCCTGGTCGAGTGGTTTCTCAAAGCCCCCGAGAGAAAAATGGGTCCACAGGTCGAGATGACGAAAGAGAGTCGGAATGAAAAAATGCCTCCGACAAGCAGAAAGGAAAGAATCAGTCCCGTAACTGAAGAGGGAGGCCTGGTCGAGTGGTTCCTCAAAGCCATGAGAGTATATTGAAGCAATCCGCGGAAGCCAAAGAAAGCTATGCCGTCGGATGAAAAATATTCGTAGAAGGAGAAGACTGACCTTTGTCAAGAGACACAGCTCGTTACTCGTCGGTAGGGCAGGAGACCGGAGCGACGACTTCTACTCCCTAGTAGACATCAGGAATCCTTTGTCGATTTCCTCCTGTGGAACCGAAGCTATGACTGCTACCTAGATCGGGAGCTTTGCTTTCTCTCATTCGGCTTTTCCAGAGATGAATTGCGCTTGGGAGCATCGCGTCGACAATGAAAAGCATTTCCCTGCCATAATCGGTAGATTTTTCTTTTGTTTTTCGGATGTTCGGTATGTTCTGTCTGTATGCCCGGTAGGATGACTTTCTTGCCAGCATGCAACATTCTCCGGCAATGGGCCAGGGGAATTCTCTGAAAAACTACAGACAACGGCGCGGAAGGGAGCGAATAAAACTTCCGGATCGATAGTTTATCCGGTCGAGCTCTTTTGCTTTAAATAACAGAAAAGCAATACCGTACTCGAATAGAGGCTCCTGCGCTATACGGCGTCGGAATTTACTATGCCCGACGCTCTTGCTGGAAGCGAAGGACAAAGTCTGTAAAGAGGAGGTCTTTCGGAACGGAGAATCGTAAGCCGACGGAACTAGTCGAATACGACATCCATGACACTCATTCTTCTCTAGACGGAAGCACTTCGTTCTACAGAATGAAGGAAACCTGATGCGACTGGAGGGAGGCTTCCCCGCTTTGTCCTTAAGAAAAGATCATGGAACGAGAGTTAGCTCATCAAGTCAGGCAGGGTATTCTCCATTCCTCAATTTAGAAAGTCCTTGACTCGGCTAGCCTCCTCAGGCTAAAAAAAAGGTATTCAGCGGGGAAGGCTGGGAAGAGGTAGTTCTCCGCGGTAATTCTGGGAGGAGGTATTCTCCTTCCCTAGTTTAGGAAATATGATCTACTCGGAACGACCCTCATCAGCCAGTTTGAAGCGACGATATCAATTCTCCGGATACTAAACCCACCTGAAATGACTTACAGAGGAATAAAGAAGCTCATCGTCGACATTGACGAAGAGGAGATTCTCACCTTCAAATGAGTCGAACAGTCCCCCGAGACCCAGATGGGGGAAAAGAACACCAACTTCCTTCGGTCGCCTCCCCTAACTCGGAGGCCCCTTATGGAAAGATACCTCTCTCCACTCGCCTAAAAACAAAGCACCTAAAGGCAGACATAACGGAAGCCTCCGTAGAGGCTCTACCGACGAAAGGAAGGAAAGAAAGAGCTACATCACAACGACGAACTAGGTAAGAAAAAGAGGTGTTATCCATCGGAATGTCTGTCAGACGCTGATATTAGTTTAGCCAGAACTGGCGAAGCGACGTATGAAAAGCTAAAGCTAGAAGAAAAGACGACGGTCTTTATAACCAGAAATTCTGTCATACACGACAACCATTTCACTCCTGCCCTGACGACTTTTGCAAGCTTCTGTAAAGGGAAGCCCAATGTTTCATTCGCCTTCTCCATTTCTGATGCAACATACGAAGTAGGCGACAGTTACATTAAAAAAATAAACAAGGAAAGGTGACCAGTAGGGAAAAAACGAAAGTCATAAAGCCGACGGTATTCTCCTATCGTCAATCTTTTCCGTCGTTATCTCCACAGATTCCGCTCTACGGACCAACTTTGTGCTAACTTTCCCTCGCTCGGTTCGACGAACCAATAGACAGGGGAGAAAAGAAGGGATCGGCCAAAATAACTCCGTTTGTGATCCCACGAGAAAAGCACTGCAATCGATCGACGGTTCATCTTTGACGAAAAAGTCTGGAGGGCAACAAGAGACGGCAAACCGCTGACGGCTGTACATTTCAGCAACAGAAGAATCAATTGGAGCTGCTCTTGCTCAGATCAACGAGGATGGCAAAGAGCAAGCTGTGTATTACCGTTAGCAGAGTTTTACGATGGCCCAGAAGTACAGTACACAGTGATCGAGAAAATGTGCCTTTACTTGTCTTTTGCAGCAACAAAACTCAGTCCTCCCTTGCTGCCGACGGCAAACATTTGTCATAGCAAAAGATTTTCTCGACGTACATGCGGGACCGGCCGTTCGCCGAAAGGCCAGATTGGTAAATGGATCCTCGCCCTATAAGAATTCACGTTGACCTACCTACCTCAGCAATGTCAAAGGACAGGTTATGGTCGATTTCGTCGGTCGATCGCCCGCTCGACCTCAGAAAAAGGCTGATTGATTAGGATGAGGAACAAGTTCTTCTGGTGGACATAATGCCCTGGCGATTAGATTTTGATGGGTCTATTTTTGCATCAAAGGCAGCGCAGGAGCGCCCCTCGTTTCGCCAACAGGGTCAAATTCACACTATTCATATCGACTCAACTTCCCTTCCACCAACAACGTAGCCGAGTATGAAGCTATACTGTTGGTATCCGAAGGGGACCTATCACATAACATCATATCGATCAGGGTAAGTGGAGACTCCCATTCCGTGATCAACCAGATCACAGACGGAGTATCAGGTGATGGACCCTAAATTAAAGCCATGCAAATAAAAGGCAATTACACTATGGGAAAAATTTGACTCTGTGGGGATCGAGCATCTCCGCTGAGGTGCCAATACGGATGGCACAACTAGCTTCAGCTCAATTGAAGTTAAGTTCTGGTTTTACAACAAATTCCAGCTATATGAGATAGACAAATCGTGAAACTTGACATCTCTGTATGAGGGAAAATCGACTTTCAGCCAAAAAGCCAAGTTTTGATACATTAGATTGAGTTCTGAGGTCCGTCCCTCCGGGAAAATCGACGTTTATGACTTTCACAGCTATATAATCGTCACACTTTTTGAAAATGTCTATGTCGCTCCGTCCATCAAAGAAAGTTTCAGCAAAAAAGACGGGTTTCGGCATTCAACGTCAAACGGTTATGGTTATTCTCGAGAAACTGGACGAAAGAGGGAAGGAATTTACGCAAAAGCGATGTAGTGTTGACTTGGAAACCTATACATCACCCATACACCTATTGGTGCGAAAGGCCCATTGATATGATACGCGTCGGTCGAAACACACAAGCGGAGAAGAACAGGGAAACCGTCACCGCGATGATCAGACTCACTGACCCTTTCTTTTTGCTCTCCGACAACCCCTCCCCCCCGATAGATGACGAAAGTCGGGATTGCTAACCATATAGCGGAAGCTGGGTTCCAGCTCAGGTAGGTAGTTTCCGTATGATTTGAGTAGTTTGGTATGTACTCGCATGACGGGGTGGCCTTTTCCTGCCTCGAATAGGAGAGAGAACCCTATGCCAATGCGAGACCTGGCAAACCTTTCCTCACGTCAAACCCATATCGAGAACCGAATCCTCAGTCTGGGATACAAAGCCACTGCGCGGGTTTTGATCAATGCAACTCATCATCTCGAACTTTTCTCGCTTCCTCAAGATATCACACTGCCAGTCTATCCTTTTATTCCGATACTGAAAAAAAGGTGTTCCAGCCTATAATCGAGAGATAGGCCGCCTCCAGTCTCTTTGAGATATTTCAACAGTAGTTCGGTGCCTCCTTAACTCCGAGGGCTTCCAGTAGTCAACCGGAGGCTCGGGACTCTGATAATACCTAGAGAGAATCTGTCGGATGATCATCACTACTTTGCTTCGAGATCAGGACGCAGGGACATAATGCCCTGGCGATTAGATTTTGATGGGTCTATTTTTGCATCAAAGGCAGCGCAGGAGCGCCCCTCGTTTCACCAACAGGGTCAAATTCACACTATTCATATCGACTCAACTTCCCTTGCACCAACAACGTAGCCGAGTATGAAGCTATACTGTTGTTATCCGAAGGGGATCGATCGCATAATATCAGATCGATCAGGGTAAGTGGAGACTCCCATTCCGTGATCAACCAGATCACAGACGGAGTATCAGGTGATGGACCCTAAATTAAAGCCATGCAAATAAAAGGCAATTACACTGTGGGAAAAATTTGACTCTGTGGGGATCGAGCATCTCCGCTGAGGTGCCAATACGGATGGCACAACTGGCTTCAGCTCAATTGAAGTTGAGTTCCGGTTTTACAACAAATTCCAGCTATATGAGATAGACAAATCGTGAAACTTGACATCTCTGTATGAGGGAAAATCGACTTTCAGCCAAAAAGCCAAGTTTTGATACATTAGATTGAGTTCTGAGGTCCGTCCCTCCGGGAAAATCGACGTTTATGACTTTCACAGCTATATAATCGTCACACTTTTTGAAAATGTCTATGTCGCTCCGTCCATCAAAGAAAGTTTCAGCAAAAAAGACGGGTTTCGGCATTCAACGTCAAACGGTTATGGTTATTCTCGAGGAACTGGACGAAAGAGGGAAGGAATTTACGCAAAAGCGATGTAGTGTTGACTTGGAAACCTATACATCACCCATACACCTATTGGTGCGAAAGGCCCATTGATATGATACGCGTCGGTCGAAACACACAAGCGGAGAAGAACAGGGAAACCGTCACCGCGATGATCAGACTCACTGACCCTTTCTTTTTGGCTCTCCGACAACCCCTCCCTCCCCATAGATGACGAAAGTCGGGATTGCTAACCATATAGCGGAAGCTTGGTTCCAACTCAGGTAGGTAGTTTCCGCATGATTTGAGTAGTTTGGTATGTACTCGCATGACGGGGTGGCCTTTTCCTGCCTCGAATAGGAGAGAGAACCCTATGCCAATGCGAGACCTGGCAAACCTTTCCTCACGTCAAACCCATATCGAGAACCGAATCCTCAGTCTGGGATACAAAGCCACTGCGCGGGTTTTGGTCACTGCAACTCATCATCTCGAACTTTTCTCGCTTCCTCAAGATATCACACAGCCAGTCTATCCTTTTATTCCGATACTGAAAAAAAGGTGTTCCAGCCTATAATCGAGAGATAGGCCGTCCCCAGTCTCTTTGAGACATTTCAACAGTAGTTCGGTGCCTCCTTAACTCCGGGGGCTTCCAGTAGTCAACCGGAGGCTCGGGACTCTGATAATACCTAGAGAGAATCTGTCGGATGATAATCACTATTTTGCTTCGAGATCAGGACGCAGGGACGCGATTCAGAAAACTAACGGAGTGCCTAGTTCTGCTGCTTGCCTCACAATTGTATGGTCGAAGAGGTGGCATCTCGACGTGAAGCACTACGAGCCTGGATCGGCTCCCGATTTATATCACGAATCGTCAAAAGAGAAGATACCGCAGCTGATTATCCAATGGGAGGAAGCGACATCGGGAACTGGAGCAAAAGAAGAAGGAGCTCGCAGACGAGACAGTGCAAAGAGATGAGATGATTAAGTCTGCTTCACGCTTGGCTACCAGCATCGACGAACGCAGTGGAACGGAGGAAAGAACAGGAGCTATTCGTCGAGGATTGCTGAAAGCAAGGCCAACAGGCTTACTGAAATTGTCAAATTCCAAAAACCTTTCTGCCGACTGTGGGAATTCAAATGACCGTCGCGTCGGATGACTATACCTTTTAGGGCTTCACCCAATCTCTCTCCCTCTTTCGAGAAGTGGTATATGTTTTGAGGCAGTTGAAGCGTCGATCTGCCTGATCCACTTTCGACTGTGAACCTGCCAAAAAAAAGCTGGCCGACATATTGGAGGGACCCTCGGGTCATGGATGAAAGAGCGGTACGGTTCCATCTCTAGTAGCCAAAGCACGTCACGATCTCTTTTTTCTATCTCGGCTTCGATCGTTGAACGTCTATTTCTATTCGGCCTCCCCAAAAACCAGTTTTGAGAATCCCCGGAATCTTCCATAATCGTCTATTCCATAAGTTTAGTTCTTCCACCGGCCGACATATTGGAGGGACCCTCGGGTCATGGATGAAAGAGCGGTACGGTTCCATCTCTAGTAGCCAAAGCACGTCACGATCTCTTTTTTCTATCTCGGCTTCGATCGTTGAACGTCTATTTCTATTCGGCCTCCCCAAAAACCAGTTTCGAGAATCCCCGAAATCTCCCATAATCGTCTATTCCATAAGTTTAGTTCTTCCACCCAGTACGTCATTTCACTGACGAGGGATCCTATGACGACCATCGTTGACATGTCAAAAGTGGGAATCGTGTCACTTTCTAGTGCGACGTGCTGGTTCGACATTTTACAGCGACGTCTCGACGTGCCTTCCTGTTCGAGTCCCTTCTTTACTTTATTACTGCTTCCCTCGGTGAGAGAAGAGTTCTCGCAGACGAAGGGAGTGTGGGGGTGTACGAACAGAAGAAAGAAAGGGTATCAGAGGCTGGTTTTGCTTAAGCGAAAATAGAGTTTCGACAAGCCATTGAGTGAGACCCTGGTAGTCCGTTGGGATCATTAGCTTCGGCAGCTTCGCAATCTCCTTTCTTTCGCCTTTTTTATTTCCACACTGAGTTTGAAAAATTTCTTTCGTCAAGTCATTTCTACAATCGACGAGAATAGGACAATGAAGCGACGCACCTTTCCCTGATTCGGTTTTGTAAGAAAGAGAGGACTATTTGTTTGCACGATCTCAATGGAAAAGAAAGGTAATCCGCGGTACCAACAAGACAGGTGGGATTTGACCCATCCAGCTTCCTCTCTGTGGCTGTCTTTACCGAAGAGTGGGAATAGCTTGGCCATAGCTGCTTCAACCAAAGAATCTCGTCCTAGATATGATATGAAATAACCGAAGCAGCAAAGTCTCATATCGACGAAGATCTAGAGTCGACTTCGATCTTTGTTCTTTCACCGTCGGAAGAAGATCACACTTCAGTTTCAGAATCCAAGCTTGCCTCAGAGCTTGCTTTTCTTGTTCCTATCGTTTTTCCTTCTCGAGTATTGCGAAGTAAAGAACTTCTTACTGACGAAGCGACATCCGACTAGGGCAAGATATCCCCTCTCCGCTCGTCGAAGGGCTGTCCAAAGACGCAGCTTTCGTCAGTTCAGGTCACACCCCTTCTTTGGCTAAAGCACCATCCCCTTTCCGAACTGACGGCACGGGACCCATACTCATCTCCTTATATGCAGGTTCTAGGTCCGCAACTCTGATACACCTGTCGATTTAGTACATTCCGCGATCAGGTTTTGTTCATCAGTAACTTTTCATCGAAAGCGACGGAAGAAGTCAGAAGGGAGTTTTTCACTCACGAAAGAAGTAACCACTCGGGCAAGAGCACGGTTGGCTCCCAGGTCAGATGAAGGGCCTTCCCCATTATGGAGATCTCCATACTGGAAGGTGAAGATGAAGGAAGGGCAGAAACAAAGCAAAAACCCTCTATTGGGGTAGACGTAAGATGAGCAATCCGCGGGAATAGCAAATGGGGAACCTATCTCTGAAAAAGAAGAGGATATCTCGGTCCACGAGTTGAGACAGAGAAGTTCTAACTAATCAAGTAGGAGTTTACCCACGAGAGTCAGAGGGAGTATCAGCACCGAAGAAAACAGGTTCTAGTGCAGTAACATTCGATCGAGAGCCAGATACACCAACTAGTTGAAAAGACAGAGTGCCTAGAACAGACTTACCGAGACAAGGGACAGTTGAGCGAAAAGCCAGCCCATATAGTAGTAGGTAAGCGTCACAAATCTCCGGAGCTTGTAATTTTTCGGAGAGAGTAAAGCTTTCTCGGAATGACGGAACTTCTTCCCGATCTGCCGCTGAGGCATCGTGGGATTGACGTGAGAGGGTAGGGATGGCTATATTTTCAAGAGCGAACTCCATGCGGAGATGAAGCGCATGGGTCCGACGTTATGCATTGGAATGAAAGAAATTCTGAATCCGCTTTGTCTACGAACGACGGAAGCTATGACGTAATGCAACTATGAATCTCATGGAGAGTTTGATCCTGGCTCAGGATGAACGCTGGAGGCATGCTGGAAGCATGCGACGTCGGACGAGAAGTGGTGTTTCCAGTGGCGGACGGGTGAGGAAAGCATAAGAACCTGCCCGTCGAGAGGGGAACAACAACTGGAAACGGTTGCGGAGACCCCTTTGCAGGCTAAGGAGCAAAAAGAGGAATCCGTCCGAGGAGGGGCTCGTGTCTGAGGTTACCATTGGTGAGGTAATAGCTTACTGACGGCGATGATCAGTAGCTGGTCCGAGAGGATGATCAGCCACACTGGGACTGAAACACGACCCGGACTCCTACAAAAGGCAGCAGTGGGGAATTTTTCGCAATGGGTGAAAGCCTGACGGAGCAATATCGTGTGGAGATAGAAGGCCCACGGGTCATGAACTTCTTTTCTCAGAGAAGAAGCAATGATGGTATCTGAGGAATAAGCATCGACAGAATCTGTGCCAGCAGCCGCGGTAAGACAGAGGATGCAAGCGTTATTCGGAATGATTGGGTATAAAGGGGATACAAAGAATTGAAGACGGTTTCATGAACGCATTGACAAAAATATTGGAGTCAGCTTGCTTTCAATGATCTCTACAGAGTTCAATGGAACCTCTGGTATTGATTATTGTGTACTCACCACTATTTTGTGCATAACTCATGACGAGAGGCAGGGATTTCATACTTGAGTCAGCTAATATTTTCATTTTATCTCCTACATCAGTAGAAAAATGCTTTCTGCCACTGAATCCTGACGTTGCTGGCTTTCGAAAATTTAATCCAGCTTAGAGGAGTAAACCATTTGAAGAAATGATTTTCTGAGGATACATGCAAAAGCTCTGATGTTTGCCTTGAGTTTTTCTGTAAGCTAAACATACTTTTGATGATCAATTGCCCAGTGACGTACAGGAGAACGAGATACAAATCTTGCATGGAGCAGGTTTGGAATTAGCTGTCATCAAGATAAAAAACATTTACAGAGACAATTGTCATCATGCCTTTCAAATTCATGGGGTAACACATGCTAGTATACCGCATGCCAGACCATACATTATCAGCAAGTATCCCTCAGTCAGGTGGAATTCATCCCACCAGACATGGGTCGAAGCATCGTTGCAGGCCATCTCCGGCAGCAAGCACATCATGAAAGCTCCATACTTGTCGAGCCCGCAGCGACGCATTAGTCGTAGTCTCAAAGCCTGCAAATTCTCCAGAGATGGAAAATCAATTCATTAGAGATTTTAGGTATCGTCCCTTTTCTTCCAGCTAAGCTAAGTCAATGCAAATCCCCAGAAGGTTAGAAAATGATTAAAATGACTCATCAGACCCCGACATTTCATAGCCATTTTCCGACATGCAATGCAGAAATTCATGCTTCTTTCCACACTTGACCAAGTTCATTTCAACGTTTCATCAATGAATTTAAAACAGGGTTTCACCAGAAAAAAAATAAACAAAGCGGAAAGGCAGGGATTGGGACTCAGCATAACGGCGGCGGTTGGCTAGTATATCCATTGAGCCTTCAAAGGCATCATAGAAAATGATCATGGCATCAGATAGGTTACGGTTGAGCTCATCCACCATGTATCTCATAGCATAGTTGAAGTTGACCACTACATTCTGCGATTGCATCCACGCACTCACCGTTCACGCTTTTGTACTCCCACAGGTAGTGAGGAGTGCAACCAATCGTATCCCATCCCATAACCACCACTTTCTGGACATTGGCGTTGTGCAGATTCTGCAATCAGTTCTGACCATTAACGACGAAGTCCATTACCGAGGCATATTGAGCATGGAGAAAGACTGGCCCACGCATACGTCAGACATTTTGAAAATTCTATGTATGAATTCTTAAACTTCAGACATTTTGGAACAATGTCTAGGAATAATGTTATCTAAAGCTTCATTAATTCTAGAAAACATGCCCTGACGTATAGGAAACTAGGATATGGAAAATCATCTTAATAAAAAACTGCAAGGTATACGTCATATAGATATGAGTTGACCTAGGATACTCCCAATGACAGTTTGAGCTCAACGAGATTCTCTAATAATTGCTGAACAAAATGGGATTCCTCTCGACTTCCATAGTGTATGATAGCTGCATCGTTCCTTCATGCATGTCACACCGGATATGTTGCAAATAGAAACATGTTTTTTCAGTTGAGCAAGCATTATTACTCTTTAAATTCAGCATTTGCACCTTCCATTGTAATCTACACAATAAAAATGCTTATGAGACAAAATCCATATATGTTTCGACGGTTTTGCTATCGATGATCAATAGTTCAGACAGGTCTTATTACCCTTATTCATTGACGAGTCCTCAAAATGCAAAATGAATAGCAATATGGTCAAACTTTGTCACGAAGTATCCTAAACTGAATGCACTTTGGTTGACATGCGATAATCCAATGTAGATAGACGATCAATAGTTTGAACGCTCAATGTCAGACATATTATACATTAAATCAGCTTATTATTAGTAAGCATCAGCTGTAATTCTATAATAATTGCTGGACAAAATGGGATTCCTCTCGACTTCCATAGTGTACGATAGCTGCATCGTTCCTTCATGCATGTCACACCGGATATGTTGCAAATAGAAACATGTTTTTTCAGTTGAGCAAGCATTATTACTCTTTAAATTCAGCATTTGCGCCTTCCATTGTAATCTACACAATAAAAATGCTTATGAGACAAAATCCATATATGTTTCGACGGTTTTGCTATCGATGATCAATAGTTCAGACAGGTCTTATTACCCTTATTCATCAACGAGTCCTCAAAATGCAAAATGAATAGCAATATGGTCAAACTTTGTCACGAAGTATCCTAAACTGAATGCACTTTGGTCGACATGCGATAATCCAATGTAGATAGACGATCAATAGTTTGAACGCTCAATGTCAGACATATTATACATTAAATCAGCTTATTATCAGTAAGCATCAGCTTGTACAGCTTTGGATGTTCCGGTAAGAATTTTGAAAACAATCGATTTTCATTCTAGATACGTCGGAATGTCTACAACCCTACTCGATTGGTGTGACATTATCAATCTAAATGGCCCATCATTTATTTATTTTATCGTCGAAAGAAGTTTTTCATAGCAGTCACTGTAGTAAAATTTCATAAACTGAACTACAGTATGAAACATCCAGAAAATGAAAGACTAACGAACAGTCCACAAAAAACGGAATCCCCTGCATCCAATAAAATCTCAATGATTCAATAAGCCATATGACAAAGCAATGGATACGAAACAAGGCATCACACGGAGATTGAAAACTGGCACACGCCCAACCAACTCTACCAATGGAGATATTATGTCAATGAAAGATGAGAAGACCTGGATTTCCTGCTTGACCTTGGTTGCGACAAAGCTGGTTGAACTCCCATGGCATGTATAGGGATTGCACATTCAACACATTCCTCAAATAGTAATGTATAAAATCATTGCTCCCGATGGAAACATAGAAAATGGACCTAGAGATGAGGTCAGTTGCTGCCTTCTTCTCCAGGTTTAGCTCAAACTGCTGGAATGTATCCAGCACCTGCAGGATCTGCTGGGTCAACGAAATGTGTTGCCCCTAAATGACGGAAAGGACCCAGAAATTCACATATTTTTATGTAGATTTCGAACCAAGGTAGTCAACAATGATGCAACCGTTGGAAAATAGGCCGGTGGGGCAGTCAGTGGGTGTTGAAGTAGCGGTCCCATAAGAACGACCATCTGCTCTTTGGGGGGATTCCATATCTGATAGGTTGTAGGAAGAAGTTCATCTTTTAGACAGATAGGAAATTACCATTGAGCTAATGTAAAACCCGACAGTCTAAAGTAACATGACATCATGCGGAAGAAGGCAAACCTATGGCCCAAACGATATGGATCTCTACTGACGGATCTGCTCCCCATTACCACGGGCATCTTTTGCTTTGACAGAGTGATATTTAGTTGAGCCCAATATCACGGCCTTTTCCAACCTGAATGTACTCATGGTGGGTGACATTTCCTCATCTTAATGTTGAGTTGAAACCTAAAATTATATATTATATAATACGAAAAATGCCCAGACCAATGGAATCAATAAATGTTGGATGGAAATAAAATCACTAGCAAAAATGCCCTCGCGTCAAATTGATTCCTGCAGAGGCCTTGCAAAATGCCACTCAGGTAATGTGTAAGATTCTATCAAAAACATTTGGATGACCATAGACAACATCACAGACAAAGCAATCGTTCTGTTACTTTTTCTAAAAAGAACTGACTTTCTCTCCTACCCACCTGTATTCTTTGATCGGACCATATGCCGTGATGTTGTACCAAACCGAGTAGCTTTTCCTGCTGCTATTGGATTAGCTGTCTCATCTGTCTAAATTCCTACTGTCTGTGGATAGAGCTGAGCGAGGAGCGGGAGCAAGCTTTCCTTTACGCCCCACTCCATGGGATGATCTACCAACACCGACGACCGTCACCATTTTCCCCATACACCAGTTCTGATTTCTGAATGTGAGTCTTCCTCTCTTGCTTACCCATAAATTTTTTTTATCTCGATTCTATCTCGAACCAAATCTTTCCCCCGCCCCATCTGATTATAGGGCTTTATCCCGCTCTATGTAGCTCACCTTTTCGAAAGAGGTTGGTTCTTCCTATTGGATGCAAGTCATCAAGCCGGTTCGGTCGTCTCCGATCATTTGGAATAGTGGACGCGATTCACCTATATTGTAGGAGAGTGATTTTCGCTTGGCTTGGCCATCCGTGGGTGTTTAGTTTCGTCGCTCTGTCTGAGCCTCTGGTGGTTGTTTAGTCTTTCCGAGCCTATATCTCTTCTTCCAGCCATCCACGGCCTCGTTTCATCCCCGAGGATGAGCTTCTCAACTCATCTAAGCAAAGCAGCCCGACTCTTACGACTGAGATTTCCATGCACTCATGCTCGTCGATCTACACGGGAAGTTAATGTCGGTGTTGGTGTTCATCGAGCCGGAATTGATTGATCCAATGAGTTTTCTGCCGGAACCGAAGAACCTATCACTAGTGTTGAAGATGATTGTGTTGATCCTCACCCATAGCTATCCGATGATGAGATGAGTCTGTGACACCAGATTTACTAATCCGACGTAATTCGAGATAAAATCTCGAAGGAAATCAAACTTCTTCTTTTCCACATCGCATGATATTTGATGAGTATTCCTATCCGAATGTCGAGTCTTCTTTCTGAATTAGCTGACATCCATTGCTAGACATTCGAAATAGTGGTTGCGTCACTATCTTTATCTGAGAAAGAGCAATTTCGACTTGACTTGCGGGCATAAGTGATTTGACTGATGTCATATAAGCGAGAATTGGGATGCCTTATTGAATGGTGCCCTCCAAGAGTGGTCTCTGAAGGCCAATCTTTCAGGGTTAGGTCTTTCTTTCCATTCGAGGTCACCAGCTCAGCTACTCAAAAGGTGTTGGGAACCGGAGAGTGGGACAGTGAAACTAGACCCCTAGACGGAAGGTGTCAATGTAAAGTCTCCGATATTATGATCTATGCTATACTTCTCCTGCGGTTACTGTGCTCGCCTCTACAGAAGATGACGGATGCGCATTCGAGATTGTTCAACTCTTCTCCGGTCTCATATCACAACACCGCTTCGACAACTCGAAACAAAACGGCGTCGCTTGTCCTGCTCCTGCTACTGTTGTATGAACTGACACATCCGCTTATATTTCATAGGGCAGACCTTCTCCACTCCGATACGTCGCTTTCTTACCAACGACGAGTGGAAAGTCTCGGGCAACAACTCGTAAACTCAAACAACTGGACACTCGCATCATTGAAATGACTTATGATGATAGAAGCTCATAGAAGACATTTGTTAGCTCTGCCTGACGGGCTTTCGACTATTTCAACTAGGAAGGAGATGTTTTTTATTGATGAAGCAGCTGTGGTTGTTGGTAGCTCTTCCACGTCGGTCGGCTATACCGCATACCTTTTGTCCCTAGTGACTGGCATCAAGCTCATCACTCAGCAGCAAACAATGACCAAGCGACAGTCAAACCGGTACGCAAGTATTCTAGTAGGTGGGTAGGATATGAACTGACGTTCAAGAAAAGAGAGAGGGCAGGGGGAGTGAAGCTATCGTACCAGATGGGCGATCATCTTCTTCTAAAGTTATGCAGGGGTATGAAGTAGATGTTTCTCTAACAGTGGTTGCGACTCTATCAAATAAATGCATGATCGGAGATAGGTCTGGCAATCGAACAGACAAGCAACCATAGCAGGCACGAAGCACTAGAAAAGGGGTGAGAGAGCCCAAAATCCCCAACCGAGGCCGCAGGATGTCGCAATAAACGAACGGGGTACTCTATTCTCAGGAAACTATGAAAGAAAGGCTGGAAAATTGTCCACCAGTTGCGACTGTGGAATAGGAAAGAGGAGTTTCGGGCTAGTGTTTGGCTCCGAGAGAAAGCAACAGGTAGGTGGGACTCATCATGTTGTAGTCAGACCGAGTCCAACGGTTGAACCTACCATCATCGGTGACGAAGAGAAGCATGGGATTCCATCGTCTCTACTCTCCTGAAATAAATCTCCAAGCCTGTCAAAGACTGCTCACTTACGAAATAGGCTTGTGAGGAAGAAAATCGGGAGGTAGGAAGGTAGGAAAGAAAGGTAGTGTAGGGAAAGTGGAAAAGCAAAAGAATTTCTGCATCAATGAAATGGGTGTGGAGAGTGAAGGTCCTTGCAATGAGGGAGTGATCCCATGATGGATGGAACGAAACTTTGTTGCTGAAGCCTTGGGGGATCCAATGTTTAGGATTTTGAGGGAACCTTTTTTTTTTTTTTTTTTTTAGTCTACAGTTACTCCTCTGCATCTTCTCTCTCCTTTTTTGATTTCTTTGAGTATCTGTTGCATATCTCTGGTAATTGAGTATGGTGATGATATCTAACCTTTTTGGATAGTGTTCTCCGAATAGAAAGAATGAAAGTAATCTGATACCAGTTTAGTAGAGAAGAATTTTCAGTGCAACTGTAGATTTCTGACCACAGCTCAGAGTACTTAACTGGTATCAGAGCTATCTAAATTATGATATCCATTCAATGTTCTTGTCTCTGTCAGAAATCTTTACTGTTGGTGTCATATCTGTACTGTTGATGTTAGGAATCTTTACTGTAGGAGTCTTTGTCACGAATCTGTACTGTTGATGTCAGGAACCGGATGCTTTTGTTGAACAAGGGCTTCCTTTTTTATGAAATCTTTTGATGGGGCCCATAAATCTAATCTTTTCTTTTTTCTTTTGGATATTTTAGGCTCTCCTTGTCTTTATGTTGTAGAGAATCTATGATGTTTTTTGATTCCTTTCTTGTGAAGCCTTTAGGTTCCTTCTTTGTGAAGTTTTAGCCTGCTTCTTCAATCATGAACTTGCCATGTAAGGCTACCTTTGTCATATCAGGCTTCGTTTATCTGTTTTCTTTTGTAAATAATTTCGTCGCCGGAGACTTCATCAGGATTTTCAAATGATATGGAATTTTTAGCAAACTCCCAGCTAGCAACGGATTTGATTTGCCTTTACTAATTACCGTTTGAGTTGGGCTAGCCATGCTATTCCCCTCAGCATGATGAGTTGTTAAAGACTTCATTTGGACTTATATGCCAAACTAATCCTTTTAGCAGTCTTTTGGTTTTTTCAGAATCCTTTTTTTTTTTTTTTTAAATAGGCTATATCTATATAAAATTTTTATACGAGTATACTTACAGATAATTATATAATTTACCGGAGGCTGAGATTTTTTCCATACCTGTGAATGCAAGGTCGTCTTACCTTGTTGACATAGCTGGAAGGTCCCAAACTCAGATCTAGACACAAACCATTCTTGGCACTAGGATCTTCTTGGTTATCTCTAGCTCTATGTGTCCTCGTGTGTCCTCCAAGTGCATTCCCGTTCATAAACTCGGTTCCACAGATGGAACACTTGAACACTTTAGGTTTCCTTTCTGTTTTATGTAACTTTTCTGGCCTCGACCTTCTGTGGCTTGCCCGGTGGCCTCCGAGTGCTTGGAACGAAGTGAACTGTTTGCTGCATGTTTTACATTTGAATACTTGTTTATATTGTTGTTGGATAGTGTTCTTACCGTTACGGCGGTCGATACTTCTGTCGACTTCTACTTTTTTGATCATTCTATCTCTGGGAGTGTTTCGTACCTGCAAATATTCTTTTGCGAAGATCATGAGCTCTAATTTTTGATTTAGTGAGGATAAGTAGCTTCCTTGTGATCCTTGCCTTATATATACTGCTTGATGATTTTTAGCCGTATGATTTATTCTTTGGTGTAATTTCCAGACTTCTTTTAGCTCTAGGAATCTTTGCCTTATCACTTTTGTTTCTTCTTTCTGAAGTGATATAGTATTCTTACAGGAGTAATGATGTTTGTTGAATGCCTGTTTATAACTTTTATCCCGTATTGTATATATACATGGTTCGTATTCCACGTATACAATAAATGCTGCTAAAATACTATTTGTTATAGTTCTCACCATGTTTCTCTTTTTCAAAACAAAGATTGATATATCATTATTGTTTTCCGTTATTAAGAATTTATTATTATTTATTACTTGTTTTTTGATGTATCCTGGGCTAGAAGCTGTTTCTCTTCCGCCTGCATCTCTTGACGTTAAGTTACTTAATCTTGACGTTAGGAGTGTGATTATATCTTACTCATTGTTTATTATATGGATTATCTCAAACTCTGAATTGTTCTTATGTCTGCAGAGCATTATATCAGAAAGGATGATTTCTTTTCCAATGTAGACTTCTAAATTATACTTTATCATCTTTTTAGCATCTTCTCCTATTTTAGGACAGTGTCCCTTTTCGTTATATTTAAAATACTTGTATTCTCTCTTATCCATTTGTGTAGAGGATTCATCACACTTCTGGATATACTTGTTACTCTTGATAAATACTTTTTTGTCTCTCCATGGTTTTCTAGATACTAGTCTAGGTGGGTAAACTTTTTGGGTATTTTCAGCTTGCTGTATTAAAACTCTCTTATTTTCATCTATCAAGATAAAACCTCGATTTTTATTTATCTTTTTTAATAGTGACTTTTCTTGCTTTGATAGTTTCTTTTCAAAATTTTCCCCACAATTCAGCAGTTTTAGTAGGTTCTGTTGTTGCTTTTTATCCTTTTCATTTTCTTCAAATGTTTTTGGTCTCTTCTTTCTTCCTTTTTTTTTTCTCGTTATTACAGTATTTTCTCTTTTTAGGAGAGTTACTGGTTGCATTTTTCACTTCCTTATAAGATTCTGTGTTATGAATATAGTGTCTTAAATTGTTCTCTTTCTCTATTTGTTTTAGGTAATCTAGATATCTGTTTTGTGCTTTTGTATCCCATGGGCTTGGAAATGTGTGAAGAAACGGATCAATCCAATTTTGTGTATTATTGTATTCTAAGTATTTTGAGAACGTTTTGCAGTATTCTTTGAATTCGCATATATCACATAGTTTAATTTTAGATATTGCATAATGGATTATTTTGTGATAAGCCTTGTCATCTATTAACCTACATAAATTTTCTTTTATAAGGTCAATGGGGATATCCTTAGATCCAATTGGTTTATTGTTTTCATCCCACTCCTTCTGCAAATTTATCCATTGTTTCATTCTTAGCAAAACATCTCCTTGTAATATTCTCGTAATGTCCCATGATTCTTTATGATTTGTGATTACGATGGTTAAGGATTGTGTCCAGTCGTTTATATCCTTGAAATGTATTTTGGGCAAATCTCGATCACTAATCAGCTTATTATCAGATTCGATATTTTCTTTAGATTCTATCATGTACTCATCATCTGTAATCATTCCACAGTCTTCATTTTCTGGATTCGTGATGCTCTCTTTTTCTAGGTCTTCATTTAAGTTGTATATCCCAGGGTCAAACTTGAAATGGTGTAATAGATTTTTATGTTGGAGGTACGTTTCTTTTATCCTATTCACTAGATAGTCTTTCTCTTGAATAGTGCTATTTTGATCCCTATACAACTCTTTCCAGCAATTAATTATCTCAAGTATTGAGTTGTATTCTTCTCTGGAGTATGTTTTCTCAGCTTGCATCATATTTATTGGTTGACTTGGTTTATCTTGTTTTGAACTAGTTCTTAATCTGTCAATTTGATCTAACTTTCCTACCGTTTCCTCTATTTCATCGTATCTTACCACACACTCTTCTTCTTTGTTAGAACTCAAGATGAATTCTTCATTTGTTTTCTCTACCTTATATTTATTTTCTATTGGACTTTGTGAGAGACCCCTTTGATTATTATTATCCTTTTGGTTACTGACTTGTGATAGATTATTACATTCATTTTTCTCTTTTACAGGAAGATTATTACTTTCTACATTTACCTTTTCATTTTCTTTAGTTATTTTATTATTAGGTTTGACTTCTTCCTGGTTTGATTTATATCCAAAATGAACTAGTAGTCCCTTGAATTTTTTATGGATTTCTTCGAGTTGTTGGGTCAGATCTTCTTTGAGTTTTAAAGTTAGGTTGGGATTTTGATCCTGTTCTTTTAATCTTTTTATTCGGAGAACTACCTCATCAAATTTTTTTTTGGAATATTTTGGGGTGTTCATCATATCATATATATCATTATACATGAAGTCGTATTTACTATACTTTGCTCTACATATCTCGCAATTGCACAACATGCCGGTAGCCATCTAAGATGTCAGTGAATAACTAGCCCTGAGTAGCCTGTGGTGCCTAAAACCGTCTCCTAACGTTCACCCTCCAAACGCCTAACCGCGGCAACAAAGGGATTACTTTAGGAATCTGGGCTTTTAGGATACTCAATTCTAGTGAGGGACACTTAGAGTGTAACTAGGATAGTAAAGATACAGATTGTAAAAATATAGGTCAAAATTATAGTCAATTTGATACCATGTAAGTGCTATAGATGCTATAAATCCTTCCCCAAATTTTTCCTAATTTTTCAGATTTTTATTATTTTTTCGGATTTTTGCTACAGTAATTTTTCTACAGTAACTTTTTTTAAATTTTTTTGGAATTTTTTTTTATGATTTTTTCTTCGAATTCTCTACAATATAAAACAAACATAGAGATTTTATCTAACACATAAATACAGATAGCTTCAAAAAATTCAGAAACATACAGTACATACCGGAACAGTAGCCATCACACCGGAGACTCTTTGTACAGACTGCAGACCCCTACCGCCCAAAAGGAACGTCCCCCCGGGCTCTGATACCAGGAATAATACACACACTACTACTGCTACAGTGTAGCTGAAGCAGAAGAAGAAGAAAATACAAAGGAAAATACACTCAGGCACACTTAATTATATATATTGGTGGTGGAGAACTACAAGTTGTTAGTGGTCTGATCGGCAGGCATAAACCAGGCAAGACAGATAGGAGATGATGAGAGGGAGAGAGAGGATGGTGATGAAGAAGAAGGCGTTAAGGAACTTAAAAGGTGTTGGGGAAACTTGCTGATGTTTTTGCCGAATTGCCGATGTCCTCCTCATCCGTCGGAGGCCTCCTTTTATAGACGTCCTTCCCTTGCACGAGAAGCCTCTTGAGAATCTTGCTGTGGAAGCCTTGTCACGAGTCCTCACTGTTGACGTCTTGTATCTGTCAGGGATCTTTACTATTGACGTCTTGTCTGTACTGTTGTTGTCAGGAATCTTCACTGTTGACGTCTTGTCAGGAATCTGTACTGTTGCTATCAGGAATATCCACTGTTGACGTCTTATCATGAATCTGTACTGTTACTGTCAGGAATCTCCACTGTTGACGTCTTGCACGAAAAGCCTCTGGAGAATCTTGTCGTTTATGCTGCTGTCTTCTTTGTGGAGCCTTGGGGGATCCAATGTTTAGGATTTGAGAGAGCCTCCTTTTTTTTTTTTTTTTTTTTTTTTTTTTACAAAAATTTAATAAAATTGTCGGATACTGAAGCTTCTAGGGATGCAAGGTTTATCCATCCATTTGTGGATATGTCAGCGCCGTCCCATCCTGTTGGTGTAATTGTTGCCTCTAATATTCCTAGATACGATCTTGGGACTAATTTTTTCATTCTTAGTTTTCCGTATAGAACATAGTATTCGAACTTTCCAGATCCTTCTCCTAGTAACCCAACTGCTGGGTTGCCTTCTTCGAATAGTTGTTTTAGAAGTCCTTGTACTGAGACTCCCCTGCTGAAGGCTTCTTCGGTTACGTCGACTTCCACTTCGGCTTCGACATTCTCCTCTTCGCCTTGTTGTGTGTTGTTGTATGCTTGTGATCCTTCTGTTGTTGTATTCTCGAACTACGGCGCTTTCTCCGATTTGTTTGTTGTATCGGGGCTTGGTAACTCTTGTTCTAAAAGTTTACCCATGTTTTTTAGAGCTTCAGTCTGTCTAGGGGTTGCTCCCCTAATGGTTCCTTCATTAAGTGTGTTTATATAATCCGAGCAGACCTTTTTCAAGGCCATGAGTTCTGATTCTTGTTTCATTACAAGATTTGCTAGGTTTCCCATGTGCTTGCGGAAAGCGCGTCGAGTCCCAATTCCCAGATTTGCTCTTTGGTGGGCTCGCCATGCTCCATTTATTTCGGAGTAAAATGGGGGTGGGATTTCTAATTTGGGAAAGTTCGCTACTTTTGGCTCGAGTATGTAATGGGTGAAATCTCGAATTTCTTCTCCTAAGTATGGGTTCTGCCGTGATATTTCCCAGGCTAGGACGGCATCTTCTTTGGAGTAGTAATGTCTGCAACAGGATTCGTTAAAATCGAATATCTGCTCATAGTATTTTTTTCCAGTTTGTGTAGATGCCTGGCTGGTATCCCACGAATACAACAAACGCTGCTGGAACAGGAACACTATTTGCTATAGCTTTCCCTTTATCACCTCTCTGCAAAAAATAGATTTATAAGTTACTTATTAGGTCGGCTTAGGTAATCCGCAATAAAATTATCCTTTCCTTTAACATGCTCGATTTCGAAGGAATATTGGGCTATCTCGTTATACCACTGCATGCGTTTCCCATAGGTTTTTCTTGTATTTACTAGAAAATTCCTAACGGCTTTATTATCTGTTCTAATTATAAAATATTCTGGTGCAAGAAATATTTGAAATTTCTGTAGAGCTAATTTTATAGTGTATAGTTCCTTTTCAAATATTATCCACTTTAGTTCATTTGGTTTGAATTTTCCAGAATTATACCCACAAAGTCTCATATTTCAATATCTTTTGTGGTATGCTTCTTTTTCTAAGTTTGATTCCGTTCTGGAATAGAAGTGGATCTTCTTCGTCCCAGTTTTCTTTCGAAATTGCTTTTAGTGCACATCCCCAATATTCTTCCGACGCATCTGTGTCCAAAATTAGTTTATCTCCAGGTTTTGGTAGGTAGACTTCTGGTGCCTTTTCGGCGAGTTGCTTAATTTGCCTCAGGACGTTTTTATCTTTATTTGTCCAGATGAAATCTTGATTTTTATTTAGTTTCTTTAGTAAAGGTATTCCTTCTTTCGTGAGCTCTCGTAGAAAATTTCTCCCGTAATTCAATAGCCCTAGCAGGCTTTGTAGTTGTTTTTTATCTTTTATTTCTTCGGGAAACTCCCTAATCTTTGAAATGATGTGCTTCTGTAGCTGAATTCCATCTTTATCTAGAATAATTCCAAGAAATTCTAATGACTCTTTTTCGATTTCGATCTTTTTTGGAGAGAGTATTATCCCGTGTGTTCTAAAGATGTCACTAATGGTTTTTAAATGTCTCTTGTGCTCTTCTTTTGTTTTTGAAAAGACCAGAATGTCATCGATATATACGACACAGAAGTCTTTTAAACTATTAAAGATTGAGTCCATCCATCTTTGAAATATCTGGGGTGCAGTGTTAAACCCAAACGGCATGACATTCCAGTGAAAGTGTCCTCGTGGCGTACTAAAAGCTGTTAGTGGTTTCGATTCTTCCGTCATTTTTAGTTGCCAGAAACCAGATTTACAGTCGAATTTGCTGAATACTCTAGATCCTTTTGTTAAGTTTATCAGGACTTCCTTCCTAGGGATAAAATAACCATCGAATTTTAGATTTTGATTTAGTCTCTTGTAATTGATTACCATTCGTGGCTTTTTTCTTTTTACTTCGTTAAGATTTCTGACCATAAATGCTGGACTAGAGTGGGGGCTGGTGGTTTTCTCTATTAGACCAGTGTTTATCAGTTCGTTTATCTGGTTGTCGAACTCGTCTATATCCTGCCTAGTATAGAGCATGGGTTTTACCCTAATAATTACGTTGTCGTCTCTTAATTGGATTTTACAAAACCTTGGGCTACGATCCCATAATTTTAATGGGTTTTCACTAAAATTTTCACTAAGTGTTTTATAAAGCCAGTGGGTCTGTTCTAGCTCTTGAATTGTTTCGCATCTTTTCAGTGAGTTTTCACTGTCTGGGGTACTTTTTGGGGGAGAAAAATCTTCTGTACATTTATATCTAGGTCCTTCCAAAAGTGGCATGTCAACCTTCCGGGTTTGATTTCCTTCTTGTTGATATAAAGACACCATTTGTTTTTCTACGATCATGGGTAGGTATTCTCCAATAAAATTGTTTCCTAAAACCATGTCCCAATTCATATGTGGAAAGCATAAGAGTTTTGGTATAATAATTTTTTTCTCATTAAGCCAAATTTCAACGTTCTTGGCTTTGCTTTGGATAGTTGTTTTATGTACGCTGATCCCTGTTATTTTAATTGGATATTTCATTGGTTCCCATTTTTCTAGTGGTATGGCATTTTCTCGGCAAGAGGAGACTGTGGCCCCTGTATCTAGTAGTGCATGTAACGAGTATTGTTTATAGCCCTTGAACCTAAATGTTCCTTTAACATAATTAAACCTTCTTCCTTGTTTTGGTGCGAAGATTATCTCGTCAAATCTTATCGTGTATTCTTCCTCTTTAAGGGGTTCTTCGGAATTTAGGATGATCTCCTCAACTGTTCTTCCTACATCATTATTTTGGCTATTATTTTCTTTATCCTTAATTGAGCTGTTTTTTGTTGTTTCCTCTTCACTACCCTCTGGATTATCATAATTATTTTCCATTCCGTCCTCTCTAGCTCTGTCTATGATACTGGGTCCAGCTTTTTCTTGGTTGGGATTATATCCATAATGACTTAATAGACCCTTAAATTTTTTATGGATTTCTTTGAGTTGTTGAGTCAGATCCTCTTTGGCTTCTGGAGTTAGGTCAGGACTCCTATCATTTTCTTTTTATCTTTCTATTCGGTGAACTACCTCATCAAATTTTTTTTTGGAATAACTGGGGATGTTCATTATACCATATATATCATTATAGGTGGTGTCATATTTACTACAACTTGTCCTATATATCTCGCAATCGCACAATATGCCGGTAGTCATCTAAGATATCGGTGGAAAACTAGCTCCGAGTAGCTTATGGTGCCTAAAACCGTCTCCTAAGGGTCACCCTACAAACGCCTATCCGCGACAACAAAGGGTTTACTTTAGGAATCTGGAGTTTAAGATTACTCAATTCTAATAAGAGACACTTAGAGTGCAACTAGGGCAGTAATGATACGGATTGTGAAAGTATAGATCAAAATTATAGTCTATTTGATACCGTATAAGTGCTATATGTGCTATAAATCCTTCCCTAATTTTACTTGGTTTTTCTGCTTCTTATTTGGTTTTGCTACAGTATCATTTTCTAATTTCTGAATTTTTTATGGCAAACACAGAGAATTATTTAATAAATACTGATAACTTGAATAACTTCAGAAACAAACGGTACATACCGGAACAGTAGCCATCACGCCAGAGACTCTTTGTACAGACTGCAGACCCCTACCGCCCAAAAGGAACGTCCCCCGGGCTCTGATACCAGGAATAAACCAATTGGATCTGAGAATATCCCCATTGACCTTATAAAAGAAAATTTATGTAGGTTAATAGATGACAAGGCTTATCACAAAATAATCCATTATGCAATATCTAAAATTAAACTATGTGATATATGCGAATTCAAAGAATACTGCAAAACGTTCTCAAACTACTTAGAATACAATAATACACAAAATTGGATTGATCCGTTTCTTCACACATTTCCAAGTCCATGGGATACAAAAGCACAAAACAGATATCTAGATTACCTAAAACAAATAGAGAAAGAGAACAATTTAAGACACTATATTCATAACACAAAATCTTATAAGGAAGTGAAAAATGCAACCAGTAACTCTCCTAAAAAGAGAAAATACTGTAATAACGAGAAAAAAAAAAAGGAAGAAAGAAGAGACCAAAAACATTTGAAGAAAATGAAAAGGATAAAAAGCAACAACAGAACCTACTAAAACTGCTGAATTGTGGGAAAATTTTTGAAAAGAAACTATCAAAGCAAGAAAAGTCACTATTAAAAAAGATAAATAAAAATCGAGGTTTTATCTTGATAGATGAAAATAAGAGAGTTTTAATACAGCAAGCTGAAAATACCCAAAAGGTTTACCCACCTAGACTAGTATCTAGAAAACCATGGAGAGACAAAAAAGTATTTATCAAGAGTAATAAGTATATCCAGAAGTGTGATGAATCCTCTACACAAATGGATAAGAGAGAATACAAGTATTTTAAATATAACGAAAAGGGACACTGTCCTAAAATAGGAGAAGATGCTAAAAAGATGATAAAGTATAATTTAGAAGTCTACATTGGAAAAGAAATCATCCTTTCTGATATAATGCTCTGCAGACATAAGAACAATTCAGAGTTTGAGATAATCCCTATAATAAACAATGAGTCAGATATAATCACACTCCTAACGTCAAGATTAAGTAACTTAACGTCAAGAGATGCAGGCGGAAGAGAAACAGCTTCTAGCCCAGGAAACATCAAAAAACAAGTAATAAATAATAATAAATTCTTAATAACGGAAAACAATAATGACATATCAATCTTTGTTTTGAAAAAGAGAAACATGGTGAGAACTATAACAAATAGTATTTTAGTCGCATTTATTGTATACGTGGAATACGAACCAGGTATATATACAATACGGGATAAAAGTTATAAACAGGCATTCAACAAACATCATTACTCCTGTAAGAATACTATATCACTTCAGAAAGAAGAAACAAAAGTGATAAGGCAAAGATTCCTAGAGCTAAAAGAAGTCTGGAAATTACACCAAAGAATAAATCATACGGCTAAAAATCATCAAGCAGTATATATAAGGCAAGGATCACAAGGAAGCTACTTATCCTCACTAAATCAAAAATTGCAGCTCATGATCTTCGCAAAAGAATATTTGCAGGTACGAAACACTCCCAGAGATAGAATGATCAAAAAAGTAGAAGTCGACAGAAGTATCGACCGCCGTAACGGTAAGAACACTATCCAATAACAATATAAACAAGTATTCAAATGTAAAATATGCAGCAAACAGTTCACTTCGTTCCAAGCACTCGGAGGCCACCGGGCAAGCCACAGAAGGTCGAGGCCAGAAAAGTTACATAAAACATAAAGGAAACCTAAAGTGTTCAAGTGTTCCATCTGTGGAACCGAGTTTATGAACGGAAATGCACTTGGAGGACACACGAGGACACATAGAGCTAGAGATAACCAAGAAGATCCTAGTGCCAAGAATGGTTTGTGTCTAGATCTGAGTTTGGGACCTTCCAGTTATGTCAACAAGGTAAGACGACCTTGCATTCACAGGTATGGCAAAAATCTCAGCCTCCGGTAAATTATATAATTATCTGTAAGTATACTCGTATAAAAATTTTATATAGATATAGCCTATTTAAATAAAAAAAAAAGGATTCTGAAAAAACCAAAAGACTGCTAAAAGGATTAGTTTGGCATATAAGTCCAAATGAAGTCCTTAACAACTCATCATGCTGAGGGGAATAGCATGGCTAGCCCAACTCAAACGGTAGTTGGTAAAGGCAAATCAAATCCGTTGCTAGCTGGGAGTTTGCTAAAAATTCCATATCATTTGAAAATCCTGATGAAGTCTCCGGCGACGAAATTATTTACAAAAGAAAACAGATAAACGAAGCCTGATATGACAAAGGTAGCCTTACATGGCAAGTTCATGATTGAAGAAGCAGGCTAAAACTTCACAAAGAAGGAACCTAAAGGCTTCACAAGAAAGGAATCAAAAAACATCATAGATTCTCTACAACATAAAGACAAGGAGAGCCTAAAATATCCAAAAGAAAAAAGAAAAGATTAGATTTGTGGGCCCCATCAAAAGATTTCATCAAAAAGGAAGCCCTTGTTCAACAAAAGCATCCGGTTCCTGACATCAACAGTGCAGATTCGTGACAAAGACTCCTACAGTAAAGATTCCTGACATCAACAGTACAGATATGACACCAACAGTAAAGATTTCTGACAGAGATAAGATGTCAACAGTAAAAACTCATGACAAGGCTTCTACATTCTCAAGAGGCTTCACATACCAGGAAGGTCGTCTATAAAAGGAGGCTTCCGAAATATGAGAAAGACATCGGCAATTCGGCAAAAACATCAGTAAGCTTCCCCAACACCTTTTAAGTTCCTCAACGCCTTCTTCTTCATCACCATCCTCTCTGTCCCTCTCATCATCTCCTATCTATCTTGCCTGGTTTATACCTGCCGATCAGACCACCAACAACTTGTAGTTCTCCACCACCTATATGTATAATTAAGTGTGCCTGAGTGTATTTCCCTTTGTATTTTCTTCTTCTTCTGCATCAGCTGCACTGCTGCAGTAGTAGTTTGTACTTATCTGGTATCAGAGCCCGGGGGGACGTTCCTTTTGGGCGGTAGGGGTCTGCAGTCTGTACAAAGAGTCTCCGGCGTGATGGCTACTGTTTCGGTATGTACCGTTTGTTTCTGAAGTTATTCAAGTTATCTGTATTTATTAAATAATTCTCTGTGTTTGCCATAAAAAATTCAGAAATTAGAAAACGATACTGTAGCAAAACCAAATAAGAAGCAGAAAAACCAAGGAAAATTAGGGAAGGATTTATAGCACATATAGCACTTATACGGTATCAAATAGACTATAATTTTGATCTATACTTTCACAATCCGTATCATTACTGCCCTAGTTGCACTCCAAGTGTCCCTTACTAGAATTGAGTAATCTTAAAGCCCATATTCCTAAAGTAAACCCTTTGTTGCAGCGGATAGGCGTTTGTAGGGTGACCCTTAGGAGACGGTTTTAGGCACCATAGGCTACTCGGAGCTAGTTTTCCACCGATATCTTAGATGGCTACCGGCATATTGTGCGATTGCGAGATATGTAGAACAAGTTGTAGTAAATATGACACCACCTATAATGATATATATGGTATAATGAACATCCCCAGTTATTCCAAAAAAAAATTTGATGAGGTAGTTCTCCGAATAGAAAGATTAAAAGAAAATGATAGAAGTCCCGACCTAACTCCAGAAGCCAAAGAGGATCTGACCCAACAACTCAGAGAAATCCATAAAAAATTTAAGGGTCTATTAAGTCATTATGGATATAATCCCAACCAAGAAAAAGCTGGACCCAGTATCATAGACAAAGCTAGAGAGGACGGAATGGAAGATAATTATGATAATCCAGAGGGTAGTGAAGAGGAAACAATAAAAAACAACTCAATAAAGGATAAAGAAAATAATAGCCAAAATAATGATGTAGGAAGAACAGTTGAGGAGATCATCCTAAATTCCGAAGAACCCCTTAAAGAGGAAGAATACACGATAAGATTTGACGAGATAATCTTCGCACCAAAACAAGGAAGAAGGTTTAATTATGTTAAAGTTAGGTTCAAGGGCTATAAACAATACACTTTACATGCACTACTAGATACAGGGGCCACAGTCTCCTCTTGCCGAGAAAATGCCATACCACTAGAAAAATGAGAACCAATGAAATATCCAATTAAAATAACATGGATCAGCGCACATAAAACAACTATCCAAAGCAAAACCAAGAACGTTGAAATTTGGCTTAATGAGAAAAAATTTATTATACCAAAACTCTTATACTTTCCACATATGAATGGGGACATGGTTTTAGGAAACAATTTTATTGGAGAATACCTATCCATGATCGTAGAAAAACAAATGGTGTCTTTACATCAACAAGAAGGAAATCAAACCCGGAAAGTTGACATGCCACTTTTGGAAGGACCTAGATATAAATGTACAGAAGATTTTTCTCCCCCAAAAAGTACCCCAGACAGTGAAAACTCACTGAAAAGATGCGAAACAATTCAAGAGTTAGAACAGACCCACTGGCTTTACAAAACACTTAGTGAAAATTTTAGTGAAAACCCATTAAAATTATGGGATCGTAGCCCAAGGTTTTGTAAAATCCAATTAAGAGACGACAACGTAATCATTAGGGTAAAACCCATGCTCTATACTAGGCAGGATATAGACGAGTTCGACAACCAGATAAACGAACTGATAAACACAGGTCTAATAGAGAAAACCACCAGCCCCCACTCTAGTCCAGCATTTATGGTCAGAAATCTTGACGAAGTAAAAAGAAAAAAGCCACGAATGGTAATCAATTACAAGAGACTAAATCAAAATCTAAAATTCGATGGTTATTTTATCCCTAGGAAGGAAGTCCTGATAAACTTAACAAAAGGATCTAGAGTATTCAGCAAATTCGACTGTAAATCTGGTTTCTGGCAACTAAAAATGACAGAAGAATCGAAACCACTAACAGCTTTTAGTACGCCACGAGGACACTTTCACTGGATTGTCATGCCGTTTGGGTTAAACACTGCACCCCAGATATTTCAAAGATGGATGGACTCAATCTTTAATAGTTTTAAAGACTTCTGTGTCGTATATATCGATGACATTCTGGTCTTTTCAAAAACAAAAGAAGAGCACAAGAGACATTTAAAAATCATTAGTGACATCTTTAGAACACACGGGATAATACTCTCTCCAAAAAAGATCGAAATCGAAAAAGAGTCATTAGAATTTCTTGGAATTATTCTAGATAAAGATGGAATTCAGCTACAGAAGCACATCATTTCAAAGATTAGGGAGTTTCCCGAAGAAATAAAAGATAAAAAACAACTACAAAGCCTGCTAGGGCTATTGAATTACGGGAGAAATTTTCTACGAGAGCTCACGAAAGAAGGAATACCTTTACTAAAGAAACTAAATAAAAATCAAGATTTCATCTGGACAGATAAAGATAAAAACGTCCTGAGGCAAATTAAGCAACTCGCCGAGAAGGCACCAGAAGTCTACCTACCAAAACTTGGAGATAAACTAATTTTGGACACAGATGCGTCGGAAGAATATTGGGGATGTGCACTAAAAGCAATTCCGAAAGAAAACTGGGACGAAGAAGATCCACCTCTATTCCAGAACGGAATCAGACTCAGAAAAAGAAGCATACCATAAAAGATATTGAAATATGAGACTTTGTGGGTATAATTCTGGAAAATTCAAACCAAATGAACTAAAGTGGATAATATTTGAAAAGGAACTATACACTATAAAATTAGCTCTACAGAAATTTCAAATATTTCTTGCACCAGAATATTTTATAATTAGAACAGATAATAAAGCCGTTAGGGATTTTCTAGTAAATACAAGAAAAACCTCTGGGAAACGCATGTAGTGGTATAACGAGATAGCCCAATATTCCTTCGAAATTGAGCATGTTAAAGGAAAGGATAATTTTATTGCGGATTACCTAAGCCGACCTAATAAGTAACTTATAAATCTATTTTTTGCATAGAGGTGATAAAGGGAAAGCTATAGCAAATAGTGTTCCTGTTCCAGCAGCGTTTGTTGTATTCGTGGGATACCAGCCAGGCATCTACACAAACTGAAAAAAATGCTATGAGCAGATATTCGATTTTAACGGATCCTGTTGCAGACATTACTACTCCAAAGAAGATGTCGTCCTAGCCTGGGAAATATCACGGCAGAACCCATACTTAGGAGAAGAAATTCGAGATCTCACCCATTACATACTCGAGCCAAAAGTAGCGAACTTTCCCAAATTAGAAATCCCACCCCCATTTTACTCCGAAATAAATGGAGCATGGCGAGCCCACCAAAGAGCAAATCTGGGAATTGGGACTCGACGTGCTTTCCGCAAGCACATGGGAACCTAGCAAATCTTGTAATGAAACAAGAATCAGAACTCATGGCCTTGACAAAGGTCTGCTCGGATTATATAAACACCCTTAATGAAGGAACCATTAGGGGAGCAACCCCTAGACAGACTGAACTCTAAAAAACATGAGTAAACTTTTAGAACAAGAGTTACCAAGTCCCGATACAACAAACAAATCGGAGAAAGCGCCGCAGTTCGAGAATACAACAATAGAAGGATCACAAGTATACAACAACACACAACAAGGCGAAGAGGAGAATGTCGAAGCCGAAGTGGAAGTCGACGTAACCGAAGAAGCCTTCAGCAGGGGAGTCTCAGTACAAGGACTTCTAAAACAACTATTCGAAGAAGGCAACCCAGCAGTTGGGTTACTAAGAGAAGGATCTGGAAAGTTCGAATACTATGTTCTATACGGAAAACTAAGAATGAAAAAATTAGTCCCAAAATCGTATCTAGGAATATTAGAGGCAACAATTACACCAACTGGATGGGACGGCGCTGACATATCCACAAATGGATGGATAAACCTTGCATCCCCAGAAGCTTCAGTATCCGACAATTTTATTAATTTTTTATATATAAAAAAAAAATAAAAAAAAATGAGGCTCCCTCAAATCCTAAACATTGGATCCCCCAAGGCTCCACAAAGAAGACAGCAGCATAAACGACAAGATTCTCCAGAGGTTTCTCGTGCAAGACGTCAACAGTGGAGATTCCTGATAGCAACAGTACAGATTCATGACAAGACGTCAACAGTGGAGATTCCTGACAGCAACAGTACAGATTCCTGACAAGACGTCAACAGTGAAGATTCCTGACAACAGTAAAGTCCCTGACAGAGACAAGACGTCAACAGTAAAGACTCGTGATAAGGCTTCCACAGCAAGATTCTCAAGAGGCTTCTCGTGCAAGGGAAGGACGTCTATAAAAGGAGGCCTCCGACGGATGAGGAGGACATCGGCAATTCGGCAAAAACATCAGCAAGCTTCCCCAACACCTTTTAAGTTCCTCAATGCCTTCTTCTTCATCACCATCCTCTCTCTCCCTCTCATCATCTCCTATCTGTCTTGCCTGGTTTATGCCTGCTGATCAGACCACCAACAACTTGTAGTTCTCCACCACCTATATGTATAATTAAGTGTGCCTGAGTGTATTTCCCTTTGTATTTTCTTCTTCTTCTGCATCAGCTGCATTGCAGCAGTAGTAGTTTGTACTTAACTGGTATCAGAGCCCGGGGGGACGTTCCTTTTGGGCGGTAGGGGTCTCCATTCCTGCTAGTCAATTTGATACCATGTAAGTGCTATAGATACTATAAATCCTTCCCCAAATTTTTCCTAATTTTTCTGATTTTTTTTATTTTTTCGGATTTTGCTACAGTAACATTGTATAATTTTCGGAGGATTTTTGCTACAGTAATTTTTCTACAGTAACTTTTTTTTAATTTTTTTTGGAATTTTTTTTTTTGATTTTTTCTTCGAATTCTCTACAATATAAAACAAACATAGAGATTTTATCTAACACATAAATACAGATAGCTTCAAAAAATTAAAAGGAACTTAAAAGGTGTTGGGGAAGCTTGCTGATATTTTTACCGAATTGTCGATGTCCTCCTCATCCGTCGGAGGTCTCCTTTTATAGACGTCCTTCCCTTGCACGAGAAGCCTCTTGAGAATCTTGCTGTGGAAGCCTCGTCACGAGTCTTCACTGTTGACGTCTTGTCTCTGTCAGGGATCTTTACTGTTGACGTCTTATCTGTACTGTTGTTGTCAGGAATCTTCACTGTTGACGTCTTGTCAGGAATCTGTACTGTTGCTGTCAGGAATCTCCACTGTTGACGTCTTGCACGAGAAGCCTCTGGAGAATCTTGCTGTGGAAACCTCTGTTAGACGTCTTGTCTGTACTGTCGATGTCAGGATCCGTATTGGAATCTTACTGTGGGAGTCCTATCGCGAATCTTGTATTGTTGGCGCCAGGATTTTTTTTGCTGTAGAAGCCTGCTGTCTGTCTTCTTTGTTGCTGAAGCCTTGAGGGATCCAATGTTTAGGATTTTTGAGGGAACCTTTTTTTTTTTTTTTTTTTAATCTAACTAGTCGCCCATGTTGTCAAGATTTTGTATGCCTTCATCTCCCATTTGTCTTAGCAGATCCGATGGCGTGTATTCTTCTGCCCAATCTGTCATGTCTTGCTGAAGTATTCTGTCTTCTACCAATTTCTTTTGTCTATAATATTGAATTAATTCTTCATGGGCTGACCTGATAAATTTTGGAACTTTACAATTTATTTCCTTGTCTATATAGACTCTGTAAATTTCAGTTTCTGTGGCTACTCTGAATCTATTTCCGCTATATTTTTGCCAGTTGAATTCATATGCTATGGTTTTTGCTCTCCAGTGTCTGATTTGTCTAGGGATCTCTCTGTCACAAATTACTCCTCTTTCTTCTTTATCTGGATGTAGGGGATGGGCTAATTTGTGTGTAATCCATGCACTGTGTTATAACGCCCCATTTCCCGGAGGGATACGAAAACGGAGTGCGTTACCGGCGGGCACGTATAAGTCGACGTGCACGAGGCCTATAAGTATGTAAAAGCAGAAATAAATTGAACTAAATACTAGTCATCTACCAGGATCTTGGACGTTAGTCTACTGCCATATAAAAGAGAAGATATATATGTCTAAGATAAGCAGCAATAAGAACAATACTGATACAAAAGTTAGAAATAAATTCCCAAAAGGGTGATACATACCAAACCAAAAATACAAAAGCGGAGGCCTATAAATCTATTGCTGCTCGGCCGCTCTAGAAAGTACGGATCATGCAGTGGCAGATCCTCGCTCACATCTTCAATACCTAAGCGTGTGGGGGAGCTCAGGGTCAAACCCGGCAAGTAAAATAATAAGAAGTGCGGAGCGTGTAATATAAACAAATAGGTAAGATATGGGTGTGGATATGAAACTATGCGCATGTGTGGAAAATATATTAAATGATCAAGAATGATATCAAGAAGGAATGTACATGCTATCAAGTATGGAGACTAATGGTGAATAAATAGACTTGTATGGTAGGGAGCATGCAATATGTACTAATAAGTAAAATATGAATTGATGTAAAAAGCATATGCACATGCATGGTGAACTAATTGGTGAAGAAATAGATCTGTATCGTATGTGATCGATATCAAGTACGAAGATTAATACATATCAAGTCTAGATTAATATCATATTTTATTTTATATTTTGAACTAAGTGGTGAAGAAATGACTCGTATCGTGAAAGTACCCGTGCATACCCGGGACCCGGCCAAGATGCTGGCGCTGAACCAGCCGTGCCGCTAAGCACTCAAGCAGATACCGATTACTGAGTAATCGGTCGTCCCATCAACATGGACTAAATAAGAGATGATGGCTCAGTACCATCCGGGCGCCCCCTCGGATGGGCCCCTATTTCGGTTGCGCAACCTATTCTAAACCTTTTACGATACAATATTTGTCCACTCTTTAGTTCTCCCATAACCCAAGATTTCAAGTTATATTACATACAAATCAATCCGGAATATGATAAACTAATCATGTCAAGATTAATACATATACATGTCTAGTAACAAGCAAGATATGGTCCATGTCAAAATCAAGTTAACAGGCAAGTTAGGATCCATGGCACCATCAAGACATGTGTATATACTAACAAGAAAAATCCGGAATATTTTCATGTATTTTGTATAAGTAATTAGTATGTATATGTCGAAGTAAATATGATGGAATGTCAAAATCAAGTTAACAGGCAACTCAAGATCCATGGCACTATCAAGACGTGTATGTACTAATAAAGAAAGTACGGTATAATTTCGTATATGTTGTACAAGTAACTAGTATGTATGTGTCAATGCAAGTATGGTGGAGTATAAAATGTTAGAATGAATGTTATGAAAATGATCATGTATGTAAACTACACATAAATACAAGTATACATATAAATACGTATGTGAGTATTAAGATGTAAAGATACCTAGGATGATCATATATGTGAATCATGCATATACAATTATACATATAAACACATATAATTTCATGTATGTTGTACAAGTTACTAGTATGTATATATTAAGACAAGCATGATAGTCATAGAATATTAAAATATGTTATGCAAATAATGATCATGTATGTAAACCACGCAATACAATTATGCATATAAACACATTAGGTAAGTGGGTACTAAATTTGTAAGGATAGAAATTAAATAGCCTTAACACTTTTATAACAATTAGTTTAACAACATATTGATTTTCTAAATTCTAGTATGATTTCATAGTATGGAAAGTAGCAAATTTGTTAAATTTTAGACATGTATATATATATATATATATATATATATATATATATATGTATATATTTAAACATGGATTAGCATAGAAAGAATTATGAGCTAACATAATATCTCGTATGAAAGAAATATTTTAACAATTTAATGTAGAAACTTATTTATTTGAAATCTTCTTTTTAAAACATGATTATGAATACATACATATATATATATACCTATGTTCTAATGGCAAGTGGAAAACGATTTAAAAATCATTGCATTATATATAAACTTATATGGAAAATTCAAATGTATATCCAAACATGATGAATATTCATAAAGGTAGTATTTTTATAATTTAAAAATAAAGCATATAGTTTAACTTTACAACTTGTAGTTTAAGAATAAGATATTATAAATAAAATGATAAATTCGATATATAAACATAGGGTAAAGTATAAAAAATCATATTTTTATTTTTCTAGAATAATCATAGAGATTTTTGTATAAAGAGATTATGTTTTTAAGTTTTAACAAATCAAGATTCTAAGTTAACAATAAACAATTAGAATTAGAAATAAAACATGAGAGGGGATATGATTTTACTTGCCTTGATAGGTTAAGGAAGGTAAGGCTATTTTGAGGCTAAAAAACTTCTCTTTTTATTCTTTTTCTCCTCTTTTCTTCTCTTTTCTTCTTCTTCTCTTTTCTTCTTCTTCTCTTGAGTTGGAGTAGAAAAAAATAAAAGGAAGAAATAAATTAAAAATGAAGGAGAGAAAACAAATGAAATGAAGGAAAGGAAAAGATATAATAAAGGAGGGATATAGGGGATTAGATAATGGTTTGTCATGCTTGTCCAAAGGACAAGCATGGTAAAGTATAAGATATGGGTGAATAAAACAAAATAGGTATAGGACAAATGAATACTAATAATAGATTATTAGAGTTGTTTAAAGTTATAATTTCAAATTAAACTAACCCAAAAAAAGTCAATCTTCATCTTTACAAGTCAAAAAAGAGAGACTAGTAAAAATATGTGCAGGAACTTGTCATGCTTGTCCAGGAACATATATGATCATCCTAGGTATCTTTACATCTTAATACTCACATACGTATTTATATGTATACTTGTATTTATGTGTAGTTTACATACATGATCATTTTCATAACATTCATTCTAACATTCCACACTCCACCATACTTGCATTGACACATACATACTACTTACTTGTACAACATATACGAAATTATGCCGGACTTTCCTTATTAGTACATACACGTCTTGATAGTGCCATGGATCTTGACTTGCCTGTTAAGTTGATTTTGACATTCCATCATATTTACTTCGACATATATATACTAATTACTTGTACAAGATACATGAAAATATTCCGGATTTTCCTTGTTAGTATATACACATGTCTTGATGGTGCCATGGATCATAACTTGCTTGTTAACTTGATTTTGATATGGATCACATCTTTCTTGTTACTAGACATGTATATGTATTAATCTTAACATGATTAGTTTATCATATTTCCGGATTGATTTGCATGTAATATAACTTGAAATCTTGGGTTATGGGAGAACTAAAGGGTGGTACTGAGCCATCATCTCTTGTTTAGTCCATGTTGATGGGACGACCGATTACTCAGTAATCGGTATCTGCTTGAGTGCTTAGCAGCACGGCTGGTTCAGCGCCAGCATCTTGGCCGGGTCCCGGGTATGCACGGGTACTTTCACGATACGAGTCATTTCTTCACCACTTAGTTCAAAATATAAAATAAAATATGATATTAACCTAGACTTGATATCTATTAGTCTCCGTACTTGATATCGATCACATACGATACAGATCCATTTCTTCACCACTTAGTTCAAAATATAAAATAAAATATGATATTAACCTAGACTTGATATCTATTAGTGTCCGTACTTGATATCGATCACATACGATATAGATCCATTTCTTCACCACTTAATTCAAAATATAAAATAAAATATGATATTAAGCTAGACTTGATATGTATTAGTCTCCGTACTTGATATCGATCACAGATCTATTTCTTCACCAATTAGTTCATCATGCATGTGCATATGTTTTTTTTACATCAATTCATATTTTACTTGTTAGTACATATTGCATGCTCTCTACCATACAAATCTATTTATTCACCATTAGTCTCCATACTTGATAGTATGTACATTCTTTCTTGATATCATTACTTGATCATTTAATATTTTCCACACATGCGCATAGTTTCATATCCACACCCATATCTTACCTATTTGTTTATATTACACGCTCCGTACTTCTTATTATTTTACTTGCCGGGTTTGACCCTGAGCTCCCCCACACGCTCAGGTACTGAAAATATGAGCGAGCATCCGCCACTGCATGATCCGTACTTTCTAAAGCAGACCGAGCAGCAATAGATTTATAGGCCTCCGCTTTTGTATTTTTGGTTTGGTATGTATCACCTCTTTGGGACTTTATTTCTAACTTTTGTATCAGTATTGTACTTGTTGCTGCTTATCTTAGACATGTATATCTTCTTTTTTATATGGCAGTAAACTAACTTTCAAGATCCTGGTTGATGACTAGTATTCAGTTCCATTCATTTCTTCTTTTACATACTTATAGGCCTCGTGCACGTTGACTTACACGTGCCCGCCGGTAACGCACTCCGTTTTCGTATCCCTTCGGAAAATGGGGCGTTACAGTGTTTTGTAGGATACCATACTCCATTTATGTATTCTGCTATTATGGAATCGAATTCTATCTTGAGCTGTGGTCTTTTTTCCTATGAAAGTTTCTGAAACTGGGAATGCTAAAGAATCTGGGAGTAACTCTGTTTGTCCTGGATGACTAATGATTATTTGTGAAACAAATCCCATATCTAGAAAGTCTTTCCAACTATAATCTATTCCATGGAGCTTTTCCGTTTTTATTTGTCCTAGTTGTATTTTCAGTCTGTAGATGCTATAAGCTAACTCACATTGGCATTTTGGTTGTGAGAGGTCCATGATATTGCAGATATTGTTATTGATGCATTTATTGGTGTTGGCATAATGTATCACCTGGTCTACAGTTACTCCTCTGCATCTTCTCTCTCCTTTTTGGATTTTTTTTGAGTATCTGTTGCATATCTCTGGCCTTTTGATAGAAGTTGTCCTGAACTTTCTGGTGAATCTTCTGTCTGATTTCTTCTGGAAGAAAAGATAATTCATCATTTGTTTTAAAAAATAGTCTGGCTTGCATGCTTCTGTATCTCTCATATTTTGGAGACTCTGTCTTCTTTCTATTGTACTTGATTCTGTTTCACTCTTGTTTGTGAGGCGCTCCCCTTTTTTTTCTTTTTCTTTTTCTTTCTGCAAGCTTTCAGTTAACTGTTTTTGTTGATAGAGATCTTCAACCAACCTTTCCTTTTGTATTTTTAGATTTTTAAAGTGCTTCATAATAACTTGACAATCTTTACATTCTGTTGATAGTTCTGGCTCACTTGTACTCTGTTGATTTTCTTGAGGCATAAATTCTCTAAGGCTTTCGTGAAATACCAGTAGGTTGAAATATTATTTTTTGCATACTCTACAGCTTCTTTAACATTATAAAACCCTTTAAACACTGGGTTATCATAGTTTGAAACTAACCTTCTAACTGTGTTCCAATTTTTGTAAACCCCTATTTGATGTCCTCTAAGTATGACGTAGCATATAAAACTCCGTGATTGGGGTGTCTGAATAATACCTTTAAAATAATAGGCTAGTGCTTTGATTACTTTAACCTTCTCTTTTGGCTGGTCTAATTTTAGATTCCACAAATTATCTAATAGACATTGTTGTACTAAATCTACCTGAAATTCAGTGATTCTGAATGACTCTTTACTCTGAGTGGCATACTGCTTGAGATATATATCTCCAAATCTCATGAACTCTCTGGAATTCATCTGCAAATTTAAACACCAAAGAATTAGTCTAGATAATCTTTTTGAAATTACATGCTCAAGTTTTGGTCCGTATCTAGGATCTATGAACTTTGTCCATTCACATAATTTCCTTTTTATTAGTTTATTAATCGCCATACTGTATAGTCGATACGTATCGGTTATCTTTGAAATTTTTCGATTGAATTTTTTGTTTGCATACCTAGTCATTCCTTTTGTCTTTATTCTTTCTTTGACGGGAGGTTCTACTTTATGACCTAAGAATTTTGTACTATTTATGTTTGATCCTATTATTGGTCTTCCTAATTTTCTATGAAAAAAGTATTCATTATGCTTTTCTGTGTATAATTTTTGTTTATGGTGAAAAAGCATATTTCCTTGAAGGGTTTTTGTTACGTGACTTGTAAATTCTTTCTCATCGTTCTTCGTGAATATTATGACCTTTTTCCTAACTCTAAGGTATTTGTTAGGTAGTTTTAAATAGTCTTTATTTCGTGGTATAATTTTATTATTCCTTATATTCTTCTTTATTTGTAAACTATTACTTGGTGCTCTAAACCCTTCTTTAACACATATCGTCCTTTTGTTAGATCTGTCATTATCCTTTGATTCTGTCCTGTACTCATCATCTGGGGTCATTCTACTTTTGTTTTGATTTTTAATTAGGTTGTATATCTCAGGGTCAAACCTAAAATAGCGTAACAATCTTTTATGCTGGAGGTATGTGTCTTGTATTTTCTTGGCCAGATAGTTTTTTTGAGTAGTGCTATTTTGATTTTTCTAGCAATTAATTATCTCAAGTTTTGGGTTGTATTCTTGTCTGGAGTATATTTCTTTAGTTTGCATTATGTCAATTGGTTGTTTTGGTCCAGTTTCTAATCTGCCAATATGATCTATTCTTCCTACTGCTTCTTTTGTCTTTCGAACTATTTTATTGTTTCCTATCGTACTCGTCTCTTTCCCGTTGGAGGGTTCTAAGGTAATCTTTTCAGCCGTTCTTTCTACATCATCATTTTGGCAGTTATTCTCTACCAGTTTAATTTGCGAAATATTATTAATGCTGCCTTCCTTAATTGTACTGTTTACTACTTTTGTTATTTCCTTATCTTCCCTTTTGTCCTCTCTAGTTCTGTCTATGATACTGGGTTAGCCTTTTCTTGATTGGGACTATATCCATAATGACTTAATAGACCCTTAAATTTTTTATGGATTTCTTTGAGTTGTTGGATCAGATCCTCTTTGGCTTCTAGAGTTAGGTCGGGACTTTTATCTTTTTCTTTTAATCTTTCTATTCGGAGAACTACCTCATCAAATTTTTTTTTGGAATAACTGGGGATGTTCATTATACCATATATATCATTATACATGGTGTCATATTTACTACAACTTGTTCTACATATCTCGCAATCGCACAATATGCCGGTAGCCATCTAAGATATCGGTGGAAAACTAGCTCTGAGTAGCCTATGGTGCCTAAAACCGTCTCCTAAGGGTTACCCTACAAACGCCTATCCGCGGCAACAAAGGGTTTACTATAGGAATCTGGGCTTTAAGATTACTCAATTCTAGTAAGGGACACTTAGAGTGCAACTAGGGCAGTAATGATACGGGTTGTGAAAGTATAGATCAAAATTATAGTCTATTTGATACCGTATAAGTGCTATATGTGCTATAAATCCTTATGTGATTTTCCTTGGTTTTGCTACAGTAACATTTTCTAATTTTCTGAATTTTTTATGATTTAAACAAAGATAATTTCCCAACACCTTTTAAGTTCCTCAACGCCTTCTTCTTCATCACCATCCTTTCTCTCCCTCTCATCATCTCCTATCTGTCTTGCCTGGTTTATGCCTGCCGATCAGACCACTAACAACTTGTAGTTCTCTACCACCTATATGTATAATTAAGTGTGCCAAATTTGATACCCCTAATGGCTGTTCTTGACAGAAGTAGCCTCAAAATTTGATAAGTAAGTTCTATAGGTGGTTGATATTTTCTTTAGATTCTGTCCTGTAATTATTAAAATTTGCTAAAAATAATTTAGATAGCTCTGATACCAGTTAAGTACAAACTACTACTGCTGCAGTGCAGCTGATGCAGAAGAAGAAGAAAATACAAAGGGAAATACACTCAGGCACACTTAATTATACATATAGGTGGTGGAGAACTACAAGTTGTTGGTGGTCTGATCGGCAGGCATAAACCAGGCAAGACAGATAGGAGATGATGAGAGGGAGAGAGAGGATGGTGATGAAGAAGAAGGCGTTGAGGAACTTAAAAGGTGTTGGGGAACCTTGCTGATGTTTTTGCCGAATTGCCGATGTCTTCCTCCTCCGTCGGAGGCCTCCTTTATAGACGTCCTATCCTTGCACGAGAAGACTCTTGAGAATCTTGCTGTGGAAGTCTCGTCACGAGTCTTCACTGTTGATGTCTTGTCTCTATCAGAGATCTTCACTGTTGACGTCTAGTCTTTACTGTTATTGTCAGGAATCTTCACTGTTGCTGTCAGGAATCTCCACTGTTGACGTCTTGTCAGGAATATGTACTGTTGCTGTCAGGAATCTCTACTGTTGATGTCTTGCACGAGAAGCCTCACGAGTCTTCACTGTTGACGTTTTGTCTCTGTCAAGGATCTTTACTGTTGTCGTCTTGTTGGTTGTCAGGAATTTTTAATGCCTATCTGCCGTTTATGCTGCTGTCTTCTTTGTGGAGCCTTGGGGGATCCAATGTTTTTTTTTTTTTTTTTTTTCATATATTATTATTGCATATCCACCTGAACTCTGTTGGGATATCTAAATTTTTCTGGTTGAAAGCTATATCTTGTAACAACTTTATCGCCTCGTACTTTTGCCCTTTTGGAAAACTAAATTTTGCATTATAGTCTTTCGTGGGGATTATTCTTCTTCCATCTGTCATAACTGAGTAGTTGCTGATATTTCTGATGAGCTTTCTCGCTCTGTCAACTAGCTCAATAAAACTACTGTACCATAAATAATTGTAATTGACTCCTTCAATGTTGTATTTTGGGTCAAATTTCTGCCATTGCTCAGGGTAGCCGAATATCCATATTTGATATGGCTGGAAAAATTTTGTCTCTTCCCTCCACCCAACCATGCTAAATATTTAGAAGGTGAACAAATTGTGATAATTAATGCTGGTGGCTAGTTTGTGGCTGAAGAACCTTAGTATTGTTGGTAATTTGCACCATTCATGTTCTCCTTGTAGTCTGTAGCATAGTTGGCTTACCAGCCCCCATTCGACTCCTTGGATGTCCCACATTCCTTCTTTCATGAATTTGAAAAGTTTCGGATAGTTATTCCGGGCTAGGACAATATCTGTTCTATTCCTTGATAAAATTCCTCTTATATTTTCTTTGTGATCGAGCGTCATTGTTTTGATACTCAGGAAAATATCTTCAGGGAATGCTTGTCTAGCTTCCTCGAGAGTATGTCTTTTTTTTGTCTTTTCTGACATAATCACTTCTTTTCATTTCTTCGATTTTTCCTGTAAGACAGTACATAATTATTTATTTACGAAAAATTACTTCTTAATAGCTGAACTCGACAGCTCCTTCGATAGTCTCTTGCCGAGATGTCGAACCTGGCATGAGAGGTATACTAAGTTTTTGGGTTATTTCTTTCGGGCTTAATTTTTGATTTCCTCCTAATAGTACTGGTTCTCTCATTCCTTCCCTGGTAATTGATCTCCTAGCCACCTCTCTGGTTTGTCTTTCATTATTGCTTCTTGTAAGTAAAGGTTGTTTTGAATTATTTTTAATATATAGGCTATTCCGGAGCTTTGTATTTCTATCCCTCCAAAGTATTTTGGTTCTTCGGTCTGGATTAAATCTTCAAGGAACCATTGTCTAGGTACCGTGAGATCTTTTATATTCATTAGTCGTGGCTTGATTTCTTCCTCGAAAGGTTTTGGTTCGAATATTTCGATTATTTCTCGTTGGTTTGAAACTGTCCTTGCCTCTGTGGTTTGGGTTAATTCATGAATCATTGTATATTCTATGGCCAGATCGTGTGAGTTGGTTTTCATGTTCATTCCTTGGGTCTTGATTTTCAGTCGTACTGTATCTATTATATTTGGGTCAGATATAGAGATGAAATAGTTGGGTCGAATATTGAACCATACGGTTTGGTTAACTAGATTGGATTGAAATCCTCCTATTAGAGCCTGATGGCAATTGGTGAATCGATTGTCCATTACGAGTGTTATTATTGGTATATCTATGCCAACTCTAAATAGCGCATTAATTTTAATTTGAATCAGGCCAACGTGGATATAGCGAATTTCTGGGTACTTCTTTTTCCATCTTCGTACCTTTTCACGACTAAAGATGGGAATATCTACTCTTCCTCCGGCTGATAGATTTGCTGTTGTGTTTCCGTTAAAGTTTTCAATTATCCTTCTAGAGAAGAAATTGAACCGTGAAATTTTGTAAATTTCTGTTTTCTTTATTAGTTGATGTTTTTTCATTCTGTCGATATCTTCTGGACTAAAAACTGTTTCTTTTCCAACTACATCCCCTAATGTTATATTGTCTAATTCTGATACTGGGGGTGTTATTGGACCTAAATCTTCATTTATCATGAAAATTAGTTCGTCGTCTGAATCATTTTCGACCTCTAGTTCATAAAGTATTACATCTGTTGGCACGATTTCTTCACCCAAACAGATTTCAAGTTCCTGTTCTTCCATATATTTTATCATTTTTTGAGCGTTCTTTCCTCTCCTAGGACAATCCCTGGCAAAATGTCATTCTTCATCACATACAAAGCACCTGCAATTCTTTTTGTCCTTTTGTGCTGGGGGTTCTCTATGTGTGGATGACTCATCTTTCTTTCTAATATATTTATTATTTCTGTCAAACCCTCTACTCCTTGTCCATGGTTTCCATCGAAACCTTTTTCTAAATGTTGTTTTTGTCGTTTTCTCACTCCCTATTTTCCATTTTTCGCCAATTATTTTTTCGCAGCACTTTCTTCCTTTAGAGGAGTTACTTATTGTGTTTTTCATTTTTTTGTAGGATTTTATATTAAGACAGTCGTCTTGTATAATCTTAAATGCATAGTGTATTATGTGTCCTAAATTATCCTTTTTCTCAATTCGTTTTAAATAGTCTGGGTATCCGTTTCTTGTTTTGGTATCCCATGGACTAGGAAGTTTGTGGAAGAAAGGATCAAGCCAATTCTGTGCCTTATCGTGATCTAATTTGTAGAAGTATTTTGAAAATGTTTTACAGTATTCTTCGAATTCATATATCTCGCATAATTCGATTTTAGATAGTGCATATAAAACTTCTTCTTCTTGAGACTTCTTATCTATATACCCGCATAGATTTTCTTTAATGATTTTTATGAAATCATTGAGAATTTTTTCAAAACTTGCAAACTTATCGCTTTCTCCCCACTCATTTCGTTTACTTTTTCCTTCTTCTGAGTTTATCCATTGTTTCATCCACTGCAAGACATCTCCTTGTAAAGTTCCTGTAATGTAATCGACAAATCTTTCGTTGTCCCATGATCCTTCATGATTTGTGATTACGACGGCTAGAGATTGCGCCCAATCATCTATAACCTTTTGTTTATCCTTGAAATGTATATTGGATAGATCTAGATAGGTTCCCCCCTGGGATACGCTCCTCTTTATTAGATCGTCGATTCTCAAACTCCCTCCTACTTGTGGTTTGTTTAAATCTATTGCCGTTTTGCTATCTTCCCCCACGTGTATTATTTCACTATCAGAATCAAATCCTATTTCGTGTTCAGACCCATATTCATCGTGTATAGTCATCCCATAGTCCTCGTTATCTGAATCTGTGGTGCTTTCTGGCTCTTCTACACTTTTTATGTTATATACTTCGGAATCAAAATTAAAATGGTGTAACAGCTCCTTATTTTGTTGGTAGGTTTCCTGCATTCTATTTACTAAATGGTCTCTTTCCTGAGCAGTATTACATGGATCCTGATATAGCTCTTTCCAACAGTTAATTAGCTCCACAATCGAGTCATGCTCTTTTCTGGAGTATTTCCTATTTTCTTGCATCATATTTATTTCTTGTTTCTTTTGTCTTAAGCTTGTTTCTAGACCATCAATTCGATCTAATCTTCCTAATATTTCTCTTACTTCTTTGTCGAATTTTGTTATTTCTTTGTCAAATTGTTCTGAGGGATTATCTCGGGCAGTTTTACAGAACTTAGAAATATATATTTCATTTTGTTCTATTACCTTATCTATTTTTTTCTCTATCCTACCAAACCTACAGACTTCATAATCAAATAGGGTGTTGAGAAAACTTGTAATATTTGTTAGATTTTTATCTGTTGCTACCGAGAAATGTTCTAAGTGACTGTAATCCCTTCTACAGTTCTCATATATGCATGGTATATCACTAGCCATCTAGGATATCGCTTGGTAGCTAGCTCTGAGTAGCCTATGGTGCCTAAAACCGTCTCCTGAGGGTCACCCTATAAACGCCTACTCGTGGCAACAAAGGGATTACTTTAGGAATCTGGGCTTTAAGGTTACTCAAATCTAACAGGGGATACTTAGACTGAAACTAGGATAATATCACACAAGTTGAGAGATGGTATTATAATAAATTCAAAAATAGATAACTTGAGTAACTTCAGAAACAAACGGTACATACCGGAACAATAGTCATTACGCCGGAGACTCTTTGTACAGACTGCAGACCCCTACCACCCAAAAGGAACATCCCCCCGGGCTCTGATACCATATAAGTACAAACTACTACTGCTGCAGTGCAGCTGATGCAGAAGAAGAAGAAAATACAAAGGGAAATACACTCAGGCACACTTACTTATACATATAGGTGGTGGAGAACTACAAGTTGTTGGTGGTCTGATCGGCAGGCATAAACTAGGCAAGACAGATAGGAGATGATGAGAGGGAGAGAGAGGATGGTGATGAAGAAGAAGGCGTTGAGGAACTTAAAAGGTGTTGGGGAAGCTTGCTGATGTTTTTGCCGAATTGCCGATGTCCTCCTCATCCGTCGGAGGCCTCCTTTTATAGACGTCCTTCCCTTGCACGAGAAGCCTCTTGAGAATCTTGCTGTGGAAGTCTCGTCACGAGTCTTCACTGTTGACGTCTTGTTTCTGTCAGGGATCTTTACTGTTGACGTCTTGTCTGTACTGTTGTTGTCAGAAATCTTCACTGTTGACGTCTTGTCAAGAATCTGTACTGTTGCTGTCAGGAATCTCCACTGTTGACATCTTGTCATGAATCTGTACTGTTGCTGTCAGGAATCTCCACTGTTGACGTCTTGCACGAGAAGCCTCTGGAGAATCTTATCGTTTATGCTGCTGTCTTCTTTGTGGAGCCTTGGGGGATCCAATGTTTAGGATTTGAGGGAGCCTCCTTTTTTTTTTTTTAATTTATTTTTTTTTACAAAAAATTAATAAAATTGTCGGATACTGAAGCTTCTGGGGATGCAAGGTTTATCCATCCATTTGTGGATATGTCAGCGCCGTCCCATCCTGTTGGTGTAATTGTTGCCTCTAATATTCCTAGATACGATCTTGGGACTAATTTTTTCATTCTTAGTTTTCCGTATAGAACATAGTATTCGAACTTTCCAGATCCTTCTCCTAGTAACCCAACTGCTGGGTTGCCTTCTTCGAATAGTTGTTTTAGAAGTCCTTGTACTGAGACTCCCCTGCTGAAGGCTTCTTCGGTTACATCGACTTCCACTTCGGCTTCGACATTCTCCTCTTCGCCTTGTTGTGTGTTGTTGTATGCTTGTGATCCTTCTGTTGTTGTATTCTCGAACTGCGGCGCTTTCTCCGATTTGTTTGTTGTATCGGGGCTTGGTAACTCTTGTTCTAAAAGTTTACCCATGTTTTTTAGAGCTTCAGTCTGTCTAGGGGTTGCTCCCCTAATGGTTCCTTCATTAAGGGTGTTTATATAATCCGAGCAGACCTTTTTCAAGGCCATGAGTTCTGATTCTTGTTTCATTACAAGATTTGCTAGGTTTCCCATGTGCTTGCGGAAAGCGCGTCGAGTCCCAATTCCCAAATTTGCTCTTTGGTGGGCTCGCCATGCTCCATTTATTTCGGAGTAAAATGGGGGTGGGATTTCTAATTTGGGAAAGTTCGCTACTTTTGGCTCGAGTATGTAATGGGTGAGATCTCGAATTTCTTCTCCTAAGTATGGGTTCTGCCGTGATATTTCCCAGGCTAGGACGGCATCTTCTTTGGAGTAGTAATGTCTGCAACAGGATCCGTTAAAATCGAGTATCTACTCATAGCATTTTTCCCAGTTTGTGTAGATGCCTGGCTGGTATCCCACGAATACAACAAACGCTGCTGGAACAGGAACACTATTTGCTATAGCTTTCCCTTTATCACCTCTCTGCAAAAAATAGATTTATAAGTTACTTATTAGGTCGGCTTAGGTAATCCGCAATAAAATTATCCTTTCCTTTAACATGCTCGATTTCGAAGGAATATTGGGCTATCTCGTTATACCACTGCATGCGTTTCCCAGAGATTTTTCTTGTATTTACTAGAAAATCCCTAACGGCTTTATTATCTGTTCTAATTATAAAATATTCTGGTGCAAGAAATATTTGAAATTTCTGTAGAGCTAATTTTATAGTGTATAGTTCCTTTTCAAATATTATCCACTTTAGTTCATTTGGTTTGAATTTTCCAGAATTATACCCACAAAGTCTGTCATATTTCAATATCTTTTGTGGTATGCTTCTTTTTCTGAGTCTGATCCGTTCTGGGATAGAGGTGGATCTTCTTCGTCCCAGTTTTCTTTCGGAATTGCTTTTAGTGCACATCCCCAATATTCTTCCGACGCATCTATGTCCAAAATTAGTTTATCTCCAAGTTTTGGTAGGTAGACTTCTGGTGCCTTCTCGGCGAGTTGCTTAATTTGCCTCAGGACGTTTTTATCTTTATCTGTCCAGATGAAATCTTGATTTTTATTTAGTTTCTTTAGTAAAGGTATTTCTTCTTTCGTGAGCTCTCGTAGAAAATTTCTCCCGTAATTCAATAGCCCTAGCAGGCTTTGTAGTTGTTTTTTATCTTTTATTTCTTCGGGAAACTCCCTAATCTTTGAAATGATGTGCTTCTGTAGCTGAATTCTATCTTTATCTAGAATAATTCCAAGAAATTCTATTGACTCTTTTTCGATTTCGATCTTTTTTGGAGAGAGTATTATCCCGTGTTTTCTAAAGATGTCACTAATGATTTTTAAATGTCTCTTGTGCTCTTCTTTTGTTTTTGAAAAGACCAGAATGTCATCGATATATACGACACAGAAGTCTTTTAAACTATTAAAGATTGAGTCCATCCATCTTTGAAATATCTGGGGTGCAGTTTTTAACCCAAACGGCATGACATTCCAGTGAAAGTGTCCTCGTGGCGTACTAAAAGCTGTTAGTGGTTTCGATTCTTCCGTCATTTTTAGTTGCCAGAAACCAGATTTACAGTCGAATTTGTTGAATACTCTAGATCCTTTTGTTAAGTTTATCAGGACTTCCTTCCTAGGGATAAAATAACCATCGAATTTTAGATTTTGATTTAGTCTCTTGTAATTGATTACCATTCGTGACTTTTTTCTTTTTACTTCGTTAAGATTTCTGATCATAAATGCTGGACTAGAGTGGGGGCTGGTGGTTTTCTCTATTAGACCTGTGTTTATCAGTTCGTTTATCAGGTTGTCGAACTCGTCTATATCCTGCCTAGTATAGAGCATGGGTTTTACCCTAATGATTATGTTGTGGTCTCTTAATTGGATTTTACAAAACCTTGGGCTACGATCCCATAATTTTAATGGGTTTTCACTAAAATTTTCACTAAGTGTTTTGTAAAGCCAGTGGGTCTGTTCTAACTTTTGAATTGTTTCGCATCTTTTCAGTGAGTTTTCACTGTCTGGGGTACTTTTTGGGGGAGAAAAATCTTCTGTACATTTATATCTAGGTCCTTCCAAAAGTGGCATGTCAACCTTCCGGGTTTGATTTCCTTCTTGTTGATGTAAAGACACCATTTGTTTTTCTACGATCATGGGTAGGTATTCTCCAATAAAATTGTTTCCTAAAACCATGTCCCCATTCATATGTGGAAAGCATAAGAGTTTTGGTATAATAAATTTTTTCTCATTAAGCCAAATTTCAACGTTCTTGGCTTTGCTTTGGATAGTTGTTTTATGTGCGCTGATCTCTGTTATTTTAATTGGATATTTCATTGGTTCTCATTTTTCTAGTGGTATGGCATTTTCTCGGCAAGAGGAGACTGTGGCCCCTTTATCTAGTAGTGCATGTAACGAGTATTGTTTATAGCCCTTGAACCTAAATGTTCCTTTAACATAATTAAACCTTCTTCCTTGTTTTGGTGCGAAGATTATCTCGTCAAATCTTATCGTGTATTCTTCCTCTTTAAGGGGTTCTTCGGAATTTAGGATGATCTCCTCAACTGTTCTTCCTACATCATTATTTTGGCTATTATTTTCTTTATCCTTAATTGAGTTGTTTTTTGTTGTTTCCTCTTCACTACCCTCTGGATTATCATAATTATCTTCCATTCCGTCCTCTCTAGCTCTGTCTATGATACTGGGTCCAGCTTTTTCTTGGTTGGGATTATATCCATAATGACTTAATAGACCCTTAAATTTTTTATGGATTTCTTTGAGTTATTGGGTCAGATCCTCTTTGGCTTCTGGAGTTAGGTCGGGACTTCTATCATTTTCTTTTAATCTTTCTATTCGGAGAACTACCTCATCAAATTTTTTTTTGGAATAACTGGGGATGTTCATTATACCATATATATCATTTTAGGTGGTGTCATATTTACTACAACTTGTCCTACATATCTCGCAATCGCACAATATGCCGGTAGCCATCTAAGATATCGGTGGAAAACTAGCTCCGAGTAGCCTATGGTGCCTAAAACCGTCTCCTAAGGGTCACCCTACAAACGCCTATCCGCGGCAACAAAGGGTTTACTTTAGGAATCTGGGCTTTAAAATTACTCAATTCTAGTAAGGGACATTTAGAGTGCAACTAGGACAGTAATGATACGTATTGTGAAAGTATAGATCAAAATTATAGTCTATTTGATACCGTATAAGTGCTATATGTGCTATAAATCCTTCCCTAATTTTCCTTGGTTTTTCTGCTTCTTATTTGGTTTTGCTACAGTATTGTTTTCTAATTTCTGAATTTTTTATGGCAAACACAGAGAATTATTTAATAAATACAGATAACTTGAATAACTTCAGAAACAAACGGTACATACCGGAACAGTAGCCATCACGCCGGAGACTTTTTGTACAGACTGCAGACCCCTACCGCCCAAAAGGAACGTCCCCTCGGGCTCTGATACCAGTTAAGTACAAACTACTACTGCTGCAGTGCAGCTGATGCAGAAGAAGAAGAAAATATAAAGAAAAATACACTCAGGCACACTAATTATACATATAGGTGGTGGAGAAATACAAACTTTTTTGTCTCTCCATGGTTTTCTAGATACTAGTCTAGGTGGGTAAACTTTTTGGGTATTTTCAGCTTGCTGTATTAAAACTCTCTTATTTTCATCTATCAAGATAAAACCTCGATTTTTATTTATCTTTTTTAATAGTGACTTTTTTTGCTTTGATAGTTTCTTTTCAAAATTTTCCCCACAATTCAGCAGTTTTAGTAGGTTCTGTTGTTGCTTTTTATCCTTTATATTTTCTTCAAATGTTTTTGGTCTCTTCTTTCTTCCTTTTTTTCATTTCTCATTATTACAGTATTTTCTCTTTTTAGGAGAGTTACTGGTTGCATTTTTCACTTCCTTATAAGATTCTGTGTTATGAATATAGTGTCTTAAATTGTTCCTTTCTCTATTTGTTTTAGGTAATCTAGATATCTGTTTTGTGCTTTTGTATCCCATGGGCTTGGAAATGTGTGAAGAAACGGATCAATCCAATTTTGTGTATTATTGTATTCTAAGTATTTTGAGAACGCTTTGCAGTATTTTTTGAATTCACATTTATCACATAGTTTAATTTTAGATATTGCATAATGGATTATTTTGTGATAAGCCTTGTCATCTATTAACCTACATAAATTTTCTTTTATAAGGTCAATGGGGATATCCTCAGATCCAATTGATTTATTGTTTTCAGCCCACTCCTTCTGCAAATTTATCCATTGTTTCATTCTTAGCAAAACATCTCCTTGTAATATTCTCGTAATGTCCCATGATTCTTTATGATTTGTGATTACGATGGTTAAGGATTGTGTCCAGTCGTTTATATCCTTGAAATGTACTTTGGGCAAATCTCGATCACTAATCAGCTTATTATCAGATTCGATATTTTCTTTAGATTCTGTCCTGTACTCATCTTCTGTAATCATTCCACAGTCTTCATTTTCTGGATTCGTGATGCTCTCTTTTTCTAGGTCTTCATTTAAGTTGTATATCCCAGGGTCAAACTTGAAATGGTGTAATAGATTTTAATGTTGGAGGTACGTTTCTTTTATCCTATTCACTAGATAGTCTTTCTCTTGAATAGTGCTATTTTGATCCCTATACAACTCTTTCCAGCAATTAATTATCTCAAGTATTGAGTTGTATTTTTCGCTGGAGTATGTTTTCTCAGCTTGCATCATATTTATTGGTTGACTTGGTTTATCTTGTTTTGAACTAGTTCTTAATCTGTCAATTTGATCTAACTTTCCTACCGTTTCCTCTACTTCATCGTATCTTACCACACACTCTTCTTCTTTGTTAGAACTCAAGATGAATTTTTCATTTGTTTTCTCTACCTTAGATTATTACATTCATTTTTCTCTTTTACAGGAAGATTATTACTTTCTACATTTACCTTTTCATCTTCTTTAGTTATTTTATTATTAGGTAGAGAAAACAAATGAAGAATTCATCTTGAGTTCTAACAAAGAAGAAGAGTGTGTGGTAAGATACGATGAAGTAGAGGAAACGGTAGGAAAGTTAGATCAAATTGACAAATTAAGAACTAGTTCAAAACAAGATAAACCAAGTCAACCAATAAATATGATGCAAGCTGAGAAAACATACTCCAGAGAAGAATACAACTCAATACTTGAGATAATTAATTGCTGGAAAGAGTTGTATAGGGATCAAAATAGCACTATTCAAGAGAAAGACTATCTAGTGAATAGGATAAAAGAAACGTACCTCCAACATAAAAATCTATTACACCATTTCAAGTTTGACCCTGGGATATACAACTTAAATGAAGACCTAGAAAAAGAGAGCATCACGAATCCAGAAAATGAAGACCGTGGAATGATTACAGATGATGAGTACAGGACAGAATCTAAAGAAAATATCGAATCTGATAATAAGCTGATTAGTGATCGAGATTTGCCCAAAGTACATTTCAAGGATATAAACGACTGGACACAATCCTTAACAATCGTAATCACAAATCATAAAAAATCATGGGACATTACGAGAATATTACAAGGAGATGTTTTGCTAAGAATGAAACAATGGATAAATTTGCAGAAGGAGTGGGATGAAAACAATAAACCAATTGGATCTGAGGATATCCCCATTGACCTTATAAAAGAAAATTTATGTAGGTTAATAGATGACAAGGCTTATCACAAAATAATCCATTATGCAATATCTAAAATTAAACTATGTGATATATGCGAATTCAAAGAATACTGCAAAACGTTCTCAAAATACTTAGAATACAATAATACACAAAATTGGATTGATCCGTTTCTTCACACATTTCCAAGCCCATGGGATACAAAAGCACAAAACAGATATCTAGATTACCTAAAACAAATAGAGAAAGAGAACAATTTAAGACACTATATTCATAACACAGAATCTTATAAGGAAGTGAAAAATGCAACCAGTAACTCTCCTAAAAAGAGAAAATACTGTAATAACGAGAAAAAAAAAAGGAAGAAAGAAGAGACCAAAAACATTTGAAGAAAATGAAAAGGATAAAAAGCAACAACAGAACCTACTAAAACTGCTGAATTGTGGGGAAAATTTTGAAAAGAAACTATCAAAGCGAGAAAAGTCACTATTAAAAAAGATAAATAAAAATCGAGGTTTTATCTTGATAGATGAAAATAAGAGAGTTTTAATACAGCAAACTGAAAATACCCAAAAGGTTTATCCACCTAGACTAGTATCTAGAAAACATGGAGAGACAAAAAAAAATTTATCAAGAGTAACAAGTATATCCAGAAGTGTGATGAATCCTCTACACAAATAGATAAGAGAGAATACAAGTATTTTAAATATAACGAAAAGGGACACTGTCCTAAAATAGGAGAAGATGCTAAAAAGATGATAAAGTATAATTTAGAAGTCTACATTGGAAAAGAAATCATCCTTTCTGATATAATGCTTTGCAGACATAAGAACAATTCAGAGTTTGAGATAATCCCTATAATAAACAATGAGTCAGATATAATCACACTCCTAACGTCACGATTAAGTAACTTAACGTCAAGAGATGCAGGCGGAAGAGAAACAGCTTCTAGCCCAGGATACATCAAAAAACAAGTAATAAATAATAATAAATTCTTAATAACGGAAAACAATAATGATATATCAATCTTTGTTTTGAAAAAGAGAAACATGGTGAGAACTATAACAAATAGTATTTTAGCAGCATTTATTGTATACGTGGAATACGAACCAGGTATATATACAATACGGGATAAAAGTTATAAACAGGCATTCAACAAACATCATTACTCCTGTAAGAATACTATATCACTTCAGAAAGAAGAAACAAAAGTGATAAGGCAAAGATTCCTAGAGCTAAAAGAAGTCTGGAAATTACACCAAAGAATAAATCATACGGCTAAAAATCATCAAGCAGTATATATAAGGCAAGGATCACAAGGAAGCTACTTATCCTCACTAAATCAAAAATTGCAGCTCATGATCTTCGCAAAAGAATATTTGCAGGTACGAAACACTCCTAGAGATAGAATGATCAAAAAAGTAGAAGTCGACAGAAGTATCGACCGCCGTAACGGTAAGAACACTATCCAATAACAATATAAACAAGTATTCAAATGTAAAATATGCAGCAAACAGTTCACTTCGTTCCAAGCACTCGGAGGCCACCGGGTAAGCCACAGAAGGTCGATGCCAGAAAAGTTACATAAAACAGAAAGGAAACCTAAAGTGTTCAAGTGTTCCATCTGTGGAACCGAGTTTATGAACGGGAATGCACTTGGAGGACACACGAGGACACATAGAGCTAGAGATAACCAAGAAGATCCTAGTGCCAAGAATGGTTTGTGTCTAGATCTGAGTTTGGGACCTTCCAGCTATGTCAATAAGGTAAGACGACCTTGCATTCACAGGTATGGCAAAAATCTCAGCCTCCGGTAAATTATATAATTATCTGTAAGTATACTTGTATAAAAATTTTATATAGATATAGCCTATTTAAAAAAAAAAAAAAAAGGATTCTGAAAAAACCAAAAGACTGCTAAAAGGATTAGTTTGGCATATAAGTCCAAATGAAGTCCTTAACAACTCATCATGCTGAGGGGAATAGCATGGCTAGCCCAACTCAAACGGTAGTTGGTAAAGGCAAATCAAATCCGTTGCTAGCTGGGAGTTTGCTAAAAAATTCATATCATTTGAAAATCCTGATGAAGTCTCCGGCGACGAAATTATTTACAAAAGAAAACAGATAAATGAAGCCTGATATGACAAAGGTAGCCTTACATGGCAAGTTGATGATTGAAGAAGCAGGCTAAAACTTCACAAAGAAGGAATCTAAAGGCTTCACAAGAAAGGAATAAAAAAACATCATAGATTCTCTACAACATAAAACAAGGAGAGCCTAAAATATCCAAAAGAAAAAAGAAAAGATTAGATTTATGGGCCCCATCAAAAGATTTCATCAAAAAGGAAGCCCTTGTTCAACAAAAGCATCCGGTTCCTGACATCAACAGTGCAGATTCGTGACAAAGACTCCTACAGTAAAGATTCCTGATATCAACAGTACAGATATGACACCAACAGTAAAGATTTCTGATAGAGACAAGATGTCAACAGTAAAAACTCATGACAAGGCTTCTACAGCAAGATTCTCAAGAGGCTTCTCATGCCAGGAAGGTCGTCTATAAAAGGAGGCTTCCGAAAGATGAGAAAGACATCGGCAATTCAGCAAAAACATCAGCAAGCTTCTCCAACACCTTTTAAGTTCCTCAACGCCTTCTTCTTCATCACCATCCTCTCTCATCCTCTCATCCTCCCCCATCCGTCTTGCCTGATTTATGCCTGCCGATCAGACCACCAACAGTTTGTAGTTCTCCACCACCTATATGTATAATTAAGTGTGCCTGAGTGTATTTTCCTTTGTATTTTCTTCTTCTTCTGCTTCAGCTGCACTGCAGCAGTAGTAGTGTGTGTATTATTCCTGTAGTAGTAGTGTGTGTATTATTTCTGGTATCAGAGCATTAATTATTCCGGTATCAGAGCATTAATTATTAACTGGTATTAGAGCCCGGTTAATGAAGAAAAGATAATTCATCATTATTCAAAAACTGATTCCCTTAGTTTGTACTTATCTGGTATCAGAGCCCGGGGGGACGTTCCTTTTGGGCGGTAGAGATCTGCAGTCTGTACAAAGAGTCTCCGGCGTGATGGCTACTGTTCCGGTATGTACTGTTTGTTTCTGAAGTTATTCAAGCTATCTGTTTTTATTAGATAATTCTCTATGTTTAAATCATAAAAAATTCAGCAAATTAGAAAATGTTACTGTAGCAAAACCAAGGAAAATCACGGAAGGATTTATAGCACATATAGCACTTATACGGTATCAAATAGACTATAATTTTGATTTATACTTTCACAACCCGTATCATTACTGCCCTAGTTGCACTCTAAGTGTCCCTTACTAGAATTGAGTAATCTTAAAACCCAGATTCCTAAAGTAAACCCTTTGTTGCCGCGGATAGGCGTTTGTAGGGTGACCCTTAGGAGACGGTTTTAGGCACCATAGGCTACTCAGAGCTAGTTTTCCATCGATATCTTAGATGGCTACCGGCATATTGTGCGATTGCGAGATATGTAGAACAAGTTGTAGTAAATATGACACCGTGTATAATGATATATATGGTATAATGAACATCCCCAGTTATTCCAAAAAAAAATTTGATGAGGTAGTTCTCCGAGTAGAAAGATTAAAAGAAAAGGATAGAAGTCCCGACCTAACTCCAGAAGGCAAAGAGGGTCTGACCCAACAACTCAAAGAAATCCATAAAAAATTTAAGGATCTATTAAGTCATTATGGATATAGTCCCAATCAAGAAAAGGCTAAACCCAGTATCATAGGCAGAACTAGAGAGGACAAAAAGGAAGATAAGGAAATAACAAAAGTAGTAAACAGTACAATTAAGGAAGGCAGCATTAATAATATTTCGCAAATTAAACTGGTAGAGAATAACTGCCAAAATGATGATGTAGAAAGAACAGCTGAAAAAATTACCTTAGAACCCTCCAACGGGAAAGAGACGAGTACGATAGGAAACAATGAAGTAGATCGAAAGACAAAAGAAGCAGTAGGAAGAATAGATCATATTGGCAGATTAGAAACTGGACCAAAACAACCAATTGACATAATGCAAACTAAAGAAATATACCCCAGACAAGAATACAACCCGAAACTTGAGATAACTAATTGCTGGAAAAATCAAAATAGCACTACTCAAAAAAACTATCTGGCCAAGAAAATACAAGACACATACCTCCAGCATAAAAGATTGTTACGCTATTTTATGTTTGACCCTGAGATATACAACCTAATTAAAATCAAAACAAAAGTAGAATGACCCCAGATGATGAGTACAGGACAGAATCAAAAGATAATGACAGATCTAACAAAAGGACGATATGTGTTAAAGAAGGGTTTAGAGTACCAAGTAATAGTTTATAAATAAAGAAGAATATAAGGAATAATAAAATTATACCACGAAATAAAGACTATTTAAAACTACCTAACAAATACCTTAGAGTTAGGAAAAAGGTCATAATATTCACGAAGAACGATGAGAAAGAATTTACAAGTCACGTAACAAAAACCCTTCAAGGAAATATGCTTTTTCACCATAAACAAAAATTATACACAGAAAAGCATAATGAATACTTTTTTCATAGAAAATTAGGAAGACCAATAATAGGATCAAACATAAATAGTACAGAATTCTTAGGTCATAAAGTAGAATCTCCCGTCAAAGAAAGAATAAAGACTAAAAGAACGACTATGTATGCAAACAAAAAATTCAATCGAAAAATTTCAAAGATAACCGATACATATCGACTATACAGTATGGCGATTAATAAACTAATAAAAAGGAAATTATGTGAATGGACAAAGTTCATAGATCCTAGATACGGACCAAAACTTGAGCATGTAATTTCAAAAAGATTATCTAGACTAATTCTTTGGTGTTTAAATTTGCAGATGAATTCCAGAGAGTTCATGAGATTTGGAGATATATATCTCAAGCAGTATGCCACTCAGAGTAAAGAGTCATTCAGAATCACTGAATTTCAGCTAGATTTAGTACAACAAGATAATTTGTGGAATCTAAAATTAGACCAGCCAAAAGAGAAGGTTAAAGTAATCAAAACACTAGCCTATTATTTTAAAGGTATTATTCAGACACCCCAATCACGGAGTTTTATATGCTACGTCATACTTAGAGGACATAAAATAGGGGTTTACAAAAATTGGAACACAGTTAGAAGGTTAGTCTCAAACTATGATAACCCAGTGTTTAAAGGGTTTTATAATGTTAAAGAAGCTGTAGAGTATGCAAAAAATAATATTTCAACCTACTGGTATTTCGACGAAAGCCTTAGAGAATTTATGCCTCAAGAAAATCAACAGAGTACAAGTGAGCCAGAACTATCAACAGAATGTAAAGATTGTCAAGTTATTATGAAGCACCTTAAAAATCTAAAAATACAAAAGGAAAGGTTGGTTGAAGATCTCTATCAACAAAAAAAATTAACTGAAAGCTTGCAGAAAGAAAAAGAAAAAGAAAAAAAAGGGGAGCGCCTCACAAACAAGAGTGAAACAGAATCAAGTACAATAGAAAGAAGACAGAGTCTCCAAAATATGAGAAATACAGAAGCCATGCAAGCCAGACTATTTTTTAAAACAAATGATGAATTATCTTTTCTTCCAGAAGAAATCAGACAGAAGATTCACCAGAAAGTTCAGGACAACTTCTATCAAAAAGCCAGAGATATGCAACAGATACTCAAAGAAATCCAAAAAGGAGAGAGAAGATGCAGAGGAGTAACTGTAGACCAGGTGATACATTATGCCAGCACCAATAAATGCATCAATAACAATATCTGCAATATCATGGACCTCTCACAACCAAAATGCCAATGTGAGTTAGCTTATAGCATCTACAGACTGAAAATACAACTAGGACAAATAAAAACGGAAAAGCTCCATGGAACAGATTATAGTTGGAAAGACTTCCTAGATATGGGATTTGTTTCACAAATAATCATTAGCCATCCAGGACAAACAGAGTTACTCTCAGATTCTTTAGCATTCCCAGTTTCAGAAGCTTTCATAGGAAAAAGACCACAGCTCAAGATAGAATTCGATTCCATAATAGCAGAATACATAAATGGAGTATGGTATCCTACAAAACACAGTGCATGGATTACACACAAATTAGCCCATCCCCTACATCCAGATAAAGAAGAAAGAGGAGTAATTTGTAACAGAGAGATCCCTAGACAAATCAGACACTGGAGAGCAAAAACCATAGCATATGAATTCAACTGGCAAAAATATAGCGGAAATAGATTCAGAGTAGCCACAGAAACTGAAATTTACAGAGTCTATATAGACAAGGAAATAAATTGTAAAGTCCCAAAATTTATCAGGTCAGCCCATGAGGAATTAATTCAATATTATAGACAAAACAAAATGGTAGAAGACAGAATACTTCAGCAAGACATGGCAGATTGGGCAGAAGAATAAACGCCATCGGATCTGCTAAGACAAATGGGAGATGAAGGCATACAAAATCTTGACAACATGGGCGACTAGTTAGATTAAAAAAAAAAAAAAAAAAAGGTTCCCTCAAAAATCCTAAACATTGGATCCCCCAAGGCTTCAGCAACAAAGAAGACAGACAGCAGGCTTCTACAGCAAAAAAAATCCTGGCGCCAACAATACAAGATTCGCGACAGGACTCCCACAGTAAGATTCCAATACGGATCCTGACATCGACAGTACAGACAAGACGTCTAACAGAGGCTTCCACAGCAAGATTCTCCAGAGGTTTCTCGTGCAAGACGTCAACAGTGGAGATTCCTGACAGCAACAGTACAGATTCCTGACAAGACGTCAATAGTGAAGATTCCTGACAACAACAGTACAGATAAGACGTCAACAGTAAAGATCCCTGACAGAGACAAGACGTCAACAGTGAAGACTCGTGACGAGGCTTCCACAGCAAGATTCTCAAGAGGCTTCTCGTGCAAGGGAAGGACGTCTATAAAAGGAGGCCTCCGACGGATGAGGAGGACATCGGCAATTCGGCAAAAACATCAGCAAGCTTCCCCAACACCTTTTAAGTTCCTCAACGCCTTCTTCTTCATCACCATCCTCTCTCTCCCTCTCATCATCTCCTATCTGTTTTGTCTGGTTTATGCCTGCCAATCAGACCACCAACAACTTATAGTTCTCCACCACCTATATGTATAATTAAGTATGCCTGAGTGCATTTTTCTTTGTATTTTCTTCTTCTTCTGCATCAGCTGCACTGCAGCAGTAGTAGTTTGTACTTAACTGGTATCAGAGCCCGGAGGGACGCTTGGTAGCTAGCTCTGAGTAGCCTATGGTGCCTAAAACCAGTTTGTACTTAACTGGTATCAGAGCATTCTGAAAACATACTCTAGAGAAGAATACAACTCAATATTTGAGATAATTAATTGCTGGAAAGAGTTGTATAGGGATCAAAATAGCACTATTCAAGAGAAAGACTATCTAGTGAATAGGATAAAAGAAACGTACCTCCAACATAAAAACCTATTACACCATTTCAAGTTTGACCCTGGGATATACAATTTAAATGAAGACCTAGAAAAAGAGAGCATCACGAATCCAGAAAATGAAGACTGTGGAATGATTACAGATGATGAGTACAGGACATAATCTAAAGAAAATATCGAATCTGATAATAAGCTGATTAGTGATCGAGATTTGCCCAAAGTACATTTCAAGGATATAAACGACTGGACACAATCCTTAACCATCGTAATCACAAATCATAAAGAATCATGGGACATTACGAGAATATTACAAGGAGATGTTTTGCTAAGAATGAAACAATGGATAAATTTGCAGAAGGAGTGGGATGAAAACAATAAACCAATTGGATCTGAGGATATCCCCATTGACCTTATAAAAGAAAATTTATGTAGGTTAATAGATGACAAGGCTTATCACAAAATAATCCATTATGCAATATCTAAAATTAAACTATGTGATATATGCGAATTCAAAGAATACTGCAAAACGTTCTCAAAATACTTAGAATACAATAATACACAAAATTGGATTGATCCGTTTCTTCACACATATCCAAGCCCATGGGATACAACATGGGCGACTAGTTAGATTAAAAAAAAAAAAAAAATACTTGTATCAGAGCCCGGGGAGACGTTCCTTTTGGGCGGTAGGGATCTGCAGTCTGTACAAAGAGTCTCCGGCGTGATGGCTACTGTTCCGGTATGTACCGTTTGTTTCTGAAGTTACTCAAGTTATCTGTTTTTATTAAATAATTCTCTGTGTTTGCCATAAAAAATTCAGAAATTAGAAAACGATACTGTAGCAAAACCAAATAAGAAGCAGAAAAACCAAGGAAAATTAGGGAAGGATTTATAGCACATATAGCACTTATACGGTATCAAATAGACTATAATTTTGATCTATACTTTCACAATCCGTATTATTACTGTCCTAGTTGCACTCTAAATGTCCCTTATTAGAATTGAGTAATTTTAAAGCCCAGATTCCTAAAGTAAACCCTTTGTTACCGCGGATAGGCGTTTGTAGGGTGACCCTTAGGAGACGGTTTTAGGCACCATAGGCTACTCGGAGCTAGTTTTCCACCGATATCTTAGATGGCTACCGGCATATTGTGCGATTGCGAGATATGTAGAACAAGTTGTAGTAAATATGATACCACCTATAATGATATATATGGTATAATGAACATCCCCAGTTATTCCAAAAAAAAATTTGATGAGATAGTTCTCCGAATAGAAAGATTAAAAGAAAATGATAGAAGTCCCGACCTAACTCCAGAAGCCAAAGAGGATCTGACCCAACAACTCAAAGAAATCCATAAAAAATTTAAGAGTCTATTAAGTCATTATGGATATAATCCCAACCAAGAAAAAGCTGGACCCAGTATCATAGACAGAGCTAGAGAGGACGAAATGGAAGATAATTATGATAATCCAGAGGGTAGTGAAGAGGAAACAACAAAAAACAGCTCAATTAAGGATAAAGAAAATAATAGCCAAAATAATGATGTAGGAAGAACAGTTGAGGAGATCATCCTAAATTCCGAAGAACCCCTTAAAGAGGAAGAATACACGATAAGATTTGACGAGATAATCTTCGCACCAAAACAAGGAAGAAGGTTTAATTATGTTAAAGGAACATTTAGGTTCAAGGGCTATAAACAATACTCGTTACATGCACTACTAGATACAGGGGCCACAGTCTCCTCTTGCCGAGAAAATGCCATACCACTAGAAAAATGGGAACCAATGAAATATCCAATTAAAATAACAGGGATCAGCGCACATAAAACAACTATCCAAAGCAAAGCCAAGAACGTTGAAATTTGGCTTAATGAGAAAAAATTTATTATACCAAAACTCTTATGCTTTCCACATATGAATGGGGACATGGTTTTATGAAACAATTTTATTGGAGAATACCTACCCATGATCGTAGAAAAACAAATGGTGTCTTTACATCAATAAGAATGAAATCAAACCCGGAAGGTTGACATGCCACTTTTGGAAGGACCTAGATATAAATGTACAGAAGATTTTTCTCCCCCAAAAAGTACCCCAGACAGTGAAAACTAACTGAAAAGATGCGAAACAATTCAAGAGTTAGAACAGACCCACTGGCTTTACAAAACACTTAGTGAAAATTTTAGTGAAAACCCATTAAAATTATGGGATCGTAGCCCAAGGTTTTGTAAAATCCAATTAAGAGACGACAACGTAATCATTAGGGTAAAACCCATGCTCTATACTAGGCAGGATATAGACGATTTCGACAACCAGATAAACGAACTGATAAACACAGGTCTAATAGAGAAAACCACTAGCCCCCACTCTAGTCCAGCATTTATGGTCAGAAATCTTAACGAAGTAAAAAGAAAAAAGCCACGAATGATAATCAATTACAAGAGACTAAATCAAAATCTAAAATTCGATGGTTATTTTATCCCTAGGAAGGAAGTCCTGATAAACTTACCAAAAGGATCTAGAGTATTCAGCAAATTCGACTGTAAATCTGGTTTTTGGCAACTAAAAATGACGGAAGAATCGAAACTACTAACAGCTTTTAGTACGCCACGAGGACACTTTCATTGGAATGTCATGCCGTTTGGGTTAAACACTGCACCCCAGATATTTCAAAGATGGATGGACTCAATCTTTAATAGTTTAAAAGACTTCTGTGTCGTATATATCGATGACATTCTGGTCTTTTCAAAAATAAAAGAAGAGCACAAGAGACATTTAAAAATCATTAGTGACATCTTTAGAAAACACGGGATAATACTCTCTCCAAAAAAGATCGAAATCGAAAAAGAGTCAATAGAATTTCTTGGAATTATTCTAGATAAAGATGGAATTCAGCTACAGAAGCACATCATTTCAAAGATTAGGGAGTTTTCCGAAGAAATAAAAGATAAAAAATAACTACAAAGCCTGCTAGGGCTATTGAATTACGGGAGAAATTTTCTACGAGAGCTCACGAAAGAAGAAATACCTTTACTAAAGAAACTAAATAAAAATCAAGATTTAATCTGGACAGATAAAGATAAAAACGTCCTGAGGCAAATTAAGCAACTCGCCGAGAAGGCACCAGAAGTCTACCTACCAAAACTTGGAGATAAACTAATTTTGGACACAGATGCGTCGGAAGAGTATTGGGGATGTGCACTAAAAGCAATTCCGAAAGAAAACTGGAACGAAGAAGATCCACCTCTATCCCAGAACAGAATCAGACTCAGAAAAAGAAGCATACCACAAAAGATATTGAAATATGAGAGACTTTGTGGGTATAATTCTGGAAAATTCAAACCAAATGAACTAAAGTGGATAATATTTGAAAAGGAACTATACACTATAAAATTAGCTCTACAGAAATTTCAAATATTTCTTGCACCAGAATATTTTATAATTAGAACAGATAATAAAGCCGTTAGGGATTTTCTAGTAAATACAAGAAAAACCTCTGGGAAACGCATGCAGTGGTATAACGAGATAGCCCAATATTCCTTCGAAATCGAGCATGTTAAAGGAAAGGATAATTTTATTGCGGATTACCTAAGCTGACCTAATAAGTAACTTATAAATCTATTTTTTGCAGAGAGGTGATAAAGGGAAAGCTATAGCAAATAGTGTTCCTGTTCCAGCAGCGTTTGTTGTATTCGTGGGATACCAGCCAGGTATCTACACAAACTGGAAAAAATTCTATGAGCAGATATTCGATTTTAAAGGATCCTGTTGCAGACATTACTACTCCAAAGAAGATGCCGTCCTAGCCTGGGAAATATCACGGCAGAACCCATACTTAGGAGAAGAAATTCGAGATCTCACCCATTACATACTCTAGCCAAAAGTAGCGATCTTTCCCAAATTAGAAATCCCACCCCCATTTTACTCCGAAATAAATGGAGTATGGCGAGCCCACCAAAGAGCAAATCTGGGAATTGGGACTCGACGCGCTTTCCGCAAGCACATGGGAAACCTAGCAAATCTTGTAATGAAACAAGAATCAGAACTCATGGCCTTGAAAAAGGTCTGCTCGGATTATATAAACACCCTTAATGAAGGAACCATTAGGGGAGCAACCCCTAGACAGACTGAAGCTCTAAAAAACATGGGTAAACTTTTAGAACAAGAGTTACCAAGCCCCGATACAACAAACAAATCGGAGAAAGCGCCGCAGTTCGAGAATACAACAACAGAAGGATCACAAGCATACAACAACACACAACAAGGCGAAGAGGAGAACGTCGAAGCCGAAGTGGAAGTCGACGTAACCGAAGAAGCCTTCAGCAGGGGAGTCTCAGTACAAGAACTTCTAAAACAACTATTCGAAGAAGGCAACCCAGCAGTTGAGTTACTAGGAGAAGGATCTGGAAAGTTCGAATACTATGTTCTATACGGAAAACTAAGAATGAAAAAATTAGTCCCAAAATCGTATCTAGGAATATTAGAGGCAACAATTACACCAACAGGATGGGACGGCGCTGACATATCCACAAATGGATGGATAAACCTTGCATCCCCAGAAGCTTCAGTATCCGACAATTTTATTAAATTTTTGTTAAAAAAAAAAAAAAAAAAAAAAAGGAGGCTCCCTCAAATCCTAAACATTGGATCCCCCAAGGCTCCACAAAGAAGACAGCAGCATAAACGACAAGATTCTCCAGAGGCTTCTCGTGCAAGACGTCAACAGTGGAGATTCCTGACAGCAACAATACAGATCATGACAAGACGTCAATAGTGGAGATTCCTGACAGCAACAGTATAGATTCCTGACAAGACGTCAACAGTGAAGATTCCTGACAACAACAGTACAGACAAGACGTCAACAGTAAAGATCCCTGACAGAGACAAGACGTCAACAGTGAAGACTCGTGACGAGGCTTCCACAGCAAGATTCTCAAGAGGCTTCTCGTGCAAGGGAAGGACGTCTATAAAAGGAGGCCTCCGACGGATGAGGAGGACATTGGCAATTCGGCAAAAACATCAGCAAGCTTCCCCAACACCTTTTAAGTTCCTCAACGCCTTCTTCTTCATCACCATCCTCTCTCTCCCTCTCATCATCTCCTATCTGTCTTGCCTGGTTTATGCCTGCCGATCAGACCACCAACAACTTGTAGTTATCCACCACCTATATGTATAATTAAGTGTGCCTGAGTGTATTTCACTTTGTATTTTATTCTTCTTCTGCATCAGCTGCACTGCAGCAGTAGTAGTTTGTACTTATCTGGTATTCATAACACAGAATCTTATAAGGAAGTGAAAAATGCAACCAGTAACTCTCCTAAAAAGAGAAAATACTGTAATAATGAGAAAAAAAAAATGGAAGAAAGAAGAGACCAAAAACATTTGAGCCCAGGGGTACTGTATGTTTCTGATTAAAATTTTCACTAAAGGGTATAAGTGACAATAGTTCTCTTCTTTCTTATAGATATCCACCACCTATAGAACTTACTTATACACCCCTAATGGCATCCCCAAAATCAAGCCCGGGGGGACGTTCCTTTTGGTTGCCTGATTTATGCCTGCATCCCCAAATTTGATACCATGTAAGTTCTATAGGTGGTGGATAAAAGTTATAAGTGACAGTAGTAGTAGTGTGTGTCTAAAGAACTTACCACAAGCGATTTTCTCACAAGTCTGCTACTCTTCACAAAATTCGTGGTCATCAAGTGTAGAGAGTAATACATGCCTGCGAGAAAGTGCATTGGTGAGCACATTCTCCTTATCTTGCTTATACCGGATGACATATGGAAATGTCTCAATGAGCTCCCAACGAGCATGCCTTTTATTTAGCTTGTGTTGGCCCTTCAAGTATTTCAAAGACTCATGATCAGTGTGAATCACTAACACCTTAGGCCATAGCTAGTTCTGCCATGTCTCCAAAGCTCGAACCAATGCATATAATAACTCCTTACCATAAGTCGGGTAGTTTAAGCCTGTCCTGCTTAATTTCTCGCTGAAATAAACAATTGGTCGTCCCTCCTGCATAAGAACAGCGCCTATGCCAATACCTGAAGCATCACATTCAATCTCAAACGTTTTAGAAAAGTTAGGTAACGACAATAAGGGGGCGTTGGTTAGCTTCTCATTGATTAGCTGAAATGCCTTCTCTTGTTCTTCTCCCTATCTAAATCCGACGTTCTTTTTGATCACTTCGGTAAGTGGTGCGGCTATGCTACTAAAGTCCTTCATGAACCGCCAGTAAAAACTAGCAAGTCCATGAAAACTACGAATATTGCCTACACTTGTGGGACTCGGCTACTCTTTGATGCACGTACTTTCTCTTCATCAACTTGTATACCCAGTGCACTTATAACAAATCCCAGAATACAAGCTTATCGGTGCAAAAGTACACTTCTTCAAGTTAGCAAATAACTTTTCTTTCCTAAGCACATCTAAAACCGATATCAAATGTACGGCATGATCATCCAAGTTTTTGCTATAAATGAGTATATCATCAAAATAGACAACAAAAAACCTGCCCATAAATAGCGCTAAAAAAAATTCTTGGAGAAAAAAATCCGAGTCAACAGAACTAGAACTGTAACTCCAGTAAAGGGTCAGCTAAGCTAGTACCGACGTGTCCCAAGTCACGTATCCAGGATTGACCACATCATCCCTCTTTTATCGACGGTGTGACCACGGTCTCAATTTTGTCAGTCTTGACGTATGTCCAAGCTTGACAATAGCAGTGGAGATTTTTAGTCCCTTAAAACGCGACTCCCATCATGAGGTAGAAGAGAAAACAGACAGATTCTACGTCGGTACGGTACCGTTCATATCACGCGAAGGCTCGCTCAGAACACGTACCAACGTTTTTCTCCAAAAGGAACTAACAGGAGTACTCCACCTTGAAAGAGAAGGAACGGAAAGAGCAGGTGACATTTCTCGTCGTCTTCACGGAATTTTTCATCTGAATGACTAAAAAAAGAGAGCCGAACGGTATTTGTTTCGGGATCGAAAAGGTTAGCCAATTTATTTCCGTTTAAATCGAGTTCATACCAACTCAGTCGTTAGCTTGACCAACTGCAAGACGGAGGCACCGGATCATTGACTGATTAACCGTCATGCTCCCCTTTTGACCTTTGCGACTTTGCTGTCTGACTGGGGTCGTCGTTTTTTCCGTGGTTGTTTATGGAAGGAAATGGCGATACGTTTGGGCTCCCTAAGCATAATCATTCACGATGAAAGGTAGACAGTGCGTGCCCTACCGACGTTCCTAATTGATCCGACGATGGCTTTGGCTTTGACGACTCCCTCAACTGCTGCAAACTAGTGACGGATTATGCCTGCCTGCCATCGACATTCGTGCTGCATGGCAGTCTCCCTCCAGCTTACAACTTTCATCGTACTGTGCTCTCCAAAGAGCAACTCTTCTCAAAAGGTACTGAGTTGGAATCCCAGGCCTCCGTCATCGTCAATCTCTATGGTGATGTTTTGGCTTCCTGTTGAATCATATACTCGGGGGGTGGCGCGGGGCGGACGATTTCCCCGCAACGAGCGCAACCCTCGTGTTTAGTTGCCACCATTAAGTGTGGAACCCTGAACAAATGCCCTATATAAATGACGTTGACGTTACCGAGATTCCTACCCCCAGGCGTCGCTTCAACGCTTCCACGACTCAACTCTTTGTGCCTCCTATTTTTTGTCGATTGAGTACTGCCCGGCAGTCGAATAGCTTCTTCATAACCGAAAAACATCGACGTGGGGAGGTGGTGCATCAGCGGAAAGATCCAGTAGACGGTTTCCCTCAGTTCGGATTGCAGGCTGCAACTTGCCTGCATGAAGCCGGAATCGCTAGTAATCGCCGGTCAGCCATACGGCAGTGAATTCGTTCCCGGGCGTTGTACACACCGCCCGTCACACTATGGGAGGACACCAGATCGCTCGTGCCCGCCCAAACTACGATCATGCTCGCCCTAAATGGAATGGCTCCCGTCAGTTGTTACGCTGCGTCCCGACCCGAGTCCCCACGTCCGGTCCTTCTCTCCGGCCTACCCGAAACAACCGGACAAAGTTCAAAGCCAATTGAGCAAAAATCGAACAACGTGTCGACGGTCTGTGCTCACCCGTCACGGCTCTTCCCTCTTCTTCGCCCTCTGCGCTCTCGTGTCCATAATATGGCTGAATTCTGAAAGGATTGGGAACAGCCCAACTACCAGCTGTTTGGATTAGGTCTCCAAAGTCTGGAACCTTCATCTTTCTGCCAAAGCAGCTCAGGGACGGACTGATTGAACTCAGGCTTTCTCGACGGAGGACCGCCCGTGATGGGGTTTACTGCACGACGTTGCAAGAAAAGGTAGTTGAATGTTTCCGGCGGCGAGAATATAGCACGTAGAAGCGTCATAGAGTCGGTAGTTTGACGGCTGGAGGCTTGCCCCTTTACTCCACTGAATCCACTTTCTCTGGCATAGCTGCAATCTCTGAACTAGGGTTCAAGCTTTCCCCAGCCCCTTTTCATCAATGGACTCCTGACGTATACGAAGGAGTGCGGTTCGCTCGACCCGACCGCGATGAAAGAAAGCAACCATCACACCTAGACTAGCGCCAGGGGATTACTCGGAGTTTGCAGTTTCAACAATAAGGAACTTAGGTGGAGAACGAAGAGAAGAAAGAAGTGAAGAATGATCGGTCCAGCACGGATTGAAATAGGAGCCGGTTCGACAGGAAGCTTTTGAAAACGCAGTGCACCCAGGTAAATAAGGAACTTGAATTTCCGGGCCGGATCCATCTTTAATCAGAACGTTCCTTCTCTATAGGTAAATCCATCGGAGCAAAATCAACAGACCTTTTTCCTCTCCCCTTCTTCCGAATCTTCAACTAATAAGGTTTTGTACTGGCTTGCTCAACATATAAATTGGTATTTCTGTATTCAGAGGTGCTAAGACTTCTTGGGATACTTGGATTGATAATAGTAGTAGAAATAGTATTGCCTGATGCAATAAATGTTTCTATAGGGAGATGTGTTTTTGGTTTTAAAGTTTTCAAAAATATTTGCATCTCGTTATCATATCTAAGATGTCTTATATTAACCAATTTTGGCTGGATTATTTTTCCATTTCCAACCTCAAAGAGTTTGATGAATTGCGTAGGTGTGATAGATCGAAAAGGGAATCCTTTTCGATCTCATCACTATAGAAACATTTTGGCTGAAATGTTTCTATAGTGAAAACATTTCAGACTTTTGTTAGCATAAGGAAAATCTAGACTCATTTCTCTTTGCATTTAGTATGTGTAACTAAATCTAGACTCATCTAAACTCATTTCTCTTTTGTTAGCATAAGGAAAATCTAGACTCATTTCTCTTTGCATTTAGTATGTGTAAATAAATCTAGACTCATCTAGACTCATTTCTCTTTGACAACTATAGGCATTCCGACTCTGATAGAAAATCTGAAACAAAAATATCCTAAAAAGAAATATTTACACATTGGATTAATCCAGATAAAGATTACTGGTCTATTCAGATCCGGAATAGACACACCAATTATGATAATATGTTGTGATGAAAGGATCATCAATAATCCTCTAAATAGTATATTAGGAGGAGCAAAATCTAATTTAGCAAATAGAATATTCGGAGTAAATATACATCCTGATTTCTGTATCAGCCTATATGACACAAATATAGAAAAAGCTTGCACCCTTTCTATTAATCTCAAAGAAATAGAAATGCTCCCTGGATCTCAAGTATTGGGAATACAATGGGAACATTGTTTAGCACTAAATGAGACATCTACTTTTCGATCTATCACACCTACGCAATTCATCAAACTCTTTGAGGTTGGAAATGGAAAAATAATCCAGCCAAAATTGGTTAATATAAGACATCTTAGATATGATAACGAGATGCAAATATTTTTGAAAACTTTAAAACCAAAAACACATCTCCCTATAGAAACATTTATTGCATCAGGCAATACTATTTCTACTACTATTATCAATCCAAATATCCCAAGAAGTCTTAGCACCTCTGAATACAGAAATACCAATTTATATGTTGAGGAGGGTATTTCCCTCCGCAACATATAATGCCACGAAACGAAATACCCTCCTCATAGCTAGTTCTGCCATGTCTCCAAAGCTCGAACCAATGCATATAATAACTCCTTACCATAAGTCGGGTAGTTTAAGCCTGTCCTGCTTAATTTCTCGCTGAAATAAACAATTGGTCGTCCCTCCTGCATAAGAACAGCGCCTATGCCAATACCTGAAGCATCACATTCAATCTCAAACGTTTTAGAAAAGTTAGGTAACGACAATAAGGGGGCGTTGGTTAGCTTCTCATTGATTAGCTGAAATGCCTTCTCTTGTTCTTCTCCCTATCTAAATCCGACGTTCTTTTTGATCACTTCGGTAAGTGGTGCGGCTATGCTACTAAAGTCCTTCATGAACCGCCAGTAAAAACTAGCAAGTCCATGAAAACTACGAATATTGCCTACACTTGTGGGACTCGGCTACTCTTTGATGCACGTACTTTCTCTTCATCAACTTGTATACCCAGTGCACTAATAACAAATCCCAGAATACAAGCTTATCGGTGCAAAAGTACACTTCTTCAAGTTAGCAAATTACTTTTCTTTCCTAAGCACATCTAAAACCGATATCAAATGTACGGCATGATCATCCAAGTTTTTGCTATAAATGAGTATATCATCAAAATAGACAACAAAAAACCTGCCCATAAATAGCGCTAAAAAAAATTCTTGGAGAAAAAAATCCGAGTCAACAGAACTAGAACTGTAACTCCAGTAAAGGGTCAGCTAAGCTAGTACCGACGTGTCCCAAGTCACGTATCCAGGATTGACCACATCATCCCTCTTTTATCGACGGTGTGGCCACAGTCTCAATTTTGTCAGTCTTGACGTATGTCCAAGCTTGACAATAGCAGTGGAGATTTTTAGTCCCTTAAAACGCGACTCCCATCATGAGGTAGAAGAGAAAACAGACAGATTCTACGTCGGTACGGTACCGTTCATATCACGCGAAGGCTCGCTCAGAACACGTACCAACGTTTTTCTCCAAAAGGAACTAACAGGAGTACTCCACCTTGAAAGAGAAGGAACGGAAAGAGCAGGTGACATCTCTCGTCGTCTTCACGGAATTTTTCATCTGAATGACGAAAAAAAGAGAGCCGAACGGTATTTGTTTCGGGATCGAAAAGGTTAGCCAATTTATTTCCGTTTAAATCGAGTTCATACCAACTCAGTCGTTAGCTTGACCAACTGCAAGACGGAGGCACCGGATCATTGACTGATTAACCGTCATGCTCCCCTTTTGACCTTTGCGACTTTGCTGTCTGACTGGGGTCGTCGTTTTTTCCGTGGTTGTTTATGGAAGGAAATGGCGATACGTTTGGGCTCCCTAAGCATAATCATTCACGATGAAAGGTAGACAGTGCGTGCCCTACCGACGTTCCTAATTGATCCGACGATGGCTTTGGCTTTGACGACTCCCTCAACTGCTGCAAACTAGTGACGGATTATGCCTGCCTGCCATCGACATTCGTGCTGCATGGCAGTCTCCCTCCAGCTTACAACTTTCATCGTACTGTGCTCTCCAAAGAGCAACTCTTCTCAAAAGGTACTGAGTTGGAATCCCAGGCCTCCGTCATCGTCAATCTCTATGGTGATGTTTTGGCTTCCTGTTGAATCATATACTCGGGGGGTGGCGCGGGGCGGACGATTTCCCCGCAACGAGCGCAACCCTCGTGTTTAGTTGCCACCATTAAGTGTGGAACCCTGAACAAATGCCCTATATAAATGACGTTGACGTTACCGAGATTCCTACCCCCAGGCGTCGCTTCAACGCTTCCACGACTCAACTCTTTGTGTCTCCTATTTTTTGTCGATTGAGTACTGCCCGGCAGTCGAATAGCTTCTTCATAACCGAAAAACATCGACGTGGGGAGGTGGTGCATCAGCGGAAAGATCCAGTAGACGGTTTCCCTCAGTTCGGATTGCAGGCTGCAACTTGCCTGCATGAAGCCGGAATCGCTAGTAATCGCCGGTCAGCCATACGGCAGTGAATTCGTTCCCGGGCGTTGTACACACCGCCCGTCACACTATGGGAGGACACCAGATCGCTCGTGCCCGCCCAAACTACGATCATGCTCGCCCTAAATGGAATGGCTCCCGTCAGTTGTTACGCTGCGTCCCGACCCGAGTCCCCACGTCCGGTCCTTCTCTCCGGCCTACCCGAAACAACCGGACAAAGTTCAAAGCCAATTGAGCAAAAATCGAACAACGTGTCGACGGTCCGTGCTCACCCGTCACGGCTCTTCCCTCTTCTTCGCCCTCTGCGCTCTCGTGTCCATAATATGGCTGAATTCTGAAAGGATTGGGAACAGCCCAACTACCAGCTGTTTGGATTAGGTCTCCAAAGTCTGGAACCTTCATCTTTCTGCCAAAGCAGCTCAGGGACGGACTGATTGAACTCAGGCTTTCTCGACGGAGGACCGCCCGTGACGGGGTTTACTGCACGACGTTGCAAGAAAAGGTAGTTGAATGTTTCCGGCGGCGAGAATATAGCACGTAGAAGCGTCATAGAGTCGGTAGTTTGACGGCTGGAGGCTTGCCCCTTTACTCCACTGAATCCACTTTCTCTGGCATAGCTGCAATCTCTGAACTAGGGTTCAAGCTTTCCCCAGCCCCTTTTCATCAATGGACTCCTGACGTATACGAAGGAGTGCGGTTCGCTCGACCCGACCGCGACGAAAGAAAGCAACCATCACACCTAGACTAGCGCCAGGGGATTACTCGGAGTTTACAGTTTCAACAATAAGGAACTTAGGTGGAGAACGAAGAGAAGAAAGAAGTGAAGAATGATCGGTCCAGCACGGATTGAAATAGGAGCCGGTTCGACAGGAAGCTTTTGAAAACGCAGTGCACCCAGGTAAATAAGGAACTTGAATTTCCGGGCCGGATCCATCTTTAATCAGAACGTTCCTTCTCTATAGGTAAATCCATCGGAGCAAAATCAACAGACCTTTTTCCTCTCCCCTTCTTCCGAATAAAAAAAGAGACACTAATGGTAACTCTTTGAGCTGAGGACTGGGTTGGGTCAACCTATGGTGTACCGGTTGTTATGCCCATAGCAGCGCCGGGCAGCTAAGTTGGTATGGAAGAACTGCTGCGCCGCAGGAAATCCTTCTCTATACAAGTTCTCGTACGAGGTTTTTGAACAGAACTTCGATAGGGGAGAGGTGCAGAACCTGCGGGTAAACAAATATACGGCGATACACCTTTCTTTTGTCAAACTCTGGAAGAAGCAGGAAAGAGCCGTCGATTAAAAGCTAATTCCTGCATTGAGGCTCTTCGACGACCTCCGCCACGAGCGCACACTGACGTCTGATTGAGCCCGGAACTTGAATTTCCGGGCCGGATCCATCTTTAATCAGAACGTTCCTTCTCTATAGGTAAATCCATCGGAGCAAAATCAACAGACCTTTTTCCTCTCCCCTTCTTCCGAATAAAAAAAGAGACACTAATGGTAACTCTTTGAGCTGAGGACTGGGTTGGGTCAACCTATGGTGTACCGGTTGTTATGCCAATAGCAGCGCCGGGCAGCTAAGTTGGTATGGAAGAACTGCTGCGCCGCGGGAAATCCTTCTCTATACAAGTTCTCGTACGAGGTTTTTGAACAGAACTTCGATAGGGGAGAGGTGCAGAACCTGCGGGTAAACAAATATATGGCGATACACCTTTCTTTTGTCAAACTCTGGAAGAAGCAGGAAAGAGCCGTCGATTAAAAGCTAATTCCTGCATTGAGGCTCTTCGACGACCTCCGCCACGAGCGCACACTGACGTCTGATTGAGCTCGTCGAGTTGTCTTCGTAGGAGCAGGTGTAGGAGCGGGTCTCGCTCCTGCTAGGGCTATTGAATTACGGGAGAAATTTTCTACGAGAGCTCACGAAAGAAGAAATACCTTTACTAAAGAAACTAAATAAAAATCAAGATTTCATCTGGACAGATAAAGATAAAAACGTCCTGAGGCAAATTAAGCAACTCGCCGAGAAGGCACCAGAAGTCTACCTACCAAAACTTGGAGATAAACTAATTTTGGACACAGATGCGTCGGAAGAGTATTGGGGATGTGCACTAAAAGCAATTCCGAAAGAAAACTGGGACGAAGAAGATCCACCTCTATCCCAGAACGGAATCAGACTCAGAAAAAGAAGCATACCACAAAAGATATTGAAATATGAGAGACAATGTGGGTATAATTCTGGAAAATTCAAACCAAATGAACTAAAGTGGATAATATTTGAAAAGGAACTATACACTATAAAATTAGCTCTACAGAAATTTCAAATATTTCTTGCACCAGAATATTTTATAATTAGAACAGATAATAAAGCCGTTAGGGATTTTCTAGTAAATACAAGAAAAACCTCTGGGAAACGCATGCAGTGGTATAACGAGATAGCCCAATATTCCTTCGAAATCGAGCATGTTAAAGGAAAGGATAATTTTATTGCGGATTACCTAAGCTGACCTAATAAGTAACTTATAAATCTATTTTTTGCAGAGAGGTGATAAAGGGAAAGCTATAGCAAATAGTGTTCCTGTTCCAGCAGCGTTTGTTGTATTCGTGGGATACCAGCCAGGCATCTACACAAACTAGAAAAAATGCTATGAGCAGATATTCGATTTTAAAGGATCCTGTTGCAGACATTACTACTCCAAAGAAGATGCCGTCCTAGCCTGGGAAATATCACAGCAGAACCCATACTTAGGAGAAGAAATTCGAGATCTCACCCATTACATACTCGAGCCAAAAGTAGCGAACTTTCCCAAATTAGAAATCCCACCCCCATTTTACTCCGAAATAAATGGAGCATGGCGAGCCCACCAAAGAGCAAATCTGGGAATTGGGACTCGATGCGCTTTCTGCAAGCACATGGGAAACCTAGCAAATCTTGTAATGAAACAAGAATCAGAACTCATGGTCTTGAAAAAGGTCTGCTCGGATTATATAAACACCCTTAATGAAGGAACCATTAGGGGAGCAACCCCTAGACAGACTGAAGCTCTAAAAAACATGGGTAAACTTTTAGAACAAGAGTTACCAAGCCCCGATACAACAAACAAATCGGAGAAAGCGCCGCAGTTCGAGAATACAACAACAGAAGGATCACAAGCATACAACAACACACAACAAGGCGAAGAGGAGAATGTCGAAGCCGAAGTGGAAGTCGACGTAACCGAAGAAGCCTTCAGCAGGGGAGTCTCAGTACAAGGACTTCTAAAACAACTATTCGAAGAAGGCAACCCAGCAGTTGGGTTACTAGGAGAAGGATCTGGAAAGTTCGAATACTATGTTCTATACGAAAAACTAAGAATGAAAAAATTAGTCCCAAGATCGTATCTAGGAATATTAGAGGCAACAATTACACCAACAGGATGGGACGGTGCTGACATATCCATAAATGGATGGATAAACCTTGCATCCCCAGAAGCTTCAGTATCCGACAATTTTATTAAATTTTTGTAAAAAAAAAAAAAAAAAAAAAGGAGGCTCCCTCAAATCCTAAACATTGGATCCCCCAAGGCTCCACAAAGAAGACAGCAGCATAAACGACAAGATTCTCCAGAGGCTTCTCGTGCAAGACGTCAACAGTGGAGATTCCTGACAGCAACAGTACAGATTCATGACAAGACGTCAACAGTGGAGATTCCTGACAGCAATAGTACAAATTCCTGACAAGACGTCAATAGTGAAAATTCCTGACAACAACAGTACAGACAAGACGTCAACAGTAAAGATCCCTGACAGAGACAAGACGTCAACAGTGAAGACTCGTGACGAGGCTTCCACAGCAAGATTCTCAAGAGGCTTCCCGTGCAAGGGAAGGACGTCTATAAAAGGAGGCCTCCGACGGATGAGGAGGACATCGGCAATTCGGCAAAAACATCAGCAAGCTTCCCCAACACCTTTTAAGTTCCTCAACGCCTTCTTCTTCATCACCATCCTCTCTCTCCCTCTCATCATCTCCTATCTGTCTTGCCTGGTTTATGCCTGCCGATCAGACCACCAACAACTTGTAGTTCTCCACCACCTATATGTATAATTAAGTGTGCTTGAGTGTATTTCCCTTTGTATTTTCTTCTTCTTCTGCATCAGCTGCACTGCAGTAGTAGTAGTTTGTACTTATCTGGTATTCATAACACAGAATCTTATAAGGAAGTGAAAAATGCAACCAGTAACTCTCCTAAAAAGAGAAAATACTGTAATAACGAGAAAAAAAAAAGGAAGAAAGAAGAGACCAAAAACATTTGAGCCCGGGGGTACTGTATGTTTCTGATTAAAATTTTCACTAAAGGGTATAAGTGACAGTAGTTCTCTTCTTTCTTATAGATATCCACCACCTATAGAACTTACTTATCCACCCCTAATGGCATCCCCAATATCAAGCCCGGGGGGGACGTTCCTTTTGGTTGCCTGATTTATGCCTGCATCCCCAAATTTGATACCATGTAAGTTCTATAGGTGGTGGATAAAAGTTATAAGTGACAGTAGTAGTAGTGTGTGTATTAATTTGGGATGTAGCATATCTCTTGCTACAGAGCTAATAAATCCTCTTGAATAGTGCTCCGGTATAATCTCCACCACCTATATGTACTGTATGTTTCACAAAAAATTAGGAAAAATTTGGGGAAGGATTTATAGCATCTATAGCACTTACATGGTATCAAATTGACTATAATTTTGACCTATATTTTTACAATCTGTATCTTACGTCATTTAGTCTGATGAGTGTATGGAGATCTGCATCTGTAGATGCCTGACAGACCATTGATGCGTCTTACCTGAGAGGCAGGAGATAGGAGCCAATAATCTCTTTGTATTGTAGTTATTGAATTGCTTGGTGTCAAATCGTCTTTTATGTAGTGAAGAAATGTCACCGAAGCAGAAGGCATTTCGTTGAACCATGCGTCTGTGCTTTTATAAGTGAGATAAAGAAACATTGGGGCCTACCCTAGCCAATCTGAACTAGAAAACCGTCAGGATGAATGAGGAAGTCCATAATAGTTTACTGGAGAGACGTCAGACCAGACAGCAGGTAGCAGCTGACGCAAACCTTCCCCTCTTTTCTTTTTCTAAAAAAGATACTGGAGTTAGAATTCTTTTAGAGAGATCTTTTAGACGGAAGTACACGGGTGCAAGTCGACGAATCTATTCTCTCTTTATCAGTAGTCTCCCTCCTCTACTTCATATGATCAGAAGAAAGAGTAGAAGAAAAAAGCCTGCCCAGAGAGCTATCCAATATGACTCCCGTGTAGCCTTTTTTCTGTCGAGGGGATTTCATTGGATTGGGTCACTGTCTTCTTTTTCTCCGGCGACATAGGACAAGACGGGGCCGTAACTCTATTGTAGACCGGTTTTCATAAACGTCGTTGCAGAGATGCAATCCTCCCCTTCATAGTACCTGCCTGCCAATGAAATGATGAATACCGTTCAGGTGTTCAGGTAGTTGGATAAGCCAGTAGTGGAGAACTCATGTATAATTAGAGTGAATCCATGCTTATCGACGCCTTCTGGACCGAACCAATTGAAATCGCGGAGTATTGGATGAAGCGACGAATGAATGGCACAAAGATGGAAGAAAAGGAATGGGCTAAAGAATACCTCGATGCCTAAAAGAATGGAGTCGGTCTCTCATCTGTTGGTTGATCGACGGGCATCGTCGAAACTGACGTATTTCCCATTTCGAGAGTGCTTGTTGACTGTGACGTTAGCTCTCTTTTTATTACCATATTTGACACATCAATCCTAGCAAAGCAGTTTTTTCTTTCGTAGTAGATCACATGGAAATGAAAGAAAAGGTGGCGACGAAGTCGTCAATCCATGGAACGTCATGCGCCGACGAAGTCAGTTCAGCCTGATCTGACTTTCCTCACTCACCATGGGAGGGAGTGCTTTCTTTTAGTTGGCAAGCACGAGTCAGCTAAGAAGAGGCGGAACCTTTTGACGGGTCCAGGTACTGGTGGTTGGTCTTGTCGTCAAATGGATTGTCTTGATCTCATCTTCTCGGTCTGCATTACATTAAACAAATGAATGCCAGATTACTGGGGTTCATCCCCCCATGAGCGACGAGCCTCAATCTTCGGAGGGAAATGGCGTCTATAACAGCCCTTTGGACATGCATCATGTGGGATTCCCTACGTCACTCGGATTGAGTAGCCCATGCAGCGGTAATTGACCTTCAGGCCTAGCAACGGAACTGCTAAACGGATTGGACCAATTGCCAAAGAAAGAAGCAGGAAAGCAAGCTTCAGAAGCAAAGGCGCAGATGAAAGACATACATAAGACTTTCTTTTGATGAGAGATTACTTTCCGGAAAGGTATTGCTGATGGTCCTCGTGCCCTGCTTCGTCCCCTTTTGCGACATTCTCCTAGAAAAGGAAGATGGGCTTTCTAAACTGGCTTACTTCCTAGAATGTGCCTTTGGACGGTCTCTTTCTCTTTGCCTTGTCCGTCGTGGGTATTTCATGCCGATTCAGAGCAGTTCTTACGCTTCCAGACATGAGAGGAGAGATCGTCAGAGGTCAGTTACCATTTTCAATAGTAGGAAAGGGGATACAGTATCTCGGCTGTACAATGGCAGCTCTTTCTTCTTTTCCTATTAGACTCGCTTAACTCGATGCGTCGGCTTTAACCTGGTGAGTCGGACTGGGTATGAAGTTCAGTTCGGGATAAAAGCAGCGATAACGATTGATATAGGCTCCATAACTGAGTTGAGTTTGCATTGGCTAGATTTAACGTCTATGAAAAGATCATGAAAAGACTTCTGCTGAGATAAGTGAAGACCAACTTCAGTTCGATGAGCGTGAATACCAAAAAAATCTTTTCTGACGTCCTTCATGGCATTTGTTTTTTCCAAAGACTGTAGGAGAAAAGTCGAAAGGCTTCCTGTCAATCTAATGTCACCTACATATAAAAAGACGATCTCTATAAGAAGGTTAAATCGACGATGGAGCTATATGCCGTCGGAGCAGAACAATCCAGAGCCGACCTGACGAAAGTACTCCACCTTTCTTCGCATGCCCTTTCCCCTTGTCCTCTTTTGCCTTGCAAAAGTCGAATGGGGATCACTACTCTCATAAGACATCCCTGATCGGGCAATAGCATAGATACAGTAGAGTTTGCGCTTCTTTAATTCTACCGTTCGATAGTCGGAACTCTTGGCCTCTGAGTCCATCTCCGTTTAGGTCTAACTCGACGAAATTGTGTAAGTGAAGTGAAGGCAGATCGACGCTTATACTCGTCGATTATCTTGTCTCCACTCCTTTGGGCCAGAAGAAAGGCAGGAGAGAATATTATCAATAAGTCAGCAGATATCTGAGATCTTGTCCTCACTCATGAATAGACTCTTTCTGTCCGACTTTTTGGTATTTCCGTTGCTCCCTCCGTGTCGAAAGTACGCTCTCTTCTGTGAATATGGTATCTCAGGCTGAAGCCGATCAGACGATTTTACCCGTCGTATTATCGTCGTCAGATCTTTGAGAATGTCGATATTGTCAAAGATCGCACTCACTCTTTTTGTAGAAAAAAGTATACTTTCCGGGCCTTGCCTCTTTTTTGAATATTGAATAGTCCCCACCTTCCATCATGAAGGCCCACTGAAGCTGAAACGTCGCTCTTTTCACATAGAACATTGCGCCACCATACAAACATGGTATATAGTACAGAGGTGAGGCCCAAACTGAGAAGTAGAGGGGGAAGCGCAGGAAGAATGTGCAATTGGTCCAACGGGCTATGGGGACGGAAAATATATTGCTGGGCAAATGCATCTACGGCATTCGCAAAATCCCCACTTTTATCAGCCTTTTCGTGGAGATCTGCAGAAATGTGCTGTAGGAAAGTCCACACGTCGAGGATTCCGAATAGACTGCTTCCCCCAAGACATGGGGGCCATCTTCCCTCCAATGACCATATCCTCCCGATTCAGCAATAGTGGAAACCTGATCTACAATTCGAGTTTGTAACTCCCCCCCTCTCTAAATAGTGCCTTCAGAAAGGACAGAATCCACATCGGAACCTATAGAAGAAACAGAATCCCCTGAAAGTGAGGGGGACCCCGGGGCATTCTGCGGTTCGTAAATTTCCACCTGAGGAGATATAGCGGGGCAATTTACATTTTGAAAATAGCAGAAAGTGGCTCCATTCCCTCAGTAGCGGCTGGAACCGCTGATAGGGGAGGGGATTGAGGAGCAGACCCGACGATTCAAAGATGAGACGATGGGTACCATAGGAGACTGCGCATAAATCTCACTCGACGAGTCTGTACTTTCTTTTTCTTATTTGATTCTCTACAACTTTTCTTTTCACGCTTCGCCACACGTGAGGAAAGGGGAATCGAACCCTTCTCCAGTATCCCCGGAAGCTCCAACAACCCACCCCCTCGATTCCTGCCATGAACGACCGCTTTCTTTTAGTTCGACGTTTTTTGATCGAACATTCTTTCAATTTGCATGTTTCCAGCAAATGCCTTGTGACAAAAATTTCTCGATCGAGCTGACAGCGTCGGTTCCTACCTCGCTGTACCAAGGGAAGTCTTTCATTAACAACCACTTCATCTCTTTTTGTATTGATGATTGATTGTTCTTTCTACAATAAGCCTACGATATGAATTGGACCTCCGCTCGAAGAGCACTTCCCTGACAGAGAGATTTAAAGGACGGAACTATAGCACACTGCTCCTGCGGAATAGAAGCGGAAACTCCTATTTGACGTGACGGCCCGCTGTAAACAAAAGCAAATAATAAATTTGTGGTTGTACCGATACCAGTTGACAGCTCTCCGCCAGTTTCCAATAGTTGACCGATACAACTAGACCAATTGATCCATAAAAGTGGGGAGAGAGGATATTTACGACGGACGAGAAGCGGTATCGAACGACGAAGAGCTCTAAGGGAAGTCGCACGGTAGAACTGTTTTGCTCGACGGGCAGGATCTTTCTTTTTTTTCCGACCTTGACTACGTAAATCGAGAGCCATAGGTAGGGAAAGCCTTTCGCAATACCAGTCGAAGCCCTGAACAAGTGAATTAATCGCCCTTTCTATACTCATCCGATCGCATCGGTTCCAGAAATGGTTTATTACCACAATAAAATGGAGCTCAGGAGCCCGGTATATGAACTATAAACTGATTGGAAACGGTTGAATAGGTAACTCTTCTGAATAGCTTACTTTTGCCGCCCTTCCCCTAGAATCCACTCCGGGTTGAATGAGCAGCCTGGCTTGCGTCGGTGGAATTATGGATCCGGAATTTCCTGTAGAACTGTCCTTCACCTTCGAGACTCACTGGAACGGTCTCCAATCCGAGCTTACAATTCGAGCTTTTAGTTGATGAATCGGTTAGTGAACTTATCTTGGTTGAGGAACTGGCCGTCGGCACGTCGCTTTCGAAAACTTCCCTTCCTGCTTGCCATTTACGTCATTAAAGCAGCTCCTTCTTCCACTCCTGGCCTGGCAAGATCCGAAAAGCTATCTCACTTTCTTTTGTCCATCAATCCCACATGAATCGGCCTCAACATGCGAAGGGAGGAATTCGATTCTGGAGATTTGTCCCAACTCTCTCATCTCTTGCAGCTCCCTTTTAGATGTACTCCAATCCCGTAGATGTAAATCTGATCTCGGATCCATACCAGTTGCAGGAGAGCTTCTGCTCCAGTACTCAGCGCTACTATTTAAAAACTATTTATTCACACTTAAGAATTTAGAAGCAGATCAGAGGATGTAAGGAAAAAAGAAGTTCGGAAAGGCTCTCTGCCTCCTCCCTTCATCTGATGTCTTTATTTATAGAGTTTCAAAGATATCCTTCAGATAAGAAGGAATCTTTTACAAAGTTTCTTTACAAAAGATGTACAGGAAAAAGGACTGAATTATTGTCCTTTGTACAGAAAAAGTTTACATTATTGTCCTCTCTATGGTCCCACCTTTTGTCTCTTTGGAGGAGAAGATAAGGAGGAATCTTGTGGATGAGTGGATGCTGAGTGTAATGGGCCCACCATGCTTTTAGTCTTGCATAATATTTTGGAGAGCATCTTCATCAAAGGCTTCGTCCGGATCATGGTTGTTGTCTTCATTAGGGTCTTGGTTGTTATCTCCACCAAGATCTTCATCATCATCCGTTCTTTCTAAATCTTCATAGAATTCTTCTTTAGCTTTGGAGCCTATTTTGCCCAATTGTGTTGAGTTTAAAAAGGACAAAACTCTGGAGGTTTTATTTTCTGCAGGATCGAATGGTCCTACAAAATCATAAAACAGAATATTGTCTTCTATTTTGATAGAATGAGCTCCATTGATGACTTTGTTATATGCTTCATTAAAGAATTCTTTGGCTGCCTTTCTAGTTTCTTCTTCTAGGTCAAGGACAGGCAGAGCTTCACATGTAGGAGAGGGAACGTAATTGAAGTTGTGAAGTTCCCAAATCTGGTAGGATGGATAGACTTTAATATATCTTCTTTCTTCCCAAGTACTCCAGATGCGGAAGAAGAAAGTAGTCTGGTACCATGTAGTGTAGGCTTTGACAATCTTTAAGCAAATAGGAGGTATGATATCCTGGAACTCTTCGGGGTGAGAGGAATTTAAGAAGAGTTCATGGACTAACCCCATTTTAATGGCCTTGCTGCACTTTGGTATTTCCTGAAAGCCAGTTATAATTCTTGCCGAATTATTCTTATTGTAGATGAGCTTGTTTTCCTGGAGAATGGAAATAACATCTGTGGCTTCCAGTTGTCTAAAAAAGTCCCTTAATTGGTCGTCTGGGATCATGTTTTGTTGGTTTAAGCCAATCATCTTGTGAACTGTGATCTCAGCTTCCAACTGTCTAGTTTTCTCTGTTTGTATTTTACAGAGATCTAGTAGTTTGTAAAACTCAGGTAAAGGATGATATACCTGATCAGAGATTTCCAAATCCTGAATTATATTTCTCAGGAAAGTCTGGTCTTGAGAAGAACCTTGGAACCAGGTTCCTTTTCTTTGCTCCAAATCTGAACTTTGGGCAGTGAGGGTATAGTTGCATAACTCTTGAACTGTTTTCGAAATGTTCTGCTTCTCTGTCTTCTCTTGTATGTAGTGGTTATACATAGAGAGCACCATTTGCTCAATCTGGGATAACCAATATTTAGAAGAGTGGAAGTCATTGGATTGAATGGCACGGTAGCATCCATTCAATTTATCATAGATATTTGAATTGGTTGCCTTGAGGTCGGTATTGTACCAATCTCGTACAACTGCTGCTGCTGTAGGTCTAGAGGTTTGTCCCGTCTGGACTCTTCTTTGGGCAGAAGTAATGTTGCTGTATGTTGGAGTGGAGTTGTTGACTGGAAGTACAGTCATTCCCAGAGGGGGGAATGGTTTTGTCTCTGTAGAGGTGCCAGTTTCCTGGGTTGTAGCATTGCTTGCTCCTTTTTCAGGGGCCTTCTTTGAGTTGTTACCTCCCGTTTGTGACGGGGTCTTTTTGCTTACTTCAATGGTAGTCCATTTGGCTTTTTCAGCCATTGATTTGAGCCTTTTCAGGCGCTCGTCGTCCATTGTTAGGACGTGCTAATGAATCTGCAAAAATATTAGTTAATCCATTGTATATCTGAAAATAGAAAGTAATTTTTCTTTTCTTACTTTGCTTAATGATTTGAAATTTTATTCCCTGTTTAAATGGAAGTATTTTTGTTGGACTTAGGATACTTGGGATAATTTTGAGTAGCATCTTTGTTAGTAAATGTTGTTTGTGTTCTTCCACTTCCATGGTAGGAGGAAAAACATAAACTATTATGAATTGTCGATGTCCAAACATAGAATTCATCCATTTTTGGAATACTTGTGGAGCAGATTTTAGGCCAAATGGCATTACTAACCACTCATAGTGTTCTTGAGGGCAACTAAAGGCAGTTAGTTTTATAGATTCTTTATTGGCTAGTTTTACTTGTCAAAAACCAGATTTAGCATCAAATTTACTATAGTATTTGGATCCTTGTATTTGTCTTATTAACTGTTCTGCAGCAGGTATATAATAGCCGTCGAACTTTGTATAGCTATTTAATTTTCTATAATTAATAACCATTCTGACTTTTCCTCTTTTCTGCTCTGCATGTTTCCTGACTAGAAAAGCAGGGGAGGAATGAGGACTGCTACTAGGTTGTATTAATTTGAGAGATAATAACTCTTTTATTTGAACCGAGAATTCTTGTTTATCTGTAGGAGATACCATTATACTATTTGTTTTAGTATTTTTATATTGATCGAGTATTGTGAGGGTGCAATACCTTGGTGCCCGATCAAAGTATAATAAAGGGTTGTTTGAATATAATGGTTTAAGCATACCATGTATAACTTCTTCTGTATTGGAGAAAATAGTAAGAGGATAAGTATAAGTGCTTTTTTTGGGTGCGTAAGTATAAGTGCTTTTTTGGGTGCGCTTTTTTGGGTGCGTATAAGGCTTGCACCACGTTGGGCTGCAGTATAAGATGAGGCGAGGGGAACCGGAAAAGGGAACCCGAGGTATTTGATGATTATCAAAGAGGAAAAATTGTGAATTAAATGGAGCATAGTGGCGTAGATTATTCATGCCAACAAGGCAGTCAATATTAAAGTTGATAGGTAATAAAGCAAATTCGAAAGTATAGTAGTGAGAGATATTATGAATATCAGGAATAGAGATAGAGATATTTGCTTTATGAGTGATAATGACTGGTCTGCCCATAAAATCATTTAAGCTAGAGAGAGGAAACTACATTTAAACTCAAGTGAATGCGGTACCTACATATATCTTATTTAAAGATATATGTAGGTTTATTTGTCCATAAAGATTTGAATTTAGATTGAGGTTTATATACCTCATCTTGTTTAGCATGTGGTATGGAAAGTTTTAGCCTTTCAATATCTTCATCAGTTACTTCATAATGTTCCCCTTGACTGTTTTCAATACTTGTATTATGAATTTCATGAGGTTCTATTTCCGACAATGTATTCATATATACTTTGTATTCAAACATAGGTTCTTTAGAAGATTGTCCAGGGGTATACTTTGGACTTAGAGGTGGAGATGTTGAAAGTAAAATATCTTGTTCAGCTTTAACCAATGCTAAATCTTCATATTTATGGATTATAAGTATTCCTATGGGAATGCCTATAGGAATTTGATATGGATTATCATCTAAACTTGTACTTTTCATTATTATGCTTATGTTTTGATCTGTCATAGATTCTATTATTCCATAAGTAATGAAAATATTTCTAAGAGTATGATGTCTTAGATTTTTAATTTCTCCATAATAACCATAAGGTATTCGTATAATCAAATCTAAATAAATTTCGATAGATTGATATCTTCTTATACTATAATGATTATTAGCATATAGTATATGTCCTGGAAATTTCAATGATTCCCTTTTGGGTAATATAGCAGTTTTGGACAAAGGTATAACTTGTATAAAATAGTATGTTTTATTTAAGGTTAACATGTTTATATTGAATTCTTCTGTTTCAGAAGAATCAGAAGAATGAGCAGCCTGGCTCATTTGCCAGAAAAGCGACGAAGTGCAGAATTGGATTATCAAACTGATGCTTCGACGCTGGAGAAGAGAGAAGGCACGAAAGCTGGCTTTTTCTGCTGATTTTGGCTAGTTCCTAAAAATCTCTTCTCTTTGATCAAATACTACTTACTACCGAGAGAGAGATCGAAACGGAAGTCGCTACTTTCTTTCGCCTGTTTGAGTGCATCTACAACTACCCGAGCCCCTAGGTCTTTGACAGCTATTGCTGACTGTCGAATCGAGACAAGTAAAAGAAGAGAGCTGAAGCTTGGCTCGAAGACCGAAATTCGAAAGGAGAGGAATCTTGAAAACCGAGAAAGGACAGCAAAGTAAAGGAAGCGGGATTTAACCTTTTCTTCCATCATTGGGGCCCTCGTCAAGCGGGAGTTGCGGTTCACTACTCAACTGGAATCCTTTCGTCGACGGACTATTCATTGGGTTGACCAAAGGTCTGGCTTGATTCCCTCTTTTGTCAGATCAATCAAAGCGTGACGACTTCGTTGGCTCGGCTCACTGATTCATTTGATGACCTTCCTTTCTGCGGACGTCGGTCCAGGTCTTTTTCATCTCTTCTTTAGGTACGGGGGAGGGAAGACCTGCATTTACCTCTCGACGTGGTGAGGCAGTCCCTCGCAGGAATATTCGTACCCTCTGTCCGTCCTTCTATGTCGAACGGAGAGTTCCAATGATGCATCGTAACCCATCCCTCCATGCTTCGTATTTGGCCTCGTTTTTTGTGCAGGCAAAGTTCAGCGAAGAACGGAATCGCCATCGCGTCGGGCAATGGGGAGCGCCATAAACTCTATACGACGCACCCCATAGGCTACCGTTCCGTGAGAGTGGTAATTCACCCAATACTTCTTTCAACCTCGTGAGTACGGGAGCTGCTATTGAGTGAACCAGCAGGGAAGGGAGATTAGAGAGAACTCCGTTCTACCTTCATCGCATATAAATAGCTTAGCGAACTCAACAGCACTATCAGAGACGGGATACGTTGTCGGATATATTTCGGTCGCAGTCCTATTAGAGGGCCGCCGTTTGCAACCTTGTCGTCGGCGATAACAATGTCATCACTGAGAATGGCAAGACTTCTGAAAGATGGACTCCTCCAATAGAAGGGGCAGAGGCATCTGTCTGCACCTCAGACGGGTTGGGAATAGTCCCGAAGATGAAGAACTGGGTCTTCCATAATGGCCCTCTTCAACTCAATGAAGGCCTTTTGGCATTTATTTCTCAGACCAGCATCGACGACCTGTCTTTCGTCGAGTAAGTCGGTCAAAGGAACCGCCTTTTGTGAGTACCCAGTGATGAATCTTTTGTAATAGTTGGCGAGGCCTGACGAAGGCCCGCAACGCTCTCACTGTTGGTTGGGGTAGGCCACTCAGCAATGACCTAAACCTTCTCAATAGCCATACGAACGTCATCCGCTGCCAACCAATATGATGCCCCGACGAAGAGAATCTCTTCCGTCAGCAAAGGAGCACTTTTCCAATTTCACGAAGAGCTGATTGCGCCGGAGTATGTCAGAATACCGCCTTCCAATGTGTAACATGTTCTTCGACGTGTGCGGCTATATACCACAATGTCATCGAGGTACACAACCACGAACCTGTAGACGAAAGTAATTGAAAATCTCATTGCGAGAAATTGACTTGTCCAATAGGAACTCACCGGGACTATATGAATTGATTCTGAGATGAACCCTTCACGAAGGAATTTTTTCGTGTCTTAGGGCCGTCGAAAGAATAGGTTTTTTGCATCGACGAGGCTATGAGCAAATAAGTAACAAAGTTAATGAGGAGGGGTATATGCATATTGTAATCTTCTGTAATAGAATAAGAAACGAAAGAGAAAGGCTGCACATGAATCTGACTCTCGAAATGCCTATGGAATGTCCATCATCAAGAAGAAGTCGATTCGCTGAAGCATAAAAGAGAAGGAAGAAGAGATCATCCTGCAGTTTATTCCACCCTTTGGCCAGCCCTTAGCATCTCAACGAATGCGCTCTTCTCAAGCGATCCAAATAGGTGTTGGTTTGCGCAATGGAAGAAGAAGGGGTTGCGCACGAAGAAAACGATCTTTAGCAGAAGGAATCGAACATACATGATCAATAATTAAAAAGAGGACAAGGGATGCTTGTTCGACCTTTGGGATAAATGCTCTGTCAAATGGGTTCTTTGACAGATTGCCTTGCCGTTGCGCCCCGTCGCCTTTCGTCACTGGATTTCCAATTGATGGGGAAGGCGTCAGCAAAGAAGCTCGTGTCGGAAGAGATGTAGAAAACTAAGCTATTCGGGCTTAACCTGAACCTGATTGCCCGGGGAGGAGTCAGAATGACGGTTGAGGCATCGAAGACAAGCAACTGACATCTCAGATCTTGCCATTGCCAAGAGCATGGATGCCGAGAATGCCCTCAGTCTATGTTTGTCTATATAGGCTTTAACGGAAAAAGGCAAGTAAGTTGCTTATAAATAAGCGGAGAACAGATCTTTTGCGTCTTTCGAGTTGCGAAGAGAAGTGACGAAGGTTTACTATTGGGATATCGAATATATGACCATATTCGACAATTGATTTTCAATAGATGAGATCGTCTCGTAGAATAGAGAGAAGGTTTTGCAGCTTTCGTCAAAATGATAAGAGAGTCAGGAGAAGGTCTATGTTAATAGAGCTCTTTAGATAGGGAGAGGAAAGACGTCCCTCGACCGCAGAAAGAATAGAATCTTTTACCACTACATCCGCTGGAGAAGAAAACTCTGCAAAGGAGATTCCGGAGCTTTCTCTAGTTGAAGATGGAGATGGATATTCCCGAAGATGCGTTGACATCGAGTTCTTTGGAGTGACAGCTTTGTAAACGATAGGTCCCGTCACTCAGAGACTTTTCAACTTCATTGATCTGAAAGAAGTGACAGAAGAAAGCTACGGGCATATAACCCCACCCCGGGGAAACAGGTGCCACCTCAACAGCTATATTCTAAATCTTCCAGCCTCACAACCCTCTCCTTTGTATCGGACCTTTCCCGCTTTCCTTACTTTCCTTCCGTCGCCCCGTTAAAAAAGGCATTTCCCACTTTGCTTTGTTCATACGATGAAGTCATAAAGAAGTGACTCTCCAGATTCATAAGACTTCCCACTCGGAAGAACTGACTTTTCAACTGAAAGGAGGTGGAAGCTCTACAGACGACGAAGATGGAAAGGAGGGCACGTCAGCTCGACTTCCGGTATTCCGGAGCGAAAGTAGTACGAGGCAAAGCCAAGACTAAGAGATGATGGAACCATCAATAATACGTCGACGGAGAGAGGTTCACTCTTGCCAGATGGGGAAGCATCGACTTTGACTTTGGGAATCATATTGATAGCTTTTTGAATGGGGCAAGACGGAAGGTTCCGATAGAAAGCAATGCCTACTAGACTGGCTCGAATAAGCCTTTAAATAGTCTCATAGCTTCTTCACCTAGCAGAAGCAGAAGTGATGAGACGCAAGGAAAGAAAAAAGCTTGTCCGAGGAAATCATTCTCTCTTTCCCCTTCAGCAGTCAGATAAAAAATTCCCTGGCGTATATCCCGTCACGAATAAGAGATTCTATTCCGCAGGAGCAGTGTGCTATAGTTCCGTCCTTTAAATCTCTCTGTCAGGGAAGTGCTCTTCGAGCGGAGGTCCAATTCATATCGTAGGCTTATTGTAGAAAGAACAATCAATCATCAATACAAAAAGAGATGAAGTGGTTGTTAATGAAAGACTTCCCTTGGTACAGCGAGGTAGGAACCGACGCTGTCAGCTCGATCGAGAAATTTTTGTCACAAGGCATTTGCTGGAAACATGCAAATTGAAAGAATGTTCGATCAAAAAACGTCGAACTAAAAGAAAGCGGTCGTTCATGGCAGGAATCGAGGGGGTGGGTTGTTGGAGCTTCCGGGGATACTGGAGAAGGGTTCGATTCCCCTTTCCTCACGTGTGGCGAAGCGTGAAAAGAAAAGTTGTAGAGAATCAAATAAGAAAAAGAAAGTACAGACTCGTCGAGTGAGATTTATGCGCAGTCTCCTATGGTACCCATCGTCTCATCTTTGAATCGTCGGGTCTGCTCCTCAATCCCCTCCCCTATCAGCGGTTCCAGCCGCTACTGAGGGAATGGAGCCACTTTCTGCTATTTTCAAAATGTAAATTGCCCCGCTATATCTCCTCAGGTGGAAATTTACGAACCGCAGAATGCCCCGGGGTCCCCCTCATTTTCAGGGGATTCTGTTTCTTCTATAGGTTCCGATGTGGATTCTGTCCTTTCTGAAGGCACTATTTAGAGAGGGGGGGAGTTACAAACTCGAATTGTAGATCAGGTTTCCACTATTGCTGAATCGGGAGGATATGGTCATTGGAGGGAAGATGGCCCCCATGTCTTGGGGGAAGCAGTCTATTCGGAATCCTCGACGTGTGGACTTTCCTACAGCACATTTCTGCAGATCTCCACGAAAAGGCTGATAAAAGTGGGGATTTTGCGAATGCCGTAGATGCATTTGCCCAGCAATATATTTTCCGTCCCCATAGCCCGTTGGACCAATTGCACATTCTTCCTGCGCTTCCCCCTCTACTTCTCAGTTTGGGCCTCACCTCTGTACTATATACCATGTTTGTATGGTGGCGCAATGTTCTATGTGAAAAGAGCGACGTTTCAGCTTCAGTGGGCCTTCATGATGGAAGGTGGGGACTATTCAATATTCAAAAAAGAGGCAAGGCCCGGAAAGTATACTTTTTTCTACAAAAAGAGTGAGTGCGATCTTTGACAATATCGACATTCTCAAAGATCTGACGACGATAATACGACGGGTAAAATCGTTTGATCGGCTTCAGCCTGAGATACCATATTCACAGAAGAGAGCGTACTTTCGACACGGAGGGAGCAACGGAAATACCAAAAAGTCGGACAGAAAGAGTCTATTCATGAGTGAGGACAAGATCTCAGATATCTGCTGACTTATTGATAATATTCTCTCCTGCCTTTCTTCTGGCCCAAAGGAGTGGAGACAAGATAATCGACGAGTATAAGCGTCGATCTGCCTTCACTTCACTTACACAATTTCGTCGAGTTAGACCTAAACGGAGATGGACTCAGAGGCCAAGAGTTCCGACTATCGAACGGTAGAATTAAAGAAGCGCAAACTCTACTGTATCTATGCTATTGCCCGATCAGGGATGTCTTATGAGAGTAGTGATCCCCATTCGACTTTTGCAAGGCAAAAGAGGACAAGCGGAAAGGGCATGCGAAGAAAGGTGGAGTACTTTCGTCAGGTCGGCTCTGGATTGTTCTGCTCCGACGGCATATAGCTCCATCGTCGATTTAACCTTCTTATAGAGATCGTCTTTTTATATGTAGGTGACATTAGATTGACAGGAAGCCTTTCGACTTTTCTCCTACAGTCTTTGGAAAAAACAAATGCCATGAAGGACGTCAGAAAAGATTTTTTTGGTATTCACGCTCATCGAACTGAAGTTGGTCTTCACTTATCTCAGCAGAAGTCTTTTCATGATCTTTTCATAGACGTTAAATCTAGCCAATGCAAACTCAACTCAGTTATGGAGAGAGAGGAAAAGGGAGTATGGGCTCAACCCTCCAATAGAAGGGGCAGAGGCATCTGTCTGCACCTCAGACGGGTTGGGAATAGTCGCGAAGACGAAGAACTGGGTCTTCCATAATGGCCCTCTTCAGCTCAATGAAGGCCTTTTGGCATTTATTTCTCAGACCAGCATCGACGACCTGTCTTTCGTCGAGTAAGTCAGTCAAAGGAACCGCCTTTTGTGAGTACCCAGTGATGAATCTTCTGTAATAGTTAGCGAGGCCTGACGAAGGCCCGCAATGCTCTCACTGTTGGTTGGGGTGGGCCACTCAGCAATGACCCAAACCTTCTCAATAGCCATACGAACGTCATCCGCTGCCAACCAATATGATGCCCCGACGAAGAGAATCTCTTCCGTCGGCAAATGAGCACTTTTCCAATTTCACGAAGGGCTGATTGCGCCGGAGTATGTTAGAATACCGCCTTCCAATGTGTAACATGTTCTTCGACGTGTGCGGCTGTATACATCGTGGTACACAACCACGATGCAGCATTGGAGTTCCAAAGCTAGATCATCGGTTTCTCTCTGAATCCAATTCATCATCTACTTGTCAAAACGGACGTCCTCACTGCTTCCTGCTCCGGCTACTCTATGCCTTTTTCCATTCCATGCTTTTTCCGATTGAACTACCCTATCTGTTTTTCTGGGACCAGAAAATGACGTACCGATGTAAGGAGATGGAAGTCGATGTTGATAAGGCAGTGACGTGACGATGACGACTCTTTGGTGAACCAGATTATATCTATTTTATTGAGCCAATTGTCTCCCCGATTGGTATTTTTTCTTGGGAATGGTCAAAGAGATCTCTCCTTTTAGTCGAGTGCTTTCAGCGCCTTTTCCGGCATCCCTCTACTCTTCTTGTTGGACAGTTGCCTTCCCGTCCCGGTATGAGTCAGCTATTCTCCTACCTTCGTAGACTCTACGCGCCGTCAGTCAATGGAAAAAAGGATCCAACGTCTTCTCTTTTTTTTTCTGGTTTCGTTCGACGCAGCTTATGGCATCAACCTCCTGGCGCTTTTGGCAAGTGCAAGCAACTGACTTTGGATAAATCTGGTATTTCGTGCGGGTCTCATCTCCGAAATCCTACTTTCTTTCGCTCGTCAAATAAATCACTGTCCGGAAGAAGTTGAGATCATGAGCTCGTCAAAGTCTTCATATATCTCGATTGTCAAGGGCATTGCCTCCAACGCTGCTTCCGTCATTTAAACCTCTCTCCCCTGGGCCTGCTATTAAAGTTCGTCGTTGCGCTAAGTGGGGAAGTATCAATCCCAGATAAGTGGACAGGGGCAGGTCTTGTCTCCCAAGTTACAGAGCAGGGACGCGCCATCAGCCAGGGTGCCGGAAAGAGGAAGAAGTTCTTGCTCTTTTACGTACCGATTTGGAGAGCAGAGCGGAGTGAGGGTACCGCGTCGTCGCTGCTGTTGGTAGGTCTCTCCTGTCTCCATAACCCTTTCCATCTATTATAGAATCACAGTCCTTATTCGACAAGGGAAGAACGATTAGGCGTGCAGGATCACCTGTCTATTTTGTTGGCTTTGAGTCTGAAAGCATAATGTTTTCTGAAAGCGTACCGGGAGACCGTCGTCGTAGATCAATCAGGTAAAGCAAGTCAGGTTCCGACAGGAGGATGAAAAGCCGTAGAGTGCGCTTTGACAGCATCCGTTTGTTAGTCGACGCAAGTCATGTGCAGGTTCGACGGGCATCGACGGGGAGAGAAGGTAGGCTGACAAATAGTTTATTCCACTGTAAGGGATGCCATGACATAACCAAAATGCGTCAGTATACCCCGACATCGTCGTGCCCCGAGTGAAGCACGGAACGAACTTTTCCTTTTTTCTCCTTTCTCCTATGAATCTCGGGCGAAAAGCTATCAACCATGATTTACCTGGTCGACTGGAACCTCGACGTCGCTTGCGGGTCACTCTCTCGTCAAATGAGATGTCAAACTAGTCCTCAGAGCCCCTCTCTTTTGGATAACTGATCAACACCTGTTATGAGCTACCCCCTGACGAAAGCATAGACCTATCTCTGGTCTCCTGGTCACCGAAACACGGACTCGAGATTTTTTCTGACCTCATTCACCCCTTTCTGTGGGTCGACGATCAACAGGATTGGTTGGGTGGCTAGAAGCTGAGTGATCAGCTCGAAAGAAGAACGCAACGAATGATCAGGAAGGGCTGGACCTCTTGGTTGACCGAAGCCCTACTTCTCTTCCCGAGCTCATGGATTCTGTTCATGGAAGGTACTGAGCGACTAGACGGAAGAATCGATGCCCAAATTCCCGAAGGGAAGAATGTGGACAGATGGAACCATAGCTCCGCTCTCCCTGCTGGGAGCAGGCTACATTTGACCCCTAGATCATGAAAAAGGTGTCCCCTACACCGGACCGAAATCTCCATCCCGATTGAAAACCAAAAAAGTGTTGATCGATTGATCAATGGCTGGTTGAGCTCGACTGCTTTCTGAGCCCCCTCTTTAACTACCAAGACTAGGGGACTCTTCTTTCTTCTTATCTGCCAGCGACGGCTCTCTCTTCTTTCTTTGGTCATCTGTCTGCAAATTTGTTGGAAAGGCTATTTCTCTTTCTGTCTCAATCGGTCCACGAGTACCCTCTTCTTACTTGTTTACAAGGAAAATAGATTATTGTCGAAAGTGATCGACTCCATTCATTGGTATGCGCGAATCCCATTTGTCGGTCAATCCAATCCTGCCTCGCCGACATGCTCAATCAGCAAGATGACAAGCTTCTTGATGTCTAAATACGACTTCCTTTGTCCTCTGAGCTCGCTCCTTCCTTTTCAGAGTGAGGGACTGAGTCTCTATACTTTCCGTCTGTTTATTCCATAAGAATATGCCAGTTCTCTCATTGAGTGGTCCCCGGGTCCAGTTACGACGTCTTAATAAGAGGGCGTAGCAAGCCACTAGCGTTCGTAGTCTCTTAGTGTGAACATTGAACTAGAAAGACCTTCATTCATCACTCAACCAGTCTGAAATCTATCTTCTAAGTGAAGGAAGGGAGTGATCGAGGTTATCTGAAAGAATTGGAGTCTGATTCTCTGTTTTATCTAATCCCGTTTTCACATTGACGGTCGTAAAGGTCGAGAATAGTCTGTTGACTTCTAGGTGACACGAGATGAAAAGCAAAATGATTATCATACTGATCTAGTCAAGCCGGTGATGGGATGCCTCATGGAAAGCTAAGGGATTGTCCTCGTCAACTAGGGGGGATTGGATCGAGTCTCCACTTTCTTTTTACAAACGACCACTGTTGAACAAGAGAAAGGAGGTTGAGCAGAGCTGTGAGATAATATGGATCCGGTGGTTAGGGACTCAAAAAAAAGCTGTCGAATTGGAATCCCGCTTAGCATTCCATCCATCCTCCAGTGGAATGTGTAGGAGGCAACTATTTTCCTTTCCCACGCTTCTCAGTCCAGTCCAACAACAAAGGAGAGATGGGAGGGTCTTCTTCCTCCGGCCATCACGTCGAATTCGCTTTTCGTACCTTCCATCGCCAGCACTGCTCGATCTTCTCCTGTCTCATCATATAAACTCTTTGTCGGAACGAGTTAAACTCAAACAGAGCTATTACTATGAAAATCGAGATAAGTAGTTCTCGAACTGACATCAACTATTCTTGATCAGCCAACTCTACATCTCGCTGAGTAACAGGTCCATATGAGTAAAAAACACGCGATGACTGATTCGCTCGAAGAATGGACAGAGGCAGAATAAGAGCGCGGAATTCATTGCTCAAGCTTGATTCGATTCGATTCGATAAGCTCTACTTCATTTTTTAGGGATTAAAACTTTTCTTATTGTCGACATAGCTAGAACGTCACTATATAATTGACATCGAATCCCCTTTTCTAAACCAGAAACACCGGAACAACAAGGATGGCATTTTGTCTTGTGGAAAGTGCGGAGGGGAGATAGTTTTGCTCGTGTTGCATAACTCGCACTCCGACATCTTTATGCAGAAGAGCATATCACCTTGCCCCCTTCGAGTTGGCTACTAGGCAAGAGTCCTTACTGTCAGCATCACACATTGTCCTGCCTACAAAAGGCAGAGTCCTTCCGCATACCGCTTTGCAAAAGATTGTCAGGAGACGAAGTGAATCGCACCAGTTCATTCCTTTCACGAACCGAAAATCCCGATCTCTAACTACTACTATTTGGTTTGGTGCGCTTTCTCGAGACGAGATCTCTATTCATCTTCGTGTCCATCTCTAGGTAGTTCGAAGGTTCTTAGGCCGGCTTTCATCATTTCGGTCCCAGTTCAATTAGACCACATCTTGCACTGACATCTTATTCGGAAGAACATTTAAGCATGGCGTCAGGCCATAGCATGCATATCCCTATTTCAAATCTCCCCTAGCTGCTTGTCACTTGACAGCCTGGCTCCATGGTGTCAGTCTTTTCGAAACTTCTCTCTCTACCCCTATCTCTTAAAAGCTTAGTCTTACCGACTAAATCTGAGCAATAACCTCGCCATCAATGCTTCCATAAAGATTGGTTGAATGACAGATTTTGCAAAGTTCTCCTTGGAAGACAGAATCCAGTTTGTGTCCATGGGAGAACATAAAGTGCACATCAACGAGTTAGGGCACGTGTCATTTGTCGTTTGACCTAGTCCAAAGAATAGAAGAGGATCCTCATTCAGTTGGAGATTTCCTCTTTCATTACAACATCGACGATCGCTAGACCGTCAAAGTGCGTCCGAAAGACAAAAAAATGGTATCCAGATGAGAACCATGGAAGGGGAACATATTGAGAGATTGGGTAGTCTCCATGATCTGGTATTCGTAGTCGTCGTTGGCTTGACGGGGGGTGATTCTCGTCGGGATATTACATCGTCATCCGACGACTAGGTGTGCTTATTTTTCCTCAGTGTGACCACTCATCATTGGATCTTTTCCAATTCTCAACCCCGTCAGTTGTTTTGGATGAAAAGAAAAGGGTAGTTCCACCAGGGTAGCAAGGCAAGTAAGCAGTGCTCGGTCAAAGCAATAAACCGAGAATACCGGTTTGAAGCGCTATAAACAACCTAGCCCCCCGAGGGGGATACGAGGCCAAGCAGACAAGTTTCACTTGAATCAGCCACCAGATTCGGTAGTCGAAAGGCAGAAATCTTTCCCTCCAGAAAGGAAAGAAAGGTTTGTTCCGGATAAAACGATGGGCATGTCATATAGGGTATACCGCCATAGAGATCGGGGTAGCTGCGGTATTGAAAGAAGAAGACGACAGTGCCGAAAAAGAAAGGCGTCAATCCTGCGTATACCCTCTCCCTCCATAGCACTGCCGACGAAAAGAAGGCTTCCTGTGCATGGTCCAATCGTCGACGCGCTTAGATCAGTAACATTTGCTTATGAATCGATGGATCAACTGCCTCTGTTCGTATTGCTGTCGGTCATGCCTTTGCCTCTTCCAGTATGGGATCTCAATGTACATCGACCTATGAATCCACGCCTGGATATGGAAAAGTTATTCTAATCGATTGAAAGGAACTCTATCTACCCCTGGATAATCTATTACGTCGGTCTCATTCGAAAAATGAATCTCTTGACGTCTGTCTACTGTTGGTAGCTTTGCTCCGTCGAGGAGGATCCCAGCGAAGGAAAGCAGCGGGCTCGACATGGTGAGGGCTATCTCAATTCAATCAACTGTATCTACTCCCACCTGAATGAGCAGCCTGGCTTGCGTCGGTGGAATTATGGATCCGGAATTTCCTGTAGAACTGTCCTTCACCTTCGAGACTCACTGGAACGGTCTCCAATCCGAGCTTACAATCCGAGCTTTTAGTTGATGAATCGGTTAGTGAACTTATCTTGGTTGAGGAACTGGCCGTCGGCACGTCGCTTTCGAAAACTTCCCTTCCTGCTTGCCATTTACGTCATTAAAGCAGCTCCTTCTTCCACTCCTGGCCTGGCAAGATCCGAAAAGCTATCTCACTTTCTTTTGTCCATCAATCCCACATGAATCGGCCTCAACATGCGAAGGGAGGAATTCGATTCTGGAGATTTGTCCCAACTCTCTCATCTCTTGCAGCTCCCTTTTAGATGTACTCCAATCCCGTAGATGTAAATCTGATCTCGGATCCAGGTTCGAATCCAATTCGTGAGAAGAGTCCAATCCCGAGCAGAGTTCATACGTGAAGTTTCATTGTTGAATGAAGGTGAGTTCGACTAGCTTCTTTGATCGGGAAATGCACGCACTTCTTTTGTTGTCTTCCAGGTCCCTTCCCCTTGAGTTCGACGATGTCCCTTTCCTCTTCTCTTTCAGCAACTTCCCTCATTGGGATTGGTCGACGCTCCTTCACTTATTGCTCAATCCAATCCGGAACCTATTGGTACCGCACCTTTTCTTCCTCTTCTCTGGTCTTCTTGCCCGTGGACGTTCCTCTACTGGTAGTCGGGGGTAGTTTTGAGTGGGTTTAATAACATAATCTGGAGAAGCTTTACAGATGTGGGTAGGTTCCTTGCTCAACAGATGAAGGATCCCCAACATGACGGTAGCTTTCCCATGGGAACTCACTCTACGACAAAGGTTTTTGAGGTACTTACTCGACGTATGGGAAGGAAGATTACTCTACAAATGAAGACGGAGAGAGGATACCCCAGGGAAGGGGGGAACACGTTGACGTTGCCAGTTCTGATCGAAGCAATAGGGGACAACGGTGCTTGACCACCTGCAGCAGTGTTGGGGAGAACAGAGATAGCTATTATCCCGACGGTAGATTGCTTTCGTCTCCCCTCGGTGGAATAGGATCAGAGTGGAATTGACGACTCCCCTGGAATGTGAACTGATGTCAGCCCTTCACTTCTTTCTTTCCCTCACATGTACCTCACATCAACGGAGAGCATTCTTCGACGACATTTGAGAAGCATTGACGGATTCCATCGTTCTGTTGGAAGGGAATCCACTTCTCCTGTCGAAGACTGAAGAGTAAACCGTCGCATTCATTATCATGGAAAACTTCCGTAATAGTCCCTAGGCTCAACTGCAAGGAGAGAAGGAAGCAGCTTGACTTTCATGATGGTAAGGGCACCTACTGAACTAGATGCAACTCAAAAGAAAGCTCCAACTCGAAATAGTGAAGGTTTAGACTTTCTTTGCCTCGGACAAGCTTTTTTCTTTCCTTGCGTCTCATCACTTCTGCTTCTGCTAGGTGAAGAAGCTATGAGACTATTTAAAGGCTTATTCGAGCCAGTCTAGTAGGCATTGCTTTCTATCGGAACCTTCCGTCTTGCCCCATTCAAAAAGCTATCAATATGATTCCCAAAGTCAAAGTCGACGCTTCCCCATCTGGCAAGAGTGAACCTCTCTCCGTCGACGTATTATTGATGGTTCCATCATCTCTTAGTCTTGGCTTTGCCTCGTACTACTTTCGCTCCGGAATACCGGAAGTCGAGCTGACGTGCCCTCCTTTCCATCTTCGTCGTCTGTAGAGCTTCCACCTCCTTTCAGTTGAAAAGCCAGTTCTTCCGAGTGGGAAGTCTTATGAATCTGGAGAGTCACTTCTTTATGACTTCATCGTATGAACAAAGCAAAGTGGGAAATGCCTTTTTTAACGGGGCGACGGAAGGAAAGTAAGGAAAGCGGAAAGGTCCGATACAAAGGAGAGGGTTGTGAGGCTGGAAGATTTAGAATATAGCTGTTGAGGTGGCACCTGTTTCCCCGGGGTGGGGGTATATGCCCGTAGCTTTCTTCTGTCACTTCTTTCAGATCAATGAAGTTGAAAAGTCTCTGAGTGACGGGACCTATCGTTTACAAAGCTGTCACTCCAAAGAACTCGATGTCAACGCATCTTCGGGAATATCCATCTCCATCTTCAACTAGAGAAAGTTCCGGAATCTCCTTTGCAGAGTTTTCTTCTCCAGCGGATGTAGTGGTAAAAGATTCTATTCTTTCTGCGGTCGAGGGACGTCTTTCCTCTCCCTATCTAAAGAGCTCTATTAACATAGACCCTCTCCTGACTCTCTTATCATTTTGACGAAAGCTGCAAAACCTTCTCTCTATTCTACGAGACGATCTCATCTATTGAAAATCGATTGTCGAATATGGTCATATATTCGATATCCCAATAGTAAACCTTCGTCACTTCTCTTCGCAACTCGAAAGACGCAAAAGATCTGTTCTCCGCTTATTTATAAGCAACTTACTTGCCTTTTTCCGTTAAAGCCTATATAGACAGACATAGACTGAGGGCATTCTCGGCATCCATGCTCTTGGCAATGGCAAGATCTGAGATGTCAGTTGCTTGTCTTCGATGCCTCAACCGTCATTCTGACTCCTCCCCGGGCAATCAGGTTCAGGTTAAGCCCGAATAGCTTAGTTTTCTACATCTCTTCCGACACGAGCTTCTTTGCTGACGCCTTCCCCATCAATTGGAAATCCAGTGACGAAAGGCGACGGGGCGCAACGGCAAGGCAATCTGTCAAAGAACCCATTTGACAGAGCATTTATCCCAAAGGTCGAACAAGCATCCCTTGTCCTCTTTTTAATTATTGATCATGTATGTTCGATTCCTTCTACTAAAGATCGTTTTCTTCGTGCGCAACCCCTTCTTCTTCCATTGCGCAAACCAACACCTATTTGGATCGCTTGAGAAGAGCGCATTCGTTGAGATGCTAAGGGCTGGCCAAAGGGTGGAATAAACTGCAGGATGATCTCTTCTTCCTTCTCTTTTATGCTTCAGCGAATCGACTTCTTCTTGATGATGGACATTCCATAGGCATTTCGAGAGTCAGATTCATGTGCAGCCTTTCTCTTTCGTTTCTTATTCTATTACAGAAGATTACAATATGCATATACCCCTCCTCATTAACTTTGTTACTTATTTGCTCATAGCCTCGTCGATGCAAAAAACCTATTCTTTCGACGGCCCTAAGACACGAAAAAATTCCTTCGTGAAGGGTTCATCTCAGAATCAATTCATATAGTCCCGGTGAGTTCCTATTGGACAAGTCAATTTCTCGCAATGAGATTTTCAATTACTTTCGTCTACAGGTTCGTGGTTGTGTACCTCGATGACATTGTGGCATATAGCCGCACACGTCGAAGAACATGTTACACATTGGAAGGCGGTATTCGGACATACTCCGGCGCAATCAGCTCTTCGTGAAATTGGAAAAGTGCTCCTTTGCTGACGGAAGAGATTCTCTTCGTCGGGGCATCATATCGGTTGGCAGCGGATGACGTTCGTATGGCTATTGAGAAGGTTTAGGTCATTGCTGAGTGGCCTACCCCAACCAACAGTGAGAGCGTTGCGGGCCTTCGTCAGGCCTCGCCAACTATTACAAAAGATTCATCACTGGGTACTCACAAAAGGCGGTTCCTTTGACCGACTTACTCGACGAAAGACAGGTCGTCGATGCTGGTCTGAGAAATAAATGCCAAAAGGCCTTCATTGAGTTGAAGAGGGCCATTATGGAAGACCCAGTTCTTCATCTTCGGGACTATTCCCAACCCGTCTGAGGTGCAGACAGATGCCTCTGCCCCTTCTATTGGAGGAGTCCATCTTTCAGAAGTCTTGCCATTCTCAGTGATGACATTGTTATCGCCGACGACAAGGTTGCAAACGGCGGCCCTCTAATAGGACTGCGACCGAAATATATCCGACAACGTATCCCGTCTCTGATAGTGCTGTTGAGTTCGCTAAGCTATTTATATGCGATGAAGGTAGAACGGAGTTCTCTCTAATCTCCCTTCCCTGCTGGTTCACTCAATAGCAGCTCCCGTACTCACGAGGTTGAAAGAAGTATTGGGTGAATTACCACTCTCACGGAACGGTAGCCTATGGGGTGCGTCGTATAGAGTTTATGGCGCTCCCCATTGCCCGACGCGATGGCGATTCCGTTCTTCGCTGAACTTTGCCTGCACAAAAAACGAGGCCAAATACGAAGCATGGAGGGATGGGTTACGATGCATCATTGGAACTCTCCGTTCGACATAGAAGGACGGACAGAGGGTACGAATATTCCTGCGAGGGACTGCCTCACCACGTCGAGAGGTAAATGCAGGTCTTCCCTCCCCCGTACCTAAAGAAGAGATGAAAAAGACCTGGACCGACGTCCGCAGAAAGGAAGGTCATCAAATGAATCAGTGAGCCGAGCCAACGAAGTCGTCACGCTTTGATTGATCTGACAAAAGAGGGAATCAAGCCAGACCTTTGGTCAACCCAATGAATAGTCCGTCGACGAAAGGATTCCAGTTGAGTAGTGAACCGCAACTCCCGCTTGACGAGGGCCCCAATGATGGAAGAAAAGGTTAAATCCCGCTTCCTTTACTTTGCTGTCCTTTCCCGGTTTTCAAGATTCCTCTCCTTTCGAATTTGGGTCTTCGAGCCAAGCTTCAGCTCTCTTCTTTTACTTGTCTCGATTCGACAGTCAGCAATAGCTGTCAAAGACCTAGGGGCTCGGGTAGTTGTAGATGCACTCAAACAGGCGAAAGAAAGTAGCGACTTCCGTTTCGATCTCTCTCTCGGTAGTAAGTAGTATTTGATCAAAGAGAAGAGATTTTTACGAACTAGCCAAAATCAGCAGAAAAAGCCAGCTTTCGTGCCTTCTCTCTTCTCCAGCGTCGAAGCATCAGTTTGATAATCCAATTCTGCACTTCGTCGCTTTTCTGGCAGGGACTCTTCCTTTGGTCGTCTCTGTTGAGATAGTTTGCTCTCGAGACTCCTCTATGGTGATGTTCTGTAGTTCTCCTGACGGGACTTTTCGAGACCCAATCTTTCCAGGTGAGGTCGGAAGTCCTAGGGCGACGATGCGGTTCCGGGGCTTCATCTTCAATTTCATTGTCGTTGCTTCCCGCAAGCGACGTCGAGGTTCCAGTCGACCAGGTAAATCATGGTTGATAGCTTTTCGCCCGAGATTCATAGGAGAAAGGAGAAAAAAGGAAAAGTTCGTTCCGTGCTTCACTCGGGGCACGACGATGTCGGGGTATACTGACGCATTTTGGTTATGTCATGGCATCCCTTACAGTGGAATAAACTATTTGTCAGCCTACCTTCTCTCCCCGTCGATGCCCGTCGAACCTGCACATGACTTGCGTCGACTAACAAACGGATGCTGTCAAAGCGCACTCTACGGCTTTTCATCCTCCTGCCGGAACCTGACTTGCTTTACCTGATTGATCTACGACGACGGTCTCCCGGTACGCTTTCAGAAAACATTATGCTTTCAGACTCAAAGCCAACAAAATAGACAGGTGATCCTGCACGCCTAATCGTTCTTCCCTTGTCGAATAATGACTGTGATTCTATAATAGATGGAAAGGGTTATGGAGACAGGAGAGACCTACCAACAGCAGCGACGACGCGGTACCCTCACTCCGCTCTGCTCTCCAAATCGGTACGTAAAAGAGCAAGAACTTCTTCCTCTTTCCGGCACCCTGGCTGATGGCGCGTCCCTGCTCTGTAACTTGGGAGACAAGACCTGCCCCTGTCCACTTATCTGGGATTGATACTTCCCCACTTAGCGCAACGACGAACTTTAATAGCAGGCCCAGGGGAGAGAGGTTTAAATGACGGAAGCAGCGTTGGAGGCAATGCCCTTGACAATCGAGATATATGAAGACTTTGACGAGCTCATGATCTCAACTTCTTCCGGACAGTGATTTATTTGACGAGCGAAAGAAAGTAGGATTTCGGAGATGAGACCCGCACGAAATACCAGATTTATCCAAAGTCAGTTGCTTGCACTTGCCAAAAGCGCCAGGAGGTTGATGCCATAAGCTGCGTCGAACGAAACCAGAAAAAAAAAGAGAAGACGTTGGATCCTTTTTTCCATTGACTGACAGCGCGTAGAGTCTACGAAGGTAGGAGAATAGCTGACTCATACCGGGACGGGAAGGCAACTGTCCAACAAGAAGAATAGAGGGATGCCGAAAAAGGCGCTGAAAGCACTCGACTGAAAGGAGAGATCTCTTTGACCATTCCCAAGAAAAAATACCAATCGGGGAGACAATTGGCTCAATAAAATAGATATAATCTGGTTCACCAAAGAGTCGTCATCGTCACGTCACTGCCTTATCAACATCGACTTCCATCTCCTTACATCGGTACGTCATTTTCTGGTACCAGAAAAACAGATAGGGTAGTTCAATCGGAAAAAGCATGGAATGGAAAAAAGCATAGAGTAGCCGGAGCAGGAAGCAGTGAGGACGTCCGTTTTGACAAGTAGATGATGAATTGGATTCAGAGAGAAACCGATGATCTAGCTTTGGAACTCCAATGCTGCATCGTGGTTGTGTACCACGATGTATACAACCGCACACGTCGAAGAACATGTTACACATTGGAAGGCGGTATTCTAACATACTCCGGCGCAATCAGCCCTTCGTGAAATTGGAAAAGTGCTCATTTGCCGACGGAAGAGATTCTCTTCGTCGGGGCATCATATTGGTTGGCAGCGGATGACGTTCGTATGGCTATTGAGAAGGTTTGGGTCATTGCTGAGTGGCCCACCCCAACCAACAGTGAGAGCATTGCGGGCCTTCGTCAGGCCTCGCTAACTATTACAGAAGATTCATCACTGGGTACTCACAAAAGGCGGTTCCTTTGACTGACTTACTCGACGAAAGACAGGTCGTCGATGCTGGTCTGAGAAATAAATGCCAAAAGGCCTTCATTGAGCTGAAGAGGGCCATTATGGAAGACACAGTTCTTCGTCTTCGCGACTATTCCCAACCCGTCTGAGGTGCAGACAGATGCCTCTGCCCCTTCTATTGGAGGGTTGAGCCCATACTCCCTTTTCCTCTCTCTTTTTGAGAGTCTTCGTTTCGCGCTCGACAGTTCGCTTATCCCTTTCCCTGCGAATTACACGCAGGAGAAAAGGGCGTCGGAGTCGATGGTTGCTTGTCTTCGACCAATGCGACGTGACTCCCCTATCTGAATCTTCACTGAATTGAACAACGACTGGTGGATCATTTTTCATCCCTACTTCTCTTATTCGTGACGGGATATACGCCAGGGAATTTTTTATCTGACTGCTGAAGGGGAAAGAGAGAATGATATGCCAGTGTTGAAGGTTGGGATCATGCCCAGAAGAGAAGAAGGAGTTGCCTTATTTTTTCCACCGAGTCGAATCGGCGGAGACCTAAACGGGTAGCCTGCCTTCATGACGACGATGGATACCACCTCAGAAGCGAAAAACCATCCATAGTAGTCGAGTGTGCATTTCCCGCTGAAAAGGAAGCGAATCATCAGTCAAAAACCCTCACTCATCGCTCGTCTTTTTCCTGTGTCAAGCCATTGATCGGTGGGGTTGTCGTCCATCGTTGATCCGCAGTTGAAAGTCTCGTTCACTATGAGAGATTTGCTTGCCTGAAATGGGTGAGGCATTAACTCAATTGGGTTCCTGAGGGAAGATTTGGATAGGAGGTTAGGGTCATTGAGTCCCCGACGGTTGGTCATTGGCTATGTGTACTTCAATAAGGGGTGTTTTCTCTCGGTATATTCATTTTGTCGTTTTGAGAAAATTCCATCCATCCTCCCCTGGCACGAGAACTCAATAGCACTTGGGGATCAAACCCTTTTCTCTTCTGTCAATCCGTGGCAATCGAATGGGGTTCCCTTGCTCGACCCATTCCTGGAGTCTACATGGCAATCGATTTGAAGACGTTTCATCACTCGACTTAATCCTGGTTTCGTGCAGGGCTCTGTAGTGTGTTTTGGCTACTTCAATTGGGAGCTTCGTCATCCTTAGTCACCTCATTGGACAAGGACTCACTTAAACACTCACCCCTTCGTCTGTTGTCAAGCCATGGCAATCGAATGGTTTCTCGATCTCGAGTGGTGGTCCAGATCTCCTGCTGTCTGCATTGGTCGTTTTCATACGCTATAACTGAATTGAGTCCCCCTCCGTGGGTGGTTCATAATTCGTGCCCTAAAAACTCCTTCTGATGCATCTTTTCTCTTTCCGAATTGGACCTTCATCAAAGCAAATGCTGACCTCGGCATTCCCTCGTCGCTTGTTTACCTCTTTCCGAAGAATAACTATCAAAGACGAAGGTGTACGAACAGAATCTTGAACGGTCTCAGAGGCCGACGTTCACTTAATCAAATCGCGTTTCCGGAACCGGCTTTGACTTACATCCTGTGGGACTGAAAAAACACATTTTTTTGGAGCAAATTTCTCGCATCTCTTCCCAACCTATAGGTCTTCCGAATTCACTTGCTGCGTGCGCCCTTTCCTTTCGTTCGTTTGTGTTCGGGTCTGGGGCACTGGCTTATGCCTGCACTGAGGTAGACGGGACCGACAGGCTGCTTTAGCAGCTGAGTCAGAGGATCCACTTCTTTCATTTTCCGATGTCGGAATTGGATGAGACATCAGAAAGTAGGGATCGGCAGCATCCACCAACTCTACTTGCTCTAAACCGAAAGAAGAGGAGAAAGCTCATAGGAAGCGGAACGAACAGAACTGGTGATCTCAGAGAGATTCTCACACTAGGCTAGTCCCGACTCATAATCTCACGCAATAGAGAGAAAGGCATTTGCCCCTGCACACAGGGAGATAGGGAAGGATGTCCTTACCACTGAGTCTTTACAGTAATTTCGCTGGTCTACGCATCATCGGACGAGTTTGAAGCTTGTCCAGTAGCCATTCCACAATCACCGACATTGGCACCACTATAGGCGCAGGCCGAGCAACATCTCCAACAACAAGGAATTTTAATCGACATCGCGAGTTTTTTGTCATATTTCCTATGGGCAGGTGGAAGGCCGTCGGATGGGAGTACGAGCCTAGATAAGCTCTAGCTTTCGACAGTGGGTAATATTTCGCAGTTTGTATTCACCTCCATGCTTTGAGGAGGGAAAGATCTAGAACGGAGAGAAAATTCTTTTTAGCCAAAGCAGTGGGTATGGACGAATCCACTGACAGCAGAAAGGCCTGGAGATACAGTTCCGACGGACGGTCTAGACGGGAATCTTCTTGAACATCTTTAGTTGATGCAAAATCAGGTGAGTCATCCACTTACGACTTCTGTTAGGAAAACCCTATTCGCTACTTGGGAACTAAACTGACAATGGTGGAGCAGCCAGGCGGGTAGGTGAGGAACTGGGTTCCCGAAAAAGAGAGAGAGAAAGGAGGTTGAACCCTACGATGTCAGCTGGACGATCGTCATCGTGAAGCAGTTGGGTAGATCCCGCAAGCAGATGTGAAAGGATATTCCGCTGCGCATTTGTCACCCTTTTGACTGAGCTTGCGCTGCCTGGAACCGATCTTCCCTTGCAACCGGGTTGGGTATAGCGTGGCACACCCATGTCGATGGAGATTTGATTTCCATTCGACAGGGTCCGAACGGAATACGTCAGTCGACTTGCTGCCTTGCCCACCAGGCTGCCCCCACCGTCACTAGATATCTCGAAACGGAGGTAGACGCTCATATCACCACATGCCGGATGTGAGCCTAAATTAAAAAAATAACATGTCTAAACTATTTAGCCTGACATGGCTGTAAGAGGAATACTTACAAAAGAAAAGAAGATCGAAGCACACGGCTCTGATACCAGTTCGTCCCAGCTATTCACAGAAATAAAAGAAAAGGTAGAAGACTTAGATAGAACTAGATGAACTCAGAACTCAAGAAATTTAAAAAGGAGGATGGCTTGGTAAGCTCTGCCCTTCCTCTTAGCCGAAGCCTTCTATTTATAATACAAAGGGTTCCTTCAGACGAGAAGGAATCTTACAGCTTTTTCAAAAGTAAAGTTACTTTTAAAAAGTAAACAGAAAAAGATTACATTATTGTCCTTTTTTGGGTCCCACTTTCTTGATTATTGTCCTTCTGAAAAGTATTGTCTGCCACTACTGCATTATTATGGATGAGAAGGAATCTTTGATTGTGTGGATATGGGCCCACCATGCTTTTAATCTTGCATAATATTATGAAGAGCATCTTCATCCATATGTTCTTGAATATCATCTGGATCATTATTATTTCCGCCTAAGTCGTCTTCTTCTTCTCTTTCAAGGTCTTGATAAAATTCTTCTTTTACTTTGGACCCAATTTTGCCCAACTGTAAACTAGAAAGTAATGTTAAGACTTTTGGAATGCGCGTTTCGCTGGCTTCAAATGATCCTATGAAGTCATATAGAAGGACATTATTGTCTATAGAAATAGAATGAGCTCTTATCAAAGCCTTTTGATAGGCTTCATAAAAGAACTCTTCTGCAGCTTTCTTGATTTCTTCTGCTAGATCAATAATGGGTAGAGTAGAACAACCTTCTAAAGGAAGATAGTTTTCTCTATGTAACTCCCACATCTGAACTGAAGGGAATAACTTTAGATATTTGCGTTCTTCCCATATACTCCAGATACGGCAGAAGAAACTGGCCTGATATTTGGTAGAATAGGCCCTTATCCTGTCAATACATAGGGGTGGTAAAATACCTTCATATTCTTCTGGATGGTTGGAGTTGATATAAATTTCATGTACCAGCCCTGTAGTAATGGCTTTGCTGCAATTCTTGATGTCTTAAAAACAAGTAAAAATCTGATGGGATTTATTCTTGTTGAATATAAGATCATGTGCTTGAAGGAGGGCTATTATGTCGGTAGCTTCAAGCTTTCTGAAGAAGTCTTTTAGCTGAGAATCTTCAAGCATGTTTTGTTGGTTCAGATTTATCATTTTCTGAACTGTAAGCTCAGCTTCAATCTGTCTGGCCTTCTCATTGTGTACTTGACAGAGCTCAAGTAGAAGGCAAAATTCAGGAATTGGCAGGCTGACGAGATCTGAAAGTTCCAGATCTTGGATGATGTTCCGGAGATGTTGTTGATCTTGAGAATCTCCAGTGAACCATTCTCCCATTCTTTGACTGAGAGACGAACTTTGTGTAGTTACAGAATAGTTGCATAATTCTGTAACAGTAGCGGTCATCTTCTGTATTTTTTCTTTTTCCTGACTAAAATGAGAATACATTGATAGAACCATCTGTTCTATCTGGGTTAGCCAGTATTTTGAAGATACAAAATTATTAGATTGCATGGCGCGATAGCACCCATTTATTTTATTATAAATATATTCGTTAGAACTCTTGAGTTCTAAATTATACCAATCTCTTACCACCGCGGAGGCGAATGGCTATCTGGAGGTTGCAATTTGCATTGGGCTGCGGTAGCATTGTTGTAAGATGACACTGGCAAGGTTGTCATGCCAAGTGGTGGAAATGTTTTGTCTCCCATTGCTGGGGTCTGAATAGCCTCAGTAGTTGAAGCCTTTTGTTTTGTAACTGTGGTGTTGCCTCCCATTGCTGGGGTCTTTGAGCTTTCTCCGGTTGGAGATGGTCCTCCCGTTTTCGGGGTCTTGATGTCTGCCTTGGATTTCTTGGTGGCAGTCTGCCAAGTTTCGTCTTGGCAAGCTTTGGCCTTTTCGACCATTAGCTTTAACTTTTGAATTTTGTCTTCGTCCATTAGGGACGAGTAAGAAGATCTGCAAGAACATTAGTGTAGTTAGGAATATATTTAACATCATATTGATATATTTCAAGATATAGAGTAATTCTTATTCTTCTAATATTTTCTTCAGGATTGTTTATAGTTCTTTTTTTCAAGAATTGTGCTACAGCTTTATTATCGGTTTCAATCATAAAGCTTCGATTTAACAAGTAAATTTTTAAGTTTTTTATTGCTAATTTAATGGCCAATAACTCTTTGTCATAAGCAGAGTAGTTTTGTTGGAGTTTTGTAAATTTACCCGAAGTATAGGCAATTATTTCTTTTTGTTTTGCTATTAAGACTCCTGCCCAAAACTGGTCAGAAGCATCTGTTTGAAGAGTTATTAGTTCTTCGTCTTTAGGAAAATATAATATAAACTGAGTAGTAATCATTTGCTTAATTTGCTCGATTTTCTTTTCTTCAGTTGTTGATAGCTGAATACTTGTTTTATCAGTATTCCATTTTTGAGGTTGTTCACCGTGTTCTACTTTATACTTTGACTGTTTTATAGTTAGCTTTTCTTGTAGATTTTGAACTAACTGAGATAAATGAGGAATAAATTTTCTTCCGTAATTTAGTAATCCTAAAAAACTTTGTAATTGTTTTAGTGTTTTAAAGGTTTTAGGAAATTCCTTTATCTTTGAGTATATATGCTGTTGTAGTTCTAACTGTCCTTCTTTTATGTATTTTCCAAGAAATTCCACTTCCTTTTTGAATAAACATATCTTTTTTGGACTTAAGATAATTCCATTGTCAAGTAGTAATTTTGCGACTTGTAGTAAATGTTGTTTGTATTCTTCTAAAGTAAGAGAAAAGATTAGGATGTCATCAACATAAACTACTACGAATGTCAAATGTCCAAATATAGAGTTCATCCATTTCTGAAATATTTGTGGTGCATTTTTTAAACCAAAAGGCATTACTAACTATTCATAATGTCCTTGAGGGCAACTAAATGCTGTCAACTCTATAAATTCTGTATTGACTAATTTTATTTGCCAGAATCCAGATTTGGCATCAAATTTGCTATAGTATTTTGATCCTTGTACTTGTTTTATTAATAGTTCAGCAGATGGTATAAAATATCCATCAAATTTTGTATAGCTGTTTAACTTTCTATAGTTTATAACCATCCTAGCCTTTCCTCTCTTTTGTTCTGCATGGTTTCTTACCATAAATGCAGGAGAAGAATGAGGACTAGTACTTAGTTGTATTAACTTGAGGTCTAATAATTCTTTGATTTGTTCAGAGAACTCTTTTTTATCTTGTGGTGATAGCATAATGCTATTTACCCTTATTTTAGTATCTTTGTATTGTTCTAAGATAGTTAAAGAACAAAATCTTGGTGCTTTGTCAAAATGTAATAAAGGATTGTTGGAATATAATGGTTTCAATAGGCTATGTATAACAGTTTCCGTATCAGATGTTGTTGAAATAGTATAAGTATAAAAAGTATTATCATTTAATACTTTTTATCAAAGGTAAAGTAATGTGTATTAAAAGGAGCATAATGACGGAGATTGTTCATGCCGACTAAACAATCTATATCAAACACTCACCCCTTCTCACTTAAACACTCACCCCTTCGTCTGTTGTCAAGCTATGGCAATCGAATGGTTTCTCGATCTCGAGTGGTGGTCCAGATCTCCTGCTGTCTGCATTGGTCGTTTTCATACGCTATAACTGAATTGAGTCCCCCTCCGTGGATGGTTCATAATTCGTGCCCTAAAAACTCCTTCTGATGCATCTTTTCTCTTTCCGAATTGGACCTTCATCAAAGCAAATGCTGACCTCGGCATTCCCTCGTCGCTTGTTTACCTCTTTCCGAAGAATAACTATCAAAGACGAAGGTGTACGAACAGAATCTTGAACGGTCTCAGAGGCCGACGTTCACTTAATCAAATCGCGTTTCCAGAACCGGCTTTGACTTACATCCTGTGGGACTGAAAAAACACATTTTTTCGGAGCAAATTTCTCGCATCTCTTCCCAACCTATAGGTCTTCCGAATTCACTTGCTGCGTGCGCCCTTTCCTTTCGTTCGTTTGTGTTCGGGTCTGGGGCACTGGCTTATGCCCGCACTGAGGTAGACGGGACCGATAGGCTGCTTTAGCAGCTGAGTCAGAGGATCCACTTCTTTCATTTTCCGATGTCGGAATTGGATGAGACATCAGAAAGTAGGGATCGGCAGCATCCACCAACTCTACTTTCTCTAAACCGAAAGAAGAGGAGAAAACTCATGGGAAGCGGAACGAACAGAACTGGTGATCTCAGAGAGATTCTCACACTAGGCTGCTCCCGACTCATAATCTCACGTAATAGAGAGAAAGGCATTTGCCCCTGCACTCAGGGAGATAGGGAGGGATGTCCTTACCACTGAGTCTTTACAGTAATTTCGCTGGTCTACGCATCATCGGACGAGTTTGAAGCTTGTCCAGTAGCCATTCCACCATCACCGACGTTGGCACCACTATAGGCGCAGGCCGAGCAACATCTCCAACAACAAGGGATTTTAATCGACATCGCGAGTTTTTTGTCATATTTCCTATGGGCAGGTGGAAGGCCGTCGGATGGGAGTACGAGCCTAGATAAGCTCTAGCTTTCGACAGTGGGTAATATTTCGCAGTTTGTATTCACCTCCATGCTTTGAGGAGGGAAAGATCTAGAACGGAGAGAAAATTCTTTTTAGCCAAAGCAGTGGGTATGGACGAATCCACTGACAGCAGAAAGGCCTGGAGATACAGTTCCGACGGACGGTCTAGACGGGATTCTTCTTGAACATCTTTAGTTGATGCAAAATCAGGTGAGTCATCCACTTACGACTTCTGTTAGGTAAACCCTGTTCGCTACTTGGGAAATAAACTGACAATGGTGGAGCAGCCAGGCGGGTAGGTGAGGAACTGGGTTCCCGAAAAAGAGAGAGAGAAAGGAGGTTGAACCCGACGATGTCAGCTGGACGATCGTCATCGTGAAGCAGTTGGGTAGATCCCGCAAGCAGATGTGAAAGGATATTCCGCTGCGCATTTGTCACCCTTTTGACTGAGCTTGCGCTGCCTGGAACCGATCTTCCCTTGCAACCGGGTTGGGTATAGCGTGGCACACCCATGTCGATGGAGATTTGATTTCCATTCGACAGGGTCCAAACGGAATACGTCAGTCGACTTGCTGCCTAGCCCACCAGGCTGCCCCCACCGTCACTAGATATCTCGAAACGGAGGTAGACGCTCATATCACCACATGCCGGATGTGAGCCTAAATTAAAAAAATAACATGTCTAAACTATTTAGCCTGACATGGTTGTAAGAGGAATACTTACAAAAGAAAAGAAGATCGAAGCACACGGCTCTGATACCAGTTCGTCGCAGCTATTCACAGAAATAAAAGAAAAGGTAGAAGACTTAGATAGAACTAGATGAACTCAGAACTCAAGAAATTTAAAAAGGAGGATGGCTTGGTAAGCTCTGCCCTTCCTCTTAGCCGAAGCCTTCTATTTATAATACAAAGGGTTCCTTCATACGAGAAGGAATCTTACAGCTTTTTCAAAAGTAAAGTTACTTTAAAAAAGTAAACAGAAAAAGATTACATTATTGTCCTTTTTTGGGTCCCACTTTCTTGATTATTGTCCTTCTGAAAAGTATTGTCTGCCACTACTGCATTATTATGGATGAGAAGGAAACTTTGATTGCGTGGATATGGGCCCACCATGCTTTTAATCTTGCATAATATTATGAAGAGCATCTTCATCCATATGTTCTTGAATATCATCTGGATCATTATTATTTCCGCCTAAGTCTTCTTCTTCTTCTCTTTCAAGGTCTTGATAAAATTCTTCTTTTACTTTGGACCCAATTTTGCCCAACTGTAAACTAGAAAGTAATGTTAAGACTTTTGGAATGCGCGTTTCGCTGGCTTCAAATGATCCTATGAAGTCATATAGAAGGACATTATTGTCTATAGAAATAGAATGAGCTCTTATCAAAGCCTTTTGATAGGCTTCATAAAAGAACTCTTCTGCAGCTTTCTTGATTTCTTCTGCTAGATCAATAATGGGTAGAGTAGAACAACCTTCTAAAGGAAGATAGTTTTCTCTATGTAACTCCCACATCTGAACTGAAGGGAATAACTTTAGATATTTGCGTTCTTCCCATATACTCCATATACGGCAAAAGAAACTGGCCTGATATTTGGTAGCATAGGCCCTTTTCCTGTCAATACATAGGGGTGGTAAAATACCTTCATATTCTTCTGGATGGTTGGAGTTGATATAAATTTCATGTACCAGCCCTGTAGTAATGGCTTTGCTGCAATTCTTGATGTCTTGAAAACAAGTAAAAATCTGATGGGATTTATTCTTGTTGAATATAAGATCATGTGCTTGAAGGAGGGCTATTATGTCGGTAGCTTCAAGCTTTCTGAAGAAGTCTTTTAGCTGAGAATCTTCAAGCATGTTTTGTTGGTTCAGATTTATCATTTTCTGAACTGTAAGCTCAGTTTCAATCTGTCTGGCCTTCTCATTGTGTACTTGACAGAGCTCAAGTAGAAGGCAAAATTCAGGAATTGGCAGGCTGACGAGATCTGAAAGTTCCAAATCTTGGATGATGTTCCGGAGATGTTGTTGATCTTGAGAATCTCCAGTGAACCATTCTCCCATTCTTTGACTGAGAGACGAACTTTGTGTAGTTACAGAATAGTTGCATAATTCTGTAACAGTAGCGGTCATCTTCTGTATTTTTTCTTTTTCCTGACTAAAATGAGAATACATTGATAGAACCATCTGTTCTATCTGGGTTAGCCAGTATTTTGAAGATACAAAATTATTAGATTGCATGGCGCGATAGCACCCATTTATTTTATTATAAATATATTCGTTAGAACTCTTGAGTTCTAAATTATACCAATCTCTCACCACCGCGGAGGCGAATGGCTATCTGGAGGTTGCAGTTTGCATTGGGCTGCGGTAGCATTGTTGTAAGATGACACTGGCAAGGTTGTCATGCCAAGTGGTGGAAATGTTTTGTCTCCCATTGCTGGGGTCTGAATAGCCTCAGTAGTTGAAGCCTTTTGTTTTGTAACTGTGGTGTTGCCTCCCATTGCTGGGGTCATTGAGCTTTCTCCGGTTGGAGATGGTCCTCCCGTTTTCGGGGTCTTGATGTCTGCCTTGGATTTCTTGGTGGCAGTCTGCCAAGTTTCGTCTTGGCAAGCTTTGTCCTTTTCGACCATTAGCTTTAACTTTTGAATTTTGTCTTCGTCCATTAGGGACGAGTAAGAAGATCTGCAAGAACATTAGTGTAGTTAGGAATATATTTAACATCATATTGATATATTTCAAGATATAGAGCAATTCTTATTCTTCTAATATTTTCTTCAGGATTGTTTATAGTTCTTTTTTTCAAGAATTGTGCTACAGCTTTATTATCGGTTTCAATCATAAAGCTTCGATTTAACAAGTAAATTTTTAAGCTTTTTATTGCTAATTTAATGGCCAATAACTCTTGTCATAAGCAGAGTAGTTTTGTTGGGGTTTTGTAAATTTACCCGAAGTATAGACAATTATTTCTTTTTGTTTTGCTATTAAGACTCCTGCCCAAAACTGGTCAGAAGCATCTGTTTGAAGAGTTATTAGTTCTTCGTCTTTAGGAAAATATAATATAAACTGAGTAGTAATCATTTGCTTAATTTGCTCCTTTTCTTCAGTTGTTGATAGCTGAATACTTGTTTTATCAGTATTCCATTTTTGAGGTTGTTCACCGTGTTCTACTTTATACTTTGACTGTTTTATAGTTAGCTTTTCTTGTAGATTTTGAACTAACTGAGATAAATGAGGAATAAATTTTCTTCGGTAATTTAGTAATCCTAAAAAACTTTGTAATTGTTTTAGTGTTTTAAAGGTTTTAGGAAATTCCTTTATCTTTGAGTATATATGCTATTGTAGTTCTAACTGTCCTTCTTTTATGTATTTTCCAAGAAATTCCACTTCCTTTTTGAATAAACATATCTTTTTTGGACTTAAGATAATTCCATTGTCAAGTAGTAATTTTGCGACTTGTAGTAAATGTTGTTTGTATTCTTCTAAAGTAAGAGAAAAGATTAGGATGTCATCAACATAAACTACTACGAATGGTAAATGTCCAAATATAGAGTTCATCCATTTCTGAATGTTTGTGGTGCATTTTTTAAACCAAAAGGCATTACTAACTATTCATAATGTCCTTGAGGGCAACTAAATGCTGTCAACTCTATAAATTCTGTATTGACTAATTTTATTTGCCAGAATCCAGATTTGGCATCAAATTTGCTATAGTATTTTGATCCTTGTACTTGTTTTATTAATAGTTCAGCAGATGGTATAAAATATCCATCAAATTTTGTATAGCTGTTTAACTTTCTATAGTTTATAACCATCCTAGCCTTTCCTCTCTTTTGTTCTGCATGGTTTCTTACCATAAATGCAGGAGAAGAATGAGGACTAGTACTTAGTTGTATTAACTTGAGGTCTAATAATTCTTTGATTTGTTCAGAGAACTCTTTTTTATCTTGTGGTGATAGCATAATGCTATTTACCCTTATTTTAGTATCTTTGTATTGTTCTAAGATAGTTAAAGAACAAAATCTTGGTGCTTTGTCAAAATGTAATAAAGGATTGTTGGAATATAATGGTTTCAATAGGCTATGTATAACAGTTTCCGTATCAGATGTTGTTGAAATAGGATAAGTATAAAAAGTATTATCATTTAATACTTTTTATCAAAGGTAAAGTAATGTGTATTAAAAGGAGCATAATGACGGAGATTGTTCATGCCGACTAAACAATCTATATCAAAATCAATAGGTAATAGGGCAAATTCAAAGATGTAGTGATGATGTTTATTATCGATATCAGGAAAAGATACAGATAATTTTGCTTTATGGGTGACTAAAACTGGTCGACCCATGAAATCATGTAGTTTAGCATGTTTTGCCAGTGGAAACCAAAATTGTTGGGGGATGAATGCTTTTTGAATAAGACTAGTTTCGGCTCCCGAATCTAGTAGAGTATGGATAGTAAAACGTTGATGTTCATCAGAAAGTGATATAGTCATAGGAAGATAGATATGTAATTGGGATTTTGTTTCAAGATCCAACATTTGAAAGTCCAAAAGAACTAGTTGGTAGGCGTATAATATTTTGTTCTTGAATTATTCTTTGTTAATCCAAGATTTTTTGTGTTCTTCCTTCTAAAGGTGTATTTTCTAAATTATCTATTATAGAAGTTACTTGGTCTACTTGGTTCTAAATGTAGAGTAGTATTTCTAAAGTCAGTAGAACTTAGACTTCTTGGAATAATTGGATGTATAAATATTGTTGATATAGTATTTCCAGAAGCAATAAACGTTTCTATTGGAAGTTGTGTTTTTGGTTTTAATGTTTTCAAAAACACTTGCATTTCATTGTCATATTTTAGATGTTTAATATTGACTAATTTTGGTTGGATGATTTTTCCATTTCCAACTTCATATAGTTTAATAAACTGAGATGGTGTAACTGATCTAAATGTAGACGATTCAGTTAGAGCTAGACAATGTTCCCATTGGATTTCCAAAACTTTTGATGCATGGAGCATTTCTATTCCTTTAAGATTTATAAATAAGGTACATGCTTTTTCTATATTGATATCATTTAAACTGATACAAAAATCTGGATGTATATTAACACCAAATATTCTGTTAGCTAAATTTGATTTTGCTCCTCCTAGTATACTATTTAGAGGATTGTTGATAATTCTTTCATCGCAACATATTATCATAACTGGAGTGTCTATTCCTGATCTAAATAGACCAGTTATCTTTATTTGTATTAATCCAATATGTAAATATTTCTTTCTAGGATATTTGAGTTTTAATTTCTCAATTTGCGTAAGATTTAATATCTTTATAGAAGTGAAATTTTCATCTCCTTTTAATTCTATGTTTCCTTTCATACGTTCAAAAATATATGTATTTTTGTTAGACCATAAAGATTTAAATCTAGATTGAGGATTATATACTTCATTTGGTTTTGCATGGGGTATTGAAAGTTTTAGTCTTTCAATATCTTCGTCTGTAATTTCATATTGTTCACCTTGACTATTGTCTATACTTGTATTATGAGTTTCAAGAGGTTCTATTTCTGATAGTGTATTCATATATACTCTGTATTCAAACATGGGTTCTCTAGAAGTTTGTCCAGGAGTTATTTCTGGGCTCAATGGTGGTGAAGCTGAAAGTAAAGGATCTTGTTCAACTTTAACCAATGGTAAATCTTCATATCTATATATTATTAGAATTCCAATAGGAGTTCCTAACGGAATTTGATATGGATGATTTTCTAAGCTTGTGCTTTTCATTGTTATATAAGTATTTTGGTCTGTCATGGATTCTATTAGTCCATAAGTTATAAAGATATTCCTTATAGTATGATATTTTAAATTTTGGATTTCTCCATAATACCCGTAGGGTATTCTTATAATTAAGTCTAGTTATATTTCAGTGGTTTGATATCTCTGTAGACTATAGTTTTTGTTTGCATAAAGTATATGACCTGGAAATTTTAAAATTTCTCTTTTAGGCAATATCACGGTTTTAGATAAGGGTATGATTTGTACAGAATGATATGTTTTGTTTATTGTCATCATATTAACATTTAAATCTTCTATTTCAGAAGACGAAGGAGAGCTTTCGTCATATACAGATTCTACTTCGTATATAGTAGAAGTTTCACTAGGAATTTCTTCAATAGCTCTTAAATGTATATCATATGATTCTAAATCTTGTAACCAGACTGTTTTTATATTGACAGTACATTCATATGCATAATGGCCTGCTTTACCACATTTGAAACATTTACAATTCTTCTTAGATTTGAATTTATTGCTTTTAATAAACTTTCGCTTTCTGTATTTCTTTGATTGTCTATATTTTTCTTTGTGTTCTGGTTTCCATTTTTTCTTAGATACTTTGTATCTTTTCTTTCTATACTTTGGTTTATATTCTTGTTCATACTTATATTTCTTAGAATGTTTTTTATGCTTTTTCTTATATGGAAAATAAGATTTATTGTATCTATAAGTTGGAGGACAACCAAATTGATAATTAATATCTGGGTCATATTTAGGACAACAGGATGTGGTTATATCCGATTTATGTATATATTTTATGAGATGATTATTTGCCTTTTGTAATTGGCAAGTCTTTTTTACAGTTTCCATACAGGCCTTTTTTAAGGCACCTGTATTGTGTGGAATGCCTCCTGCCCTAAGGTTATTATATTTTTTCTCAATCATGGTATCCCAAGGCATTGGTAATTTAGAAAAGAAAGCAGTTATCCAAAATTCCTTCTTTTGTAAAGTATTTAGCTTAAATATATAACTTATATATTGATTTGTAAATTCTTCGAGATAGCATATATTACATAGTTTCATTTTTAATAACATGTTTTCATCTATTCCTTCGGCTGTAATATTCTCGCCTGTTAAATCAGCATATAATAATTTGCAAATACTATGTAAAGCCAATTTTCCACTACTATGGCTGTTTAAAGCTAATATTTCAGCCGGGCATAGTTTTTCATATTGAGTTAACTATCTTAAGGCTATTCCTTGCCAATATCCGCAAGAAAGTAATGCGAAGTCTTTATGTGTTACAGTATCAGGTATTAAAGGTAGACGTTCCTACCATTAATTGTTCCCAATTTACTATGTAATCTCTTAATTTGTTTGCTGGTATATAGTCTATATTAAATATTAGATTTACTGTTGCTCCAGGATGTCTTTTACTCTGTCTAAATATATAAGAGTCAACATAAGATTCAGCAGTATCTCTATGATACATATTATCATCTGTACCTTCCTATGGTTGATGTGGAGGTGGAGGATTTGGAGGATTTCGCCTCCCATAATGAGTAATTATGGAGGATTCTCCGTGTTCCATATTTATATATAATTCTTCTTCGCTAGAAGATATATATATTTCTTCGTTAGAAGATAAGTTTGTCTCCTCGTTAGAGGGTATGTATATGTATTGTTCCTCGTTAGAGGGTATGTAGTATGTCTCCTCGTTAGAGGGCATGTATGTCTCCTCGTTAGAGGGTATAGACAACTCATCATCAAAAGAGCTTTTAACAAAAACAAAGATTTCATCAGAAAAAGATTTTTCAGAAGATCTTTCAGTAGAAAAGAATTTTATTGAAACTGAATATTTTTCATAAAAATCAAAAATTTCTTTAGAATCAATTTTTCCATTTAATTCTTTCATTTGCAATAGTTTATACTGTAAATATTTTTGATAGTCAATTTCCTCTGGTTCAATACTTTTTAAATCTTTTGAAGATGTTTTTATCATTCGAACAGATCCAAATCTTTCTTTAGAAGAGAAAGTAGGAAAACTTAAAAATGTTTGTAAAGTAGATAATTTCTGAGAAACAAGATATAATTGATCGCTCAAATAATTTAACATACTATTTTGTTGTTCAATAGAACCATTACAGGGAAAATGTATGCTATGTTCATGTGAATTTAAATTGAAAGGACATTCATAACTTTCAGGTAAAACTAGTGATCTAGACATACTTAGAGAAAAATTTTATAAACTAGACACGTTATTTTCTTTCTTTCATTAGTTAGCTAGATATGAGTATCGCTTTGACCCTGTTCTCTCCGGCACATATAACCTCTAAGAGTGGTTTTTATCTTAGGGTTCAGTTGCAAGGACCTATCAGTCCATCACGGACTCAGTCCATCACGAGCCTATTACACGGCTTCAGAGAGAGAGAGCACAGCCATGATTCGTTTCCTACCTCATGGCGTAAGATACTAATATCTAGTTTTACTAATAGAAAGAGAAGGCACGCAGCGGAAAAGAAATCTGACGGAAACGGAACCGGAACAGGTAGCAAGGAATGACTAAAGTAGAGACAATGGCCCCGACGAAAGACGAGGGGGAGAGAGACAGACATGACCGACGATCCCGACGGGGAAAAGGCATGACTATCGTAACATAGGTTTTTCAGATACCTACTGCTATTTGACGTTGGTGCCAAAGACGAGAGAGTAGACCATATAGATCCATTCCGACATGAAAAGGAAGAAAATCTTTTCTTTTTGGTAACGACGATCTCTATCCGTAGAGAAGATCGAAAGACAAGAATTGCATAAAGAGATGCTCGGAATAGGTCACATAGTCAGAGGTCTTCCTTCTCTATAGATGCGATGACGAGACTGTGTGCGCGGGATGCCTATTGATGAGATAATTGGCAAGAGAGATCTGCGGCTGACCTTTTTCCATGTTTTCTTGCTGACTAAGCTGCTTTACGTCTGAGTTTGATTCGCATGGCACTCGAGATTTTTGTTTGAGAGCTACTGAATGACTTTCTTGCTGTGAAGCAAAAAAGCAAAGAGTCGAGGAGACATGTCGAAGTGGGAATCTCTGTGGAGATTCATTGACCGAGCTTTCACCATCTCCGGATGAAGTGGATTCATCTACTCTTATCACGGACTGAACAAACGAAGGTGAACTCAGCTATCCATTCCATTGGCCAACAAAAGAGGATGGACATAACGCTGCCCCAGAAGGAAACCTGACTAGGGGATACCCGGGAATATGGCAAGCACGGACGACCAATTGTGCTTGCAGGGTGTGAAGGAAGGTTGGGTGGGGGCATTGGACCGACGAATTGTCCAAGCAACCTACCTACCAGCACAACTGATGTGTCAATGGTGTGTCTCCTGTTATATGATTTCAGATGTCCTGATGCCCCCTATAAACTTTGTTGGAACATCAACTTATGCCGGAATAGTGGTGAAGAAAGCAGCATCTCTGCCACCATTTTCCATATTCAATCCCCCGGTCCTCCTATTTACCTCGTCAGAAGGGGTGAAAGCTGCACTATCACTAGCGACAGAGTCATTACCAACAGCTCAAAATCTTCTCTTCCCGGATCGGTGATGGCAGTCGATTGACTTGTTCTTTGCCTCAGGGTCATCAACTGAAACTACAGATGCTTACTCATATGCTAGTCGATCCGGTTAAAATCCAATGTCGATCTGCCGTCAGTCTATACCTATACTGGTAGTGCGATTCGACCTTGGTTCAAATGTAAGCAGCTGAAGCAACTGCTGAGGTACCTATCCCACTGTCTTCGCCGCTGGTGGAACTGGATATCAAAAAAGGGTTCGGGTACTGTACTCGATAGGGGTGCCAAAGGCAAGACATTCCAATAGAAGGGAACCTGAAAGTCGGATGCGCGATCCTTGAGAGCCCATTCGAGAGAAAAGGTCCCCTTTTGATGTGATGAGAAAATGTACTCCGGAGATTCAATTACTGTCTGAAGAAAAAAGACGGTATTTTCTTTCTCCTTACCGACAATAACCATCGAGCTGTTCTATCTCCTATGATGAAAGGTTTCCGCGGACATGGATCAATAGGGACCATCATTACCCGTGGGCTTTTCCATAATATGCTCTTCATCTTTGCTTTCAGTTCAGGATAGAGATTAAGAAAAAGGTTAATCGGCATGTGAAAAGCATCAATCGAAACATTGAGTGGACAATGAATGGATAGCACACAGTTCTTCATGACGTCCGATAGCACGAACTACCAATTTGACATCTTCATACTAGTGCGTCGTTTAGTTGTCACAATCTTTATTCCACATTTTTGTCTTTTCTGAGGTTGTTGGAATTTTGAATCATCCGTTGTTCATCTTGCATCGGAAGACCAGTTTGAGGATGGGTGGACTATTCCCCATCAGGCTTTGTGCAATCATTTCACCAATCGGTAATTTCAACGTTCAGGTTCATGTCGATTCTGCTTGTTGATCGACTCAATCCGGTCTCTCCGCCTGACTTCTCGGCTTCCTGCTCGCTTTCTGTTTTGACCTTATTCTTCCAACTGTCATCTCGATCTATAGGCTTCAATGACTGGTCGTGGGTCGATGCCCCATCTTTCTGTTCTTCTTTCCAGCCCGGACTGGAGCCCCCTTCTTCTCTACCGAAAAGCCTCGTAGTTTACAAATAAAGAGGAATACAAAGAATAATGATTCAAAGAGTATGCCACAAAATAGAATTCATCTAAAACTGTCTAATAAATACTTTAAAGATAGGGAAAACGTCATAATATTTACAAAACACGAAGATAACTCTGACCACACCTTCCTTCTTTTCCAATCCCTTCCCTTGTTGAACTCAATGGAACTGATCCTTCCAATAGCCAATCTCGCCTCGGAATGATCGACGATCCCTCTCCCTCAGACTCGAGTCCACGAGCGGTAGACGTCGGCTAAGACCGTCGTTCCGAGATGTTGTTGGATTGCGATGCGAGTGGGTCATCTAAAGTGGAAGACCAATCAGACACGAAGTCACTTCGACAATCCGGAGTGAATGGTGCTGAATGGAAGAAGATTCAATATTGTAGAAGCATACTATCGATAATCTAAAGAACCAATCTACAGTCCGTCTATTCCGATCTCACCGGTAGTCTGTCATTCAGAGACTGACGGAAGGCTCGGCCCATGACACAAGAGATCCCAACTATCGTCGATCGATGAGACTGTGAGGTCTCGGTTTGAGAAATGGGGAAGGTAGAGTGTCTTCTCTGACGAGTCTTCTCGTCAGGAGGTGCTAGGCAAGTCTATTCCGTGGTTTCGCGTTCTCTCGAACAAAGAAATTGTACTTTTATGAGTCTTCGGAATGTCGAGTGATTGAATCAGCTTTAGAGAGCCAAGCTCACATCGAACTGAAATGAGATCCCTCTCGACATAAGTTTTGCGGGAGGCCCGGCGAAATCGACGAGTGTAGATGCTCTCGTACCACAAAAAAAGCAAAACCATGTTGCCACCAGGAAATCGAATACTCTCCTCCTTCTCGCTAGGGTGGTTAGATCTATCATGTGGCAGGTCAGTTGAATGCTTTGGTCGTTGTCGTATCCCTTTCATCGACGAAATGCCTGGGGCACAGGATTCATTGATGAGCCTCTTCGTTTGAGGAAAATGAAAATCAAAGAGCACTTCATATCATCCTCCTTTCAAATTCTAGAATGCTGGTGAGTGAATCCAGCCAACAGTCAATAGTACCGAAATTTTGTGAATGCCGTGACGTGACCGGCAACTCGACGGAGCAGTGAAAACAGCGCAAAACAAGAGGATCAAAAGGTCAAAGCTGGTGGTTCATAAACGATGATCGTCACTCAGATACGGTCTCTTCCAGTCATCGTCGGAGTGATTGAAACTGGAGTTGACCATCGCCTCCGAGGAGATAGTCCCCCACTCGACAACAGCGATGTCTTGGTTGAGAGGCCCCACCTACCCATCTTCCCACAATCGGAATGAGGCGGTGTAAATCCCGGAGTCGCCACTTCGTCGTGTTGATGTACAAAGATCTCAGGTTGAGGCAATCGACTTCCTACAGAGGAAGCACTTGTGAACATCAATGTCAGGATATCCCCCTGTTCTACACCATCTCCTGCACTCACCTGTTGGGCCCATCTCGGAAGACATCCTTTCATTCAGTACACGCCAAAGCTGCTTTGCCTAGAACGCTTTGATCTGAACGTCATCGGTCCCGTCATTCTCAGTTGGCCTTCACGGTTTGCACACCGTTGGACCAACCGGACAGATGGGATGGCGTCAGTATCCCTACCATTGCCAGACCAAAATCAGTGATGACAGTGACGTAACTTCCAGGGGGCTATTTCACGTCGGAAGGGGAAGATCTAACCAATTAGAGTGACCAAGCTGAGCTCCAATCTTCTTCTTCTGGTAGATTTTCTCCACAAAAACGGTTCTCCTTGAGTTTCTGACGTGCAAAATGAGGGAACAAAGGGGTGTAGAGTCCACGAGCGTCTATTCCATCAGAATCATCACGAAAACAATTTCCTTCGTTATTTATATGAGTTGTAGAACTCTCTTTCTGAACCTGTTTAGCGAGCGAGTTAACAAGCTAGCTTGACTTAATCATTATTGCGAGTTTACGAGCGACGCATTCATACTGAGATTTATGAGCGAGTAGCAAAGTGACACATCATTCTCAGTTGAAAGTTGTCAACATCATTATTCAAAGCAGCATTCTCAGTTGTGAGTTGGATAACATTCTACTACTTTTTCCCTGTTGCGATCGAGTGACGCCTCGAAGAGTTTTTATTTGATGCTCTCGTATAAAGAAAAAGTGAATCAATAGCTTTTGAACTCGCGATCAACGATACGATGATAAACGTCGTCGAAAAGCCTTTGGATGTTGTATATAGACAAATTCTTTCAACAATAAGTGCGACGCACTGTCACTCGCGATCAACGAAACCAAATCCATTCAATCTTTGCCTGCTGGCTTTGACTGGAATTGGCTCGCTCCTACAAAGACAACTCCCCCACTCGACAACAGCGATGTCTTGGTTGAGAGGCCCCACCTACCCATCTTCCCACAATCGGAATGAGGCGGTGTAAATCCCGGAGTCGCCACTTCGTCGTGTTGATGTACAAAGATCTCAGGTTGAGGCAATCGACTTCCTACAGAGGAAGCACTTGTGAACATCAATGTCAGGATATCCCCCTGTTCTACACCATCTCCTGCACTCACCTGTTGGGCCCATCTCGGAAGACATCCTTTCATTCAGTACACGCCAAAGCTGCTTTGCCTGGAACGCTTTGATCTGAACGTCATCGGTCCCGTCATTCTCAGTTGGCCTTCATGGTTTGCACACCGTTGGACCAACTGGACAGATGGGATGGCGTCAGTATCCCTACCATTGCCAGACCAAAATCAGTGACGACAGTGACGTAACTTCCAGGGGGCTATTTCACGTAGAAAGGGGAAGATCTAACCAATCAGAGTGATCAAGCTGAGCTCCAATCTTCTTCTTCTGGTAGATTTTCTCCACAAAAATGGTTCTTCTTGAGTTTCTGACGTGCAAAATGAGGGAACAAAGGGGTGTAGAGTCCACGAGCGTCTATTCCATCAGAATCATCACGAAAACAATTTCCTTCATTATTTATATGAGTTGTAGAACTCTCTTTCTGAACCTGTTTAGCGAGCGAGTTAACAAGCTAGCTTGACTTAATCATTATTGCGAGTTTACGAGCGACGCATTCATACTGAGATTTATGAGCGAGTAGTAAAGTGACACATCATTCTCAGTTGAAAGTTGTCAACATCATTATTCAAAGCAGCATTCTCAGTTGTGAGTTGGATAACATTCTACTACTTTTTCCCTGTTGCGATCGAGTGACGCCTCGAAGAGTTTTTATTTGATGCTCTCGTATAAAGAAAAAGTGAATCAATAGCTTTTGAACTCGCGATCAACGACACGATGATAAACGTCGTCGAAAAGCCTTTGGATGTTGTATATAGACAAATTCTTTCAACAATAAGTGCGACGCACTGTCACTCGCGATCAACGAAACCAAATCCATTCAATCTTTGCCTGCTGGCTTTGACTGGAATTGGCTTGCTCCTACAAAGACAACTCGATGAGCTCAATCGCGACGCCCCTGTTGCGTCGTAGCGATTTCTGATGAAGAAAAAGGAACGAAAGCTACGAACGTCGCAGAAAGACCGACTCAAACTACATTGGCTTATCAAAAGCAAAATTAATTAAACCGGTCTCCGATTAGGATCAAAAGAACGCATGTCAAGGGCACCTGTTGTCAAAAGAGATCCTGCTCGCTTGGGATTGCCATTGAGTTTACGAGTTTCTCTTCGCAGTCGTTTCCATCGTGTGAATTCCCAGTTGCTTTAGTCCAACCTGTTGTTTAAGCTCCGTCATGGCTTGTTCCCAAACCCATGGAACGTCACTCGTTTCCCACGGAGACCTACCTCTCGTGACGTAGTGACCATGACAGTTTGTTCCGGCTTGGTTACGACGACGTCAAGTTAGCGGCTGAGGAAGACTCGGCATTCGAAAAAAGTTAGCCGCCCAGTGGTGTGGTACGTAGTAGTTCTTGTATGCGCCCTACTCCGAAACAGACGAACGACGGTGCGTGCCGCACTCACGAGGGACTGCCAGTGAGATACTGGAGGAAGGTGGGGATGATGTCAAGTCCACATGGCTCTTATGGGTTGGGCCACACACGTGCTACGATGGCAATGACAATGGGAAGCGACAGTTTTTTTGTAAAGCAAAATTAATCTGGAAAGATTGCCTCAGCTTTGATTGTTCTCTGCAACTCGGGAACATGAAGTTGACATCGCTAGTAATTGCGGATCAACATGCCACAGTGAATATGTACCCGGGCCCTGTACACACTGCCCATCACACCCTGGAATGGGTTTTGCCCGAAGCATCGGACCAACGGATTACCCATGACTTCTGTGTACCACTAGTGCCACAGACGGCTTTTGGTAGTCTTATTGGAGCATGCCACGGTGAGGTCTTCGACTAGGGTGAAGTCATAACAAGGTAGCCGTAGGGGAACCTATGACTGGATTGAATCCTAAGCGATGGAAATGCTCTCGTCTACTTGACTAAACTGACAGACTTGCAACGCAAGGCAACGGATGTGTCATGTTGAAAGTCGACGTCTTCCATTTTCCTTTGTCGTTTATCAATCGAAAATCAAGACAAACCGGGCACTACAATGAGACATGAAAACACCCGATCCCTTTCTGACCTCGATATGTGGAATCGTCTCATGCCATATGTACTGAAATTGTTCGGGAGACATGGTCAAAACCTGGTTGTTGAATTCCTTCTTTTCCCTTCTTCGTATACTGGAACGGCTTTCTTTTGCAGCAGAGAAGGCAGATCATGAGGAGAAGTAAAGGATTGAAGTCGTTTTGTGAGTCAGTCGAAATTTTTCGGAGGGGCGTAGCAAGCGCCTTTCCTTGTGGATCGGTTTTATTCAATAAGTTTTTCTTTTCTCACTGTCGAATTCCTATACTTTCCCATTTCTTTCATTTCGAAGGTCAAACTTCCATCGTTTTGCGATCCACAAGCTCCACCAATAGATGGAGGACCGTCGTCAAAAAGAAAATTTCCTTGGATATAAGAGGAGAGATTTATGAAAATCTCTCTTCTCCATTACCTTCCTTTCGATTATCCCAGGAATAGGAGTCGACAATCAAAGCATCATAATGAGCATTTATTGGAGTCAATCATTTCTAAAATCTAATTCTTCTTTTTTATTATGTCGTGAAAATGCCTCACAATCTTCCGTTTTACGCTTAGGTTTAAGAGAAGAAATGTTCTTGTTGGATGCAAGACTTGGTACCCCAAAAATTTGTATGCAAGAGCCACCATGTTTGAGAATAAGCTGGGATCCCTGAATGTAGTGGCTGGTGAATCACTGATCAAAAAGCGTATCTTGGAGAGATTCTTCATCGATCCAGTGGTCGATGAATAATTGATCAAAGAGTGAGTGGTCGCCAGGTTTCATGATTTTGTAGGATCCCTGGATGGGGGGGATGGTGAACTGCTTCTTCTACGAAGATTTAGACAAAAGCGAGCTTGGATGGAACTGAAGAAAATTTGGCGAATGAATAAAAAGGTCGAAGGGTTTCTTCTCCACAGAGTAAAAGGTGGTTATTCAGTAGCCATCATAGGTTTCCTCACTTTTCATCCATTCTATGCTCGCATAACTAAAAGTACCGTGAATGATCGATTCGCCCCCCAGAGCCTCCACCCCAAAAGGACAAATCTTGTGGTGTTATAACAGCGGAGATCAAAGAAGAACTTTCTGAGAAAAACAATGAAGAACTTTCTGAGCGATAATGTTTCCGACATCCGAAGCCCACCGTTAATCCATTCTTTTGTTGAAGGTCTGGCACGTCATTCTATCACAAAATTTACATAGCGAAGAAAGGCTCGTGCTCGAATGCATGACTGTGGAGCGCCTATCACTTTTTTCCAGCACAGCACTCGAAAATATTGGGTTGGGACAGCAATGACGATTGAAACTAGAGAGATGAAGAATGGAATTGAAGAAGGCATACGAGCTTATGTCGAATGCCGAATTTCGTGAGTGACGAATTATGTCGAATGGTGACAAAGCCTGAATTTCGTGAAATGCGGCTCGAGCCACGAGGTCCACTGTCTTTTTTTTCAACATATTATTAGTGAAGCCTGGCTTTCCTCCCTCTTTTCACTTCCACACAAAAAAAGAAAGACGAATTGCATATATGATATTATGGTTTGCTATTTTTCCGAAGATACCAAGCGGAGGAACAATTGAGCGGTGTATTACTCTCCTGAGCGGTATGAAGCCTATTGACAATGGCTTTGGCAAGATACTTTGATTTGATGACAATCTCGTAAATGAATGTAGCTTCATACTTTTGCTGCATTCATTTCTTCAACTTGACATGCGTAGAATGGAAGGGTTGACTCCCCACCATCTCGTTCAGAATCTTTCCTCTTTTGACAAGTCCATACGAGCTCTTTGTTTTATGGCAGAGATCTCTCCACACCAAGGAACCAAATCACTATGAATCGAATCCCTCCTTGAGACTGGAAAAGGGACTATGGACTACCAACAAGACTGACGAGTCCAGATGACTAATCCCTCTTTTCACTTCCACACAAAAAAAAGAAAGACGAATTGCATATATGATATTATGGTTTGCTATTTCTCTGAAGATACCAAGTGGAGGAACAATTGAGCGGTGTGTCACCCTCCTGAGCTGTATGAAGCCCGTAGAGCAGTATGAAGCCCGTTGACAATGGCTTAGGCAAGATACTTTGATTTGATGACAATCTCGTAAATGAATGTAGCTTCATACTTTTGCTGCATTCATTTCTTCAACTTGACATGCGTAGAATGGAAGGGTTGACTCCCCACCATCTCGTTCAGAATCTTTCCTCTTTTGGGCAGTGGACGTGTGAACTCCTTTCGACGTTTATCAGGAGGAGGGAAGGACTGACGACGATGGAATTAACAATAGAAAATCACCCCACAGAACGAAAATCGTTTTTTTTTCTTCTTCGACGAATATATAAGCTCTCAAAAGCCATGAAATCTCCCAACTTGCGGCCTTTCTGTGAAGAAGAATTTACTGGTTGTATTTTTTTTTTGAAGAGTCATTTTGAGATCCAGTGGCGGAGTTAAGTGTTGTCCTTGAACTCCCAGCTAACTCCATATGTTGATTCCTTCTGTTGTGCCTGCTGATTCGATGACTCTAAAAAAAGGTGGCATCAGCTTCTGACTGTCGAAAAAAAGGCCGCGGACAATTTCAGGGGAGAATATCTGATAGGCGCTTGCCGACATAACCAAAAGTCCCCAGCGTCGAAGAGGACCATAGACCGAAGAAAAGATATATCCGACTATCGGCTACCTTTCTAATTACTAGAAGTGGAAGGGCATACTCGGAGACAATATCAAAACGGACAATCTCTGTTGAATGACTAGCTGACTTGACATGGCGAATGCTTATTCATAAATCTTTTCATCCACTGAAGAAACGGCAGAGTCTTCGGTCTCATGAAACATTTTTCGTCGGTTTGTTGCCCAACGCTATGGCTTTCGATAGAGGTACATGCATTTGCCACTCGTATTGGGAAGCAACCAGATCTCCTTTGGAAAGAAAGTCAGTCAGCGGGTGGAACAATCCAAGCAAGCAAGCACGTCGTATTTCTCAACAATCACTCCCTTTCCCTTCTGAGTTGGTTCCTTCCTTCCCCTTTGACATTTTATTCTTTTGGTGCTTCCTTCCCTAGTGGAAGGAGCTCCCGCATCCCATTGTTGATAACTTCTGGCGGATTTAAAGACTATCTATTAAGATTGTATCCGATGAAAGACGCTAACTCAAGATCAACTGGCCCGTCTGACCCTTTTTTTCAACCCATTGATACATTGTGAGCTTCAGATCTGTAGGATAGAGACGGAGTTCCCACCTCTCATCCTTTTTCGATGACAGTCATTACGCATAGAGATTCCCCACTCCTTTCCCTCTGTACCTCTTCAAAGAGAGTTGGCAACTATACTCGGATCGTACGCTTTGGAGGTCGTCGGAAAGGGCTCCCATTTCCCTATTGGGATGAGCTTCAGCTATTGCTTTCCTATCCCTGACCGGCCTACGCTCTTTTTGTTTCTGCGCCCTTAATGCCTTTTCCTTTTTTTGATCGAGCTCGGAATGACACTTCCTAAAGTGAGTGTCAACTATAGATCTCTGGGAATGACACTTCCTAAAGTGAGTGTCAACTATAGATCTCTGACAAAAGACTCGTGCCCCCTCTCGTCGAGGAAAAGAAGGGATTTCGTGACCAAGAGGACCGACGGGTTCAGTTTAGATGATCAGCGAGACCAAACGACAAAGACGGGATTGACATCATTGCTCAGACTGTTGTTTTTAGACTTCGGTTATGAAAGAAAAGACCAAGCAACAATGGACAGAGAGGGAACAACTCTTCCTCTTTCTGGATTTCAAGTGAGCGAGTCTACAAAGAAAATGACAGTCTGCCTGTCGAAGCGTGGTATGGATATGGAGCCAGTGAGCTTTCGAACCCCACTCGAGTCTTCTAGCCTCGTGAGCAGGCAAGTTGAGAGAGAAGAAGCTTCTCACCTGACATGAACTACGAGAGTCAGTCTCTCATTTTGGAGATCAGCTCAAGTGAAGGTCTTCCTATTTAGGATTGGAGCGGCAATATGAACATATACCGAGTCTTTCGGGGCTTCCTATTGTCGATTTATGGTAGGGGAAGAGGTAAACTATATTGCCACCATCGAGCCTAGAATCAGACCGAGGAGTAGGGTTTTTCCGGAAAGCTCTGTCACTTCCGACAAAATACAGTTTGATTTCATCGTTTTCATAATCCTCTCTCTAATCTCCTTCATCCCATCTATGTTCTTCTCATATCACCCTTAAATTTTATTATTGTCTGTACACTCACCCTTTTGCAGGTCATTCAAGAATTATGCCAAACACCAAGCCATCAGAGTCTCAGATTTCGGAGGGAGTCTCTGACATAGATATCAGAGCACGGCCAGTCCTCTCTTCCATTCTCGTGAAACCCGATCCTCCCGTACACCCAAGCTTGGGGGAGTTCGAGGCTTTGAGGGAGCGAATGGACTATTACACCAGCAAGATGGAAAATCTGAAGGAGATGTTCGAGTTAGCGATGAGCTAAAGGTCCTGGTTATGGATCTACATTCCAGATCTCATGTGGAGTCGAACAATCGCAACTTGGAGTCTCCGTCTTCAAGGGGAATCTTGGGATCAGGACCTAGCTGGGAAAACGATAGCAATCAACCTAAAGAGGAGCTGATACGGACCGCACCACCACCCTACAATCCCAATCAACCTCCTGGTGGTGGAAGTGGAGAAATGTATGGGTATTCAGCGAGGAATGGTGTTACCAGCACCGACTGAGGCCTGATTTCCCACCTCAGGGAAGCAGGTGCACGCTAGAATATACCGAGTGGAGCAAGTTCTCGAATTTACACTATTGGGGCTGACCAGCAAGTTTGAATGGTGGTGTTGTACTTAGATGAGGCTCCGTTGCAGTAGTATAGATGGAATGTAGGAAAGAAGGGTCATCCCTTAACTTGGGAAGAATTTTAGTTGGGGTTGGTGTCCATGTGTGATCCTTCTACCACCATCAACTACTTTAGAGAGCTCTCCCAACTGAAGAGGGCACGTCATACGATGAATATCAGCACAAATTTAAGCACCTGTTGTACCATGTCGATGGACTTTCGGAGGATTTCTTAGTTTGTTGCTTTGTGAGTGGGTGGCCAGAGCTAGTCAAGTTCGAGGTGATGGCGAAGAACCCCACGACTATGTCTCAGGCCATGAAGTAAGCTAAATTAGAGGAAGACAAAGTTGCTGCCATTAAAAGACCTGGTGGTTCCGCTAGGAGACTACCAAATTGTGTTAGGAACGATGAAGTTGTGTAGCTTGGGGCCAACCTTATGGGACTTTTCACTACATACGCTCAAGTAATGAAGGGAAAACCAGTGGTGTTAAAGGTTTGTTGCCCACATCAACGGAGGTGGTGGAAGGTGAAGTGTTTGATAAAACTCTACAGGTGAAGGGATAACTTATGCGGTACAATTGAAACCTAATGGAGTGTGAGGATTCTGAACAATGGCCAGAACCACTCCAAGCACTCATCCAGGACTTTGGAAGGGTTTTCCAGTCTCTACAATCGCTTCCTCCCCGACGATCGTGCGACCATCACATTCCTCTGATAGACCATAAGAAGACAATTAATGCTCGACCTCGCTGCTATCAGTTCACCAAAAAAACGAGATTGAGAAGCAAATCCAAGAGATGTTGAGCTTGGGGATCATAAGTCCTAGTACCCAGCGCATGCGCATCACTATTGGTGTTTGTCAGGAAGTCGAATGAAGGGTGGCACCTCTATGTCGACTATCGTTCTCTCAACCAAAACACAGTGAAAGATGAGTTCATGATACCTCTAGTCCATGATGCTGTTAGATGAATTGTACAGGGGTACATTGTATTCTAAATTGGCTCTTCGTTCAGATATCATCAACAAGTGCAGGTGGCGAAGGAAGATATCTCCAAGACAGCATTCTGTTGTAATAATCCTTAAACTTTATTAGCTATAAATAAACAAATAAACAAACAAAACATGATAATAAATTTGAATATTTATCTTCTATCTTTCTCATCTTTTATAACATCTCTACTAATTCATTTCTCTAAACTCCAACCTTTTCATCTTCTCCATGAATTAACCCATATGAAACCTCCAATTTAATTCCTTATTTTAATTTTTTAAAATAAATCCCCACATCCTCTTTAACTCCTCAAACCTATTATATTCTATAATTTCTCTTACCCTTCAACTTCTATAACTCCTTAAACCCTTAATATTTTATAACTCCTAAATCCAACACAATATAAACTCGACCTCTCTTCTTAGTTCAATCTTACACTCATTCTCCAAAAAATTCTCTTTCCCTCTTACCTTGTCGGGACACCTCGTCAGACCACTATCATTGCACCACTCATCGCCGAAGTTTTGCCAAGAGAATCTCAATTTTCTTCCTTCTCTTACATCTCTATTAATTGAGGATAGTAAAACTATCTTTTATAATGCCTATTAGATTTATCTAATTATCTTATTGAACCCTATGATTAACTCACTCACTATCTAATAAGATGGATTCAAACCCGTTTATTAATTTCAAACCCGCTAATACTATTTAATATTAAAATCAATTATGAGTACTTTATGAAACTCTGACAGTGCTAGGCATAAAGATTTATCCTTTCATTATCTGTCCCAATCCAGAATAAAGGAGAACGGTTGTGGTAGGCTTGTAATAGCTAGCATAAAATAGTGCCACATATTATGATATGAGTCATAAAATGAATTTTGTTGGGGCACTCCTTACTGAGTCACGCCCTACATCGGAGCCTGAATGTAGTGAAAAATGTAAGGGTTGCTACGTCATCGCCCAGAAGCGACGCACCACGTCGGTACTTGGATGTGGTGTCAAATGTAGGTTTCCCACACCTTACTAAGCGAGTGGAGGTAAGGAAATTAGCTCATGAACATAGGATTCGATTGGCATCGTGGTACATAAGTTCTTTTGCATGTAGGTTAGTAAAGTTACTTAATACTATGATTAGGAGGGTTAATATTTTGTGCGTGTAGGAATTAAGTGGGTAGGTAAAAAAGCTAAAGTCATAGAGTATTGGAAGTTATAAAATTTGGTATAATGACAGCGATAGAAATTGTAATGGGGTAAGTATAATCATTGATAAACAATTACTTGAGAATGTAGTAGATGTTAGCAGAAAGATTAATAGAATTTTATTAGTTAAACTTATTTTATATAAAGAGATTCTTAATGTCATTAATGTTTATACACCACAAGTGAACTTGACGAATCTAGTAAACATTAAATTTAGAAGGATCTTGATGAGATGAGATGATAGCAGAAATACTCACTAAAAAAAACTATTTATTGATGATGATCTCAATGGGCATGTAATAACTAGTCATAATGGGTTCGATAGTATACATGAAGGATTTAGTTTCAAATAAAGAAATAAAGCAGGTAACTCAATTCTAAATTTTCCTTTGTCTTATGATTTGATTTTATCAAATAATTGGTTTAAAAAGATAATTTCTCACTTAATTATTTTTAGAAGTAGATAGAGTACGAGCCAATAGATTTCATTTTAACTAGGAGGGTAAATAGAGATAGTCGCATCGATTGTAAGATAGTGTCAGGTAAAAGTATAGTAACCCAATATAAATCTTAGTTTTATATATTCATATTAGAAAGAAACTTAGAAAGATTAAACACAAGTTAGATTCTACGATTAAGTTATTGCGATTAGAAAGTATTCAAAAAGTTTTTGTAAATAGTAGTACAGGAAGCAGATTGAAAGGATCATAATAATCCTGATGTAATATAAAACAAAATGGCTAGTTGCATTAAAAGTGCAGCTAAACATACATTTGGTGAATTGATGGGTGGTGTTCCACCATGTAAGGACACATCATGGTGGAATAAAGAGGTAAAAAAATGCTATTAAGATCAAGCGAGAATTTTATAGAGATTTGAAGACCAATGATAGAACAAGTTGTGAGAGGTATAAACTAGCCAAGAAGGAGGCTAAGAAAGTTGTTCGAGATGCAAAAACTAAATTATATAAATAAGTGTACGAATAGTTAAACAATAAAGAGGGAAAAAAGGATATATATATATATATATATATATATATATATATATATATATATATATATATATATAGTTGAGCGAATAAGAGAAAGAAAGTCTAGAGACTTGTGTACTGTAAAATGTATTAAAAATGAGGATCAGAAGGTTCTAGTTCGAGACGAAGAGATTAAAGATAGATAGTTTAATAAATCATATAATTGTAGTTTTACTCACGGTCTAAGAGACCCTTATACATAGAATTAAATTAATATGAAGTAAAAGAGGGTTTAAAGAAGATGAAATCAAGAACAGCTGTAGGTCCAGATAATATTCCTACTAAGGTATGAGGATACTTACGAGAGATGGGTGTGAGGTGGCGGACAGATCTCTATAATAAGATTTGGTAAATAAAAAAACTGTTAAATGAATAGAGGAAGAGTATCCTAACATCTTCGTCTAAGAATAAGGGTGATATTTAGAGTATCCTAACATCTTCGTCTAAGAATAAGGGTGATATTTAGAGTTGATTTAACTATCATAGAATAAAACTCATATTTCACACTGTGAAACTTTAGGAAGGGGGATATTGCACATGAAAGGGTATAACTATCATGAAATCTAACTCTCTGAATCAAGTGGTCAACAAACTAATAAAGTTGCATTGAAATACTGTATATGATATGATATGGTCTCTGAGAACCAGGTTGGACCTAACATGACCATTTAAATAATACTGGGTCGGGAGAGAAACTGCATGATGGAAAAATACTTATTTCGGTTATTAGCTTGTTAAGTTATACAACTGAATCAAGAATAAAGAACAATCAAGAATCACTACAAGCACCATCCACCTTAAATGTGGACTTCTCTCTCTTCATCTTCAACTTTAAATCCAATTCCCTCTTCAATTTGTTCTTCCTTATCTTTTTATTCAATACGATTTCTTCAAAATTGTTGACAGTTTTGATTTCGTCAGGACGATTCTTCTTCTCTTATTGCTTCTTATGATATTTTTTATTTTCTAGTGACACTTTTCCTTTTCTAGATGCTTGCCTGAGAGCGACTAGAGACGGTGACCGATGAGGGTTTTAGCGAGTGAAGCTTTTGAACTTAGTTCGAACAAACAGATACATGAAAATTCTAAATACACATGAGAAATTCAAAATGAGCACAAACTTTTACTTAGTGAGGCCCTACTGAATAGTTAGAGAAGTTATTTTAGGTGGGCTCACTTAGCAAAAGGGTGGGCTCATTTCGAATTTTCCAATGGGTTAATTGCAGTTTGTTATTCTCACACTAGTTGCAATTGATGACTTTGTGCTTGGTATAATTCCCGAGACACCTGCAAAAGGCGAGTACACAGATAATAATAAAATTTAAGGGTGATTTGAGTAGAATAGAAATTGGATGAAGATGAGAGAAGGATTACGTATTCATTATTTTGCTTGGGTAACAATCAAGGAAAAAGAGGATTGTATACTCTCCTCTACAACCCTGTGTTCAATCCTAATCTTCACCTCGTAAATCAAATAATGGCTAATTGTTGTTCAGTTTGCCGGATGTGGTTGACTCCCCCCCTGCTCGCCTCCATTGGGCCTGTGTTTTCCTAAGTGACATTCTAATTCCTCTCTGACCCATGACACTTTTTTCCATGACCCTATGGTTAACCTATAATTTTCAGTGGAATATAGAGGAAAATGTGTTGGCTAGTTCTATTTTAAATACAACTTTAATTTCGTGTAGTGGTGTTTGATTTTATTGATCAAGCGAAAATAACACTTGTAACTAAAACTATTTATGTACGATTGGAGAAATTTGGAATTATATCTATTTAATCTTACTAAGTAATGATGACCTAGGATTACTACCTTTAACCCTAACGCATCCAGACTTATTATTAGAATTAAATTATCTAGTTGTGAGAAGTCTTCTTTACTAATATTAACCTTTTAATGCAGTGGATGGAGTTGCACATGAGGGCTTGAATATAAATAATAAGGACCAACAAAAAAGAAGAAAAGTAAGTCAGATTTGAAGAAGAAAAGGAGAAGGGACGGAGAAAATGATGTTAATATTCGTAATATATAAAATTCATGCACATAAGCATGCGGGTAATGGAATGATTGATGTTGTGTATTAAACTAATTTTGTTTTTATCTATTTTTGCAGTGCTAGTATTCTTATTTTCACACTTTAAGAATGTTCTTTAATCAGGATCAATTGTCTACCCATATTGTCCATCTAGTTTTAGAATTATATATTATCATTTTCAAAAACCATAAATAATGGATTGTTACTACTAGCCAATCAGAAAATAATCCTGCCTTTCAGCAAAAACCCATTCTTCAATTTCTATATGGGATGTTAATGCTCGTAGTGAAGATCAGATTCGCAAAAGAGCATGCAGGTAATGGAATGATTGGTGTTGTGGCTTGAGTTATTTGTTTTTATCTGTTTGGATTATCTCAAGTTATATATGGAATTGAAGGATTCATTACATTATGTACAGTGCTAGAATTGTTACATTTGCAATTTGTAATTGTTTTTAAACCAAGATTAATTGTCTATCCATATTGTCCATCCAATTTTAAAATTATAGATTATAATTTTCGAACAACATAAATAATAGATTGCTACTACAAGCCGATCAGGAAATATTCCTGCCTTTTAGCAAAAACCTATTTTCAAATAACAAAATCACGATCCAGCCTATGTATCTTCTTCTACAATCCCTCGGCTTATTTGGAGCCAAAAATCATGGGTTTAGGGTTTTATTTGCCCTGCCATGAAGTGGTTAAAAGATGAATAATTTTTGATGGAAGGGAAAGTGAACCCTAGAATTTGTAATTTTTGGTCGTATTGGCCGATTTTGATGAAGGTAAAAGAGTTGTGGACCCAACTAATTTGCAATGTAATTGTTTCTTTTTTGTTGTCAGCATAGGAAATTTTCTTGCACTAACATGCATACATTATTTGCTAAAACTATATATCTTTGCTATTTAACGAAATAACTCAACTTTTGCAAATCCCCATACTCAATTAAATGGCAATTCTAGAAACATTTAAAATAGATAACTTATTGTTATTGAGCTGAAGACGTTAATAGAACACTACTAACTGATGTCCAATATATTATGTTGATTCAATTTAGTGACCACATTCGAATTTATTAGGATAGGGTCAGCTACGACCTTTGTTAAAAGAAGAGATTTATTTAGATTCTCAGTGTAATTTTACCCTCTCTAAGGGACGGAATGAAACCCTTATTTCTAAATAACTAATATCGATATTTGTAATTGCCTGTCGTAAAATATTGTTCAATTTAGTATTTCATAATGGTGCATGTTTTTTATGGACATTGTATATTATTGTATCTACAGAGTTGTCCAAACCTGGTTTTATTTCATATTTGTGTACTATCCCTTTTTAATCCTAATAATTCTTTATCTTTCATTTTTTGCATGGCATATCGAGTCATCCAGATCATTTTTTTTTTAACTCTTCTGTTGTATATATTCTCATTCTTTGTTTACCTGATTATTAAACCTTATATTTAGATGACGACAGACCCAAGAGTGATCATGCTCAGCACTCCACTCAGTTTGAAACATTGGAGAGTGGAAATTTCGAGTAGCTTAGGAAAGCTATTAATAGAACTGAGATTAAAAAAAAAACATAGTGTCTTATCTAATATGCTTTCCTACATACATTTTCTTGCTCAACTTCCAAATTATCTTTAAGAGTGGACAACACAATATCCACTCATGTTATGTTGGCAGAAAAAGTAAAGAAATAAAGCGGAAAAAATTCTATAGATGTAAAAAGAAAAATAGAACAAAATTTTTTATTCATTGAGGAAGAAAATATTTAAGAGATCTCATCGGTTGATGAAAACTGTTAAAGAAGAATGAGAGTATGCAACTAAAACTTTTAGTTTCATACATTTGGCCATGCTTTGTTCATGGTGTTTCTGTGTTCTATTTTTAATTTCTTATGACTTAGTCATGGTGCTTATGCTATTGGCTTTAATTATTAAATCATAACGTGCTTTTTCAATAACTAACAATAGTCTCTGTCTTCATTACCACATGGCAGAATGGGCATAAAAATACACACCATTGGATCTACTAAGACATATGGGAGATGAAGGCATACAAAATCTCGACAACATGAGCGACTAGTCAGGACTCAAAAGACTTTTTCAAAAAAAAACTCTCTCTCATTTAAGCATCGGATCCTCTAAGATAAGGCTTCACAAGAAATTGGAGAACACTACTACTACTGTCACAAAGCTGAAGCAGAAGAAGAAGAAAATACAAAGGAAAATACACTCAGGCACACTTAATGATACATATAGGTGGTGGAGAACTACAAGTGGTTGGTGGTCTGATCGGCAGGCATAAAGCAAGCAAAACGGATGGGAGAGGGTGAGAGAGGATGGTGATGAAGAAAAGGAGGCATTGAGGAGCTTAATGGTGTTAGAGAAGCTTGCTGATGTTTTTGCTGATTTGCCGATTTGCCGATATTTTTCTCATCCTTCGGAAGCCCCAAGACGACTTTCCTTGCATGAGAAGTCTCTTGAGAATCTTACTGTAGAAGCCTCGTCATGAGTCTTCACTGTTGACGTCTTGTCTTTATCAGAAATCTTCACTATTGGTATCTTGTCTCGAATCTGTACTATTGATGTCAGGAATCGCACTGTTCTTCACTGTTGACGTCTTGTCTCTGTCAGGAATCTTCACTGTAGAAATCTTGTCATGAATCTGCACTGTTGATTTGATGTTTTCATCAAATGCTGCCCCTTTTTTTTAAATATTATTTTTACAAATCCATTTGAACTCTGTTGGGATATCTAAATTTTTCTAGTTGAAAGCTATATCTTGTAATAGCTTTATTGCTTTGTGATTCTGTCCTTTCAGAAAGCTGAACTTTGCATGATAGTCTTTCGTGGCGACTACCCTTCTTCCATCTGTCATGATTGAGTAGTTGCTGATATTTTTGATAAACTTTCTTGCTCTGTCAACCAGCTCAATAAAACTGCTATACCAGAAATAATTATAATTGACTCCTTCAATGTTGTATTCGGGATCAAATTTCTGTCATTGCTCAGGATAGTCGAATATCCATATTTGATATGGCTGGAAGAATTTTGTCTCTTCCCTCCAACCAAGCATGCTGAATATTTGAAGGTGACAAATGATGATAATTAATGCTTGCGACTAGTTTGCGGCTGAAAAATCTTAACATTGCTGGTAGTTTGCACCATTCATGTTCTCCTCGTAGTCTGAAACACAGCTGGCTTACAAGCCCCCATTCGACTCCTTGGATGTCCCACATTCCTTCTTTCATAAATTTAAAAAGCTTCGGATGGTTATTTCGGGCCAGAATAATATCTATTTTATTTTTTGACAAGATTCTTCTTATACTTTCTTTGTGATCGAGCGTCATTGTTTTGATACTGAGGAAGATTTCTTCGGGAAATGATTGTTTAGCTTCCTCAAAAATTTATTTTCTTTTTGCCTTTTCTGACACAATCATTTCTTTTCCTTTCTTCGAGTTTTCCTGTAAGATGGTTAGTACATAATTATTTACTCATATGAAATTTTTTATTAATAACTGAATTCGACGGCTCCTTCAACAGCCTCTTGCCGAGACGTCGACCCTGGCATGAGAGGTATACTGAGTTTTTGGCTTATTTCTTTAATGTTTGGGCTTAGTTTTTGAACTTCTCCTAGTAGCCGTGACAGCACTGGTTCTCTTATTTCTTCCCTAGGAATAGATCTTCTTGCCACATCTCTAGTTTTTCTTTCACTATTGCTTCTTGTTAGTAAAGGTTGTTTTGAATTATTTTTGATATATAGGCTATTTCCAGAACTTTGTATTTCTACCCCTCCAAAGTGTTTTGGTTCTTCAGTTTGGATTAAATATTCGAGAAACCATTGCCTAGGTACTGTGAGATCCATTATATTCATTAGTCGGGGTTTGATTTCCTCCTCAAAAGGTTTTGGTTCAAATATTTCGATTATTTCTCTTTGATTTGAAACTGTTCTTGCCTCTGTGGTCTGAGTCAATTCATGAATCGTCGTATATTCTATGGCCAGATCGTGTGAGTTGATTTTCATATTCATTCCTTGGATCTTAATCTTTAGTCGTACAGTATCTATTATGTTCGGGTCAGATATAGAGATAAAGTAGTTAGGTCGGATATTGAACCATACAGTCTGATTTACTAGATTGGATTGGAAGCCCCCTATTAGCGCTTGATGGCAATTGGTGAATCGATTGTCCATTACGAGTGTTATTATTGGGATATCTATGCCAGCTCTAAACAGTGCATTAATTTTTATTTGAACTAGGCCAACGTGGATATAGCGAATTTCTGGGTATTTCTTTTTCCATCTTCGTACTTTTTCTCGACTAAAGATGGGAATGTCTACTCTTCCTCCAGCTGACAGATTTGCTGTTGTGTTTCCGTTAAAATTTTCGATTATTCTCATGGAAAAGAAATTGAATCGTAAATTTTATAAATTTCTGTTTTCTTTATTTGTTGATATTTTTTCATTCTATTGATGTCCTCCGGACTAAAAATTGTTTCTCTTCTGACTACGTCACCTAATGTTATATTGTCCAGTTCTGATACCGGGGGGTGTGATTGGACTTAATTCTTCGTTCATCATGAAAACTAGTTCGGCGTCTGAATTATCCTCGACCTCAAGTTCATATAATATTATATCTGTTGGCAAAATCTCTTCACCCAAAGAGATTTCAAGTTCTTGTTCCTCCATATATTTTATCATCTTTTGAGCATTTTTTCCTCTTTTTGGACAATCTCTAGCAAAATGTCCCTCTTCATCGCATACAAAACATCTAAAACTCTTTTGTCTTTTTGTGCAGAGGATTCTCTTTGTGTAGAGACTCGTCTCTTTTTCTAACATATTTATTGCTTCTGACAAATCCTCTACTGCTTGTCCATGGTTTCCATCGAAATCTTTTTCTAGATGTTGGTTTTGATTTTTTCTCACTCCCTATTTTTCATTTTTCGCCAATTATTTTTTCGCAGCACCTTCTTCCTTTAGGAGAGTTACTTATTGTGTTTTTCATTTTTTTGTAAGATTTTATATTAAGACAGTCGTCTTGTATAATTTTAAGTGCATAGTATATTCGGTGCCCTAAATTATCTTTTTTCTCAATTCGCTTTAAGTAGTCTGGGTAGCCGTTTCTTGTTTTGGTATCCCATGGGCTAGGAAGCTTGTGGAAGAAAGGATCAAGCTAATTCTGTGCCTTATCGTATTCCAATTTGTAAAAGTATTTCGAGAATGTTCTGCAGTATTTATCGAATTCACATATCTCATACAACTCAATTTTGGACAGCGCATACAGAACTTCTTCTTGATATTTATCATCTATATACCCATATAAATTCTCTTTGATGATTTTTATGAAATCATTGAGGATTTTTTCAAAACTTGTAAACTTATTGCTTTCTCCCCACTCCTTCCGTTTATTTTTTCCTTCTTCTGAATTTATCCATTGTTTCATCCACTGTAAAACATCTCCTTGTAATGTTTCCGTAATGTAATCTACAAATCTTTTATTGTCCCATGACCTTCATGATTTGTGATTACGACGACTAAGGATTGCGCCCAGTCATCTATATTTTTTTGTTTATCATTGAAATGTATATTGGATAGATATAGATAGGTTCCCCCTTGGGATACACTTCTCTTTATTAAATCATCGATCCTCATACTCCCTCCTACCTATGAGTTGTTTAAATCTATTGTTGTTTTGCTATCCTCTCCAACATGTATCACCTCACTGTCAGATTCAATTCTTTTCTCGTGATCAGACTCATATTCATCGTGTATAGTCATTCCGTAGTCCTTATTATCTGAATTTGTGGTGCTATCTAGTTCTTCTTCACTTTCTAGGTTCTATATCTCAGCATCAAAATTAAAATGGTGTAGCAACTCTTTATTTTGTAGGTAGGTTTCTTGCATCCTACTTACTAGATGGTCTCTTTCCTAAACAGTATTGCATGGGTTCCTATATAGCTCTTTCCAACAGTTAATTAGTTCTACAATCGAGTCATGCTCTTTTCTGGAGTATTTTCTATCTACTTGCATCATGTTTATCTGTCATTTGTTTTCCTTTGTCTTAAGCTTGTTCCTAAACCATCAATTCGATCTAATCTTCCTAATATTTCTCTTACCTCCTTGTCGAATTTTGTTATTTCTCTGACGAATTGTTCTGAGGGATTATCTTGAATGGTTTTACAAAATATAGAAACATATTTTCATTTTGTTTTATTACCTTATCTAGTCGTTTTTCTAACTTATTAAACCTACAAACTACATAATCAATAAGGGTGTTGAGAAAACTTGTAATATTTGTTAGGTTTTTTCTGTTGCTACTGAAAAATGTTCTAAGTGACTATAATCTCTTCTACAGCTCTCAAATATGCATGGTATATTACTAGCCATCTAGGATATCGCTTGGTAGCTAGCTCTGAGTAGCCTATGATGCCTAAAACTGTCTCCTGAGGTTCACCCTACAAACGCCTACCCGCAGCAACAAAGGGATTACTTTAGGAATCTGGGCTTTAAGGTTACTCAAGTCTAGCAGATGATACTTAGAATGAAACTAAGACAGTAATCACGCAAGTTGAGAGATAATATAGGTCGGTATTATAGTCAATCTTTATGCTAAAAAAAAATCCTTTTAATTTTTCTGATTTTCACTACAGTAATTTTTTCGGAATTTTTATGATTTTTCTACAAATTTGTTGACAATAATTCTACAAAAAATAAAACGAACATAGAGACTTATCTAACACACAAAAGTAAATACAGATACTTCATAATAAACCCAGAAACATACAGTACATACCGGAACAGTAGCCATCACACCGGAGACTCTTTGTACAGACTATAGACCCCTACCGAATGTTCAGGCTCTTATACCAAATTGGAGCCAGAATCGGCAAACGACCTCTGTGTCCACCCCTCTTAATTAAGTGTATTTCCCCACCAGAAAAGGTTACGTCGATTTTCACTTCGGTCTCGACCTCTGTGTCCACCCCTCTTAATTATACACTCAACCACCAACCAATTTTTAGCATATGATCTGGTATCAGAGCCTGAACGTTCCTTTTTGGGCGGTAGGAGTCTGCAGTCGATACAAAGAGTCTCCGGTGTGATGGCTACTGTTCCGGTATGTACTGTATGTTTCTGAATTTTTTAAAGTTATCTGTATTTGTTTCTGTGTGTTATATAAGTCTCTATGTTTATTTTATATTTTGTAGAGAATTCGTAGAAAAAATCATAAAAAAATTCTGAAAAAATCAAAAAAATTACTATAGCAAAAAATCCCCCGAAAATTAGAAAATGTTACTGTAGCAAAATAGAAAAAATCAAGTAAAAAACAGAAAAATTAGGAAAAAATTGGGGAAGGATTTATAGCACATATAGCACTTATATGGTATCAAATAGATTATAATTTTGACCTATATTTTCACAATGTATATCATTACTGTCCTAATTACACTCTAAATGTCTCTTACTAGAATTGTGTAACCTTAACCCCAGATTCCTAAAGTAATCCCTTTGTTGCCGCAGATAGGCGTTTATAGGGTGATCCTTAAGAGACGGTTTTAGGCACCATAGGCTACTCAGAGCTAGTTATCCACCGACATCTTAGATGGTTAACGACATATTATGCAATTGCGAGATATGTAGAGCAACTTGTAGTAAATACGACACCATGTATAATGATATATATGATATGATGAACACTCCAAGATATTTCAAAAAAAAATTTGATGAGGTAGTTTTTCGAATAGAAAGATTAAAAAAACAGGATAAAAGTCCCAACTTAAGTTTAGAAGTCAAAGAAGATCTGACCCAACAACTCAAAGAAATCTATAAAAAATTTAAGGGTCTACTAAGTCATTTTGGATATAAGCCTAATCAAGAAAAGGTTAAACCCGATACCTTAGACAAAACTAAAGAGGACGAAAAAGAAAATAATAATAATATTCCAGTAAGAAAAGGAGAAGGTAGTGAAGAAGAAACAACAAAAGCAGTAAACAGTATAACTAAGAATAAAGAAAAAGTGAAGGAAGGCGACATTAAAAATATTTTACAAACTAAACCAATAGAGAATAACTACCAAAATGATATTGATGATGTAGAAAGAATAGTTGAAGAGGTTATTTTAAATTCCGAAGAACCCCCTAACAGAGAAGAGGAATATACGATACGAGTTGTTGAGATAATCTTTGCTCCAAAACACGGAAGAAGATTTAATTATGTTAAAGGAACATTCAGATTCAAGGGTTATAAACAATATTCATTGCACGCACTACTAGATATAGAGGCTACAGTTTTTTCTTGTCTAGAAAATGCCATACCACTAGATAAATGGGAACCAATAAAATATCCAATTAAAATAACAGGGATCAGCGCGCATAAAACAACCATCCAAAGCAAAGCCAAGAACGTGGAAATTTGGCTTAATGAGAAAAAATTCATTATACCAAAACTTTTATGCTTTCCACATATGAATGGGGACATGGTTTTAGGAAACAATTTTATTGGAGAGTATTTACCCATGATGGTAGAAATACAAATGGTGACTTTACATCAACAAGAGGGTAACCAATCCCAAAGGGTTGACATGCCACTCTTAGAGGGACCTAGGTATAAGTGTACGGAAGATTTCCCCCCCCCCCAAAAAAATACCCAATTCAGTAAAGACTCATCAAAAGGATGTGAAGTAATTTATGAGTTAGATCAAACCCAATGGCTTTATAAAACACTTAGCAAAAAATTTAGTGAGAATCCATTAAAGTAATGGGATCGAAACCCAAGATTTTGTAAAATTCACTTAAGAGACAACAATATAATCATTAGGGTAAAACCCATGCTCTATACTAGGCAAGATATAGATGAATTTGATAATCAAATAAATGAACTTTTAAGTACAGGCCTAATAGAAAAAACCACTAGCCCTCACTCTAGTCCAGCATTCATGGTCAGAAATCTTAATGAACTAAAAAGAAAAAAGCCACGAATGGTGATTAATTACAAAATGCTAAACCAAAATTTAAAATTCGATGGTTATTTTATCCCTAGAAAAGAAGTCCTAATAAACCTAATAAAAGGGTCTAGAGTATTCAGTAAGTTCAACTGTAAGTCTGGTTTCTGTCAACTAAAAATGACAGAGGAATCGAAACTACTAACAGCATTCAGTACACCACAAGGACACTTTCAGTGGAATGTCATGCCATTTGGGTTAAACACCGCACCACAAATATTTCAAAGATGGATGGACTCAATTTTTAATAATCTAAAGGATTTCTGTGTAGTATAATAATACATTGATGACATTTTGGTTTTTTCAAAAACAACGGAAGAACACAAGAGACACCTAAGGATCATTAGTGACATCTTTAAAAGACACGGGATAATACTCTCTCCAAAAAAGATCGAAATCGAAAAAGAGTCAATAAAATTTCTAGGAATTATCCTAGACAAAGATGGCATTCAACTACAGAAACACATCATTTCAAAAATCAAAGAATTTTCCGAAGAAATAAAAGATAATAAACAACTACAAAGTCTGCTAGGGCTATTGAATTATGAAAGAAATTTCCTATGAGAACTCACGAAAGAAGAAATACCTTTACTAAAAAATCTAAATAAAAACCAAGATTTTATCTGGACAGACAAAGATAAAAATGTTCTAAGACAAATTAAGCAACTCGCCGAAAAGGCACCGAGGTCTACCTACCAAAAGCAGGAGATAAATTGATTTTAGACACAGATGCGTCGGATGAATATTGGGAATGTGCACTAAAAGCAATTCCGAAAGAAAATTGGGACGAAGAGGATCCACCTCTATCTCATAATGGAATCAGACTCAGAAAAAGAAGCATACCACAAAAGATATTAAAGTATGAGAGACTTTGTGGGTATAATTCTGGAAAATTCAAACCGAACGAACTAAAATGGATAATATTTGAAAAGGAACTATACACTATAAAATTAGCCCTACAGAAATTTCAAATATTCCTTGCACCCGAGTATTTTATTATTAGAACAGATAACAAAACCATTAGGGATTTTCTGGTGAATACAAGAAAAATCTCTGGGAAACGCATGCAATGGTATAATGAGATAGCCCAATACTCTTTCGAGATCGAGCATGTTAAAGGAAAGGATAATTTTATCGCAGATTACCTAAGCCGACCTAACAATAAATGATTACTAAGTAAAATATTAGTAACTTATTAATTTATTTTGCAGAAAAGTGATAAGGGGAAGGCTATAGTGTTCCTGCTCCAGCAGCGTTTGTTGTATTCGTGGGATACCAGCAGGGTATTTACACAAACTGGAAAAAATACTACGACCAGATATTCGATTTTAACAGATCATGTTGCAGACATTACTACTCAAAAGAGGATGTCATCATAGCCTGGAAGATATCACGACAGAACCCATACTTAGCAGAAGAGGTTCGTGATCTCGCCCATCACATGCTCGAGTCAAAAATAGCGAGCTTTCCCAAGTTGGAAATTCCACCCCATTTTACTCCGAAATAAATGGAGCTTGGCGAGCCCACCAGAAGGCAAATCTAGGAATTGAAACTCGTCGTGCTTTCCGCAGGCACATGGAGAACTTAGCAAATCTTGTAATGAAACAAGAATCAGAACTCAAGACCTTGAAAAATGTCTGCTCGGATTATATAGTAACCCTCAATGAGGGAATTATTAGGGGAGCAACCCCTAAACAAGCTGAAGCCTTAGAAAACATGGGTAAACTTTTAGAATAAGAGTTATCTAGCCTCGCTACATCAAGCAAATCAGAGGAGGCACTACAGTTCGAGAATATAGCACCAGAAGAATCGCAAACATGCAATAACACACAGCAGACTGAAGAAGAGATGGACACAGATGTCGAGGCCGAAGTGGAAATCGACATAACGGAAGAAGCCCTCAGCAGAGGAATCTCTGTAGAGAGACTACTAAAACAACTATACGAAGAAGGCAACCCGGCAGTTGGGTTACTTGGAGAAGTATCTGGGAAGTTTGAATACTATGTTCTATATGGAAAACCCAAAATAAAAAAAATTAGTCCCAAGATCATAACTGAACCAACAAGAAACACCAGAACCGATTATTGTACCAATAGGATGAGACGACCCTAACCTATCTACAAATAAATGGATGGATCTTGCATCACCAGAAACTTCATTATCCGATAATTTTATTAACTTCCTGTAAATGTAAATATTAAAAAAAAAAGGGACTCTCTCAATGTCCTAAACATCGGATTCTCCAAGGCTTCACAAAAAAGACAGCATTTGACGGCAATAACAGTGCGATTACTGACATCAACAGTGCAGACACTAACAGTGAAGATTCCTGACAGAGACAAGACGTCAACAGTAAAGAACAGTGCGATTCTTGACATCAACAGTGCAGATTCGAGATAAAACACCAACAGTAAAGATTCCTGACAGAGACAAGACGTCAACAGTGAAGACTCATGACGAGACTTTTACAGTAAGATTCTAAAGAGACTTCTCATGCAAGAAAGGTCGTCTATAAAAGGGGGCTTCCGAAGGATGAGAAAGACATCGGCAAATCGGCGAATCGGCAAAAACATCAGCAAGCTCCTCCAACACCTTTAAGCTCCTCAACGCCTCCTTTTCTTCTTCACCATCCTCTCTCACCCTCTCATCCTCTCCCATCCGTTTTACCTGCTTTATACCTGCCGATTAAACCACTAACAACTTGTAGTTCTCCACCACCTATATGTATAATTAAGTGTGCCTGAGTGTATTTCCCTTTGTATTTTTTTCTTCTGCTTCAGCTTTGTGACAGTGGTAGTAGTGTGTACTAATATGGTATCAGAGCCTACAGTAGACTGTTCAGCCTCAGAAACTTCTTTTACGCATAGGCAGACATCAATTTTAGCATATAATCTGGTATCAGAGCCTGAACGTTCCTTTTTGGGCGGTAGGAGTCTGCAGTCTAAGATGTCGGTGGGGGTCTGCAGGACTTACTGAATACTCTGGTATAAAGAGTCTGAACGTTCAGGACTGCAGAGCCTGAACGTTCTTGTCCATGGTTTCCACCCCGAAGTTTCGCTATTTTTGGCTTTGATATCAGATTAGTACACACTACTACTACTGTCACAAAGCTAAAGCAGAAGAAGAAGAAAATACAAAGGGAAATACACTCAGGCACACTTAATTATACATATAGGTGGTGGAGAACTACAAGTAGTTGGTGGTTTGATCGGCAGACATAAAGCAGGTAAAACGGATGGGAGAGGATGAGACGGTGAGAGAGGATGGTGATGAAGAAAAGGAGGCGTTGAGGAGCTTAAAGGTGTAGGAGAAACTTGCTGATATTTTTGCTGATTCGCCGATGTCCTCCTCATCCTTCGAAAGCCCCCTTTTATAGATGAGTTTCCTTGCATGAGAAGCCTCTTGAAAATCTTGCTGTAAAAGCCTCGTTATGGTCTTCACTGTTGACGTCTTGTCTCTGTCAGGGATCTTCACTGTTGGTGTCTTGTCTGCACTGTTGATGTCAGGAATCGTACTGTTGATGTCAAGAATCTTTACTGTAGAAGTCTTGTCTCGAATCTGCACTGTTTAATGCTGTAGTTGATGTCAGGAGTCGGATGCTCAAGGGCTTCCTTTTGATGAAACTTTTTGATGGGGCCCGTAAATCTAGTCTTTCCTTTTTTTTCTTTTGGATATATTAGGCTCCCCTTGTTTTTATGTTGTAGAGAATCTATGATGTCTTTTGATCCCCTTCTTGTGAAGCCTTATCTTGGAGGATCCGATGCTTAAATGAGAGAGAGTTTTTTTTTTTTTTTTGAAAAAGTCTTTTGAATCCTGACTAGTCGCCCATATTGTCGAGATTTTGTATGCCTTCATCTCCCATGTGTCTTAGTAGATCCGATGGTGTGTATTCTTCTGCCCATTCTGCCATGTCTTGCTGAAGTATTCTGTTTTCTACCATTTTCTTTTGTCTATAATATTGAATTAATTCCTCATGGGCTGATCTGATAAATTTTGGGACTTTACAATTAATTTCTTTGTCTACATAGACTCTATAAATTTCAGTTTCTGTGGCTAATCTGAATCTATTTCCACTGTATTTTTGCCAGTTGAATTCATACGCTACGGTTTTTGCTCTCCAGTGCCTGATTTGTCTTGGGATCTCTCTGTCACAAATTACCCCTTTTTCTTCTCTATTTGGATGTAGGGGATGGGCTAGTCTGTGTGTAATCCATGCACTGTGCTTTGTAGAATATCATACTCCTTTTATGTATTCTGCTATTATGGAGTCGAATTCTATCTTAAGCTGTGGCTTTTTTCCTATGAAAGCTTCTGAAACTGGAAATGCTGGGAGTAATTCTGCATGATCTGGATGGCTAATGATTATTTGTGAAACAAATCCCATATCTAAGAAGTCTTTCTAACTATAATATGTTCCATGGAGTTTTTCTGTCTTTATTTGGCCTAATTGAATATTTAGTCAGTAGATGCTATAGGCTAACTCACATTGGCATTTTGGTTGTGAGAGATCCATGATGCTACAGTTATTATTGTTGATACACCTATCGGTGTTGGCATAATATATCACCTGGTCTACAGTTACTCCTCTGCATCTTCTCTCCCCTTTTTGGATTTCTTTGAGTATCCGTTGCATGTCTTTGACTTTTCGATAGAAATTGTCCTGAACTTTTTGGTGAATTTTCTGTCTGATATCTTCTAGAAGAAAAGATAATTCATCATTTACTTTAAAAAACAATATGGCTTGCATGGCTTCCGTATATCTCATATTTTGGAGGCTCTCTTCTCTATTTTTTACACTTGATTCTGTTTCGCTTTTATTTGTGAGGCACTCCTTTCTTTCTTTTTCTCTCGTATTTTTAAGGCACTCTTTTTCTTTCTGCAAGCTCACAGTTAATTGTGTTTGTTGACAGAGATTTTCAACCAATCTTTCCTTTTGTATTTTTAGATTTTTAAAGTGCTTCATAATAATTTTACAATCTCTACACTCTGTTGATAATTCTAGCTTACTTGTACTCTGTTGACTCTCTTGTAGCATAAATTCTTTAAGGCTTTCGTCGAAATGCCAGGAGGTTGGAATATTATTTTTTGTATATTCTATAGCTTCTTTAATATTATAAAAAACTCTAAATACTGGATTATTAAAATTTGAGACTAATCTTCTAACTGTATTCTAATTTTTGTAAATTCCTACTTGATAACCTTTAAGTATGACATAGCATATAAAACTCCGTGATTGGGGTGTCTGGATAATACCTTTAAAATAATAAGCTAATACTTTGATTATTTTAACCTTCTCTTTTGGTTGATCTAGTTTTAGATTCCACAAATTATCTAATAGACATTGTTGCACTAAATCTACCTGAAATTCAATGATTCTGAATGACTCTTTACTCTGAGTGGCATACTGCTTGAGATATATATCTCCAAATCTCATGAACTCTCTGGAATTCATCTGCAAATTTAAACACCAAAGAATCAGTCTAGATAATTTTTTTGTAATTACATGCTCAAATTTTGGTCCGTATTTATGTCCTATAAACTCTGTCCATTCACATAATTTCTTTTTCTTTAATTTGAATACTAATTTATTAATTGCTATACAGTATAGTCGATATGCATTGGTTATTCCTGGAATTTTCCGATCGAATTTTTTGTTTGTACACCTAGTTATTCTTTTTGTCTTTATTCTTTCTTTTTTGGGAAGCTCTATTCTATGACCTAAGGACGCTGTACCATTTTTGTTTAATCCTATTATTCTCTTATCTATTAATCTTCTTAATATTTGATGGAAAAAATATTCATTATGTGCCTTTGTGTATAAATTTTCTTTTATAATTTGTCTAAGGTGAAAAATATCTTTAGTCCTTTGTAGCAAATTTCCTTGAAGGGTTCTTGTTATGTGATTTGCAAATCTTTTCTCATCCTGTGTTTCTTTATTTTTTGTGAGTATTATGACCTTTTGCCCAATCTTAAAGTATTTATTAGATAGTTTTAGATGGACTTTTTTTTGTTGTATACTCTTTGAATCATTATTCCTTATATTTCTCTTTATTTGTAAACTATTCGAGTTACTTGGTGTTTTAAACATTTTCCTAACATATATCAACCTTTTGTTAGATCTGACATTCTCTTTTGATTCTGTCCTGTAATCATCACCTGTAGTCATTCTACAATTTGTCTGATGAATTTGTGACTCTTATATTGTTTTGATTTTTAATTAAGTTGTACATCGCAGGGTCAAATTTAAAATAGTGTAACAAACATTTATGCTGGAGGTATGTCTCTTGTATCCTATTGGCCAGATAGTCTTTTTTTTAGTAGTGCTATTTTGATCCCTATACAACTCTTTCAAGTAATTAATTATCTCAAGTATTGAGTTGTATTCTTGTCTGGAGTATATTTTCTCGGTTTGCATCGTGTCAATTGGTTGTCTTAGACCCTTTTGTTTTAAACTAGTTTCTAGTCTGCCGATATGATCTATCCTTCCTACTGCTTCCTCGGTCTCTCGAACTACTTCATCGTTTCCTATTGTACACTTCTTTTTCCCGTTAGGTGGTTCTTCGGAATTTAAGATAACCTCTTCAACTGTTCTTTCTACATCATCAATATCATTTTGGCAGTTATTCTCTATTGGTTTAGTTTACAAAATATTTTTAATGTTGCCTTCCATCACTTTTTTTTTATTCTTAGTTATACTGTTTACTGCTTTTGTTATTTCTTCTTCACTACCTTCTCCTTTTCTTACTGCATTATTATTATTATTTTCTTTTTCGTCCTCTTTAGTTTTGTCTAAGGTATCGGGTTTAACCTTTTCTTGATTAGGCTTATATCCAAAATGACTTAGTAAACCCTAAAATTTTTTATAGATTTCTTTGAGTTGTTGGGTCAGATCTTCTTTGACTTCTAAAGTTAGGTTGGGACTTTTATCCTGTTCTTTTAATCTTTCTATTCGGAGAACTACCTCATCAAATTTTTTTTTGGAATACCTTGGGGTGTTCATCATATCATATATATCATTATATATAGTGCCGTATTTACTACAACTTACTCTACATATCTCGCAATTGCATAATATACAGGTAGCCATCCAAGATGTTGGTGGATAACTAGTTCTGAGTATCCTATGATGTCTAAAACCGTCTTCTAAGGATCACCCTACAAACGTCTATCTGCGACAACAAAGGGATTACTTTAGGAATCTGGGATTTAAGGTTACTCAATTCTAATAAGGGACACTTAGAGTGTAATTAGGACAGTAATGATATAGATTGTGAAAATATAGGTCAAAGTTATAGTCTATTTGATACCATATAAGTGCTATATGTGCTATAAATCCTTCCCCAATTTTTTCCTAATTTTTCTGATTTTTACTTGATTTTTTCAAATTTTAGTACAGTGACATTTTCTAATTTTCGGGGGATTTTTGCTACAGTAATTTTGCTATAGTAACTTTTTTGATTTTTTCAGAATTTTTTATGATTTTTTCTACGAATTCTCTACAAAATATAAAACAAACATAGAGACTTATCTAACACACAGAAATAAATGTAGATAACTTTAAAAAAAATTCAGAAACATACAGTACATACCGGAACAGTAGCCATCACACCGGACACACTTTATACAGACTGCAGACCCCTACCGCCTAAAAAGGAACGTTCGGGCTCTGATACCAGTTCTGATCCCCAATCTGGTATCAGAGCCCGAACGTTCCTTTTTGGGCGGTAGGGGTCTGCAGTCTGTACAAAGAGTCTCCGGTGTGATGGCTAATAATCCGGTATGTAATGTATGTTTCTGAATTTTTTAAAGATATCTGTATTTATTTCTGTGTGTTAGATAAGTATCTATGTTTGTTTTATATTTTGTAGAGAATTCGTAGAAAAAATCATAAAAAAAAATAAATTTCAAAAAAATCAAACAAAAATCCCATGAAAATTAGAAAATGTCACTATAGCAAAATCCGAAAAAATCAAGTAAAAATCAGAAAAATTAGGGAAAAATTGGGGAAGGATTTATAGCACATATAGCACTTATATGGTATCAAATAGACTATAATTTTGACCTATATTTTCACAATCTATATTATTACTGTCCTAATTACACTCTAAGTGTCCCTTACTAGAATGGTGTAATTTTAAAGTTCAGATTCCTAAAGTAATCCTTTTGTTGTCGCGGATAGGCGTTTGTAGGGTGATCCTTAGGAGACGGTTTTAGGCACCATAGGCTGCTCAGAGCTAATTATCCACTGACATCTTAGATGACTACCGGCATATTATGCAATTGCGAGATATGTAGAGCAAGTTGTATTAAGTACGACACCATGTATAATGATATATATGATATGATGAACACCTCAAAATATTCCAAAAAAAATTTGGTAAGGTAGTTCTCTGAATAGAAAGATTAAAAAAAAGGATAAAATCCCAACCTAACTTTAGAAGTCAAAGAAGATCTGACCCAACAACGAAAAGAAATCTATAAAAAATTTAAGGGTTTACTAAGTCATTCTGGATATAAGCCTAATCAAGAAAAGGTTAAATCCGACAAAACTAAGGAGGACGAAAAAGAAAATAATAATAATAATCCAGTAAGAAAAGGAGAAGGTAGTGAAGAGGAAACAACAAAAGCAGTAAACAGTATAACTAAGAATAAAGAAAAAGTGAAGGAAGGCGACATTAAAAATATTTTACAAACTAAACCAATAGAGAATAACTACCAAAATGATATTGATGATGTAGAAAGAACAGTTGAAAATATATCTTAAATTCCGAAGAATCCCCTAACAGAGAAGAGGAATATACGATATGATTTGATGAGATAGTTTTTACTCCAAAATAAGGAAGAAGGTTTAATTGTGTTAAAGAAATATTCAGATTCAAGGGTTATAAACAATATTCATTACACGCACTATTAGATACAGGGGCTACAGTTTCTTCTTGTCGAGAAAATGTCATACCACTAGAGAAATCGGAACCAATGAAATATCCAATTAAAATAACAGGGATCAGCGCACATAAAACAACCATCCAAAGCAAAGCCAAGAACGTGGAAATTTGGCTTAATGAGAAAAAATTCATTATACCAAAACTTTTATGCTTTCCACATATGAATGGGGACATGGTTTTAGGAAACAATTTTATTGGAGAGTATTTACCCATGATTGTAGAAAAACAAATGGTGACTTTACATCAACAAGAGGGTAACCAATCCCAAAGGGTTGACATGCCACTCTTAGAGGGACCTAGGTATAAGTGTACGGAAGATATTTCCCCCCCAAAAAATACCCCATGCAGTAAAGACTCATCAAAAGGATGCGAAGTAATTTATGAGCTAGATCAAACCCACTGGCTTTATAAAACACTTAGCGAAAATTTTAGTGAGAATCCATTAAAGTTATGGGATCGAAGCCCAAGATTTTGTAAAATTCAGTTAAGAGACGATAATATAATCATTAAGGTAAAACCCATGCTCTATACTAAGCAAGATATAGATGAATTCGATAATCAAATAAATAAACTTTTAAGTATAGGCCTAATAGAAAAAACCACTAGCCCTCACTCTAGTCCAGCATTCATGGTCAGAAATCTTAATGAACTAAAAAGAAAAATGCCACGAATGGTGATTAATTATAAAAGACTAAACCAAAATTTAAAATTCGATGGTTATTTTATCCCTAGAAAAGAAGTCCTAATAAACCTAACAAAAGGGTCTAGAGTATTCAGTAAGTTCGACTGTAAGTCTGGTTTCTGACAACTAGAAATGATAGAGGAATCGAAACCACTAACAACATTCAGTACACCACTAGAACACTTTCAGTAAAATATCATGCCATTTGGGTTAAACACCGCACCACAGATATTTCAAAGATGGATTGACTCAATTTTTAATAATCTAAAGGATTTCCGTGTAATATACATTGATGACATTTTGGTTTTTTCAAAAACAAAGGAAGATCATAAGAGACACCTAAGGATCGTTAGTAACATTTTTAAAAGACACGGGTTAATACTCTCTCCAAAAAAGATCGAAATCGAAAAAGAGTCAATAAAATTTCTTGGAATTATCCTAGACAATGATGGCATTCAACTACAGAAACACATCATTTCAAAAATCAAGGAATTTCCCTAAGAAATAAAAGATAAAAAACAACTACAAAGTCTGCTTGGGCTATTGAATTATGGGAGAAATTTTCTACGAGAACTTACGAAAGAAGAAATACCTTTACTAAAAAAACTAAATAAAAACCAAGATTTTATCAGGACAGACAAAGATAAAAACGTTCTAAGACAAATTAAGCAGCTCGCCGAAAAGGCACCAGAGGTCTACCTACCAAAAGTAGGAGATAAACTGATTTTAGACACAGATGCGTTGGATGAATATTGGGGATGTGCACTAAATGCAATTCCGAAAGAAAATTGGGACGAAGAGGATCCACATCTATCTCAGAATGGAATCAGACTCAAAAAAGAAACATACCACAAAAGATATTAAAGTATGAGAGACTTTGTGGGTATAATTCTGGAAAATTCAAACCGAACGAACTAAAATGGATAATATTTGAAAAGGAACTATGCACTATAAAATTAGCCCTACAGAAATTTCAAATATTCCTTGCACCCGAGTATTTTATTATTAGAACAGATAACAAAGCCATTAGGGATTTTCTAGTGAATACAAGAAAAACCTCTAGGAAATGCATGCAATGGTATAATGAGATAGCCCAATACTCCTTCGAGATCGAGCATGTTAAAAGGAAGGAAAATTTTATCACAGATTAGCTAAGCCGACCTAACAATAAATGATTACTAAGTTAAATATTAGTAACTTATTAATTTATTTTGCAGAAAAGTGATAAGGGGAAGGCTATAGCAAATAGTGTTCCTGCTCCAGCAGTGTTTGTTGTATTCGTGGGATACCAGCCGGGTATTTACACAAACTGGGAAAAATACTACGACCAGCTATTCGATTTTAACGAATCCTGTTGCAGACATTACTACTCAAAAGAGGATGTCATCCTAGCCTGGGAGATATCACGACAGAACCCATACTTAGCAAAAGAGGTTCGTGATCTCGCCTATCACATGCTTGAGCCAAAAATAGCGAGCTTTCCCAAGTTGGAAATTCCACCCCCATTTTACTCCGAAATAAATGGAGCTTAGCGAGCCCACCAGAAGGTAAATATGGGAATTGGAACTCATCGTGCTTTCCGCAGGCACATGGGGAACTTAGCAAATTTTGTAATGAAACAAGAATTAGAACTCAAGACCTTGAAAAAGGTCTGCTCGGATTATATAGTAACCCTCAATGAGGGAATTATTAGGGGAGCAACCCTAAACAAGCTGAAGCCTTATAAAACATGGGTAACTTTTAGAACAAGAGTTACCCAGCCTCGCTACATCAAACAAATCAGAGGAGGCACTACAGTTCGAGAATACAGTACCAGAAGGATCGCAAACATGCAACAACACACAGCAAGCTGAAGAAGAGATGGACACAGAGGTCGAGGCCGAAGTGGAAATCGACATAACGGAAGAAGCCCTCAGCAGGGGAATCTCTGTAGAGAGGCTACTAAAACAACTATACAAAGAAGGCAACCCGGCAGTTGGGTTACTTGGAGAAGAATTTGGGAAGTTCGAATACTATGTTCTATACGGAAAACCCAAAATGAAAAAAATTAGTCCCAAGATCATAACTGAACCAACAAGAAACACCAGAACCGACGATTGCACCAACAGGATGGGACGTCCCTAACCTATCCCCAAATGGATGGATGGATCTTGCATGCCCAGAAATTTCAGTATCCGACAATTTTATTAACTTCCTGTAAATGTAAATATTAAAAAAAAAGGGGACTCTCTCAATGTTTTAAAAAAAGGGACTCTACAGCAAGATTCTCAAGAGACTTATCATGCAAGAAAGGTCGTCTATAAAAGGGGGCTTCCGAAGGATGAGAAAGACATCGGCAAATCGGCGAATCGGCAAAAATATCAGCAAGCTCCTCCAACACCTTTAAGCTCCTCAACGCCTCCTTTTCTTCATCACCATCCTCTCTCACCCTCTCATCCTCTCCCATCCGTTTTACCTGCTTATGCCTGCCGATCAAACCACCAACCACTTGTAGTTCTCCACCACCTATATGTATAATTAAGTGTGCCTGAGTGTATTTCCCTTTGTATTTTCTTCTTCTTCTGCTTCAGCTTTGTGACAGTAGTAGTAGTGTGCTCCAATCTAGTATCAGAGCTTGCTTAGACAAGAGGGCTATAAACTGTCGGAAACGTGATTCAGGGTTCTCACAGAGTGATCTGTGGCGAAGTTTTGGCTCTTACCTAAACACGTCCTTCCTGGCTAGCCACCGGGAAGGTTGGCACTGGTCGCGAGGGCCGTGCGTAAAAGAAGTTTCTGAGATTACCGTTATAGCCACCTGGGTGTATGGGCATTCAGAACGATATAACTGGCCTTTTAAGAAATGAGGACTGTACTGACACTCATTTTAACAATGTTCATATATAGGAATCCGTGTCGATATTGACATGCTGTGTATGGTATCAAAATTAGTAATAGCGAACACATGTTGTTCGTGTTTTTGGAAATATCGGATAAATTTTATATGGTAAATTATGTATCGGGTACCTCAAACTTACACGATATATGTGATATATCTAGGTACTAGATGATATTTGAAACATTTCTTTTTTCCTGTGTGCAATATTTTTTTCCTATATTTATCAAAATATTATCTAGTTACCGCTGCTTAGTGATATTTATCAAACTTATGTTGCTTATTGCATCAGTGGTGTGATAAGTAATGCATATTAAATCTGAAGTGATGTATATAAGAACAAAGTTATATCGTAAGACCAATATAAATGCAAATATACACATATCGATGTATATGTACTGACCCTACTTATGATAAACTTAGTTATATATATATATATATATATATATATATATATATATATATATATATATATATATATATATATATATATATATATATATATATATATATGAGCAATACAATAATACTAACACAGCCTAAGGACATGTGTTCATATACAAGTCATGATATTTTATACAATCAAAACAAATGATATATTGATACTGTTACAAGAATAGTATTATATATCTAAGCAAACGAGTACGTTAACATTGATTAAGAACATGTGATTCATGTCACAGAATACATGGACACAATAGACATGGTATATTCCAGATGGTGCATGGAGGTAAAATCAATATATGTATATCATACGCGTATATAAATTTTACCAGAATAATATGATATAATTACACATTGAATTAGAGGTTAAGATTGAATTAAATCCTTTGAATATGACATTTTATTCCTCTTTTGTAGTTTCATTTCAATCATAAATTCATTATTTTTTTCTCGCATTCATATTACACATCTTTGTTATTCACTTTGTTATTCACTTGAATAATAGATTTTTTTTTTATTCATATTCATATTCATATATACTATCCTAATTGTTCCATTGGTTTCCTTTTTACTCGTTCCACTGGGCTGTCGAGCTCACCCTTTAAATTATGAACTTTTTTCAGGAGACAAAGGCAAAAGAATTCTTCATAAGATTGGTAATGTGCTTAAGAGAATAGTGATTTAGAACATGTCTAGTTTGTTAAATGGAATTTTGTTTTAGTATATGTTGGCAGTGAAAATTTCTAAGTAAATAGAGTTTTCCACAACAGAACGCGGAGCTAACTCAGTAGCTCCGCGTTTGGCTACTTTAGCCTCGCGTATGAGTAAAACGCGGAGCTAATCAATAGCTCCGCGTTCTGGACTCTTAGCTCCGCATTTTGATGCAATTAGCTCCGCGTGAGCAGATAACCAGAATCTCAAATTGATTGAGATTATGATTTGGGCTTATCTAAATACCCAAATTAATTCCGATCAGAACTCTAAATCAAGATATTTAAATCAAAACTAAGATATTTGATTGGAATCCTTGATGAGAACAAATTCTATTTAGATAGAAACTCTCATATGATCCTAAGGCTATAAATACCCTCTTGGGGAAGCCCTAGAGGTCTTTTTTTTGGACATCTAAAGGTTTTGGTGAAGTTCGAGTTACGCATAGAGCCTTGAACGAATCAAGACCAGAGGAGATCAATTCTATAGTCGGCCGTCATCTTCAAGAGAGAAGAGTTCGACGTCAGATCATCCAAAGGAGCTGCTTGACAGATTCCATCGCCACACAGATCCCACATTATTTTGTAAAAGAGAGCGATTGAGGTATAAAATCCTCTCGTTTGTTCTTTCTTTTTCTTGTTCTCTTTCATTGTAATTTAAGTTAATTCAATGGAAGGAAGGCAACGAATTTCTGCTGCGAACAAACTGACGACCATAGTGGGAGGCGTCTCTTTCACTAAACAAGAGATTGTGGCGCAATCGGACGTCATAGGATCTGATCCGATGTAGATATGCTCGTCGTTAAAATCGACTAGTAGAAGTACGAGGAGTACCTCTCCTCTGAATCAGGTAACCGGAATGAGATACGACACTATCGTCGCGTGCGCTCCAATACCCGAGCAACGGGTAAAAATGTATTCACCGATGAATGGGGATCCTTGGAGATTGCGGCCATAGAGCCGGTGTTTGGACAGGAAATCCTAGCAGAGGATGGCCTCTCTACTGCCGAAGAAGGCCTGGGAACTGGATTGACCAGAATCCAACTCCGAAATAGAAATCGGAGAGCGAGGCGAAAAGCCCTCAAAGCGCGCCTTGGACGCGAGGCCAATTTCATTGAATGTGAGGCTATGGTCCCTCGCAAACTGACTCGCGCTAATCGCAAGATCAGTCATTATCGCGTTAAACGCGAAGTTACAACTTGCGTTGATCGCAAGGAAAAGCCAGCGTGTGATACTCCGCTCAAGGCTATTACTGAGCTTAGCGAGAAATGCGAAGCTAATAAGATTTGCGCTAGTCGCAAAATTTTTGACACTCGTGATAAACGCGAGCATAAAATCTCCTTAAAGCCAGTGTGTGATACTCCGCGCGAGGCTATTACTGAGCTTAGCCAGAAACGCGAAGCCAGTACAACTTGCGAGAAACACAAGATTTTTGACACTCGCGATAAATGCGAGGATAAAGATTCCTTAAACCAGCGTGTGATACTCAAACCGAGGCTATTACTGGGCTTAGCGATAAACGCAAAGCTAGTACAACTTGCGAGAAATGCAAGATTTTTGACACTCGTGAGGAACGAGAGGATAAAAATTCCTTATAGCCAGCGTGTGATTCTCTACGCGAGGCTAATACTGAGCTTAGCGAGAAACGCGAAGCCAGTAGTTCTTGCGAGAAACGCAAGATGCCTCAGCTCCGCATAAATCGAGAAGATGATTGACAGATTGTCGTTAATCGTAAAAATCGCGCTAGACGCAAAGTTATGACTTGTGTTAATCACAAGAGTAAGCCAGCGTGCAGGAATTTTCTTCCATGCGGGGCTAAGATTCCAGAAGAGAAACTTCTGAAGGAACGCCAAACCAGCAAAACTAGCGTAGCAAAACGCGGAGCTATTCTTCAGGCTTGCGACACAAAACGTGAAGCTATTTTTCAGCTCCGCGCTCTAAAACGCGAAGCTATCTTTCAGCTCCGCGTAGATCAACCTGAATATCAAATCAAGGTTGATCGTCACACTAATGGATCATAACTGAACTCCAGTAATCTCAAGAAGCTTCAGTGGGCCCCTAGACCCTCTCAGCAGATGAGTGGATCCCACAACTCCATGACTAAAGACACCGACCTCAGGGAGTAATTAACCAAGAAGAGAAGTTTGGAACAAGTTCAATCTGAATCTTCTTGTCATTGCCAACAACTTATGACGGCGGTATCCGCTGTAGTAGATAGTTATTGCTGCAATAAGAATATGGTATCGGTGTTCGATCGATTAACCGAGTCAGACAAAAACCCTGCTAAGAAAACGAAAACTACTCCCCGAAAAGAATGGAGAATTGTAACCTCCAATATGGTCGGAAAGGGGAAGAAGGTTGTAGAGATGTATAATGATTCGGAATCAAGTGATGAAGAACCTCATCACAACACCCGACTTAAGTCAGGAACTGTTCCTCCCCGAAACTATAAGAAACTTGCAAAAGGTTCTTATGATGACGACAGTGATAATTCGGCTATAGCTTCACCTCATTCCTCTGCATCATCTCGGCTACAGAGGTCAGCATCACACATGGCGGATAAATTAGATGACATCGATAAAAAATTTGAAGCCCAGGAAAAGATGATTCGGGAGCAACAAAAAACAATTGAAGATCTTAGAATGATGCTCTCGAAAGTGGTCGAAAATACTCAGAAGATTGTTGAGGATAGCGCTAAGAAGGAAAAAGAAACCTTGTTTAACAAACTGAACGAGGAAGATAAAGAAGAAAAAGCCCACTCAACACATGAGGACGAGGACAAATATTCTTTTCATGATCCACATGAAGAGAAAATTGAGAAATTACAAAGTCAACTCGAAGCGCTAATGTACAAAAAGGAGTTGAAAGAATCGGGGGTCTCCAGACCACATCCACCTGAATGGGATATGGTACCATATCCTCAGAAATATAAACCGCTCAAACTGGAGCCATATGACGGGAAAGGGTCTCACAGTCAACATATCTACTATTTCTTGTCCCAAGCAGGACATTTGATGGGCAATGACCTAATAATGACCAAGGTATTTGCAAGTATCTTGCGAGGGCCTGCCTTTACTTGGTTTATGCAGCTGCCCCCAAGTACTATTAATACCTGGTTTGATATTGAGAAACTATTTCTCTCACGTTTCTTTGAGGATAATAGCGAAATTACGGTTCATTCCTTCCTTGCAACTAAACAAGGGGAACAAGAAACAGTAAAAGACTTCATAGAAAGGTTCCGGGAGAAGTCCGTACATTGCAAACACGGAATGGTCCAGGAGACTCTAGTCGAGACATGTTGACATAATCTTAAAACTAACGTGCTCCTAAAAATGGGGGCCGTAGAGTCTAAGACGTGGAGAGATTTGCTCAAGCAAGGAGAGCAAGCCGAGAACTTGATCCGTCGAGTTGAAGAGTCTCGTGGATCAAGAAGTACTGGAAGTAGTAGGCCATACACCCAAAATAACAATAAAAATAAAGGTAAAGCGGCAATGACATCAGAGGCAGCTCTACAAAAGACAAATCCTCCGAGCCCAAAGCCCCAAAATCAAAAGGGCACAGGTAAAATAGGCCTCAACAGGAGAGGACCTATACTTTTAAGGCAGAACAGACGCCTACACTCTTCCACCTGCTCCTGAGGTAGGGAATATTGAAACTTCCGGAGAATAGGAAACCGGAGGATGCTGGTAAGACCAACGACCCCAACTATTGTCTCTATCACCGGAATGTTGGGCACCCTACTAGGGATTGTTACCCTCTAAAGAACAGAATCCAAGCACTGATAGAAGCTGGAGTTCAAACACTTAAAGAGGAACAAAAGAAGGTTACTGCTAATATGACAACTATAGTGGTTGGAATCCATGAGTTCCCCGCAGGGGTAACCCCAATTCCAAAGGGGAACACAATAAGGCTCAAGAAGGATTTGTCCCCGTAACAACCCAAAAGGGGGAAGTTATGTGGATCCACCCTGATTTACTACAGGATGAACAGTGGACTACCACAGGGGGTCAAAGGAAAAAGCGGACTGTTAACGCCATTTCCGCATAGATAAAGGAAGAATATATAGTTTCGGGAGCCTTCACAGATTTTGAAGAAGAGTCTGAAATAATGGCCACTCATCAAGATGGGGTGGGCTCTTCCAATACTCGGTCTGGCAAACCATACCTCAAGGATTACACCAGAGTAGACCCGAAGAACATACACGGGGAACTCGCGAAGCCCACAAAACAAAAGGGACTTCGTTTCCAGAAAAATCCTGTTAGAAATGAAGAGGCCAAGGAGACTACCTTCAAATTCGATATAATAACTCAGTTAGAGAATATCCAGCACGAGTAATGCTTTACGAATTGTTGAGATTATCAAAATCAACTCGTGAAGCATTAAGAGAGGCCCTGGCAGACTCTGAGTCATTCTTAGCTCAGATCTTCGAGCCGGCTAATGAGGAACATGACTCTTACCCTAGCTGTCATCAAGTAAGGAGGCAGGTCCCACAAATTACCTTCTCTCTAGAGGATATGCAGGTAAGAAATTTAAAGCATAATAGGCCTTTATATTTCATCGGATATGTCGGATCCACCAAGATGGAACGCATTCAAATCGATCCAACTAAGCGTTATTCCCAGAAGGCTAATGCAACTATTGGGAATATCTCCTCATCGTTTGACGCCTACGAATACTACTATCTATGGATCAATGCTAACAACAGCTGTCCTCTTGGCAAAATCCGACTGCGGTGCCAAATTGGAGATTTAAGGACGGAGGTTATATACTACGTTATAGACGTAGATACATCTTATAACATCTTGTTGGGACGACATTGGATCCATGCATATATGATAGTCCCGTCGACTTTCCACCAGTGTATGAAGTACTGTGATGAACAGGGAGAAGTCTGGACACTAGTTGCAAATAGGCACCATTTAAGGGACTAGAGAATTACTTCACGGATGCCAGGCTCTACAAACCAGTCCATGAGGTCCCGTACGACAATCGCAGCAGGCTTCAAAAGCCCGATGACAGTGGCAATGAAGCCGACACGGAGTACGAATCTCCCAAAGATAACGATGGGGGTGATTATGAAATCAATCCTCACATAGAGTTCAATTTGAATTTTGATAATAATGTAGCTGATGTGTAGAGAGTGAGTGGATTATCAACCAAAATATAAAGTTAGTCTACGAGCCTGCTATAGCTACTGAGTCTGAACCCTCTTGTACTTCCACTGAAGTGGATGGTCTGTCCGAACTTGAAGTTCTGGTAGCATACCATTTACCCCTCAGGTCATCTCTCCTATCTCAATCAAAAATAACTAAGGGACAAGGTCACTTCTTTAAGGTGCCTCCTCGACAGGGGTCCCAAAAGCCGATCATGTTCGGCAAAGTAATTACATCATCTCGACAAAGACAAAGCAGTGAAAGTGATGAACAAACATCACCTCAATTTCACTTATTTGAACAGAAATCCCGGCAAATGATGGAGAAGTTGGGTTATAATTTTACCCAGAAACCGGGGTTAAACTTTGGAAAAGAGCGACGAAATCTCATACCTTCGTTTAGACTAAGAGGAAAGAGCCCAGACTATTATCAAAAGACTCGCAGGGGGTTGGGCTACGTATCTACTCCTCCCTCATCACCACATAAATGCGAAGAAAGATCTTCGTCCGATGAGGATTTAAACCCGATTAATCAGGACTCGGATATAAGTACTGGCGCCTGGTTTCAATCTCTGACAGCCAATATGGTTTCAGCCGCACCAGAAAGCGACGAGAAACCCATTGATGTTCAAGATGATTCCTGCGCTAAGCATATAGACACTCTCTGGGATGTCCGCTTTGAACAGCGTGACCCGCCAACAAAAGATAAGCTAGTACAAGTCAATATGGGAACGGACAAAAATCCGAAGCCCATCCTCGTAAGCGACATGCTAACTCCCTTGGAAAAGGAGAAACTTATATCTCTTACTAAGGATTATATAGACGTGTTCGCATGGTGTTATGAAGACATGCCCGGGCTTGACTCTCAAATTGCCACGCACCGGTTAAATATTAAAGAAGACGCCAAACCAGTTAAATAACAACAAAGGCGTTTTCGACCGGAGTTGATGGAGGCAATAGTTGCCGAGGTCAACAAGCTTATAAAATCCGGATTCATCTGTGAAGAGCAACATCCCGATTGGGTGGCTAATATAGTGGCAGTTCGATCCTGTTTGAAAAAGAGGGCAAGTGGCTATACCAAGCCGGGGATCTGCTCATGTTTCTGCCTGACATGGAGCGTAGCTACCCTCTGGTGTATCTCCCGAGGCTATCTTCCCACCGCGAGTTAGAATTTAAACTAACTCATGAGTATGATGGTGTTGCGACCGGCAAGTTCGACGCGAATGGGGCTTTTCAAGATGGTCTCCCTAGATGTATTACGGGGCTCCTTCCAGGCAGAGTCACCAAAGAGCACCCTGTTGGTGAAGTCCCGATTCGTGCTAAGACTTTCCTTAGCGAATTCTTGGCCAAGAGTGGAAAATATCCTGCCAAAGACTTTAGAATGGCCGGATGGGTCCACTCCTAGGGCAACATGTGGTGGGTCAGACTTGTCAAACACATACTGGACACCCATGAGCAGACCCTAAACAAAATCGGCTTGTACAAAGCCATTAGAAACGTCCAGTTTGGCTTGCCTCAAAATTCGTACTACTTGTTCAGCCTGCTGGAGATGTATAACCCCGAAACTGACACCTTCTTTACACCGGTAGGTGAGCTGGGTTTCACTCTCCACGAGATGTTCAAAGTGTCGGGGTTATCAATGAGCGAAGTCCCTTATGAGGAATATATCCCCACTAATAAAGAATTAAAGATGCTAAAAGCAGGGGATGAGCACATCTACCAGACCTACTGAGAAATGATGTGCCACTATCATATTTGCACCGACCTGGCTGGAGTAAGGAACCAGGGAATTGGCCATAAGAAGTGGACAGACTATCTCTTTATCAATCTGAAAGAGAGTCTCCCCATGGTTCATGGACGCCCTTCTGTTAGTATCCAAGAAAATGAAGGAGGATTTAGTCCTAATACCGTCTTTTAGAGCTTCCATTATCAAGCCCAATTCCCTATTTCTGAGAAGGGTCTCCTTGCTGGTTTTTTTATATTGTGGCTGAAGAGGTGTGTCGTCCCTTCGCTGCCTAAGGAAGCTATCGCCAAGAACGTCGTCTATCCAGCCGTTCTATTGGCCTATGGACGACCATTCGGGTTATTACCAGTAATGGTTGCCAACCTCCAAAGCGGGCTCCAGGCCCTCTGCAATAGCTTTATGCCAGCAGAGAAGAACAAAGGCAAAGTTGGAAAGGGAAAAGCGGCCAAAGAAGCTGCCACGGTGAAGACACCGCACCCAAGGGTAGAGATGCCCTATACATATTTAATGGCGTGGCTAGTCATGCACTGCCCGATTTTGATGAGTGTTGCGTATTACAACCCAACTGACAAGCCGTTCTTCGTAGAGAAGTACGAGCGCTCTGTCTGGAAGAGTAACTATATGTCTCAAATCTGCAGAACACTCTGTCACCATCAAAACTACGCGATCTTCCGCTGCTTCCCAGACTTCCTTGGGGGAGAGTATGGATCTAAGTTTAAAGATATTTTGGGAGCAGACAAGTTCACCAACTTATCTTCAGGGGTCTTCTGGTGGTTGTTGAATATTCGCCCAGACACTTAGTGTACAGGCAAGACACCATGTGCTACATAGAGCCGTATATCCCGAGCAGATTTACTCGTCAATTTGGATAATCACAGCTTTATGTAGGAAATCCAAATAAAAAGTTGGCGTACGAAGGGAATCTATACACAGGGCACGGGGCTGGTTCCATTTTGTTGCTAGAGGAACCGGAACAGAATTTATGCTACCCCAGAAATTGCCAGAGCTAAGAATGGTGTTAAGCTTCTGTACCTGGTACAGCATTGCTAATGCTGAAGTACCTAACTTCTCCATCAACCGCAGCTGCTGCAAGGAGATAGAGGCCTTCTATGTTAGCCGCAAAGGAGCCAAAAGAGTGAGGGTGAAAGGAATGGACGAATTCCTTGGTGGGCGGCCAATCCATCAGACTTGGGCAACTCCGATGGTGATGACGATAATGGTAATGATGATGGCGGCGATGATGGTGGTGCTCCTCAAGATTTAGTTTCCCACTCCCGGAGTCCAGCCATTAAACGCCGCGGATCTGTAAGAGGCGAACCGGCGAAGAAGAAGCAGAAATTAGCCCCGGGGACCCTCTTAGTCTCTCAAGAGGCGGCGACCAAGTTTGCTTCAGATTTGTTGGCCTCAACTCTGCCTCTGACGACGGCAGAGGAGAGTAGACCTGCTGAAGCTCCAAGTGCTGCTGAGGTCCCGACTCTTCCAACCACAGAATCTGTCGAACACTCCGCGGCGCAACCTTTGGGTAGCGAAACTGGTGCGCTCCTGGAAACAGTGATTGCTCCCCCTTCAAGTCCGACAACTGGACTTGTATCTCCTGGTATGGGTTTTATATTCTATCTTCTATCCATTATTCACTTCATCATTATATGTAACACTATTTGTTTGCTTTCTGAAATGCAGGTGGTCAGCCCCACTCGCCGATGCATTCGACTACCAGGGGAGAGTCTTAGGAAAAGGTGGATTATTCTAGCACAACTGGCTCGGTGGGAGGTTTGGGTAGTTCTGCCAATGAGTTTGACACAGACTACTTTATGACAACTCCTCTCACTGTTCCTTCTTCAGTTCCCCCAATAGATAAACTCGGGAGTGATGATAGGACAGAGGTGGTTGTCGAGGCTGCAGTAAAAGAAGCTATGCCATCCCCAAGTTTGCCGTCTCCAACACCAACGGTCTGCTTCGAAGAAACCTTTCCGGTGGTTGTTGGTGTGCCCTCTGCTCCTCAACCAGCAGTATTAACGTCATCTACCATCATGGCTGTTGAGCCGTTGGTGACTCCTCCAGCCCCAAGTCCTCCGCCAGCGGGAGATGAAGAAACTTTGAAGTTCTCATTCGAAGCCACTTCTGCCATGGGGGGAGTTTCGGGTGAAAACACTCTATCATCTACTCTTGCTGATGGTGATGCTCGAATGATCTGTACCAGTGACACTCCTTCTCAGGTTCCTAGTTCTGCCAAGTCCATATTGGCTTTACTGGCCCCTCATGTCATGAATCTTATACAAGGACGGGCTTCTTCTTCCTCGACCCCAACGGACGCTACTCCTCCCCCAGCGACATCTTTCTTAGCGCTGCCTGCTCTAAACACAGACACTGTGGAGCCTCTCGAAGAGTTCTTCAACCACAGTGTAAATGACTTTATGCGGCTACTAAGGAGGTGCATCGGAATGATCCTGGATGGAAGAGATTTCTTTAATCTTGGACGTCCAATGTTGTCCAGCTATCTGAATAATATTGAAAGGATTGGGGGACGTGACCGAGCAGCTCCCTACCGAGCCCGCCTGAAAGCCTTGGAAGACCAGGTGAACACGTTAAGCACAGTTCGCCAAGCGGACGTGGAAGCGATCACTGAGATCGAATCGGCACGTCTTCGGGCAGAGTTAGTGGCTCTTCAAGAGGAACTGAGGCGCCAAGAGGAAGTCTGGTCTTGGGAGTTGGCAGAACTACAAGCCAGTCAAGAATCAATCCTCAGGAGGTTAGAGATAGTGGACTTCGAGATTGAGGGGAGTCAGGCCGCCATCCTTAGAGCCAGAGAGACTATTGCTAAGGCTCGAGCTATTCTGAAAACCAGTGAGTCTCGGTTAGGGGAATCCGTTAAGAAACGGGAAGAACTGATTCTTCAACAAGGACAGCTGGAACATGAAGGCATAATGAGGAGCCGTACTATTGAAGAATCTCGTCAGCAGTTGGCCCAGCAACTGGCAATAAACGACGATGATTTACGCCGACAGGCCCAACACTCCGTGGAGGAGACTCGTCGTCGAGTGATTGACGAGACGACAAATAAATTAAGGCTTTTAGGAGATCCATAACTTTCTTTCTTTCTGTTCCTTTATTCTTTTTGTAACAAGAACTTGTAATAGAAGAGAGAACTTTACTGTTTCTTTGACTTTCTTTGTAACTTCATTCTTTTTCGAATAAAGGTAATCTTTTGATTCTTTTACCTATTGGCTACAAAATTTGTTTGCACAACAGATAACTTGTCATCAAAATGACTTAGTTGTTTAGGTAAAACAGTCCAAGGCTCATCTGCGTAACTTAGACTGCTAATACCGAGGTGATCGGGTCAGGATCACCAGATTTCGGCAGAAGCGCCTAATTGCGCATGCCTAGAGTTTGAGTGGAGGCGGTTCAAGGCTCTCATGCATAACTTGAACTGCACATACCAAGATGATTGGGTTAGGATCATTAGATTTCGACAGAGGCACCTAACTGCGCATGCCTAGTTTTAAGAAAGAAGTTCAAGTGCTCATCTGCGTAACTTGAACAAGTGGAGGCGGTTCAAGGCTCTCATGCGTAACTTGAACTGCACATACTAAGATAATCGGGTTAGGATCATTAGATTTCAGCAGAGGCGCCTAACTGCGCATGCCTAGTTTTAAGAAAGAAGTTCAAGTGCTCATCTGCGTAACTTGAACAAGTGGAGGCGGTTCAAGACTCTCATGCGTAACTTGAACTGCACATACCAAGATGATCGGGTCAGGATCATCAGATTTCGACAGAAGCGCCTAATTGTGCATGCCTGGTTTTAAGCAAGAAAGGTCAAGTGCTCATCTGCGTAACTGAACAAGTGGATGGTTATACTCCTAGTGATCTGAACCAGATGTGACAGTTATTCTGTCATCATTCTGATTTATTTTAGGCATAGTATTTCTTCATAAATTTGCCGTTGATCGGCATCATCATCCTATCGCCATTCTGATTCATTAAACGATAGGCTCCACTAGAGTATACCGTCTCCACAATAAACGGTCCGTCCCACTTGGATTCAAATTTACCCTTAGTCTTGTGGGTTAGAATCATTGGCCTTTTAATAGCCAGAACCAACTCTCCTTGTTTAAAGGTCCTTGTTTAACGTTCTTATTGAACGTTTGCGAGATTTGGGCTTGATACAACTCAATTTGTTGTTGAGCCGTAAGACGTTTTTTATCTAACGCCTCTAGTTCTTGCAATCTTTGCTGATGGCGCTCTTCTGTCGTCATCTTTGTGGCTAAGGTCACTCTTAATGATGGTATCTGGATTTCAAAAGGCAAGACAGCCTCACTTCCGTAAACCAATGAGAACGGGGTAGTTTTTGTCGGGGTGCGAACGGTGGTGCGATAAGCCCACAAGCACTCTCCTAGTTTTTCATCCCAGTCTCGTTTGTTGGAAGAGACAAACTTTCGAAGGAGTTTAATGATTGTCTTGTTGAAAGAATCGGCTAACCCATTTGCTGCCAGGTAATATGGCGTTGAAGCAATATCTTTGATTCTGAACTTATTACAGAATCTTGAGAATCCCTGGTTGATGAATTGCGGTCCATTATCATGTATGATCCTTCGGGGGATGCCAAAACTGTAAATGACATGATACTTAATGAACTTAATCACATCTGTCGTTTTTACCTCTCTTATGGGCACGGCTTCTGCCCATCTTGAAAAATAATCGGTTATTGTAAAGATAAACCGATGTCCTCTAGACGATGGGGGAGTTATTGGCCCTACAATATCCATTCCCCATGTCTCAAATGGCCAACTAGCAACGGTATTGTGCAAGTATTCTCGGGGTTGATGAATAAAATTGGCATGTACTTGCATGCATGACACCGTTTAGCGTATACCATTGTTTCTGTAATCATCTTCGGCCAATAGTATCCCAGCCTTCTTATGCGGTCTCTGAGTTTTGGACCGGGCTGATGAGCTCCACACACTCCATCATGTATTTCCTTCAGCACTTCATCTAATTTCTGTACAAAATTTGAAGTGTACGATCAAAGTAGAATCTCAGGGCCTTCCTCTTTATCAAGGCGGCTTCCTTTGGATCCTCTGGTAGTATCCTATATAAGGCGTAATCTATAAATGGAAATCGCCAATCTCGGGGTTCCAGTATTAAACCTGTCTGGCACACCTCTTTGGTTTGGGATACCGTATCTGGGTAGAGGAGTTCTCTACTACCAATAGTGATGCTTTTAGCTTCACCCGGTGGGATCGCCAATGTTGCAGCTAATGTAGCAAGAGCATCTGCATAGACGTTCTCATTCCGAGATATATGATATATATATATATATATATAATTGTTCAAGATATCATGCTAGCTCAATGGCCATGTGATGATAGGGGATGAGGGCTTCATGTCTGACTTCATACTCACCCGTCATCTGGTTGACGATGAGTTTAGAGTCTCCATATGCCTCTAGATAGTTCACCCCCAGTTGCAGAGCCATTTTTAAGCCGATAATGAGCGCGTTGTACTCCGCCACATTATTCGTGCACGGTTCTGTTAATGAGTAACTGTTAGGCAATATATGTTTATGTGGGGATATTAGCACAACCCCCACTCCAGCAGCAGATCGTCTGGCAGCACCATCAAAGAACATTTGTCATGGTTGTTCTTTGCTAACTCTGTTGACCTCTGTCGTCTGTTTGGAATTGGACCAGATTGGATGATCTGCTAGAAAGTCGGCGATCGTCTATCCCTTCATGGCTTTTTGAGGGACGAAGTGTATATCATATGGTGATAGTAATAATGCCCATTTCGCCAATCGGCAGTTCAAGGATCCCAGTTTTGTCATCAGGATTTTCAAGGGATTAACCCGTGAGATGACATGTATCATTTGCCCTGAAAGATAGTGTCGCATTTTCTGAATAGCGAACACTAGGGCTAAACATTCTTTTTTGATCGGGGTATACCGACGCTCGGCTCTGATCAATGTCCTGCATAAGTAATGGAGGGTGTGTTCATGGCCATGCTCATTATACTGAGCAAGTAACACTCCTAAAGCGTCATCCATGGCCCTTACATATATAAGGAATGGCTGCTCAGGGACCGTTGCCATAAGAACAGGAGGTTTAGTGAGATATTCTTTGAGATCATCAAATATCTGTTGACATGCCTCGTCCCATACGAGAGAAACCCTCTTTTTCATGAGTCTAGAGAACGGCTGGCATCGCCCTGATAAATTGGAGATGAAGCGCCGGATATAGGCTAATTTTCCTTATGACCCCCTTAATTCCTTAAGATTTGCGGGGCGGTGACATTTCACTAATCGCTTTCACCTTTTCGGGGTCAAGGAAAATTTCTTTTGAGGTTATTATGAACCCAAGAAATTTCCCGCTGGACACCCCCATAAAAGACTTAGTGGGATTCATCTTCAGATGGTATTTTCGCATAAGATCGAAGACTGTCCTTAAGTCTTGCAGATGATCTTCTTTATTCTTTCTTTTGACCGCTAAGTCATCCACGTAACACTCTACCGTTTTGCGCAGGTGTTCTTTAAATATGACGCTCATCGCTTGTTGGTAGGTGGCACCGGCGTTTTTCAATCCGAAAGGCATCACCGTATAACAGTATACCCCCAGCGGCATTCTGAAAGCCATGTGCTTTTCATCATCTGGGTGCATTTTGATCTGGTTGTAGCCCAAGAAGTCATCCATAAAGGACATCCTCTTATAATTGCAAGTATTATCAATCATCACATCGGTGATGGGGAGTGGAAATTCATCCTTAGTACATGCAACGCTCAGATCTCGAAAATCGATGCATATCCGGATTCAACTACATCTTATACGGAAATTATGGTACATAGTCTTTTAAAACCATTATATTTAAATAATCCTTTATTACATTTTGGAAAAGCACCTAGATATTGTTCTTTAACAGTCTTAGAACAATACAGAGATACTAAAATAAGAGTAAACAACATTATGGTATCACTTTTAGATAAAAAGGAATTTTCTGAACAAATCAAAGAATTATCTCTTATTTAGTATCTCTCTTCTGGCTGTGGTAGATAGTAGATGGTAGAGGGAGAGAGCTAAGGCAAATCGTCGGTTGGAGAGTCGTTAGTCCTAGGAACAGACTCCCAAAAAGAATATCCGCTGACGACAGTGAGGAAGAGAAGACCGATCTTATACCTATGTCCATTGCGAGAGGTGGACTGCCATGCCTCTGCCTCCCATCGGACTCGGCCCGTCATTGGAAAGTCCGTAGCGACGAAGGAAGAGAGAGCATTGAGCTGACGAAGAAAGAGCAACCGACGATGTCATATCTTCTCCGATCAGAGCTCTGAGAGTAACTCGATATAGACAGATGGGGGAGGAGTCACCTCGATGTCTCATGCATTTCGAGCCTCCCTCAAAAACTGTCTTCATCCCTCGGAGGGAAATGAAATCTGGGCGACGGACCATACCCATAGGCAAATCTGACTCATTGAATAAGCCCGACGGAGAGAAGCACCCATGACATGGATATCTATCTTCTCCAGGGATGGAAGAGAGGGATTTCATAGTTCGCGTACTGACTCCTTCAGCCGAGATCCATTGTCTGGAGACAGCCCCTTCCATGCCGACAGTCAAAGGTCGGGCTTATGACTTACCATCTTCCTTCGTGACAAAGCCTAGCAACACTATGTGGATATAGAAAGGACTGAGATCTAAAGCCGCGCTTCCTCCAGTGGAGCTCCTGGGTCATTGACCGGCACTATAGACGATTTGATAACTCTCGATCCCCTATTCCCCTTCTACCAGGTTACATATTGACACATCATCAATGTCAAATGAATGGATGAATGCTCCGTCGGCTGAATGTGGAGAAGAGCTGCTGCCTCAGTTTTCTAAATCGAAGGTTGAAAGAAGGTTTGGAGAGGTAATTTGGCCATCGTATCTTCCAGGGTGGCCACTCCTCATCAGAAAAAGTCTCTGTATAGTGATCGTCACGTCAGCGCATTCTTACCCATGATTGAGCTCACCCGTCGGCCATCGTCGCTTACTCCGTTGTGTGCTTGACCTTCCCTCTATGAAGGATTTAGATCAAAGATATCTCCCACCCTCTTCAGACTCTCTAATCTCGAAAAGGAATCGATAGGAAGTTGCATCACAGGCAAACCCTGTCGTTTTGTTGATGCCATTCTTCTCTCTTCTGGCTGTGGTAGACAGTAGATGGTAGAGATAGAGAGCTGAGGCAAATCGTCGGTTGGAGAGTCGTTAGTCCTAGGAACAAACTCCCCTTTCACTCCCCTCTGATAGCCAATTCAGACGATCTTTCGGAGAAACAAGTCTGTTGCATCCTAGTGTAGTGGCTAGAAGGAATTCCGTTGATGACGGTGCAGCTCCGTCGGAGGTCGTTCGAGAAAATACAAAGCACTCCGTCTTCGTTCTCTTTTTTATCAACCCATCCTACCCTCCGGCACCAACGAAAGCGATGAAGGTCTACCACGAAGGGAATGACGGCCGTCGTTGGAGATAAACAGTCAATGAGTCTAGGACGACTCGTTCGACGAGGCGTGTGATAGCGCGATAGTAGATTGATCCACCCATATTGTATTTACCATATTCGACGTGACGGTAGAAGTGACCAACACCTTATGATCTCGCTCTCTTTCGAATCCGACGAAAAGTGTAGCTGCAAACCAGAGAATTACCCCGGGATTGATCATCGTAAACCTACCGTCTGCGTTTCCCCATGATAGTGCATAGTAGATCTTCGGTTTGATTGCCTCTCTGAGTTGTTGCTCGCTCTCGACGTCATGCATCCCGACATCAGTGCAACCCGTCACCTAACACGACCTTCACGTCCTACGACGAGAGGATATGAAAAGAGTAGGGAATGGGTTCGGACTCCCGTCGAATGAGGAAAACTATACCAGATTTACATTGTAAAGCAATTCAGGGCTGGAGCCATTGGCAATCCTTCTCCTTCAAGATTTAGGAGACTCGAGATGCCTTGAATCCGGGATCTTCCCTTTCAAAACTGGAAAAGTGCATCGGATTTGCTGGTGGTGAACGGGCTCCCTTCCTGCTTTATTTTCGAATTCAACTGTAATGGAAATGGGGTTGGAGGAAGGAGCATGTCATTCGACGGAGAGGGCGCTCATGTCGAATATGGCATCGACGGGGTCCTGCTACTATGAGAGATTGGACGGCCAGTCGACGCCCTTGCGGTAGAAGGTAGATAATTAGAGCCAAAACCTATTTACCTGACGCCGACACACTAGCTTCGACGAATCCCGATCCGAGGCCAAAGGAAGAATGTGGCCCATCCGTCGTTCTAGATCGTCATAAGCCCTCATCGTTCTCACGACAACTCCCACAGCCTAATGATTCCTAGAGTGATTGGTTCAAATCCGTGAAAGAGGAAGAGAGTAGGATTGAGCGAGAGAGGAACAATATCACGTCAGCTTTATCCCAACCCGAACTCAGCCTCGAACGATTCCTTCGGAATAAATAAGGATCCCACTCCGCTGTGGAGGGGTGGTTGTGCTCTCATGGAGTCGGGCTTTGACGCAACCAGCGTCTGACGAGAAAAATCAACGCTCTCATCACCAGGGCTCTTTCCATCGGCATGCGACTTGTCATGCTCTCAGCACGTCGGATTGGCACCTCAAACTTTCTATCCGCATGAGTTCGATCAAAAGAGTATGGTACTGACATTTAGAACATCCTCCTCCTGTATTCTCATGACCTGACGGTGGGTCGTCTATAGATATAAAGCCAATGATAGAGGAGCCTTCGGACAAAGAGTGTCTATGGTGGAAGGCCTGTTTGGATTGAAGAGTCCAACAATCGTCTATTTTCCTTGTAAACAAGTAAGCAGAGGGTACTCGTGGACCGATTGAGACAGAAAAAAAGAAAGAGCCTTTCCAACAAATTCGCAGACAGATGACCAAAGAGAGAAGAGAGAGCCGTCGCTGACAGATAAGAAGAAAGAAGAGTCCCCTAGTCTGGGTAGTCAAAGGGGGGGCTCAGAAAGCAGCTCTGGAAGAAGGAGCATCGAGCTCAACTAGCCATTGATCGATCGATCAACACTTTTTTTGTTTTCAATCGGTATAGGGTATATATGAATACTTTATCAGAGGTAGAACCTCAAGAAATTCATAATACTAGCATTGACAATAGCCAAGGAGAACATTATGAAATTACTGATGAAGATATTGAAAAACTAAAACTTTCTATACCACATGCAAAGCAAGACGAAGTATATAAACCTCAGTCTAAGTTAAAATCATTATGGTCAAATAAACCTACATATCTTTTTGAACGAATGCAAGGAAATATAGAGCTAAAGGGAGATGAAGACTTTATCTCTATAAAAATACTAAATCTCCATCAGATTGAAAAACTGAAACAAAAATATCCGAAAAAGAAATATCTACATATTGGATTAATCCAGATAAAAATTACTGGTCTATTTAGATCAGGAATAGATACACCAATTATGATAATATGTTGTGATGAAAGAATCATCAATAATCCTCTAAACAGTATACTAGGAGGAGCAAAATCTAATTTAGCAAATAGAATATGTGGAGTAAATATACATCCTGATTTTTGTATCAGCCTATATGACACAAATATAGAAAAGGCTTGCACATTATCCATCAATCTTAAAGGAATAGAAATGCTTTCTGGATCTAAAGTTTTGGGTATTCAATGGGAACATTGCTTAGCCCTAAACGAAACATCTACCTTCAGATCAGTCACACCAACACAATTTATTAAACTCTTTGAAGTTGGAAACGGTAAAATAATCCAACCAAAATTAGTTAATATAAGACATCTAAGATATGATAATGAGATGCAAGTGTTTTTGAAAACTTTAAAACCAAAAGCACAGCTCCCTATTGAAACCTTTATTGCCTCTGGAAATATTATTTCTACTACGATTATAAACCCAAGTATCCCACGAAGTCTTAGTACTTCTGAACACAGAAATACAAATTTTCATTTAGAACCAAATAGACCCAGTACGTCTACTTTTGAAAATCTTGACTCGTGCATGCATGGGTGAGAACTCAAAGAATTCTTGATCAACAAAAGAGGTTACAAGACCAACACATTATACGATTACCAACTAGTTCTTTCGGATTATCAAATGTTGGATCTTGAAATAAAACCCCAGTTACATATATATATTCCCATGACATTATTATTTCCCAATAATACATGCCTTACTTTACACACTCTACTTGATTCTGGCGCTGAAACTAGTCTTATCCAAGAAAAGTTTGTTCCTCCACAATTATGGTTACCACTTGACAAACATGCTACATTACAAGACTTTATGGGCCGACCGGTTCTTGTCACTAATAAAGCAAAGCTCCCTATATCTATTCCAGATATCCATAATAAACAGCATCACTATACTTTCGACTTTGCCTTACTACCCATCGATTTTGATATCGACTGTCTTGTAGGCATGAATAACCTCCGCCATTATGCTTCTTTTAATACACATTATTTTATCTTTGATAACAATCAAATACCTCGGGTTCATTTTCCCATTCCCCTGGCTTCTTCCTTCACGCCAGCCCAGCATGGTGAAAGTCTTATTACAAAACAACATGTTCATACTTATCCTCTCACAATCTTCTCTAATACAGAAGAGATCATTCATCGTATGCTACAACCATTATATTCAAATAATCCCCTATTACATTTTGATAAAGCCCCGAGATATTGTTCCCTAACTATACTCGAACAATATAAAAATACTAATATACGAGTAAACAGTATAATGGTATCTCCAGCAGACAAAGAAGAATTTTCAGAACAAGTCAAAGATCTTTTATCTCTCAAACTAATCCAACCTAGCAAAAGTCCTCATTCTTCTCCTGCTTTTCTAGTAAGAAATCATGCAGAGCAAAAAAGAGGTAAAGCTAGAATGGTTATTAACTACAGAAAATGAAATAGCTACACAAAATTTGATGGCTATTTTATACCTGCTGCGGAGCAGTTAATAAAACAAATACAAGGATCAAAATACTATAGCAAATTTGACGCTAAATCTGGTTTCTGTCAAATAATATTAGCCAATACAGAATCTAACGAACTAACAACTTTTAGCTGTCCTCAGGGTCACTATGAATGGTCAGTAATGCCGTTTGGCCTGAAAACGCTCCTCAAATATTTCAGAAGTGGATAAATTCTATATTTGGACACTTACAATTTGTAGTGGTATATGTTGACGATATATTAGTCTTCTCACCTACTTTAGAAGACCATAAACAACATTTACTACAAGTAGCAAAACTACTACTAGATAATGGAATTATCCTAAGTCCAACAAAAATACATTTATTCAAAAGGGAAATAGAATTCCTTGGAAAATATATAAAGGAAGGCCAAATAGAATTACAACAACACATTTATTCCAAGTTAAAAAAATTTCCTAAAACATTCAAAACTCTAAAACAACTACAGAGTTTTCTGGGATTATTGAATTATGGAAGAAAATTCATTCCTCATTTATCCCAATTAGTTCAAAATTTACAAGAGAAACTAACTACAGAGCAGTCTAAATATAAAATAGAAAATGGTGAACAACCTAGAAGATGGAATACAGATAAAATAGTAATCCAACTTTCTTCTAAAGAAGAAAAGGAAATAGAAAACATAAAAGAATTAATTACCCATCAAACAATATTATACTTTCCTAAAGATGAAGAGTTGGTAACTCTCCAAACGGATGCTTCTGACCTATTTTGGGCAGGAGTTCTAATAGCAAAACAAAAGGAAATTGTTGCCTATACTTCAAAAAAATTTAATAAACCGCAACAAAAATATTCTACTTATGATAAAGAACTGCTAGCCATTAAATTAGCTATTAAAAGCTTAAAAATATACTTGCTTAACAGACAGTTTGTAATTGAAACTGATAACAAAGCTGTATCTCAATTTTTAAAAAAAAGAACAATAAACAATCCCGAAGAAAATCTTAGGAGAATAAGAGTTGCTTTATATTTAGAAATTTACCAATACGATGTTAAATATATTCCTGGTTTCTCTAACCATCTTGCAGATTTATTAACTCGTCCTGAAAATGGACGAAGATCGCCTCAAAAGGCTTAAGTCCATGGCTGAACAAGCCAAATGGACTACTATCAACACAGCCAAGAAGACCCCACCACCAACGGGAGGAAGCAACAAAAAAAAGACACCTGAAAAGGGTGAAAGCAGCAAAACGACCCAGGAAACTGGAGGCCCAACAGCAACCCGGGAAACCGGTACCAACATCACTACCACCTCTACAGAGGAAAAGCCATTCCCCCCTCTGGGAATGACAGTTCTTCCGATCCACAACTCTACTCCAACCTACAGCAACATCACAGCAGCACAAAGGAGGGTTCAGACGGGACAAGCTTCTAGACCCACAGCAGCAGCAGTTGTCAGAGATTGGTACAATACTGATCTCAAGACATCCAATCTAAGCATATATGAGAAATTGAATGGGTGCTACCGCGCCATTCAATCTAATGACTTCTATTCTTCCAAGTATTGGCTATCTCAGATTGAGCAAATGGTGCTCTCTATGTACACTCATTACAAGCAGGAGAAAACAGAGAAGCAATACATTTCAAAGGCTGTCTCTGATCTATGCAACTACACACTCACTGCTCAAAGTTCCGACCTTGAACAAAGAAAGGGAATCTGGTTTCAAGGCTCGTCCCAAGACTAGACATTCTTAAGGAATGTAATTCAAGACTTGGAGATTTCTGATCAAGTATATCACCCTTTACCTGAGTTCTATAAACTTCTGGATCTCTGCAAAATTCAAACAGAGAAAACCAGACAATTAGAGGTCGAAATCACGGTTCACAAGATGATTGGCCTGAATCAACAAAACATGATCCCGATTCCCAGCTCAGGGATTTCTTCAGACAACTAGAAGCAACAGATGTCTTTGCTATCCTTCAAAGGCATGAGCTTATTTACAACAAGAATAATTCCCCAAGAATTATTTCGGGATTTCAAGAAATTCCAAAATGCAGCAAGGCTACTCAGCTTGGTCTTGTTCATGAACTCTTCGTGAATTCCTCTCATCCTGAAGAGTTCCAAGAATACTTACCAGCCATCTGTCTGAAGGGCATTAAAGTCTACACAACGAGATATCAAACAACTTTCTTTTTCCGCATCTGGAGCACTTGGGAAGAAAGAAGATATCTTAAAGTATTTCCTTCTTATCAGCTATGGGAGTTACACAATTTCAACTATGTTCCTTCTCCTACATGTGAAAACTTGCCTGTCCTTGATCTGGAAGAAGAAGCAAAGAAGGCAGCTAGAGAATTCTTTGATGAAGCCTATACAAAGGCCATCTCTGGTGTCCACTCTATCAAGATAGAAGACAACATTCTATTCTATGATTTTATTGGAGCATATGAACCAGTAGAAGGCAAAATTCCCAAAGTCTTGTCCTTTTTAAACTCCATTCAGTTGGGCAAGATTAGTTCCAAAGCTAAAGAAGAATTCTATGAAGACCTAGAAAAGAATGAAGATGAAGACCTTGGCGGAGAAGACAACCATGACCCAGACATTAACGGAGAAGACAACCAGGACCCGGATGCAGTTTTTGATGAAGATGCTCTACAGAACATCATGCAAGATTAAGCGTGGTGGGACCATCTTCTAGACAGACAGGTCACTCAGCACTTAAAAGATGCTCTTTTATCCACCCAACCGACAGCATCTCTAATTATTGTACCAAAAGCTTTGTTTTTTAGCAATCACTCTACCTTTTTTTGTAGCACCTTTAGACTTTTGCAATTATTCTGCCTTTTTACTGTACCTCTTTTTCTGTAAAAGAATCTTATTGTACACAAAGGCTTGATTATAAATAAAAACTTCAGATGAAGGGAGGGGGCAGAGAGCTTTCCCTAACTTTTTTCTTTAATCCTTCTTTTGAATCGTTCTTAGAAAGTGGTGTGAATAAATTGTGAATATTTTATTTGAAAGCTGAAGCAGCTGCTCTCCTGCATCAAATCTGGTATCAGAGCCCTAGCCGGTTCTTCGACCCCTTACTTTTTTTGTAAGTATTCTAACCTAACCATGGCTGGCTAAGTCTATTAGATATGTTATTTTCTTAATTTTCTTTGGTTAATTAGGTAATAGTATCTTACGCCATGAGGTAGGAAACGAATCATGACTGTGCTCTATCTCTCTGAAGCCTGTAATAATGCTTGTGGTTGACTATATATCCGGAAGGGATGCTCAAGTCATTACGGCCTAACTCTAGGGATAAAACCACCCTTAGAGGTTATTGTGCCGGAGAGAATAGGGTCAAAACGATACTATTATCTAACTAATTAAAGAAAAGAAAGGAAATAACGTGTCTAAGTTTATAAAAACTCTTTACAAGAATGTCTAGAGCTTTAGTTTTACCTGAAACATATGATTGTCCTTATAATTTGAATTCTCATGAACATAACATACATCTTCCTAGTAACGGTACTGTTGAACAACAAAATAGTATGCTGAATTACTTAAGCGATCAACTTTATGTAGTCTCTCAAAAATTAACCACTTTACAAACCTTTTTGAATTTTCCAAACTTTTCTTTATCTTCAAAAGAACGACTTGGATCTGTTCGAATGATGAAAACGTCTTCAAAAGGTTTAAAAGAAATTGATTTAAATGAAATCAATTATCAAAAGTATTTGCAATATAAAACTTTATTATCTGAAGAAATAGAAGGAAAAATTGATTCTAAAGAACTTTTTGATTTCTATGAAAAAAATTCTGCTTCTATAAAGTATTTTTCTAGAAACTCTACTTCTGATAGTGAAAGCTATATTTCAGTTCTATGCTATTCTCATGTACGCTCTCAACGATCATGGGTTCTGTTCTCTGTCTTTTCAAAAAGAGATTATTTGCAAGGCTTGCAGAAGGAAGGGTTTCAGACTACCTAGATCTTGCTATACCGAAGACAGGCGAGTGGAAATTCCCTCACCCCTCCTATCATTCTGTCAATTCCATTCTCCTGTCTGTCTGGAGCATTTGCCATCCGACATAGACCTGTCAGCAGAGAACAAATGCCTGTTGTTCTGGCACACAGATCCACGATGAATGGGTTCTTTTGGCAGATATAATGTACTGAGGCTATAGACGTGAGAGATGGTCGCTCACCATGCATCAGAAATCTGGTTGGTAATAACTCCAGCTCTGTAGAGCAGTGTCGGTAGCTCGTGAGGTGCAGAAGATGGACCGTCGCAGGTTCAAATCCTATCTTCGCAAGCCCTTCATCCCCCTTCGATGCGTCGACCTAGGATTTCGAATTCCAGCTCGTCTTCTAGTTTGTATTCTGGATCTGAGTCTGACATCAATTGCTTGGGATTGCTTTTCTTCTTGCTCTCTTTCGTTTTCAATCTCTTTCTTTGGGGATAGTTTTCAGAAAGAGATGTGTGGAGTGGGCCAGAAGGAGGGTGTTAGCTAGCTCAACCAGCAGGGGAAGCGATGTTGCAGGGAATAGGGATTGGGGGTTGGCATCAGCCTACGCAAACAGTAGCCTTGTTGAACGCCCATTCATTGAGTTTCATTGGATCAGTAGCTTCAATGGGACCCCCTTTCCTCATGTGACTGTGGGTTGCACATGAAGGAATAGCAAAAGGGGTTAAAGTGAGAGCATGAGTCTTATCGATTCTGATTAGTTTCTCCTTCTCAGCCACCTCTATCCTCTTCCATATGGTCCGTGAAGTAAGAGAATACATGCACAACCATCTGAGAGGCGACGATATGCGGAGTAGTGGCCAGTCGACCTCCTGAAGATGGGATCTTCGGACTCGTGATCGTGACCAATTGACCCTCATGGTATTGAGAGTCCCATCGACATTCCTTTCCAGAGAAGGATGCTAAGACCTTGACGGATTGGATCGGAGGGAAAAGAAGATGAGGCCCATACGTTTGTGGAGAAGGTTAAGTTGGAGCGAGAGCACTCAATGAGGCCGCGGATCACAAGCTTAGAGTCTCGAGATGTACTATGTCGGTCATCATCAGTCAGTCAAATAAGCGACGCCTTTCTTTGTAGGAATATTTAGATCTGACGAATTGCATATATAGAGAAGTGTGTCGCTTCTCTTCGAGTGCGTCTGCAAAAAATAAGATTAATTATATCCATAGGTTGGGGGACAACCGAATTGATAATTAATATCAAGGTCATATTTGGGACAACAGGATATTTTTATATCTGATTTATGTATATACTTCATAAGATGATTATTTGCTTGCTGTAATTGACAAGTCTTTTTTGCTGTTTCCATACATACTTTTTTTAAGGCTCCTGTATTATGTGGAATTCCTCCTGCTCTAAGATTATTATATTTTTTCTCAATCATGGTATCCCAAGGTAGAGGTAATTTTGAAAAGAAAGCAGTTATCCAAAATTCTTTCTTTTCTAAAGTGTTTACTTCAGCGAGAAATTAAGCGGGGTAGTCTTAAACTATCTGACTTATGACAAGGAATTGTATGCATTGGTTCGAGCTTTGGAGACATGGTAGCACTACCTATGGCCTAAGAAGTTCGTGATTCACAATGATCATGAGTCCTTGAAACACTTGAAGGGTCAAACAAGCTAAAGAAAAGGCATGCTCGTAGGGTAGAGTTCATTGAGACATTTCCATATGTCATCCGGTATAAGCAAGGTAAGGAGAATGTGGTCGCCGATGCACTTTCTCGCAGGTATGCATTATTCTCTACACTTGATGCAAAATTGCTTGGTTTTGAACACATAAAAAGTTTATACATTGATGACCATGAATTTTGTGAAGATTACCAGGCTTGTAAAAAAATATTTGTCGTAAGTTCTTTAGACATGATGGGTTCTTATTTCGAGAAAATAAATTATGTGTGCCTAACTGTTCTTTGAGGGATTTGTTAGTGCAGGAATCCCATGGAGGGGGATTAATGAGACATTTTAGTGTTGTTAAGACCTTAGCTGTTTTGTTGGAACACTTCAATTGGCCATACATAAAACGAGATGTTGAGCGGATTTGTGGCAGATGTGTCACATATAGGCAAACTAAATCCAGAGTGCAGCCCAACGGTTTGTATACTCTTTTGCCTATTCGTAGTTAGCCTTCGATTGATATTTCAATGGACTTTGTGTTAGGATTACCTAGGACTAAACGTGGAAGAGATTCGATTTTTGTAGTTGTGGATAGATTTTCTAAGATGGCACACTTTATTCCATGTCACAAAACGGATGATGCTTCGCATGTTGCTGCATACCTGCGAGAAAGTGCATCGTTCTTTAAATATGACGCTCATCGCTCGTTGGTAGGTGGCACCGGCGTTTTTCAATCCGAAAGGCATCACCGTATAACAGTATACCCCCAGCGGCATTCTGAAAGCCGTGTGCTTTTCATCATCTGGGTGCATTTTGATCTGGTTATAACCCGAGAAGCCATCCATAAAGGACATCATCTCATAACCGCAAGTATTATCAATCATCACATCGGTGATGGGGAGTGGAAATTCATCCTTAGGACATGCAGCGTTCAGATCTCGAAAATCGATGCATGAGACGTCCTTCACCCCAACTTGCGGCCTTCTCTTCTCGTTCCGTCTTTCCCTTTTACTTCTAGGCGCAAGAAGTGCAAATAAGTATACAGTTTGTAAGTAGGAAGTCGACGGTTCTGAAAGAAAGTAGGTTTTTTTTTCATTTTCTCCTGCACTCGTCTAAGTAAGCACTCATTCCTGGCTTTCAGGCTGCAAGCGTCTAGTAAGCGTCTCGTCGTATAATGTGTATTTTTGCATTTACCGTTTGACGCAGGCGGTTCACATAATCCTTCGTCATTTCATTAGTGAGTATGATGTGAACCCCGTCAAGAATAACGAGACCCGCAAAACAAAAGGAAGATCCAAGAATGTCCACGATCAGATTTGGTTGGGAGACCTCGACCCGTTGCTTCAACAAAAACAAGAATCTTGGTATAATTGACCTCAACTCGTTATTTAATGCAAAATAAGAACCTTGGTATAAGGAAGACGCTACAAACGGTAGTGGAAATCCGTTTGATAAGTCGATGATGAAACGCCACGGAAGAATTCCGATAAGTTCGAATAGTCCTTCAAAGAACTAAAGAGAGTAAAACTCACCAATTTTCAGAAAACTATGATGTCCCTTCTATTCCATTAGACGCCTATTTATAGGATAAAAAAATATAAGGAAAGTTTCAGAAATAGAAACAAAACAAAAGGAAACAATCAGCCTCTTAATTTGGCTGATCACACACCCATTATAAAAAAAAGAAAACAATCAGAAATACAAACGAAACAAAAGGAAACAATCAACCCTTAATTTGGCTGATCACACGCCCACAATAGGAAAGGAAACAATTAATTTTGACCGGATTTTTCTAGTAGCTGAATCATGTTGATGCATCTTTGTTGAATACGTGAACCATTCTCAATGGACCTCCACGAATTTGTTTGAGTCCAAATCTCTTGAATCAGCCCATTAAGTGCATCTTTGAACTTCTTATCTCGTACTCTTGTAATCGGCCCAGTTGGAACTTGAACAGGCTTCTTTATGGTCATGTCATTATTTGCATCATTCCCCTTCTCTTGAAAAGGATTTGCTCTCAAATCATCACTTACATCAAAAGGACTCAAATCAGTAACATTGAAAGTAGCACTAACATTGTACTCACTGGGCAAATCTAGTTTGTAAGTATTGTCATTGATGCGCTCTAGAATTTGGAAAGGACCATCCCCTCTTGGATGCAGTTTGGAGCGTCTTTGCGCCAGAAATCTCTCTTTTCTCATATGCAACTAAACCCAATCTCCGGGTTCAAAAATAAACTTGTGACGCCCCTTGTTGGCATGTTTTGCATACTGCTCCGTTGTTCTCTCAATATTGAGCCTTACCTTCTTATATATCTGCTTAACAAAATCAGCCTTTTTCTTTCCATCCAAATTAACACACTCAGAAACAGGTAATGGAGATAAATCCAATGGAGTCAAATGATTAAAACCATAAACAATTTCAAACGGTGAGAATTTAGTAGCAGAATGAATAGACCTATTATAAGCAAACTCAACATGTGGTAAACACTCTTCCCATATTTTGATTTTCTTTTTAATTATTGCCTCAATAAAGTAGACAAAGTCCTATTTACTACTTCGTTTTGACCATCAATTTGTGGGTGACAAGTAGTAGAAAACAAAAACTTGGTACCTAGCTTACACCACAAAGTCTTCCAAAAGTAGCTCAAGAACTTAGCAACTCTATCCGAAACAATGGTTCTAGGCATGCCATACAATCTCACAATCTCCCTAAAGAAAAAATCAGCAACATGCGAAGCATCATCCGTTTTGTGACATGGAATAAAGTGTGTCATCTTAGAAAATCTATCCACAACCACAAAAATCGAACCTCTTCAACGTTTAGTCCTAGATAATCCTAACACAAAGTCCATTGAAATATCAATCCAAGGCTCACTAGGAATGGGCAAAAGAGTATACAAACTGTTGGGCCGCACTCTGGATTTAGCTTGCCTACATGTGACACATCTGTCATAAATCCACTCAACATCTCGTTTCATGTGTGGCAGATAGAAGTATTCCTGCAAAACAGTTAAGATCTTAGCAACTCCAAAATGTCCCATTAATCCCCCTCCATAGGATTCCTGCACTAATAAATCCCTAAAAAAACAGTTAGGCACACATAACTTATTTTCTCGAAATAAGAACCCATAATGTCTAAAGAACTTACCACAAACGTTTTGCTCACAAGCCTGATACTCTTCACAAAATTTGTCGTCATCAATGTATAAACTTTTAATGTGCTCAAAACCAAGCAATTTTGCATTAAGTATAGAGAGTAATGCATATCTGCGATAAAGTGCATCGGCGACCACATTCTCCTTACCTTGCTTATACGGGATAATATATGGAAATATCTCAATGAACTCTACCCAACGAGCATACCTTTTATTTAACTTGTGTTGGCCCTTCAAGTATTTCAAGGACTCATGATCAGTGTGAATCACGAACTCCTTCGGCCATAGGTAGTGCTGCCATATCTCAAAAGCTTGAACCAATGCATACAACTCCTTGTAATAAGTCGGGTAGTTTAAGGCTGCCCCGCTTAATTTCTCGCTGAAGTAAGCAATTAGTCGTCCCTCCTGCATAAGAACTGCGCCTATGCCAATACCTGAAGCATCACATTCAATCTCAAATGTTTTAGAAAAGTTAGGTAAAGACAATAAGGGGGTTTTGGTTAACTTCTCTTTGATTAGCTGAAATACTTTCTCTTATTCTTCTCCCCATCTAAATCTGACGTTCTTCTTGATCACTTCAGTAAGTGGTGCGACTATACTACTAAAGTCCTTCACAAACCGCCGGTAAAAACTAGCAAGTCCATGAAAACTACGAATATTGCTTACACTTGTGGAACTCGGCCACTCTTGGATTGCACGTACCTTCTCTTTATCAACCTGTATACCTTGTGCACTAACAACAAATCCCAGAAATACAAGCTTATCGATGCAAAAAGTACACTTTTTCAGGTTAGCAAATAACTTTTCTTTCTAAAGCACATCTAAAATCGATTTCAAATGTACGACATGATCATCCAACTTTTTACTATAAATGAGTATATTATCAAAATAGACAACAATAAACCTGCCTATAAATGCACACAAAATATAATTCATAAGTCTCATAAAAGTGCTTGGTGCATTAGTCAACCCAAAAAGCATAACTAACAATTCATACAAACCATATTTTGTTTTAAAGACAGTTTTCCATTCATCTCCTTCTATCATTCTAATCTGATGATAACAACTCTTTAAATCAATCTTAGAGAACACACAAGAACCATGCAACTCATTTAACATGTCATCTAAGCGAGAAATATGATGACGATACTTTACCATTATGTTGTTGATGGCTCGGCAATCAACGCACATTCTCTACGTCCCATCCTTTTTAGGTACAAGTAAAACCAGAACGGCGCACGGATTCATGCTCTCCCTCACGTACCACTTCACCAACAGCTCACTTACCTGCCGTTGAAGCTCCTTTGTCTCCTCGGGATTGCTCCTATAGGCTGGTCGGTTTGGAATTGTTGCACCGGGAACAAAATCAATTTGATATTCAATCGCTCGAATTGGTGGTAATCCATGAGGTGTTTCCTCGGGAAAGACATCCTCAAATTCTTGTAAAAGAGAAACAACAGAACTGGGCAAAGTAGGGTCAAGTTCGTTAGTATTTAAAAATGCCTCTTTGTACAAAAATACAATCATCGGCTAATTTGAAAACATTGCTCGCTTAATTTCACTCACTTTAGCATAGAAATTCTTTTGTTTTCTCTCTGATTTTCTCTCAATGGCTGAATTTTAATTTTCTTTCTCTCTCATTTTGCTCGGCAACTCTCTGATTTTCATTCTTTTTCTTTTGCTCACTCTCTTTCTTTTGATCACTCTCCTTTTGCAACCTCACTTGATCTTCATAAACCCGTTTCGGTGTCATCAGCACAAGAGTGATGGTTTTCTGGTTGAGCATGAACGAGTATTTATTGGTGAAGCCATTATACTTAACTCTCCGATCGAATTGCCACGGTCGGCCTAATAGCAAATGTCCAGCTTGCATCGGAATTATATCACACAAAACTTCATCTTCATATTTTCCGATGCGGAATGAAACCAAAACCTGCATATTCACTTTTACTTCGCCACTATCACTCAGCCATTGTAACTTGTACGGCCTAAGATGTTTCAGTGTGGGCAGTCCTAATTTCTCCACCAAGCTTGTACTTGTAATATTAGTACAACTTCCTCCATCAACAATCATACTGCATACATTGTCTTTAACGTAGCACCTATTATGAAAGATGCTCGCCCGCTGCACTTCTTCAACTTCTTTTGCTTGCAATCTTAGAAGTCTTCTTGACACCAACAATTCACCTTGAACCGCATATTCTTCATCATCCACGTCCTCCAATGTTGGCATAGAGTCGATATCGGACTCGTCGTAGGTTTCGATCTCTCTATTACCCCTTATCACCATGACTCTTTTGTTCGGGCATTGACTTGCTATGTGACCCCTGCCTTGACATTTAAAATACTTAATGTCACGATTTCAAGAAGTGGAAGGGTCGGATTTATATTGAGTGCCATGGTTGGTTGTCTCTTGTTTTGGCTCAACTTTAGGTTTTGCAGCTGGTTTCTCCTCTTTCTTCACATGACTCGATTTCCATGGGGAAAAGCCCGAATTATGGAATGCCCGTGTACCATTCCTCCTCTTGAGTTGTTGCTCCACCTTGATGGCCATGTGCACTATATCCTCTACACATAATGCTGCATCTCCAACCTATCTTGAATTTCTTGATTCAAGCCATTCAAGAACCTAGACATAGTAGTCTCTCTGTCTTCTTCGATATTAGCCCGGATCATAGCAATCTCCATCTCTTGATGATAATCCTCTAACTTCGGTTACCTTGTAGGAGCGTTTGCAATTTATTGTACAACTCCTGGTGGTAATGGCTGGGCACAAACCGTTTCCTCATCACTATTTTCATCTCTTCCCATGTCTCTACCGGTCGTTTCCTATTTTGCCGCCTATTCAACACTAACTGATCCCACCACACAATAGCATGTCAGAAAACTTAATGGCAGCAAGTTTTACCTTCTTCATCTCAGAGTAGTTGTGGCAATCGAACACAAACTCCACCTTTTTCTCCCACTCAAGATAAGCCTCGGGGTCATTTTTTCCTTGAAACGCTGGAATTTTCATCTTAATACTATTCAAGTTATTATCTTCCCGATTCCTATCTTCTCTAAACCGCCCTCCATATCTCCTATTACCAACAAATGAATCCTAATTTTCTTCTTCATCAAAAACAACCCCATAATATCTCCATCTTCATCTCTTCCTCCCCGTGTTGAACTCTTTCCCTCCTATGAGAATTATGAGCATCTCCTATGCACATTATGAGCATTTTGTGGCTGCTCAAAACGTGTATTTCCATCCGATCAATCTGCTCATATACCTGCTCCAATTCTAACCTCATCACACACCTCATCTCACTCATCATGGCCTCCATGAGAACCTTTGGGTCAGCCATCCCTGTAGCACCTTCAGTGATACTCTTTTCCTGTTGTGAGACATGATTGCTGCAAATCAAAGTTAGAAAACAAAAAAAAGGAAAAGACCTCACACAGTCCCTCACGTGTTTCACTCAAAGAATGATTCACTCTATTTCACTTGTGTTTCACTCAGTATAATTGATTTTTTACCCTCTAATATGCTCACCACTTTTGCCTTTTTCCAGTCGATAATCCTGTTTCAGTTCTTTTGAAACTATTCGAACAATATTCAAAATTCCAGCAATAATTCACCAAGAACTCATCAAGGGAATTCAGGTTCAAAAGGTAAGAAAATAAGGGATATGGGTGATTAGATTTTCAAAACACAATTCAGCAAAATTTCCATGAAAATTTTTGGTCTTAGGGGTGAGGTGATTTTCAGGCTTATCGGAATCAAAATGGGTAAAAACAAATGAAAATTTTTTTGTCGAATCTTTTTACTCTTTTTTTTGTCGGACCAACCCTTTTCTTTTCTTTTTTTTCGGGATCCCTTTTCTTTATTTTTTGATGATCAGATTCTTTTTTTGCTAATAACATAATAAGATTTTGAATTAAAATTAGAGCAAATAGATTACGATCAAAATAGGGACATAGGGCTAGAACCAATTCGGCCACAACAAATTCGGCCAGATAAGAAAATGAAACTAAATTTAAATGGGATAGGCAAACCTGAGATGAGAAATCCTTGGCTCTGATACCAAATGATGCGAACTCCGTCAAGAATAACGTGACCCGTAAAACAAAAGAAAAATCCAAGAACGTTCACGATCAGGTTTGGTTGGGAGACCTCGACCCATTGCTTCAACAAAAACAAGAATCTCGGTATAATTGATTTCAACCCGTTGTTTATTGCAAAACAAGAATCTTGATATAAGGAAGATGCCACAACCGGTAGTGGAAATCCATTTGATAAGTGGATGATGAAACGCCACGGAAGAATTCCGTTAAGTTCGAATAGTCCTTCAAAGAACCAAAGAGAATAAAACTCACCAATTTCCAGAAAACTATGATGTCCCTTCTATTCCATTAGATGCCTATTTATAGGCTAAAAAAATACAAGGAAAGTTTCAGAAATACAAACAAATCAAAAAGAAACAATCAGCCTCTTAATTTAGCTGATCACACGCCCATAATAAAAAAAAAGAAACAATAAGAAATAGAAACGAAACAAAAGGAAACAATCAGCCCTTAATTTGGCTGATCACATGCCCACAATAGGAAAGGAAACAATCAGTTTTGACGGGATTCTTCTAGAATCATGTTGATGCATTTTTGTTGAGCAAGTGAACCATCCTCAATGGGCCTCCACGAATTTGCTTAAACCCAAACCTCTTGAATCAGCCCATTAAGTGTATTTTTGAATTTCTTTTCTTGTGCTCTTGTAACCAGCCCAGTTGGAACTTGAACCGGCTCCTTTGTGGTCATGTCATTATTTGCATCAGAGTACTGGGACTCTGGTCGACATTTTCGAGGGGCGTGAGGCTATGACTCTGTGATCTGATACGCTTTCCCTGAGCTGCATCGAGCTTGAACGAGAACATGTTCCCCACCTCGAGGACCAAGCCAAAGAAAGGGACCTAACTCTGAGATATGGAGTTCGTCGATCGGCTATTAAAGATAGATAACTATTTGCTAAATCCACTGTGCATGAGAACGTCGTCTGTTCCACTGTGCTTGGCTTACGGACTATGCCTGAGAAGAAAGACAAATAGATATTGGTTTTTGGACGGAGCGTCAAGAGCCCAGAACAGAGGACAGAGAGCTGGCGCATAGGTGAAAGGGGCGTCACGATTGAGTTGGAAAATCCATAGACAGAGATAGCATGCCAGCAAAGAGATAGTGAATCTCTCCTCTTGATATATAGAAGCGATCTTGGAAGAGTCTTTCAGATGTCATGCGTCCGACGAGTATGACTTTTCGAGTGACAAAAGGCATGATGTTGATGCAAGGGGAAGTGGAAGCAAAGGGGGAAATAAAATCCACAAATAAAAAGTGAAAAGAAGAGAAATAGGAATTCAGACCGATATGACGAGCCATAGAGTTGGCAAATCCACTACCCGAGAAGACAGAAACAGGTCTTCATTTGAAAAAGACAAAAACAAAAAAGAGGAGATATTGAATAGGGAAAGCGAAGCTAATAAAAGACATTGATCCTGCCACTTTTCTACAAGTGCATCAACCCAAAACAGATGTGCAGGCAAGTCTATCAGAACGAGAGACAGAGACTGAAATCGAGGTAAGCCAATGGGATACCAAAGGGATAAGACAATCCGATAGAGAGATGTCATTCTTGTGTGCCCGCTCTACGAGCTCCTGTGACTCGAGTCACAGAACCCGAGTGAAATTACAGCATACAAATCGTTCAAATCTAAAGGCAACGATACTGACGGTACGAACGTCGAAGTGTCCTTAAGCATCAAAGCATATAGGGGCAGCGAGTCGGAAGTCGACACTCCAAAAAACGAGAGATTAGCTTACGGTGCGGATCTGCTAACTCGACTAAGAAAAGATATACTCTAAAAAATAAGAGAAAAGACGAGCATTTGCTCTATGGAAAGCGGCATAAGAACAGCCCCCCTACTTTCATTTGCTCCGCAAGACGCATTTTTGAGATATAGTGATTCATACTCTCTCTCTCTTTCGGGAGGTGTCAGGCGTTGGCGACTTAGGCTCTGTCTACCAGACCAATATCGACATATCTCTATTGGGGACTGTGGTATGTCATTGTGCACGTCGGAAAATCTCGTCTGAGTTGAAATGTAAGTCAAGACAGTCCCGTCACTTGCCATGTAAGTCAAGACAGTTCGAAAGGTCAGGAGCAGCAAGCTCTTGATGTAGCAACTTGAGAGGCTTTTTCACAATCGTCGGAGGGAATGAAGAACTAGTCTATCTTCAATCCTTTACGGGATCAACCAAACCCGTTGGTATACCGAGTTTCCCAATAATGTTGCCTCACCCTTTTTTGACGTTTACATACAACGTCTATCGAATAATTCCCATTGTGGTTTTGGTCTTCCTCACTCCGAAAAGAGAAAGATCATCCGAGTATACGGAATTTACCCCTGTATGGTCTCAGTACCTCATTCATCAGTTACACAGATGGTACTCGGTGCATGCATGGGTGAGACCGAACAACATCACAAGCCACTCATACAGGCCCTCCGTCTGTGCTGAACGACGTCTTCCTTTCATCTCCCCATCTGAAAAATACCATGATTGTATCCACTTACCAAATCCACCGTCTGAGAACATGTGCCTACACACACTCAGAACGTCGGGCATAGGGTCAAATCAATATAGTTCAATGCTCTACTCTAATAGCAGCAGCTCACATCCTTCTTTGGTGCAGAATTTGCTGGAGTAGAGCAAGGGCATTATATATGACCCGTTATATCGTAAATTGTCATACTTGCTTACGAATCTCATCTCCAATTTTTCATATATGGGATTCCGACGGATACATCCGGCGGCCGTCACACGTGTGCTCCTGAAAAAAAAAATGTTGATGTACAACCTTCCTCACTTGTTGTAATTGACGTTGGTAATGGAGCAGGCATCACAATCGTCGGAATTAAACCAGCAAATCTGTCTACCCCTTTTTTTGAGTATTCAAAGGCCTCCTCGAGACCTCCTTTGCTACTAAAATGTAGCGCTCCTTCACCTCCGCTACGGTATCCATGAACTAAAGAAAAAGAGTACGCATGTGGGAGCAGCTCTTTTGGGGAGTAATTGTGTTTGGTGGAGTAACTGACAGTCCTTCTCTTTTGAGCTGGTTGTGGACGAGGAGGGATTCGAACCCCCAACACCATATTCGTAGCCATGTGCTCTAACTCTCTGAGCTACAGGCCACACCCCGTCTCCACTAGAGTACCCTAAAAAGGAAGCTCTTCTCAGTCATTTCGTTTCGTTTCGGGTTAATAAGATGTGAAAGCGCATTTCTCTCTATAAGAACAATACGTTCCGAGGTGTGAGGGGTGAGAGAAGAGATGTCATAATTCTAATTGGGGTTTTGAATAAGACGACCTTTGCATTTTTTATTTTTCTCTTTTTTATATTTTAGAAGTAAAATAAGAGGTGTTAAGCTTTTTAATATTCTGGCATTGAGCTTTTTATTATGCCGTAGCCCCTCGTACTCGGACATTGGCTCGAGGCATTTCCTCTACCCTTCTTACCATGAAAAAGCAAGGTCACCTTGCGTCCTTGAACCGATAACAATCTTTCGGGTAATCCAGCCTCCTCCGTCCCTCGGGACTGACAAGGAGTAGTACAGGATTATTCACCTATTGTCCATCGACTACGCCTTTCGGCCTGATCGTCAGGCCTTACTCATCCTCTATGGACGAACCGTTGCGGAGGAACTAGTTAGGTTTTCGGGCATTGGATTCTCACCAATGTTTGCGTTACTCAAGTCGACATTCTCGCTTCCGCTTCGTCCACACCTACTTGCATGGGCGCTTCCCCTTGATGGCGGAACGCTGCCCTACCGATGCATTTTGACATCCCTCAACTTTGGAGATCGCTTAGCCCATTCATTTTTGGCACAAGAGCGCTCGATCAGTGAGTTATTACGCACTCTTTCGACGGGTGGCTGCTTCTAGGCAAACCTCCTGGCTGTGTCTACACCTCTACCTCCGTCTATCACTGAGCAGTCATTTAGGGGTCATCAGCTGGTGATCCGGACTGTTTCCCTCTCGACAATGAAGCTTATCCCCCATCGTCTCACTGGTCGACCGTCAGCCCCTGTAATTTTGGAGACATATCAGGGATTCAGAGTTTGCCTCGATTTGGTACCGCTCTCGCAACCCGTACTGAAACAGTGCTTTACCCCTAAATGTCCAGTCAACTGCTGCGCCTCAATGCATTTCGGGGAGAACTAGCGTGATCTGGGTTCAAGTGGCATTTCACCCCTAACCACAACTCATCCGATGATTCTTCAATATCAATTGGTTCGGACCTCCGCGTCAGTTTCACCCGACGCTTCATCCTAGTCATGGATAGATCACCCAGGTTCGGGTCCATAAGTAGTGACAATCGCCCAATGAAGAATTGCTTTCATTATGCCTCCGGTGGGCTCCCTTAACCGACGCCATTGTCTATGAGCCGCCGGCTCATTCTTTAATAGGCATGCGGTCATAGATCACATTCTCACGGTTTCATGATGGGGTTATTTTCACCTTTCCCTCACAATTGTTCCTCCTTTGCTATCGGCCACCTAGGAGTATTTAGCCTTGCGACGATGGTCCTGGCTTATTCACACGGGATTCCACGTGCCCCATGCTACTCGGGTCAGAGCGTAAACTAGTGATGCTTTGGCTACTGGAATCTCGACATCTAGGGTGCAGCACTCCACTGCTTCGCCTAGCAGCACGACGCGTCGTATTTCTCTCCCACAACCCCGTTTTCACGGTTTAGGCTGCTCCCATTTCGCTCGCCTCCCATACGGGGATCGCTTTTGCTTTCTTTTCCTCTAGCTAATCAAATGTTTCAGTTCGCCAGGTTGTCTCTTGCCTGCCTATAGATTCAGCAGCAGTTTGAAAGGTTGACCTATCGGGAATCTCCGGATCTATGCTTATTTTCAACTCCCTAAAGAATTTCGTCGCTTGCTACGCCCTTCTTCGTCTCTGGGTGCCTAGGTATCCACCGTGATGCCTTTCCTCGTTTGAACCTCGCCCTCCAATTCCAGGCTATGCCATCCTAGCGGTGCTGCTAAATGGAAGGATGCTCCTCAACTTCCATGAATGAGAAATCATAGATCGAACTGCCAAATTGGAAAAATTGGGTGTTATCATAGTATCAGCTGACGTTCACGGGCTAGAGATAAGCGGACTTGAACTGCTGACATCCATCGCAGGGTAAACAACTGCCTCTCAGGCCTTCCTGACTGATTCTACCATAGTGGCCGACGATAGACAATAACTCCCCCCCCGAACACAGCTTACAACTTTCATCGTACTGTACTCTCCAAAGAGCAACTCTTCTCAATCTCAAAAAGTGCTGAGTTGGAATTCCATTCATTCATTTTGACGGATTCGTCATCTTGTGGTTCCAGAGAATCCAGCTACAGGAGAACCAGGACTAAAGAAATCTCTCCCTTGTTCCGCCCGACTCTTTGGTCGTCGACGAATGCTTTGCATTCCTTTCAATCAAAGCTGGTAGGTGGTGGGGTGCTAACAGGTCTGTCGGGTTCGATAGCTCTCCGAATCTACCAAACGTTCTTTGCTAAAAAAAGTCGAACTATCGCACCGAGCGAAGGAGTTGTAGTTCTTTAATCATTCCAGACAAGAAGGTAGAGGAGATTCTTTAGACAAATGTTGTAGTAGTATGTTTTCCAATAGGACAAGACTTGGCTTCGACTTCTAGACCCATGTGTTTTTGACTTACTCTCGTTATGGTAGGCATATGTTCGAACTCTCATGACAAATTGGTGAAAACTAGTCGGCGGAATTCCTCCCTCTTTCAGCGCGAGAAAAAATATTTAGGTTTTACCAATGACTGATAGCGTAAGCAAAATCCATAAAATCTTCACATTTTGAAGTGAATCCCCTTCCCGCTTCATCAACTCTGTTTTTTTCGATTTCTTCTACCATTCCGAAATCCAACAACTGCTTATTGATCGAGTCAATCGGGACTGACTTTCCGTAGCTTCCCTCATTATGCCGAAGCAACCCTTTTTTCTTATTTTGTAGTTCATAAGATTGGTTCAGCTTTTCAGTCTTTCAAAGGTGGCGGAGACCCTCTTCTCTAAACTATCGAACATGACTGACACTCAAAATCATTGAAATTCCCCTACCCATCTTTCTTTTAAAGGGAAGGAAGTAAAGGGGAGGAACAAAGCCTTCGTCGACGTCCAAATAGCTGACAGACCTTTTCCCATGTCAGTGCACCCATCTGTATCCATTTCGTCCAATGCAAGAGATTTTTCTTATTTTTCGGCAGGTTTCTTAATCAGTCTCAAGAGATTAATGACTTTTGTGTGGGGCCTAAAAGCAGTTATATATAGGTCTGGCACTTCATCTAGCAAATGAAAGGTTTTTTTCAACTGAATCAACCGGGCAGGGCAGGCCAGAGGGGATCATCCCCCTTTTGTTGATTCTTCATCTCCTTTCTCATATCTAGACTCTGACGACAAAAACTTCTCTTAAAAGAGAAGCTTATGAAGGCCGTCAGAGCACTTTTTGGTAGTAGGAGGAAGAAACAATAGCTCGTCGGTAACTACTGATTCCATTGCCAGATCAACTTTCTGGGGTTCCACTATAAGATAGACGAACTGGGCTGACGGTGGCTGATGAAGGTGGGCCTGACAGCGCTTGTCGTGGATAACCAGGAATGATCGAGTAGATTATGCTTCTTGTATATGATGCGTCGCTTCATGGAATATCGTTCCAGGCAAGATGCGTTGCGCGGCTACTAGAAGGGGATGCAATAAAAGGAGGTTAACTTGCGTCTGTGATATTGACGTTCCTTTTATTATGATACAGTTAGAACTGGTTGGTTATATATGGACATGCTTCATATGAGGGGTTGGGACTCGTCACTACAATGAGTTTGATGTGGAGAATGTACAAGGATTCGTCTTTCTTTCGTCACGGTAAAAAATGGTTTCTTTCTACTTCCTAGAAAGTATATCATAGAGAAATTTCATCTACTACCCATGTTTTCTTTCTGTGAGAATGTCGTAGGACTCCAGGAATTTGTCGAAGTTGAACATGCTCAAAACATGCCCTAAAGCATTTCGCTTTGATCATTCGACTATCCGCCGAGTGAAACAGTTCCTTGCTAAAGAAAACTGACAGTTCCAATACAACCAAAGAAAGAGATAGATCACATCGTTGGCCAAATGCCAATCTCCTAGTTTGAAAGAGAAAAAGAGTGGAGTTTCGAGAACAAGAATCATATATTTTCTCATTGATTTTTATGAGTAAGAAAAAACTGACGACGCACCCACTACACACCACACACTCAGATGACGGTAGTGGTCCTTCCCCCATCGAAGAGCCACGTATCCAGGATTGACCACATCATCACTCTTTTTATCGACGGTGTGGCCACAGTCTCAATTTTGTCAATCTTGACATATGTTCAAACTTGACAATAGCAGTGGAGACTTTTAGTCCCTCGAAACGTGACTCCCGTCATGAGGTAGAAGACAAAACAGATGGATTCCACGTCGGTACGGTACCGTTCACGTCACGCGAAGGCTCGCTCAGAACACGTACCGACGCTTTTTCTCCGAAAGGAACTAATAGGAGTGCTCCACCCTGATAGAGAAGGAATGGAAACAGCAAGCAGCATCTCTCAACGTCTTCACGGAATTTTTCATCTGAATGACTGAAAATAGAGTGCTGAACGGTATTTGTTTCGGGATTGAAAAGGTCAGCCGATCAGGATCAAAGAAAAGTGGCTAGTGGTGACGCGCCCACTAGGAAGACCCGCCTTTTAGAAAAGATAGATAGAAGGAACGCGAGGAAGAGAGCAACACGAAGAGGAAATCACCCTACTGAAATGGTATCCTCGTACGGACTTGATAACTTCAGCATACGACGGACCCGGGCTGAGACCAGAATATAGAACACATCACCATGACGTATTAGGAGGGGTCATCCCCGTGGTAGGAAACATGTCCAAGTTTCGTCACCGCAAATTATGTGACTAGACTCCTTATCCCTTACCCTGAAAAATACCATGAAAGCCCTATTTTACCAAACTACTTATCAAATAGAATCTGACCTTCTCCCCAGAATCCAACGAAAAATGGGAGGTAAGTGCAAGCTCGAATGAAAAAACAGAATATGTATACTAGTAATACATAAATATGAAGATTTACCATTTTTAAAGATAGAATCGGATCCTTTATTATCCACATCTCTACCTTTAAGCCCTGAAATTACTCCAGGACAAACTTCTAAAGATAACACGTTCGAATATAGAATATATATGAATAGCTTATCAGAAATAGAACCTCAAGAAATACATAATGAAAGTTTAGATAATAGTCAAGGAGAACATTTTGAAATAACTGATGAAGATATTGAGAAATTAAAACTTTCAATACCTCACGCAAAACAAAATGAGGTATATAATCCTCAATCTAAATTCAAATCATTATGGTCAAATAAAAATACTTATATATTTGAAAGAATGCAAGGTAATATAGAATTAAAAGGAGATGAGGATTTTACTTCTATAAAAATATTAGATGCTGCTCAAATAGAAAAATTTAAGCAAAAATATCCTAAGAAAAAATACCTACATATTGGATTAATACAGATAAAAATAACAGGTCTATTTAGATCCGAAATAGATACTCTTATTATGATAATATGCTGTGATGAAAGAATAATAAATAATCCTTTAAATAGTATATTAGGTAGAGCCAAATCTAATCTAGCAAATAGAATATTCGGAGTAAATATACATCCAGATTTTTGTATTAGCCTATACGATAAAAATATAGAAAAAGCATGCACTTTATCTATAAATTTAAAAGGTATAGAAATGTTACCTGGATCCAAATTATTAGGAATATAATGGGAACGTTGTCTAGCTTTAAATGAAACATCTACTTTTAGATCAATAACACCTACACAATTTATTAAATTATATGAAGTAGGAAATGGCAAAATAATACAGCCAAAATTAGTAGATATTAAACATCTCAAGTATGATAATGAAATGCAATTTTTCTTAAAAACATTAAAACCAAAAATGCAGTTACCTGTAGAAATATTTATAGCTTCCGGAAATACAATTTCCACAACAATAATAAATCTGAATATTCCAAGAAGCTTAAGTACTACAAACTATAGAAATACACAGCAACTTTTAGAGCCTAGCAAAGCTAGTACCTCTACGATTGACACTCATATACCAATGGAAGGTAGAACACAACGAATTTTAGACCAACAAAAACAAGAACAAAATATTATACGACTACTATCTTCTTCTATTGGAATAAATTATGTTGGATCTTAAAATAAAATCTCAATTACATATTTATATCCCATTAACTCTTCAACTTTCTAATGATAAACTAGAACTCACAATTCATACTTTAGTATATTCAGGCGCTGAAACAAGCCTTATCCAAAATAACTTTATACCACAGCAACACTGGATTCCTTAAGATAAACAAGCAAAATTACAAGACTTCATGGGTCGCCCCGTTCATATTACCCATAAAGCCCGACTTTCAGTTATTATTCCTGATATACATAATCAGGAACATCATTATACCTTTGAATTTGCTTTGCTTCCTAAAGAATTTGACATTGATTGCCTTCTTGGCATGAACAACTTACGTCATTATGCCCCTTTTAACACTCATTATTTCACTTTCGACAATCATTCTATTCCTCGCGTCCCTTTTCCTATGGCACTTGCTCCTCATTATACGCCAGCACAGTGTGGTGAATCTTTATTACAAGCCACAACTCAAACTTTTTACACATATCCCATTGCTCTTGCAAACGACACTGAAAGAATTATTCATAGTATGCTAAAACCCTTATATTCAAACAATCATTTATTACATTTTGAAAAATCTCCTAGATATTGTTCTATCGAATTACTTGAACAATACAAAGATACTAAAGTTCATGTAAACAGTATAATGGTATCTCCTATGGATAAAAAGGAATTTGCCGAACAAATAAACGAATTACTAGAATTAAAATTAATACAACCTAGTGTAAGTCCACATTCTTCACCTGCTTTCATGGTAAGAAACCATGCAGAGCAAAAACGAGGAAAAGCTAGAATGGTAATAAATTATAGAAAATTAAATAGTTATACAAAATTTGATGGTTACTTCATACCCTCTGCAAAACAATTAGTTAAACAAGTTCAAGGAGCAAAATATTATAGTAAATTTGATGCTAAATCAGGATTCTGGCAAATTAGATTAGCCAACAAAAAATCTATAGAGCTAACAGCATTCAGTTGTCCACAAGGACATTACGAATGGAAGGTAATGCCTTTTGGATTAAAAAATGCACCACAAATATTTCAAAAATGGATGAATTCTATATTTGGACATTTACCATACGTAGTTGTTTATATTGACGATATACTAGTATTTTCAAAATCATTAGAAGAACACAAACAGCACTTATTACAAGTTGCTAAGATACTATTAGAAAAAGGAATTATACTTAGCCCAAAGAAAATTAGTCTATTCAAAACAGAAGTGGAATTCCTAGGAAAATATATAAAAGAAGGACAAATAGAATTACAACAACATATATATACAAAACTAAAAGAATTTCCTAAAACTTTTAAGACATTAAAACAGTTACAAAGTTTTCTTGGCTTACTTAACTATGGTAGAAAATTCATACCTCATTTATCAGAGTTAGTGCAAATACAAGAAAAATTAAAACAAATACAAGCCAACTATAAACTAGTGAACAACCAAGACGATGGAATACTGAAAAAATATCAATTCTATTATCTTTAAAAGAAGAAAAAGAAATTGAAAATATAAAAAACTTAATAACCAAACAAACTATTCTTTATTTTCCACAGGAATCTGAGTCACTAACACTCCAAACTGATGCCTCAGATTATTTCTGGGCAGGAGTATTAATAGCAAAACACAAAGAAATTGTAGCCTATACACCTGGAAAATTTTCTAAACCACAGCAAAATTATTCTACGTATGACAAAGAATTACTAGCCATTAAACTTGCTATAAAAAGTTTAAAAATATATTTACTATATCAAAATTTTACAATTGAAACTGATAATAAAGCAGTAGCTCAATTTCTTAAAAAAGAACTATAAATAATCCAGAAGAAAATCTGAGAAGAGTGAGAATTGCATTATACTTAGAAATTTTTCAATATGATGTTACATATATTCCTGGTTATACTAACTATCTCGAAGATAATTTAACTCGTCCAGACGATGGACGAAGAACGTCTTAAGCGACTTCGGTCCATGGCTGAACAAGCCAAGTGGATCACTGTCGGCAACACCAAGAAGACCCCGCAACCGGGAGGCATCACCAAAGAGGACAAGCAAAAGAACCTGAAAAGGGAGGAAGTTCAACTACCCAAGAAACTGGAGGACACTCTGGAGGACACACCTCAGCCCCTACAACTTCTGCTTCTACCGAAGCCAAATCATTTCCACCACCAGGCATGACTGTACTACCAGTCCAGTCACCCTCTTCTACACCATCTTACAGCAACATCGCAGCAGCTCAGAGAAGACTGCAGCCCAGCAAGCCTACAGCAGCAACAGTAGTTTGGGATTGGTACAATCTTGAACTCAAAACTGCCAATCCACACATTTATGAACGGTTGAATGGTTGTTACCGCGTCATTCAGTCTAATGATTTTTCTTCTTCAAAGTACTGGCTTTCTCAGTTAGAGCAAATGGTACTTTCCATGCTCTCTCACTACACTCAGGAGAAATCCGAGAAACAAGATATAGTAAAAGTCGCAACAGAGCTGTGCAAATACACTTTGACGGCACAGAGTTCTGATCTTAGCCAAAGGATCGGAACATGGTTCCAGGGCACTTCCCAAGATCAACAATACTTGAGAGAAGTTGTACAGGATATGGAGATAGCCGATCAGGTATATTATCATTTTCCTGAATTTTACAACCTTCTTGATCTTTGCAAGATTGAAAATGAAAATGCCAGACAGTTAGCAGCAGAGTTGACTGTCCACAAAATGATCGGCCTTAACCAACAAAATATGATTGGAGATTCTCAACTTAAAGACTTCTTTCGAACATTGGAGACCACTGACATCATCTCCATTCTTCAACAACATGATCTTATTTGGAATAAAAATAATTCCCCTCGAATTATTACTGCTTTCCAAGACATTGGCAATTGCAAAAAGGCCATACAACTTGACCTAGTTCATGAAATTTTTGTCAACACTACCCATCCTGAAGAATATCAAGACTGTCTTCCCCAGCTTTGCACCCAAAGCGTAAAAGCATATTCCACTAGATACCAGACTAGCTTTTTCTTCAGAGTCTGGAGTTCATGGGAAGAAAGGAAATATTTGAAGCTTTATCCTTCAGTACAACTATGGGAGCTTCATTCTTACAATTATACTCCTTCTTCAGTATGTGACAATCTTCCAGTTCTAGATCTGGAAGTTGAGACAAAAAAGGCTGCCAGAGAATTCTTTGATGAAGCCTATGCCAAAGCCCTTATTGGAGCTCATTCTATTAAAATTGAAAATAACATCATGCTTTATAATTATGTGGGTGCCTTTGAAAATTCAGAGGTAAGAGTTCCAAAAGCCCTAGAATTCCTATCCAGTCTACAACTGGGAAAACAGGGTGCCAAGGCAAAAGAAGAATTCTATCAGGACCTAGAAAAGGCCGAAGTTGAAGAGTCTGGAGGAGAAGAAAATCAAGATAATAATGTCGAGGACGTCATGGATGACGGCGCACTCCACAATATTATGCAGGATTAAAGCGTGGTGGGCCCATGCTTGCCGACACCACTGGATTCATCCTTATCCTCCCTCACGGACCAACAGAAGACAACACTACCATCCAAACCGCCCAGCCGACAACTTTTTTGATTATTGTACCCTTTATTATTATTCTAGTGGCAATTATTGTACTGTCTACTGTAGCCACAATTATTGTGTATTCCTGTACTAAGATTCCTTCTTATCTTACTGTATGAAGAAAGGCTATAAATAAAGATTGAAGGAGAATGGCAGGGGCATCGAGCTTTCTTGCCTTTCCTTTATTAATCTTTCCTCTTCAGTTCTTAAAGTTTGCTTTTAAATTTTGTGAATAGTTTAGCTGTGAGCATTACCTGGGGAGAACTGGTATCAGAGCCTTGTTACTGGTGCACATACTTGGTTTTCTTCTTCCTTTTTTTGTAAGTATTCACTAACTTATGTCTAGCTAAATTGGTTAGACGTGTTATTTTCTTAATTTCATTAGTTGTTTAGGTAATAATATCCTACGCCATGAGGTAGAAAACGAAACATGGCTGTGCTCTCTCTCTCTGAAGCCATGTAATAGGCTTGTGGTGGACTATGTCCAAAAGTGGACAGAGAAGGTCCTTGCAGCTGAACCCTAAGATGAAAGCCACTCTTAGAGGTTATATGTGCCGGAGAGAACAGGGTCAAAACGATATTATTGTCTAACCAGCTAACGAAAGAAAGAAAATAACATGTCTAATTTTATAAAAGTTTTTCAAGATGTCCAGAGCTTTAGTTATTCCTGAAAATTATAACTGCCCTTATAATTTGAATTCTCATGAGCATACGCCAAATTTTCTTCAGTCCTATCCAAGCTCGCTTTTGCTTAATCTTCGTGGAAGAAGTGGTTCACCATCCCCCCATCCAGGAATCCTACAAAATTATGAAACCTGGCGACTGCTCGCTCTTTGATTAGTGATTCACCAACCACTAGATCGATGAAGAATCTCTCCAATATATGCTTTTTGATAGTGATTCACCAGCCACTACATTCAGGGATCCCACCTCATTCTCAAACATGGTGGCTCAGTTGATTGGCACTCCTATAAGCTCATCCTGCATACAAATTTTGGGGGTATGAAGTCTTGCATCCTACAAGAACATTTCTTCCCTTAAACCTAAGCGTAAAATGGAAGATTGTGAGGCGTTTTCATGCATAATAAAAAAGAAGAATTAGATTTTAGAAATGATAGACTCCAATAGATGCTCATCTATTGGAGAGCACCTGGCATACACCCCAGCCCTGATCCAAAAAGGACAACAACAATTTCAGGAGACAGACGTCTTTTCTGTTCTGGCTGTTGAGCCGAGAATCCGTTTTTTGGTCTGGATGGAGAGAGGAATCATTCAGAGAGCTGCCTTGATTTTGAACAAAGTCTTTCGTACATTTTTGATACAAAACGGAATCCCCCGTATGGATGGGTCCTATCAAAATAGTATCCTCGAGTGCCTCTGAGGGGCTTCGGGGATTTCCTCCGTTGACTCCTTTCGCAACGACGAAGTCAATTTCATTGATTCTTTGGTCATTTCAGTAGGCTATATCGATTGATAATCAACCCTGAGATAAAGAATGGAATGTTCATAGCTCGACGTCTAGGGATTGATGGAGTGCCCTGAGAGAAAAATGAGCGAAGGTGAGCTTCAATCCCCCCATTACCTATACTATTACCAAAGTAGCAAACGAAGGCGTCAGCTAGTTCAGTAAGGACAATGAATGGTACCGCTCAGGCCCAATCCCATTGTGCCTGATCCCACTTCATCAGCACAAGATATATACTAGAAACAAGAAGTTGCTATGCTTTTCGTATATCGGCATTGAAATAATCTTTCCCTCGTGTTCGGCTATAGATGTGATTCATCATTTCGGCTTTTGAACTATAAGGAATGCTATGCTTTATAACATATTACTATGGAGGTCGGAATAGGGCTGCCCCTGCTCCAACCTATGCCGTCTGTTACCTTCTCTTCTATAGGTAGGCCCTGATATCGAGATGCTGTGGCATAAACTGGTTTTGGATATGAATCGTCTAGCACTGGAGCTACTAGTGGGCTATTCACTGGTTTGGATTCAAATGCCTTTCTTTACCTTTCTTTCTGAAGCCTCCTCCCCTATTGCGCTTACAGTGCAGCTAGAACGACTAGACAGTTCCGTGCCCGTATCTGCCGTTACGGGTGTAGCTTGTTCAGATGATGGGTCACCCAAAAAACTGCAAGTGAAAAATTATGATATTTCTCATCTGTACTAGATGGTACCGAACAGGAGCAACTAAATCAATTGGATCAAGATCAAATAGCCAGTCATCAAAAGCCCATCAATAATCAACCCTTCCCGATGGGGTGGATCTATCCTAACGGAACAAATTCTTCACTACCTAGAGTGACAAACTTCTATCAGTAAAGGCAAGTGACGCGTGAGAAATGGTTTTGATCATTTCATTACAGCCTGGTCCGAACAACCTACAGTCGAAAAGGTGGAGCAAGAGAGTACCTATGAACGAAGAATGCAGATCAGGGGCCCAGCTAACGCGTGAAACACTCCACCTGGGGAGTGCAGTCGCGACGACCGAAACTCTAAGGACTTGATGGGGGCCTGCATAAGCGGTGGAGCATGTGGTTTAATTCGATACAACGCGCAAAACCTTACCAGCCCTTGACATATGAACAACAAAACCTATACTTAACGGGATGGTACTGACCTTCATACAGGTGTTGCATGGCTGTTGTCAGCTCGTGTCGTGAGATGTTTGGTTAAGTCCTATAACGAGCGAAACCCTTATTTTGTGTTGTTGAGACATGTGCCGACAGAGAAATGGCAACCGAAGTGAGCCAGGTAGCCGAGTGACGTGCCAGCTCCCCTACGTCAACGTCGAGTGCCAGCACGTAGCTGTGCTTTTAGCAAGAATTTCACCATTGGGAGTCGGCGCCTTTTGAAGCAATTTCACCATTGGGAGCCGATGCCTTTTGAAGCACGTCTCACATGTTTTGCAAACCGAAGTCGTGTTGTGTCACTCGTTCCCCACAGAGACCTACCTCTCATGACGTCAGACGTGCCAGTGACCATAACGATTTGTTCATGCTTGGTTATGACAACGTCAAGGTAGCGGCGGAGGAAGACTCGACATTCGGAAAAAGCGAGCTGCCCAGTGGTGTGGTACGTAGTGGTTCTCGTACGCGCCCCGCTCCGAAACAGAGAAAGACGGTGCATGCCACACTCACGAGGGACTGCCAGTGAGATACTGGAGGAAGGTGAGGATGATGTCAAGTCCACATGGCCCTTATGGGCTAGGACACACACATGCTACGATGGCAATGACAATGGGAGGCGACAGTTTTTTCATAAAGCAGAATTAATCTGGAAAGCTTTGCTTGTTCTCTGCAACTCGAGAACATGAAGTTGGCATCGGTAGTAATTGAGGATCAGCATGCCGCAGTGAATACCGGGGCCCTCTACACACCGCCCATCACACCCTGGAGTGGGTTTCGCCCGAAGCATCGGACCGACGAATCACCCATGACTTCTGTGTACCACTAGTGCCGCAGACGACTTTTGGTAGTCTTATTGGTGCATGCCTCGGTGGGGTCTTTGACTAGGGTGAAGTCATAACAAGGTAGCCATAGGGAAACCTGTGGTTGGATTGAATCCTGAGCGATGGAAATGCCCTCGCCTACTTAACTAAACTGACGGACCTGCGACGCAAGGCAACAGATGTGTCATGTTGAAAGTCGACGTCTTCCATTTTTCTTCATCGTTCATCAATTGGAAATCAAGACAAACCGGGCACTACGGTGAGACGTGTAAACACCCGATCCCATTCTGACCTCGATATGTGGAATCGTCTCACGCCATATATACTAAAATTGTTCGGGAGACATCGTCAAAGCCCGGTTGTCGAATTCCTTCTTTTCTCTTCTTCATATACTGGAACGACTTTCTTCTGCAGCAGAGAAGGCGGATCATGAGGAGAAACAAAGGATTGAAGTCATTTTGTGAGTCAGTCAAAATTTCCGGATGGGCGTAGCGAGCGCCTTTCCTTGTGGAGCAGCTTTTATTCGATAATTTTTTCTTTTCTCACTGTCGAATTCCTATACTTTCCCATTTCTTTTATTTCGGAGGTCAAACTTCCGTTGTTGCTATCCACAAGTTCCACCAATAGATGGAGGACCGTCATCAAAAAGAAAATTTCCTTGGGTATAAGAGGAGAGATTTACGAAAATCTCTCTTCTTCCATTACCTTCCTTTCGATTATCCCAGGAATAGGAGTCAACAATCAAAGCGTCATAATGAGCATCTATTGGAGTCTATCATTTCTAAAATCTAATTCTTCTTTTTTATTATGTCATGAAAACGCCTCACAATCTTCCGTTTTACGCTTAGGTTTAAGGAAAGAAATGTTCTTGTAGGATGCAAGACTTCGTACCCCCAAAATTTATATGCAAGATGAGCTTACAGGAATGCCAATCAACTAAGCCACCATATTTGAGAATAAGGTGGGATCCCTGAATGTAGTGGCTGGTGAATCACTCTCAAAAAGCATATTTTGGAGAGATTCTTCATCGATGTAGTGGTTGGTGAATCACTGATCAAAGAGCGAGCAGTTGCCAGGTTTCATAATTTTGTAGGATTCCTGGATGGGGGGATGGTGAACCGCTTCTTCCACGAAGATTAAGACAAAAGCGAGCTTGGATGGGACTGAAGAAAATTTGGCTAATGAATAAAAAGGTCAAAGGGTTTCTTCTCCACAGAGTAAAAGGTGGTTATTCAGTAGCCATCGCAGGTTTCCTCACTTTTCATCCGTTCTATTCTCGTATAACTAAAAGTACCACGAATGATCGATTCGCCGTCTAGAGCCTCCACCCCATAACGATGAATATTGTGGTGTTATAACAGCGGCAGATCAAAGAAGAATTTTCTAAGTAAAAAAAAAGAAAGAGATAATGTTTCTGACATCTGAAGCCCACTGTCAATCCATTCTTTTGTTGAGGGTCTGGCACGTCATTCCATCCCAAAATTTACATAGCGAAGAAAGGCTCATGCTCGAATGCATGACTGCGGAGCGCCTATCACTTTTTTCCAGCACAGCACTCGAAAATGTTGGGTTGGGATAGCAATGACAACTGAAACTAGAGAGATGAAGAATGGAATTGAAAAGGGCATAGTTTGATGATAACAGAATAGAAGACCTACCAACGAGTGAGTGGCGAATTATGTCGAATGGTGACAAAGCCTGACTTCATGAAATGCGGCACGACCCACGAGGTCCCACTGTCTTTTTTTTCGACATATTATTGGTGAAGCCTGGCTTTCCTCCCTCTTTTCACTTCCACACAAAAAAAGAAAGACAAATTGCATATATGATATTATGGTTAGCTATTTTCCCGAAGATACCAAGTGGAGGAACAATTGAGCGGTGTGTCACCCTCCTGAGCAGTATGAAGCCCGTAGACAATGGCTTTAGCAAGATACTTTGATTTGACGACAATCTCGTAAATGAATGCAGCTTCATGCTTTAGCTGCATTCATTTCTTCAACTTAACATGCATAGAATGGAAGGGCTGACTCCCCAGCATCTCGTTCAGAATCTTTCCTCTTTTGGGCAGTGGACGTGTGAATTCCTTTCGACATATATCGGGAGGAGGGAAGGACTGACGACGATATATATAGGCTCTCAAAAGCCATGAAATCTCCCTACCTGCGGCCTATCTGTGAAGCAGAATTTACTGGTTGTGTTTTTTCTTGAAGAGTGGTTTCGAGATCCAGTGGCGGAGGTAAGTGTTGTCCTCGAACTCCCAGCTAACTCCCCATGTTGATTCCTTCTGTTGTGCCTGCCAATTCGATGACTCCGAAAAAACGTGGCATCGGCTTCTGACTGTCGAAAAAAGGGCCGAGGACAATTTCGGGGGAGAATATCTAATAAGCGGCTAGCCGACATAACCAAAAGTCCCCAGCGTTGAAGAGGACCCTAGACCAAAGAAAAGATATATCTGACTATCGGTTACCTTTCTAACTACCAAAAGTGGAAGGGCATACTCGGAGACAGTGATCAAAACGGACAATCTCTGTTGAATGACTAGCTGACTTGACATGGCGAATGCTTATTCATAAATCTTTTCATCCACTGAAGAAAATGCAGAGTTTTCAGTGTCATGAAATATTTTTCGTCGGTTTGATGCCCAACGCTATGGCTTTCAACAGAGGTGCGCGCATTCGCCACTCGTATTGGGTAGCAACCAGATCTCCTATGGAAAGAAAGTCAGTCAGCGGGTGGAACAATCTAAGCAAGCAAGCTCGTCATATGCCTCAACAATCGCTCCCTTCCCCTGCTGAGTTGGTTCCTTCCTTCCCCTTTGACTATTTATTCTTTTGGTGCTTCCTTCCCTAATGGAAGGAGCTCCCGCATCTCATTGTTGACAACTTCCGACGGATTTAAAGACTCTCTATTGAGATTGCATCCAACGAAAGATGCTAACTCAGGATCAACTGGCCTGTTTGACCCTTTTTTTCAACCCATTGATACATTGCATGCTTCAGATCTGTAGGATAGAGAAGGAGTTCCCACTTCTCATCCTTTTTCGATGGTAGCCCTTACGCATAGAGATTCCCCACTCCTTTCCCCCTGTACCTCTTCAAAGAGAGTAGGCTCCTACACTCGGATCTTACACTTTGGAGGTCGTCAGGTCATCGGAAAGGGCTCCCATTTCCCTATTGGGATGAGTTTCAGCTATTGCTTTCCAATCCCTGACCGGCCTACGCTCTTTTTGTTTCCGAGCCCTCAATGCCCTTTCCTTTTTTTGATCGAGTTCGGAAGGACACTTCCTAAAGCGAGTGTCAACTATAGATCTCTGACAAAAGACCCGTGCCCCCTCTTGTCGAGGAAAAGAAGGGATTTCGTGACCAAGAGGACCGACGGGTTCAGTTCAGATGATCAGTGAGACCAAATGATGAAGACGGGATTGACATCATTGCTTAAACTGTTGTTTTCAGACTTCGATTACAAAGGAAAAGATCAAGCAACAATGGACAGAGAGGGAACAACTCTTCCTCTTTTTGGATTTCGAGTGAGCAAGTCTACAAAGAAAATGACAGTCTGCCTGTCAAAGTGCAGTACGGATATGGAGCCAGTGAGCTTTCGAACCCCACTCGTGTCTTCTAGCCTTGTGAGCAGGCTAGTCGAGAGAGAAGAAGCTTCTCGCCTGACGTGAACTATGAGAGTCAGTCTCTCATTTAGGAGATCAGCTCAAGTGATGGTCATCCTATTTAGGATTGGAGTGGTAGTATAAACATATACTGAGTCTTTCGGGGCTTCCTACCGTCGATTTAGAGTAGGGGAAGAGGTAAACCATATTGTCACCTTCGAGCATAGAATCAGACCAAGGAGAAGGGTTTTTCTGGAAAGCTCTGTCACTTCTGACAAAATACAGTTTGATTTCATCGTTTTCATAATCCTCTCTCCAATCTCCATCATCCCATCTATGTTCTTCTCATATCACCCTTAAATTCTATTATTGTCTGTACACTCACCCTTTTGCAGGTCTCTCAAGAATTATGCCAAACACCAAGCCATCAGAGTCCCAAAGTTCGGAGGGAGTCTCTGACATAGGTATCAGAGCACGGTCAGTCCTCTCTTCCATTCTCGTGAGACCCGATCCTCCCATACACCCAAGCTTGGGGGAGTTCAAGGCTTTGAGGGAGTGAAAGGACTATTACACTAGCAAGATGGAAGACCTGAAGGAGATGTTCAAGAGAATGGACTCTGATCAGGTTAGCGATAAGGAGCTGAAGGTCCTGGTTCTGGATCTACATTCCAGATCTCATGCGGAGTCGAACAATCGCAATTTGGCATCTCCGTCTTCAAGTGGAATCTTGGGGTCAGGACCTAGCTGGGAAAATGATAGCAATCAACCTAAAGAGGAGCTGATACGGACCACACCACCACCCTACAATCCCAATCAACCTCCTGGTGGTGGAGGTGGAGAAATGTATGGGTATTCAGCGAAGAATGGTGTTACCAGCCCCGACTGAGGCCTGATTTTCCCACCTCAGGGAAGCAGGTGCACGCTTGGATATAACGAGTAGAGCAAGTTTTTGAATTTACACTATTGGGGCTGACCAGCAAGTCTGAATGGTGGTGTTGTACTTAGATGAGGCTCCGTTGTAGTAGTATAGATGGAATGTAGGAAAGAAGGGTCATCCCTTAACTTGGGAAGAATTCGAGTTGGGATTGGTGTCCATGTGTGATCCTTCTACCACCATCAACTACTCTAGAGAGCTCTCCCAACTGAAGAGGGCATGTCATACGATGAATATCAGTGCGAATTTAAGCACCTATCGTACCATGTCGATGGACTTTCGGAGGATTTCTTAGTTTGTTGCTTTGTGAGTGGGTGGCTAGAGGTAGTCAAGTTCTGGCGTAGAACCCACGACTATGCCTTAGGCCATGAAGTAAGCTATAATAGAAGAAGACAAAGTTGCTGCCATTAAAAGACCTGGTGTTCGCCATAAAAATTGTAAATACCGCTCTATTGAGATTTTTCAATAAAGGATTACAATTCAACTGTTTTCCGTTTACAGAAGATGAGGAAAATGGATTTCCTCTTTATTTAAAGTTGGGTTCTGATGTAGCAGTGGAGGACGATCCTGCTCTCCGTTGACACTTCGTACAATCTCTCTCAGTTGGCTGGAAAAGAAAGGCTCTGACTCTTGATCACAAGGGATAATTTGAGAAGAAGATGATCGATCCTTTCTCTTTCGTTCTCCCGCCTTTTATAGGGGTCTAGGACAACGTCCCGCCTCATTCGTTCGACCGTTAATCCACTACTCAAGAAGTGTCGTTATATTTGTTAGGTGGTTGCTCCCACGATCGAAGTAATGCTTCGCATTCGTTTGGCAGTTAGCTCCATGATCCGAAGTGGCAACTCCTTTGTTCAGGTCGGGTGACTTTGTATTAATCCTCTATCCAGAAGGTATAGGTAGTATCGCGAATCTCAGTTTTAGATTTGCGAACCTGTTCTATCATAACTGGGTCGCGAACCTCAATCTTTAGATTCGCGGATCTGCTGAGTTGCGGATCTCCAACCCTAAATTCGCGGATCTGCTTTGTTTTTCAGAATTTTTCGCCGACAAAATCCCCTTCAAAGTTTCAAAAAACTCATGATTATTTGAAAGGTTTTGGAATACCATGGATATATATTCTGTATTAGAATCTCAATTTTTCATTTTTCTGATAGTACAATTCTGTTTTAGAACTTTCTTCAATTGAGGTCAGCATGACTCTATCTCAATATCTTGAAATCCCATTTTGAAAAGATCATGACTCTGTATTAGCGCCGTGAATTTACTGCTTTCGAAGGAAAATGCGACTCTGTATTAGCGCCACAATTCTCAATTCTTGAAGCATACGACTCGGTGTTAGGACCGCGAATACGACTCTGTATTAGGGTCGTGAACTTCTCTTTTGGTTGCAAAAAATCCGGAAGGCGGTTGCTTTATACGGCGTTGGAATTGAGACGTTCTCTTAGCCGTATTAAATGAAAAGGTACTAACGAGATTCAGGCCAGAGATCATGTCTATCCGAAGATCTCGGCCGTCAAATCATCTGCTATATAACCACGATTTCATGAGAGTGGTCATTCTTATCTCGAGAAATTTGAAATCCAAGTTTTCCTTTAGAGTTCTTCAGACTTCTCGTCTTCAACCTCTTCTAGCTTCCGATTCTATTCGTGAAGGATTTCTTGAATCCGCAAAAGATGCCAAAGAAAGCTTCTTCCTCCGGTGCTGCTGCTAGTGGTCATCAAAACTCTCAAGCGACTTCTAATTCGATGGTGGTTCGACAGAAACCCTTAATTGGAGGTAATAATAATAATAATAATCTTCGAAAATCAATCCCTTTCTTAGAGATTTTTTTTTTCTTAAATATGAATTTCCTCTTTGCAGTTGATTATGCTTTGAATCCTTGGCCTAAGAATCATTACTTTGGATACTCGGGAGGCTATGATGGAAAGAAAGAGTTTAGATTCGGCCAAATTTTCCCGCATTGCACAGCATCTAATAGCCAGGAGAGAGAGGATAAAATTCTTCATCCTACTCATTCAATATTGCGAGAACTAATGACCAATGCATCTTTTGAAGAAGATGATCGGTCTTTACTACACAAACCCACCTTTTTGTTCGGAGACCATATTCCGGTGCCCGATGGTGGTTTGGAAGATGGAGATTATAAATGGCTCCATCAAGTTGAAGGTCGTTATTTGTTTCTCCCCAACATGGAGAGGTCCTATCCATTCTTATTCTTCCAATCCCTTTCTGTGCCCAGACGAATGGAGTGGCACATAAACAGACCGCAGGACAGCATCTTATTGGGAGAATTTAACTCACAGGGTGCTTTTCCCCGTACTACTGGGAAATATTTTTGTGGATTGCTCCCGGGGTTGCTTAAACAAGACTTCCCTAGAGGCGAGACACCCATAGTCGCACAAACTTTCTTACATCGATTTGTTAATGTGCAATGGGAGTTTCCTGTCCAAGACTTTCATCCTCCTGGATGGGTTCACTGCTCTTCGAAAGGAGAGTGGGCGATCTTAACTGACTTCTTCTTAAAAGGTTTCAGAGACCAGCTTCGTCATGCGGAGCTATATCGTGCTATCAGGGCTGTTTAACACGGTATTCCTGCTAGCAGATTCCATTTTTTTGTTTTACTGGAATTGTACAATCCTGATACTTGTACAATTTTTTGCCCTCGCGGCGAATTGGGTTTCGCTCTACACGAGATGTATGAAATTTCGGGACTACCCATGGGAGACATCCCATATGAAGAGTACATTCTTACTGGGGAAGACTCCATCTGCTGAAAACCCGGGACCCTTTGATCTATAATACTTATTGGGAGTTGCTCTGCCACTATCATATTTGTACCCACATGTCCGGCACCCGCAGTTTGAAACCGAAGAAGTGGCTGCAATATCTTCTACACAACTTTTTTAAGAGTAATCCTACTTTTACTCGCCTTCCTCCAGTTTCTGAAAAGGAGGTTGAGAGAAGAATCGCAAGTTTCGGAACAGACACTTACGTCGCCAAATCTGATGAGAACGTTTTCAAGGCTGGAACGTCTTTTGAAAGTTTTCACTATCAGACCCTCCAATTTTTATTTGATCCTGCCTTCTTGGCGGATTATTTGATGGTATGGTTGAAAAAGTGTGTTATTCTTTCGCAGGAAAATATACCCATTAGGGCTGTATACCCAGCCGTCCTAGTTGCATTTGGTAGGTAGCTCAGTCTGCTGCCCGCAATGGTGTGCAGTATCCAAAACGGACTGAGGAGATTGGCTGATAAATTAGGCAATGTGAAGAAAGAGCAGAGGAAGAAAGGAGACTCGATTGTTAAGACTCCCAACCCGCTTGTAGAACTCCCTTATACTTATTTGATGGCTTGGTTGGTTCTACATTGCCCGACTTTGATAAGTCCTGCTGATTCGCAGATAGACTTAAGTGCTCCCAAAGTGCAGCACTATGAGAGGTCGCAATGGAGAGGGGGTTATATGGCCGCATCCGCAAGACCCTCCGTCACTTCGCGAATTTTGAATTATTCAGATATTATCCGTACTTCCTGAATGATGGGTATGGTGAGGAATTCGCGGACACTGCTGGTGCTCGCAAGTTTACGGTTCTATCTCCAGGGTGTTTCTGGTGGTTGATAAACATCTGCCCAGGGCATCTGATTCTTCGCTTAGGGAACCACTGCTACATAGAGCTTTATTACCCGAGTCGTTTTGCTTGACAGTTTGGGTTTGATCAACTTTATGTTGGTAATCCCAATAGGGAGATAAGTTTTGTTGGGAATGCTCTCGAAGGAGCTCGAGCTTGGTTCCACTTCGTCGCAGGCGGAACCCAGGCTTTATTTGATCTCCCACTCAAGACCCCAAACTCGAATATGAGTTTCGACTTCTGCAAGTGGTTTGTTGATGCTAATTCCGCTCCCCAGAACTTCAATGTAAACCACACTTGTCTGAGAGACATCAGAGCCAGTATACCCAGAAGAAAAAGGCTGGCAGTACGAAAGCCGCAGGGATGGAAGATTTCGGGGCAGAAAGTGCCTCTAATGAGTCGGAACCGGCGACTCAGTAAGGGGAGGAGGATAGTAATGCATTGGCTTTAGCAACTCCGCCTGCATCCCTTTATGCTTCTCCTTTCCCTACTTCGAAGAAAATTTCTCCTCAACTGCAGTCTCCTCCTAAGAAGCCTTTGCATAAGCGGAAGAGACTAAGGCGCCTCAATGACTTGCCTATCAATCCGCAGGGTGTTGATCCACAGAACACCCCATCTGGAGCTAGAACCGCGGTGCCTAGTTCGGCTTCTGAGACCCTCACTGAAGAACCTGAAGAAAATGATAATGACTCATCTTTAACTCTTCGCTCCCTTAAGAGGTGTCGAAGTCAAGGACCTGTTTTTCGCAGCGATCCTCCTCTCTCCACTCTAGAGGATTCCACAACTCTCACCTATCAGGCTGCTGTTGAAGTTGGTGCTTCCCTACTGTACAAGAGGGTTCTGCAACCCTTATTCATCAAACTATTGTATATGACAAAGTACAAATCATTGGGGAAATCTACGCATCAGGTCCCCCAAAAGTAGCACCTCTTTTAGAAGATCAAGATGAATGGGGTGATGATGATGATGTCAGTAGTAGAAATCTTCAATCTTTCATCCTTCCCTCAGACCATGGTAAGTACGTCTATTTGAGCGAAGACATTCGGACCGAAGTATATGGGCCTAAGGTATTCGGACCGAAGGTGTACGGACCTGGAGAATCCAGCGTCCAAGCTTCAAGTTCACACCTTTTTTCTTTAAGTATTCTGTTATCATTGAATGATACTGTGACATTCAACTGTCAACTTTTTCTTCTTTTTTTTCGGCTCCAGTTCTGACTCCAGACCTAGAGTGCATGGGCGAAGGTAGCTCCTCCAATGACACCATCGTAGAAGCTGTCACTGATGAAGTGACTGAAGTTACCACTTCTGTTGTTGATACTATGGGAGTAATAATTCTCGAGACTACTATGTCCATGGTCTCAACCGTAGCTGCTCCGGCTGACATTTTGGTTCGAGAAGTTGCAGCTGGTAGTTCAGCTGATGCCTCCAGAGGTCCCGTTCCTCTTGATGTTGGCATTGTTACCATTGTGTAGCAGAGTACGGTTCAAACTGTCTTTGCCCCAGTCACTGTTAATCCCTCTCATGCAGAGGTTGATGTTTTTGAGGTTGATTTATTGAAGGATACAGTGGAAACTTTCCTCCACTTCCTCGATCGTTGTGTTAACAAAATACTGAAGGGGGCTTCTTTGCTTCGCTTACCAATATTCTCAATATTTACTTGACTGGTATTGTCAGCATGGTGGAGAAGAGAAAGCTGCTCCCTTCAGGCTTATGATAACTCGCTTCAAAAGCATGTCGAATTCCTTTCGAAAGCCAGAAGTGCTGACAAATATGAAGCAGTCGAAGCCATTTTCTAGAGACTGAAAGAGGAACAACTTAGGTTCCAGAAGGAGACCCAGGAGAAGGCTAATGCTTGCAAAGCCTCCTTAGAAAAGGGTCAATCAGATCATCAGTCTCTAGTTCTTCAAGTGGAGGTTGCTACTTCAATTGTCAAAGATCATGACCAGGCTATTGTCAGGACCCAAGAGTCTATGCCAAAGCTCAAGCTTTATTGGCCAAGATCAGCAAGGAACGTGATGAGTCAATGAGAAATCTCACCAACTTATCGTGCCAGTGGGACAATACAACCAGAGATCTTCCGGCGATACAAGCTGAACTGGATATGCTGGAGGCTGCTGCAGTGCAGAATATCTTCGCCAGTGACGAGGAATTGCATCGTCAAGCCACTGTCCAAACTTATGAGGTCCTTCAGCAAGACATTGATGATACCGAGAAGAAAATTAAAGCTCTCTAGAATCATTGAACTGTAAAAGCTTGTATATATATATATATATATATATATATATATATATATATATATATATATATATATATATATATATATATATATATTGATTCTCTGCTGCTCCTTTTTGTAATAGTTCCCCTGATATTTATAGAGAACTTAATTTTGTATTTCTAAGGTATGACTTTGCATTTGTCTTCAAAGATTTGCAACAAACTCGTCGTCTTATACCTGGAATTCCCGAGTCTACGTAAAATTCTGGTATCTGTATATCTGTCACGTGATTTTCATGAGTTCTTGTCTAATTGGCGACTTTTATCCGGAAATTCGCGGATTAAAATCCACACCACATTCGCAATGATCTACCCAGAAGTTCGCAGGACAACTTAAAAACTCTTCAGAATTTGTAGGGACTTCTGTGAGTCCTGGGATGAAGTCATCGGGCGTGAATCCCAAGCGTTATACGTCTTCATTAATGATGAGATCTCCAGACAATGAGACCTAAGCGTCCCAGGTAACAGTAATAAATTCTGTTGAGATCTGAACCGAGAATCTTAGCCGAAAATCTCGGCTTTATCTTTTCCCAACCGAAGATCATAATTACCAGACCGTCTACATAAAACGCATGACTTCTTCAATGGAAGATCATTCTAACATAAAAAAATTCTTCACCCTTATCTTCTCTTCCTTTCTTTTGTAGTTGATTTATTTGTGCAGCCATATTTTTTTCTTCTCCAACCGAAGTCATGGATATGAGTTGGTATGTTACAAGACCTCCAGACTGCATCAATCCAGCATGGTATTCCACTGAAAATGTCCTTCTGACTGTAGTCATTTTCCTTAATTAAGTTAAACTTCTTCTTCTGATTAATATCATCATCTTTCTTCTTTTCTTCCTTTTTAACAGGGATTTGACTTGGCTGCAGGAGATAACCATAGTCATTCTCCTTAACAATGACCCAAACCCGATGGGCTCGTAATTGCTTCCAATACCTCTAGGGTCTTGGAAGGTCTTATGTTTTTCATGAGAGAAAAGATTTCGGTTCTGTGGCATTATTTTTCTTCTTTCCTAACATCCCACAAGGTTGGGGTGCTAATGACCTGAGCCTTGAATTTGTGCAATCCCTCACGTTGTACATTTGGGTGTGTGCACTTGGTATGCCCAGTTTTGAACTAATTAAGTCACTGGCATCATCACTGGGAGAACCAACCAGGAGGTCCCTGATTATGGTCGGAAAGAAGAAACAAGTCTGTACCCTTAAGCCATCCTTGAAGAGGAGGCTATAAGAGCAAATTGGAAGTGGAGGCTATGGGAGCAAATTTTTTATCTGAGCCATGCCAAAAGAGAAGGCTACAGAAGCAAGTTTGTCATTCCAGAAGAAGAGCCTGCAGGAGCAAACTTTTTGATCCGAGCCATGCTGAAAGAGACGGCTACAGAAGCAAGTTTGTCATTCCAGAAGAAGAGCTTGCAGGAGCAAGCTACTGCCTTTTAAGCCATCCTTGGAAGGGGAGGCTACAGAAGCGAACTTTTTCTTCTTTTTTTTTTACATCAGTAATTTGTATTCATTCTTGTTGACTGTATAGTGCTAGAGAATTCTCTGTAATTTTGACCTGATAATGAATAAAGAAGCTCTTTCTTTTATACATAACTAAGAGTACTGATGAATGATTCTGATGTTGATTACCAGAGATAACTGTTAACTTGATAATATTAAAATCAATCAAAATTTTCCAAGCATCTAAAATTACTGTGAATGAAAGAACTTTTTACTAACCAGATTGAAACTCACACAGTTTAGTATAAAGAGTTTGATTCACCAGAGGTATTTTTTAACTTGGCAAATTTGAAAGAAAGAAATTTGATTTGCCAGAGGTATTTTTTTTCTAACTTGGCAAATAAGAAAGAAGGAAATTTGATTCGCCAGAGGTATTTTTTAACTTAGCAAATAAGGAAGAAGGAAATTTGATTCGCCAGAGTTATTTTTTAACTTGGCAAATAAGGAAGAAGGAAATTTGATTCGCCAGAGGTATTTTTTAAATTGGCAAATAAGGAAAAAAATGTGATTCGCGACTTAAAGATCTTTAGTCTAGAATCACGAATCTTTATTAATGAATTTCTGATTACAGACAAGTTTTTGTTCATCATTTGCATTAAACTACCCATATCACATTACAACTGGTGTTCTGCAACTTTGCTAAGAATAATATTTCTTCAGAAATTTGCCATTGATTGGCATCATGATCTTATCACCATTAGATTTTGCCAACCGATATGCACTATTGGAGTAGACCGTATCAATGACAAAAGGTCCCTCTCACTTTGGCTGGAACTTTCCTCTAGGCTTTTGGCTGGTTATGATCGGTCTTCTGACTGACAGGATCAGATCACCCTCCTTAAAAGTTCTTCGTTTGGCCTTTTTTAAAAAGTTTTGGAAGATCCGCGCTTGGTATAGTTCAATACTCTGTTGAGCTTCCAAGCGCTTATCGTTCAAGACTTCTAATTCTTGGAGTCTTTGCTGATGACTTTCTTCTTGTGTCATTCTAGTTGTTAACACGACTCGTAACTATATAATTTGAATTTCCAAAGGCAAGATTGCTCTGACCCATATACCAAAGAAAAGGGCGTGGCATTAGTGGGGGTTCGGACCGTGGTGCGATATGCCCACAGACATTCTCCGAACTTCTCATCCCAATCCCTTTGATTGGATGACACAAACTTTTTGAGAAGTTTTACAATGGTCTTATTGAAAAATGGCTATAGGGTAGTATGGTGACGAAACTACATCTTCGATTCCGTACTTGTTGCAGAATCTGGAATTACTTGACTCACAAACTGAGGCCCGTTATCATGAATATCCACTTGGGCACTCCGAAGCGATAAAGCACATGGTGTTTAATGAATTTGATAACATCTGATGACTTTACTTCGATCAGGGGAACGACTTCAGTCTATTTCGAAAAGTATTCCGTTATGGCTAAAATGAACCGGTGTCCTCTTATTGATGGCAGAGAAATTGGCCCGACAATATCCATACCTTATTGCTCAAACGGCCATGATGTAGCCGTTGGGTGGAGATACTTCGGAGCTTGATGTATAAACTTTGCATGTATTTGGCAGGCCCTACACTTCTTGGCATAGTTAACCGCTTCTTTCAACATCTTTAACCCATCTTTCGGATCCTATCCCAGAGTTTTGGCCCTAGTTGATGTGCTCTGCAAATGCCAGTATGAGCTTCTTCGAGTACTTTTGTAGCGTCGCGGTTAGAGAGATAGCGAAGTAAAATTCCATCATAAGATTTCTTGTACAATGTCTGGAACTCCGCATTGTAGTAGAACCGGACAACCCTTCTTTGAATTGCTCTGGCTTTTTTTGGATCTTCGAATAATATACCATGAAGGACATAGCCTATATAAGGAAAACGCCAATCCCTCGGTTCTAGACCTGACTCAAAAACATCAGCTTTGTCTTCGTGTGGTTCCTTCATTTCCTCTTTGAGTTTATCTTTTGGACAAAATAATTCTCTGCTCCCTATTGTAATTTACCTTCTAGCATGCTTGAGCAAGGCTAATGTAGCAGCTAAGAAAACTAGTGAATCTACATAACTATTTCGGTAGCGCTTTACGTGGCTGACATAGAAACCATCGAAACCATCGACTATCTTGATCACCGCATGATAATACGGCAAAAGGTCTTCATGTTTGACCTCATACTCCCCTTTTACTTGGTTTACAACAAGTTGAGAATCTCCATATGCCTCCAAATATTTGACCCCCAGTTGTTTAGTTATTTTTAAACCGATTAGGAGGGCGTTATATTCCGCGACATTGTTGGAGCACGGGCTTGTTAATGAGTAAGCTCAAGAAATGATGTGATTGTGAGGAGAGATAAAAACAACTCCTACCCCCGCTGTTATTCTTCCCTCGGATCTCATTCGGGAGGCACCATCGAAGAAAAGTTGCCATACACCTTTCGCGACTGTATCTGCCTCTGGAGACTTTTGCAAGCTGTATTCTTCTGGAATCGGGCTCCATTCTTCTAACTCTCTAGGGATTTGTTCGTATAACTTCGAGGATGCCGGGACTTGATGTTCGGCTAGGAAGTCGGCCACGGCCTGTCCCTTAATAGACTTTTGCGGGACAAAATGCATATCGTATTGTGATAGCAAAATAGCCCAATTGGATAGTCTTGAATTCAATGATCCGAGTTTAGTCATTAGTATTCTTAGGAGGTTAATTCTTGATAAAACGTGGATGGTTTGTCCAACTTAAATAGTGTCGCATTTATTGCACTGCAAACACTAAAACAAAACATTCCTTCTCCACTGGGTTATACCGGTGTTCCGCCTTGATCATCATCTTGCTGAGGTAATAAATAGCTTGTTCATGACCTGATTCATTCTTCTGCGCTGACAAGGCTCCCAAGAAATGGTCCATAACCCTTACGTATAGTAGGAAAAGTACTCCTGATATTGGGGCTACGAGCACTGGTGGTTTCATGAGATATTGTTTGGTTTCTTCAAAAGCCTTCTGGCATGCGTCATCCCACACAAATGACACGCCTTTCCTCATTAACCTGGTGAAGGGCTGACATTTACTAGACAAATTTGATATAAACCTGCGGATGTACGCCAGCCTACCTTGCAGTCCCCTTAACTCTTTGAGGTTACGGGGAGGTGGAATATTTTGGATAGCCTTAACCTTATCTGGATCGAGATAAATTCCCTTGGAAGTTATGACAAAACCGAGGAATTTTCTACTAGAGACCCCCAGAAAGGATTTAGTCGGATTCATCTTGAGCTGGTGTTTCCTCATGAGGTCGAACACCATCTTCAAATCTTTCAAGTAATCGCCTTTGTTTTTCCTTTTAATTGCTAGGTCATCTACGTAACATTTCACTATCTTCCGGAGATGCTCTTGGAATATTACGTTCATGGCGCGTTGATACGTGGCACCTACATTCTTCAAGCCAAAGGGTATGACTGTATAGCAATATATCCCGAGTGGTGTTCTGAAGGACATATGCTTCTCATCATCATGGTACATCTTTATTTGATTATACCCGGAGAACCCATCCATAAACGTCATACGCTCATACCCACAAGTATTATCTATCATAACATCTGTGATGGGTAACGAAAATTCGTCTTTAGAGTAGGCCTCATTCAAATCCCTAAAATATATGCAAATTCGAATTTTTCCATTAGTCTTGGTCACGGGAACAATATTCGAGACCCAATCACGGTGCTGTACCTCGCGAATAAAGCCCGACTCAATCAACTTCTTAATTTTAACTTCAATAGCTTCCATGATCTCTGGACGGAATCTTTGTTGCTGTTGTTTTACTGGCTTAGCATTCAGCCGGATGTTCAATTTATGAACCGCGACACTTGGGTCTAATCCTGGCATCTCCTCATAACTCCAGGCGAAAATATCACTGTATTCGCAAATGAGGGATATCAATTCCTCTCTCTCCTCCAAGGATAGATTCTCACTTATAAATGTGGGTTTAGAATTCTTTTCATATCCCATATTTATTTGGATTACATTATCTTCTGTTGGAGGCTCGCATTGTTCAAACTGGATCTCCCACTTCACATTAAGATGCTTGGCCCAGGGGTCATCTTTTGCCGGCGAAGCTTCCTCTAGGTCTTCATCTTCTTGAATTGCGGAAGCCATGTTCGCGGACACTTCGTGGAAAATCATGCCAATACTGACATCTGAATCCAAGCAGGATGATTCTGACGAATGATCGCACTGTCTTTCTTCGGTTCTCTCACCTGAGGAACCCTCGGAAGTGGTGACGTATCCTAACCCCCTACCGATTTTTTGGTAATAATCTGAAATTTTCTCTTCTGGGACAAAGGGTTGAGGATTGTCCTTTTCCTTTTCCGAAGTTCAACCACCTGCCCTTGGCCAGGTTATATCCCATTTTCTTTATTAATTTATGAGAATTTTCATCGTAATGGAAGAACTCGAGATTTCCTGTTCTTCCTTAGAATTTAAGGGATTCTTTTTGTTCATGTGACTTGCTCTTCCAAATACTATTCTTTTTGTTAATTTATGATTCTTTCTGGGTTCCTTCCTTAGGAGGAACCTCAAAATGACCTTGTTATCACTTTCAACGTCATCACTTACTTCGTGTAAGGATGATCGAATAGGTGTATGGAAGGAAGTCAGAGAACGTATCTTATTCAAACAATAGCTGAATGCATCAGTGCGAGTGCTTGAGGGCTCAGAATCAATACCTGAAGAATAAGCAAACCATAAATTTTTATTTATTACCCATTCACCATCAGAGTGAACGGTATTATTTACTCACCATCCCAAATTACATCCTCGGATTCTGAATCTTTGGATCCTGATTCTGTGTCATCTTCCTCGCCACTATCAGAGTCGTCTGTAACAAGCTGATCTGAAACACCGAACGCATCTTGATACAACAACGCGTCAGTGAAGTAGTTTTCAACTCCTTTAAAGGGTTGCTTTTCTGCGACCAGCTTTCTTACCTTCCCGTCTTTTTCCACGTACTTCATGCATTGATGTAACGTGGAGGGCACAATGAGATTGCTATGGATCCAAGATCTCCCTATTAGCAGATTGTACGATATGTCCGCGTCTATCACGTAGCACGTGACTTCCGTCTTCAGGTCGTCGATTTGGCACTTAAACTTTATCTTACCCAATGGTCTATTACCGTTACTATTGAATCCGAAGATAGTAGTATTGGTCGCTCCTAATCTGTTCATCGGAACTCCAAGGTATCGTAGCATCCTCCGTAGCATGATGCTTAAGGCCGAGCCTGGATCAACTTGAATGTGATCAATCTCTGCAGACCCTATGTATCCCTTGTAATACAAAGGGCGGTGATGCTTATTGCTCCTGATTTGCATGTCTTCCGGAGAGAAAGTGATGTAGGGGACGTTCTTACCAAAGACCTGGTGACACGTCATGCAAAGAGATTCTCCTTCTCAATCTATGCCAAGAATACCTCCGAAACTTATAGAGCTTCTCTTAAAACTTTTCTAGTAGATTTAGAAAGCTTCAGGAGCTCATACAAGGTTTGTCCTTGCGGGAATGTTGGCTAACTGCATTAAGATGTTGAACTAAAACGTCTTTTGTAAATCTTCCGCAGGCTCTTTTCCCTTCTTCTTCAGAACTTTATCAAATTTAAGCTCTTTTCGTTTGATCTTCTCTGGAGATGGTAGAGATTCTGCGGCCTGACCATATTTCTTCAAATAATTTTTTCCCGAACGGGTCCCCGAGGGAGAGGGATCCACGTCAGCCACCAGAGAGTCTCCAACTTCTTCTTCCGAATCTGTTAGAGTAGGATTGCCTCCGTCATCTTCGGGAATTACGGAAACGACATTGGAAGTAAAGATCTTCTCTTTTTACCTTCTTCCAGATGAGTTAGAAGTCCATTGCTCATCATCAAGGAGATCTGGATGCACCCACATTATCTCTCCCTTATCAGTTTCGAAGGGGGACAATCCTTTCTCCTGCTGTTGATGCGGATCAAAATTCACGACCTGCATTGTGCCTCTAGGAATGGGTTACACTCCGTCTTGAACTGTTGACTCTATCTAGTCAGGCACTTTACCGAACTTGACAGTCACCATGTTGGTCACCTTTTTCTGCTGTTTTTGGAGCTTGATGACATTGGCATCTACAAAGGCTTGAATCTTATCTTTAAGGATGTAACAATTTTGGGTAGAGTGGTTAATAATCCTATGGTAGACACAGTAATTAGGAACATTAACTCTCCATACCTCTTCCAGACGTTTAGATTCTGGCAGCTTCAGCATCTTTTTACTCATGAGGAGGTTAAAGATGGTCTTTGTATGCTCGTCCTTGAAAGAATATTGTTTTTGAGGCATACATGTCTGAGGAGGGAGTTTCGGAGAAGACTTTACGGGTTGCAAAGTATCAGCCACAATTGTCTCTTTCCCCTTATATCCTCGGGATCGGGACCTATGGTTGTTATCGTTACTTCGCTTCTGTTTCTCATCGCCTCCTTCTTCTTTGAGCCTTTGCATGATCTCCTCAGCTTGTAGGGCAAGATCCTTCCAAGTCGAGGATTTTACTACTCCCATCCTGGCTAAAACTTTAGTTGACAAATTATGTCGATAGGTTTCTACCAAGGTCATTTCTGGCATCCCATGCGGGCACCTGAGAGAATCATTCCGGAATCTTTTAATGAAGTCTCGGGCCGACTCCCCTTTCTTCTGCTTAGTAGCTAAAAGCACCGGCATTGACACCTCCATATCGTCTTCATAGAATCTAGTCAAAAAGGTTTTTTCCATGTCATTCCATGAATTTATGGTTCCCGGTTCTAGTCTCCGGAACCATTCAAATGTAGTCCTGTCAAGGTACTAACAAATACCCGCGTAATGATGGGGTCGTTTCCGGCTAAATGCCCGATTTGCGACTTAAAATAGTAAAGGTGTTAATTCGGTGATCCTTTACCATCAAAAGATTTGAGCTTCAAAGGCTTGTAGCTTTCCGGGAATGGCATGCTTTTCCATTCTACAGGATATGGCCTTACAACGCCCAGTTCCTGCAAATCACTTTTATGCATGAGGGCATTCAGTTGATTTTTGAAGCTTTCTACCCAGACAGCGTTCTCATTCCCTTCCTAGTGTGCGGAGCGGTCGTCATCATCCTCATAATTATTGCGAGGACCATGACCTTCTTCTTCTGCCCTCTTTCCCTTGTCAGTTTTCGGGATACGAGGTGGCGTCTGCGAAGATGTATCCTTTAACCTGGTCTTCTCCAGTTCCAGCAGAACATGTAGCATGTCTTTAAGTTCGCTGATAGCGTTCTGCTGTTGCTGGATATGTTTGTCTTGTTCATCCATCCTCCGCATGAACTCTTCTGGGGTATTGTTTTGAGCCATGTATGCGGAGGCGGAGTCTTCCATGAGGGAATATAACGTTTGCGACTCGGCCATAACAGACTTGATCATGTCTTCTTCATCGGAGGAGATTCTCGCCATTTGTCTATAGTTTATGGGGATTGCCATCCCACTTTTGAGTTAAGTATTTTGGAAAACTCCTCGCTTTTCGTTGGGTACATCCTTCGGACCCGAAGAGAGCTCCGAGTCGGAAGCATCTCCTTCAAAAATTTTCTTCGTCTTCTTTTTCTTCTTCCTTTCTCCGATACTTATCATATTGGATGATACTTGGGGTATTCGGGCTCTGAAAACTAGAGCCTGTTTCGTCGTCTCCTCTTCGCCGGTTGGGATGAGGATGTTGACCAGACAGCGTTCTCATTCCCTTCCTAGTGTGCGGAGCGGTCGTCATCATCCTCATAATTATTGCGAGGACCATGACCTTCTTCTTCCGCCCTCTTTGCCTTGTCAGTTTTCGGGATACGAGGTGGCGTCTGCGAAGATGTATCCTTCAACCTGGTCTTCTCCAGTTCCAGCAGAACATGTAGCATGTCTTTAAGTTCGATGATAGCGTTCTGCTGTTGCTGGATATGTTTGTCTTGTTCATCCATCCTCCGTATGAACTCTTCTGGGGTATTGTTTTGAGTCATGTATGCGGAGGCGGAGTCTTTCATGAGGGAATCTGACGTTTGCGACTCGGCCATAACAGACTTGATCATGTCTTTTTCATCGGAGGAGATTCTCGCCATTTGTCTATAGTTCTTGGGGATTGCCATCCCACTTTTGAGTCAAGTATTTTGGAAAACTCCTCGCTTTTCGTTGGGTACGTCCTTTGGACCCGAAGAGAGCTCCGAGTCGGAAGCATCTCCTTCAAAAATTTTCTTCGTCTTCTTTTTCTTCTTCCTTTCTCCGATACTTATCATATTGGATGATACTTGGGGTATTCGGGCTCTGAAAACTCGAGCCTGTTTCGTCGTCTCCTCTTCGCCGGTTGGGATGAGGATGTTGATGGAGCCGACTATCGATGGAACACCGACTGTCTAGTATGGGCTGAACAATGACAGTGAGATAGTACTGCATTGATCAGTTGTTCGCAATGGCAATAAGATGCGAGGGATTCTTCCCTTTTTATGTTTAGAAGTTCCCTAAGATCTCTTGCATTGGAATTTTTTGTGACGGTATCACTTGTGAAAGATAACCTTGGGACCGGCATCCCTCTTTCGTCGAAGGCTCTTGGAATAGGTCTCACTCCTGCTGGGACAGTGAGTGAGATAGTCTTGCCTTAAAGATAGGCGCACGTCTTCCGCGAACTTGAGGTTCGCGGGCTTCTTCAATTGTGTGATCGTGCTCCCCCCTGGATCACGAGGGACGTGGATGTATAATCCGCGTTTGGTGCATTTACTCCGTTTCCTATAGGAAACGCGAGTAAATCATTCCGCATCTCAATCTTCTGCTACCTCACGTTTTGGCCTCCATACTTGTACAGTAGGCCTTTGCGATGATGAGTTGGCGGTTTCCTTTTGCTGCGTGGTCCTGCAAAGGGCACGAGCTTTGCTACTTATTAGGTTCCTTCTCGTTGTACGACTGAGAGGTCCTTCTCCGCGTCGTAGACTTGTGGAGCAGGTTGTGGTCGTTTCCCCTATTGAAGTCGGGACCTTGATCCACTTTGCTTGTAAGATCATGAGTCTTAGCCGAAACTGGTTTAGATCCCAATGTTAGACCAGTTTGGTCCACCGACTCTCTCGGCTGAGTTATTTCCATTGGAGCGTCCTTGGAGATTGACCCCTAGGAGACTTTACGGCATCCCCGCAGGGGAGTAGGGCTCTTGGAGCCTAAAGAAAGAAATTCTTCATACCTTTCTTGGTCAACCTGAATGGTGAGCGAGTTGACCGAACTGCCAACTGGAATGTTGTCGGATTGAGCTACTACCAGATCACCGGAGGTGATGGCAGTCCCCAGCAGAGTCGTCAATCTTCTGTTTACCATAAAAATTGTAAATGTCGCTCTATTGAGATTTTTCAATAAAGAATTACTATCAAACGGTTTTCCGTTTACAGAAGATGAGGAAAATAGATTTTCTCTTTGTTTAAAGCTAGGTTCTGATGTAACTGTGGAGGACGATCATGCTCTCCGTTGAGACTCCGTACAATCTCTTTCAGTTGGCTGGTAAAGAAAGGCTCTGACTCTTAATCACAAGGGGTAATTTGAGAAGAAAATGATCGATCCTTTCTCTTTCGTTCTCCCGCCTTTATAGGGATTCTAGGGCAACGTCCTGCCTCATTCGTTAAACCGTTAGCGCTACTACTCGAGAAGTGCCGTCATATTCGTTAAGTGGTTGCTCCCACAATCAAAGTAATACTGCTGCATTCGTTTGGCAGTTAGCTCCACAATTCGAGGTGGCACTCCTTTGTTTAGGTCGGGTAACTTTGTATTAAACCCCTATCCGGAAGGTATGGGTAGTATTGCGAATCTCAGTTTTAGATTCGCGAACCTGTTCTGTCATAGTTGGGTCACGAATCTTAATTTTTAGATTCGCGGATCTACTGAGTTGAGGATCTGCTGAGTTGCGGATCTCCAACCCTAAATTCACGGATCTGCTTTGTTTCCAAAATTTTTTGCCGACACTGGTTCCGCTAGGAGACTCCCAAATTGTGTTAGGAACGATGTAGTTGTGTAGCTTGGGGCCAACCTTATGGGACTTTTCACGATATACGCTCAAGTTATGAAGGGAAAACCTATGGTGTTCAAGGTTTGTTGCCCACATCAATGGAGGTGGTGGAAGGTAAAGTGTTTGATAAAACACTATAGGTGAAGGGATAACTTATGCTGTACAAATGAAACCTAATGGAGTGTGAGAATTCTGATTGCCAGAACCACTCCAAGCACTCATCCAGGACTTTGGGAGGGTTTTCCAGTCTCCGCAATCGCTTCCGCCCCGACGACTGTGCGACCATCACATTCCTCTGATAGACCCTAAGAAGACAATTAACACTCGACCTCGCTGCTACCAGTTTCACAAAAAAAAAAAGAGATTGAGAAGCAAATCCAAGAGATGTTGAGTGAAGGGTGGCACCTCTATATCTACTATCGTGCTCTCAACCAAAACATAGTGAAAGATGAGTTTATGATACCTCTAGTCCATAATACTGTTAGATGAATTGTACGGGGGTACATTGTATTCTAAATTGGCTCTCCGTTCATGATATCAGCAACAAGTGCAAGTGACGGAGGAAGATATCTCCAAGACAGCATTCTGCTGTAATAATAATCCTTGAACTTTATTAGCTATAAATAAACAAATAAACAAATAAACAAACAAAACATGATAATAAATTTGAATATTTATCTTCTAACTTTCTAATCTTCTATAACATCTCTACTCATTCATTTGTCTAAACTCCAACCTTTCATCTTCTCCATGATTTAACCCATATGAAACCTCCAATTTAATTCCATATTTTAATTGTTTTTTAAATAAATCCCCACATCCTCTTTAACTCCTCAAGCCCATTATATTCTATAATTTCTCAAATCATTTAAGTTCTATAACTCCTTAAACCCTTAATATTCTATAACTCCTAAATCCAATACTATATAAATTCGACCTCTCTTCTCAGTTCAATCTTACACTCATTCTCTAAAAAATTCTCTTTCCCTCTTACCTTGTTGGGACACCTCATCGAACTACTATCATTGCACCACTCCTCGCGGAAGTTTTGCCAAGAGAATCTCCATTTTCTTCCTTCTATTACATCTCTATTAATTGAGGATAGTAAAACTATCTTCTATAATTGCCTATTAGATTTATCTTATTATCTTATTGAACCCTATGATTAACTCACTCATTATCTAATAAGATGGATTCAAACCCGCTAATACTATTTAATATTAAAACCAATTATGAGTGCTTTATGAAATCTGCCAGTGCTACGCATAAAGATTTATCCTTTCATTATCTGTCTCAATCCAGTAATAGTGCCACATATTATGACATGAGTCATAAAATGAATTTCGTTGGGGCACTCCTTACTGAGCGACGCCCTACATCAGAGCCTGAATGTAGTGAAAAATATGAGGGTTGCTATGTCATCGCCCAGAAGCCACGCGCCACGTCAGTGCTCGGATGTGGTGTCAAATGTAGGTTTCCCACACCTTAATAAGCGAGTGGAGGTAAGGAAGTTTGGCTCATGAACATAAGATTCGACTGGCATTGTGGTACATAAGTTCCCTTGCATGTAGGTTAGTAAAGTCACTTGATACTATTATTAGAAGGGTTAATATTTTGTGCGTGTAGGAGATTAAGTGGGTAGGTGTGAAAGCTAAAGTCATAGAGCATTGGGGTTATAAAATTTAGTATAATGAGAGAGATAGAAATCGTAATTGGGTAAGTATAATCATAGATAAATAATTACTTGAGAATGTAGTGGAGGTTAGCAAAAAGAGTAATAGAATTTTATTAGTTAAGCTTATTTTATATAAAGAGACTCTTAATGTCATTAATGTCTATGCACCACAAGTAGGATTTGACGAATCTAGTAAATATCAATTTTGGAAGGATCTAGATGAGATGAGATGATACCAGAAATACCCGCTAAAAACTATTTATTGATGATAACCTCAATGAGCACTTAATAACTAGTCGTAATGGGTTCGATAGTGTACATGAAGGATTTGCTTTTGGATAAAAGAAATAAAGCAGATAACTCAATTCTAGATTTTTCTTTGTCTTATGATTTGATTTTATCAAATAATTGGTTTAAAAAACGAATTTTTTACTTAATTATTTTTAGAAGTAGATAGAGTACGAACCAATAGATTTCATTTTAACTACGAGGGTAAATAGAGATAGCCGCATCGATTGTAAAGTAGTGCCTGGTGAAAGTGTAGTAACCCAAAATAAATCTTAGTTTTATATATTCAGATTAGAAAAAAAACTTAGAAAGATTAAATATAAGTTAGATTCTAAGATTAAGTTGTTGCGATTATAAAGTAATCAAAAAGTTTTTGTAAATAGTAGTACAAGAAGCATATTGAAAGGATCATGATAATCCTGATGTAACATAGAACAAAATGGCTAGTTGCATTAAGAGTGCAGCTAAACATATATTTGGTGAATTGATGGGTGGTGTTCCACCATGTAAGGACACATCATGGTGGAATAAAGAAGTAAAAAATGCTATTAAGATCAAGCGAGATTTTTATAAAGATTTGAAGAACAATGATAGAACAAGTTGTGAGAGGTATAAGCTAGCCAGAAGGAGGCTAAGAAAGTTGTTTGAGATGCAAAAACTAAATTATATAAATAAGTATATGAGTAGTTAGACAATAAAGAGGCAGAAAAGGATATATATATATATAGAGAGAGAGAGAGAGAGAGAGAGAGTTGAGCAAATAAGAGAAAGAAAGTCTAGAAACTTGTGTACTGTAAAATGTATTAAAAATGAGGATCAGAAGGTTCTAATTCGAGACGAAAAGATTAAAGATAGATGGTTTAATAAATTATATAATTGTAGTTTTACTCACGGTCTGAGAGACCTTTATACGCAGAATTTAAATAATATGAAGTAAAAGAGGGTTTAAAGAAGATGAAATCAAGAACAACTATTGGTCCAGATAATATTCCTATTAAGGTATGAAGATACTTACGAGAGATGGGTATGAGGTCGCGGACAGATCTCTATAATAAGATTTGGTAAATAAAGAAACTGTTAAATGAATAGAGAAAGAGTACCCTAACATCTTCGTCTAAGAATAAGGGTGATATTTAGAGTTGATTTAACTATCATAGAATAAAACTCATATGTCACCATGTGAAACTTTAGGAAGGGGTATACTACACATAGCATGATATACAATCTATGAGAATATGATATGATACACTGCACATGAAAGGGTATAACTCTCATGGAATCTAACTCTCTGAATCAGGCGGTCAACAAACTAATAAAGTTGAATTGAAATACTGCATATGATATGATATAGTCTCTGAGAACCAGATTGGACCTAACATGTCCATTTAAATAATACTGGGTCGGGAGAGAAACTGCATGATGGGAAAATACTTATTTCGGCTATAAGCTTTTTAAGTTATACAACTGAATCAAGAATAAAGAACAATCAAGAATCACTACAAGCGCCATCCACCTTAAATGTGGACTTCTCTCTCTTCATCTTCAACTTTAAACCCAATTCCCTCTTCAATTTGTTCTTCCTTATCTTTTTATTCAATATGATTTCTTCAAAATTGTTAGCAGCTTTGATTTCAACAGGTCGATTCTTCTACTCTTTGAGCTTCTTATAAGATTTTTTATTTTCTGGTGACATTTTTTCTTTTCTAGATGCTTGCCTGAGAGCGACTAGAGGCGGCGACCGATTAGGGTTTCAGCAAGTGAAACTTTTGAACTTAGTTCGAACAAACAGATACATAAAAATTCTAAATTCACATGAGAAATTCAAAATGAGCCCAAACTTTTACTAAGTGAGGCCCTACTGAACAATTAGAGAAGTTATTTTAGGTGGGCTCATTTAGCAAAAGGGTGGGTTCATTTCAAATTTCCCAATGGGTTAATTGTAGTTTGTTATTCTCACGTTAGTTGCAATTGATGACTTGGTGCTTGGTATAATTCCTGAGACATCTGCAAAAAGGCGAGTACACAGATAATAATAAAATTTATGGGTGATTTGAATAGAAATTGGATGAAGATGAAAGAAGGATTACGTATTCATTATTTTGCTTGGGTAACAATCAAGGAAAAAGAGGATTGTATACTCTCCTCTACAACCCTGTGTTCAATCCTAATCTTCCCTTTAAACCTTGTAAATCATATAATGGCTAATTGTTGTTCAGTTTGCCGGATGTGGTTGGCTCTCCCCCCTGCTCTCCTCCATTGGGCCTGTGTTTTCTTGAAAAAAGATTTAAGTGACGTTCTAATTCCTCTCTGACCCATGACACTTTTTCCATGACCCTATGGTTAACCTATAATTTTCAGTGGAATATAGAGAAAAATGTGTTGGTTAGTTCTATTTTAAATACAACTTTAATTTCGTGTAGTGGGGTTCGATTTTATTGATCAAGCGAAAATAACACTTGTAACTAAAACTATTTATGTACGATTGGAAAATTTTGGAATTATATCTATTTAATCTTACTCAGTAATGATGACTTAGGATTGCTGCCTTTAACCCTAACACATCCAGACCTGTTATTAGAATTAAATTATCTAGTTGTGAGAAGTCTTCTCCACTAATGTTACCCTTTTAATGCAATGGATGGAGTTGCACATGAGGGCTTGAATAGAGAGAATAAGGGACCAACAAAGAAGAAGAAAAGTAAGCCAGATTTGAAGAAGAAAAGGAGAAGGGACGGAGATAATGATGTTAATATTCGTAATATGTAAAATTCATGCACATAACCATGCGGGTAATGGAATGATTGATGTTGTGCATTAAACTAATTTTGTTTTTATCTATTTTTACAGTGCTAGTATTCTTATTTTCGCACTATGAGAATGTTCTTTAATCAGGATCATTTGTCTACCCATATTGTCAATCTAGTTTTAGAATTATATATTATCATTCTCAAAAACCATAAATAATGGATTGTTACTACTAGCCAATCAGAAAATATTCCTACCGTTTAGCAAAAACCCATTCTTCAATTTCTATAAGGGATGTTAATGCTCGTAGTGAAGATCAGATTCGCAGAAGAGCATGCAGGTAATGGAATGATTGGTGTTGTGGCTTGAGTTATTTGTTTTTATCTGTTTGGATTATCTCCAATTATATATGGAATTGAAGGATTCATTACATTATGTACAGTGCTAGAATTGTTACATTTGCAATTTGTAATTATTTTTTAACCAAGATTAATTGTCTACCCATATTGTCCATCCAATTTTAAAATTATAGATTATAATTTTCAAACAACATAAATAATAGATTGCTACTACAAGCCGATCAGGAAATATTCCTGCCTTTTAGCAAAAACCTATTTTCAAATAACAAAATCACGATCCAGTCTATGTATTTTCTTCTACAATCCCTCAGCTTATTTGGAGCCAAAAATCATGAGTTTAGGGTTTCATTTGCCCTTCCATGAAGTGGTTAAAAGATGAATAATTTTTTATGGAAGGAAAAGTGAACCCTAGAATTTATAATTTTTGGTCATATTGGCCGATTTTGATGAAGGTAAAAGAGTTGTGGACCCAACTAATTTGCAATGTAATTGTTTCTTTTTTGTTGTCAGCATAGGAAATTTTCTTGCACTAACATGCATACATTATTCGCTAAAACTATATATCTCTGCTATTTAACGAAATAACTCAGCTTTAGCAAATCCCCATACCCAATCAAATGGCAATTCTAGAAATATTTAAAATAGATAACTTATTGTTATTGAGCTGAAGACGTTAATAAAACACTACTAACTGATGTCCAATATATTCTGTTGATTCAATTTAGTTACCACATTCGAATTTATTAGGATAGGGTCGGCTACGACATTTGTTAAAAGAAGAGATTTATTTATATTCTCAGAGTAATTTTACCTTCTCTAAGGGACGGAATGAAACCCTTATTTCTAAATAATTAATATCCACATTTGTACCTGTCTGCCGTAAAATATTGTTCAATTTAGTATTTCATAGTGGTGCATGCTTTTTATGGACATTGTATATTATTGCATTTACAGAGCTGTCCAAACCTAGTTTTATTTTATATTTGTGTACTATCCCTTTTTAATCCTAATAATTCTTTATCTTTCATTTTCTTCATGGCATATCGAGTCATCCAGATCATTTTCTTTTTTAACTCTTCTGTTGTATATATTCTCATTCTTTGTTTAACTGATTATTAAACCTTATATTTAGATGACGACAGACCCATGAGTGATCATGCTCAGTGCTCCACGCAGTTTGAAACATTGGAGAGTGGAAATTTCGAGTAGCCTAGGAAAGCTATTAATAGAACTGAGATAAAAAAAAATAGTGTCTTATCTAATATGCTTTCCTACAGACATTTTCTTGCTCAACTTCCAAATTATCTTTAAGAGTTGATAGCACAATATCCACTCATATTCTGTTGGCAGAAAAAAGTAAGGAAATAAAGCGGAAAAAAATTCTATTGGTATAAAAAGAAAAATAGAACAAATTTTTTTATTTCATTGAGGAAGAAAATGTTGAAGAGATCTCATCGGTTGAAGAAAACTATTAAAGAAGAATGAGACTATGCAACTAAAACTTTTAGTTTCATACATTTGGCCATGCTTTGTTCATGGTGTTTTTGTGTTCTATTTTTAATTTCTTATGACTTACTCATGGTGCTTATGCTAATGGCTTTAATTATTAAATCATAACGTGCTTTTTTAATAACCAATATAGGTTTCTTTCTTCATTACCAACCTTTTAAGAAATGAGGACTATACTGACACTCATTTTAGCAATGTTCATATATAGGAATCTGTGTCGATATTGACATGCTGTGTATGGCATCAAAATAAGTAATTGCGAGCTCATGTTGTTGGTGTTTTTGGAAATATCGGATAAATTTTATATGGTAAATCATGTATCGGGTACCTCAAACTTATACGATATATGTGATATACCTAGGTACTGGATGATATTTGAAACATTTCATTTTTAATGCTCCTGTGTGCAATATTTTGTTCCCATATTTATCAATATATTTTCTAGTTACCTCTACTTACTGATATTTATCAAACTTATGTTGCTTATTGCATCAGTGGTGTGATAAATAATGCATATTAAATTTGAAGTGATGTATATAAGAACAAAGTTATATCGTAAGACCAATATAAATGCAAATATACACACATCGATGTATATGTACTAACCCTACCTATAATATAATTATATATATATATATATATATATATATATATATATATATATATATATATATATATATATATATATACACACACACAGTAATACTAACACAGCCTAAGGACATGTGTTCATATACAAGTCATGATATTTTATACAATCACAACAAATGATATGTTGATACTGTTACAAGAATAATATTATATATCTAAGCAAACGAGTACGCTAACATTAATTACAGAACATGTGATTCATGTGATAGAATACATGGACACAATAGACACGGTATATTCCAGATGGTGCATGGAGGTAAAATCAATATATGTATATCATATGCGTATATAAATTTTACCATAATAATATCATATAATGACACATTAAATTAGAGGTTAAGATTGAATTAAATCCTTTGAATATGACATTTTATTCCTCTTTTGTAGTTTCATTACAATCATAAATTCATTATTTTTTTTTCTCGCATTCATATTACACATCTTTGTTATTCAATTGAATAATAGATTTGTTTTATTCATATTTATATTCATATAAACTATCCTAATTGTTCCATTGGTTTCCTTTTTACTCGCCCCACTGTGCTGCCTAGCTCATCCTCTAAATTATAAACTTTTTCAAGAGACAAAGGCAAAAGAAGCCTTCATAAGATTGGTAATGTGCTTGAGAGAATGATGATTTAAAACATGTCTGGTTTGTTAAATGGAATTTTGTTTTAGTATATATGTATGTTTATAGTGGTGATATGTAGTTAGATAACCAGGACTTATTTAGTGATATGGTGTGATAATATGGAGTCGACAGATGCTCTCAAGATATATATATCTATTGTGTTATTGACAATATGATATTTAAAGATACATATTGATAAGTAAGCTGAATTTGGCTGAAAATATATTTGTTGTATATGACAGTTTAATAAGGAGGAGATGTCAAAAATTTTGTGAAATTAGAAAATATATGAATTTATTAATTGAGACCATTACAAATTTCCTTTGCAAATAAAAAATAAAAAATTCAAATAAGCCAAGAAGTGAAAGCACCTTTTAAGGATGTGCATCGATCGGTTCGGTTTTGTACCAAAAAATGCCATCGAAAACCGAACCGAATATAGCCCAATCCAAAACCGAGATCAAAATCGACCAAAAATTATGAAAAACCGAAACCAAAAATTCGGCTCAGTTCGCGCAATTTCGAGTATGTGGGCCTGAAGCCCACAGTTTTGTACCAAAAAAAGGCCACCGAAAACCGAACTGAATATAGCCCAATCCGAAACCGTGATAAAAACCGACAAAAAATCACAAAAAAGAGAGGAAGACAACAACCGTAGTGCCCTCATCTAGGCGTTAGTTGTCATTGACATTGATGATGTGGTGTATTGAAGACTAAGCGAGCCAGCCTAGAACGGAGCACATGCTACTTTTCTTCGAAATCACGAACACCTTACCTTTCTTCTTAGTCTGATCCAGACACTCCAAACCTTGGGTCTTGGCTTTGATCCGATTTCGAAGCTCGTTTACTCACTAGCCGATGTCATTTTCAATTGACTTAGTTATAAAAGTATGGAGATACCGTATTGCCTTAAACAAGGAACAAGAAATGGAGCTTACAGCGCTAAGGAGGCCTCTTCCCTCTGTTGGGATGAGCTGGTCAAGATGTGGTGTCTAATCACTCACATTGTTGAGGGTTGCCCTATACCACCTGTCTTTAACATGGTACTACTGCTTTAGCAAAGTGGAAGGTAGGTCAAAGAGGTTTGGGACCATCCTTCTTTTCGTAGGCTGGAGAAACCCTTACATTTACATAACTATGCCCTGTCAGTTGCATGTTCAACCTGACACAAAACCCTACTTGCTGCTTTATCCATCATCCAATCCACATCCACAAAAAATTGGATGAAAGCCTGATACTTCTCACCTACTCAAATGAGATTGAAAACTAATATAGAGTAGAATTGAAAATTCGAAGTGCGCAGAAGGTGACATTCGTGATAAGATCTGAAGGGTAAATTTATGGGTAACCTCAGAGGATGAGGAAAGAAGAGCTAGTGTGGTGCGTCAAAGGACCTCACGCAATGCCGCACGCAAGGAAGGGTGGCGAGCCCCAGCAGAAGTCTTCGATGAAATGGAGGAAGACCAGAATTTTTTTTGAGAAGTAGATCTATATTAGAAACTAGTGTACCAACTGAGTTGAGAGAATCCGCAATGGTTTTCAGATAGTGGACTTAAGATTCTTCAATTGGATCCTGACGTTCAAAGAGTGTGTCTTGGTCATGAAATAACTTTTTCATGAGAAGCCAGGCTTCACGAGCTGTGATAGGGTTATTTAAAATAAAAACTGTTGGAATATATATTTCTTTCCCCAATCTCTAGACGAGGTTCGACTCAATAGTCTTGAAGGAATCCTTTAGCTACTAATCTAGCTTTGTATCTCTCTACCGAGCCATCTGCTTTATGTAAATCCACTTGCAGCCAATAGCTTGTTTCCCTGCTGGCAATGAGACTAAGTCTTATTATTTTTTTCCTGGGCATTTTTTTTCCTGTATAGCATCTCTCCAGCAAGAATAATTGGAGGTTTCAGCAAATTATTCAGATTCATGAGACGATTGAACTGACATGAGGTAAGCTCGATCTTTGGGGGAAAATGATTCATAAGATAAGATAAAAATCTTTCGACGAGGATAAGAAACTTGAGAGGATTGACGAATCTGAGAGAGGGATCTAGAATCTGAGGAAGCGACTAGAAGGGAAGCAACTGGGCTAGATTGCTGACCTTCTGGAGTAGTCTAACCCTGGAAAAAAGATCGTAATCGCCGCCAAGAATAAACATGCCCTACCGGGCAACTGGAATCCTTTGAAATCAGCTGAACAGGCTGACAATCGGCAGAAGATGCTGAGCAAAGCTGCTGGCTTGAAGAGTGAGGCTGATCCATAATATCAACTGCATAAGAATGAGGTTAGAGTTGATGAATAGGTGAAGGCCACAATACATCTTCATCATCATTCTCCCTCAGGGCTGATTAATTAGGTTAAGGAAAATATAAGGTGACCTCATTAAAGAGAACATTTAAGGATACATCGAGTCGCATGGATTTCACGTCAAAGCATCTATACCCGGACTGAGCATATCCAAGAAAGGGCTGCCTTGGGGAAATTTTCTCTCTTAACTGCATAGGAATATGAACAAAACACATGCATCCAAACACTCGAAAATGCCTATAGTACTGTCCTAGTAAGAAATTTGTGAGGCTAGCTTTAAGCTTCTTCCCTCTCTCTTCTCCCAAAAAAGGAGAGAGATGCCCCATCCCATCTTTATGCACATCCATATACATAGCCAAATACAAAGGTGTGCAATCTGGTTAAAATCTATGGTTCTTTAAGTTCATTCACTGTAGGCACTCTTACTTGCTCTAGTGGCTGGCAAAGGCCAACCGAGAGGGGAGAACGAATGGCTTAGGAATCAACCGGTTCCGAGCAAACTCGTGGAGCTGCAGTCTAGATTATCATAGAATAAGAGGAGCCATATTAGGAAATGACTTCACTTAGAAGATAGATGTCGTCGCTGCAAGGCGAGGAAGCAACTTGTCTGGTTTTGCGGTGCACTCATTCCCATTACAAGAATGAAATGATGCAAAGCCAAGACCATGATTCCTTACAACTTGCACCAATAGCAGCACTGAGTGGTCAGAGATTGATTGAAAAGGCAACCCCTCGAGCTGCCTACCTGCTCTTGTTCGTAGCTCGATCGGAGGTCAAGACTTTGGTTCGGCGAAAAAACAGAAGTCGTCTGTATCAAGTGATACATGAATTGCTCAGTAATGCTTTGCCACTACCGTAACTGGTGGAAATAGCTTAATGATAGAGCATAGCCTTGCCAAGGCTGAGGTTGAGGGTTCGACCTCTCTCCTTCCGCTCCTGGCTTCGTCATTTAGTGGTAACGAGTGGAGTGCATAGGCCCCTTTAGAGAGAGGGGTGAGCAGCAAGCAACCATTTGTATAGGGTTCCAAACCTATATTACTAATAACATAGAAAGGGGCAAGCAAAAACCTACCTCGGAAAAGTTGCTGGCTTTTCATCAGTCGTTGCGCGCTTATTTTTTCAGCAGGCTTCTTCAAATATCCCAGAAATGAAGTAGGGGCTATAACTAGCATTTTCCCTTACTAGTAAAGGGGCTGCTAGTTGTAGAGCGCAGTGTACTAGTAATAGGAAAGGTGAATTGAGATTACTAATGACATGTGGAGGTTGAGGATTGAACATGTTCGGTGCCTCGCCCTTGTCTCCTTCGTCGGAGACTGCAAATGATGGGAATCCTATCGATAAATAAGAGGCATAAGCATCGCCTCTCGATCAAATCCGTCTTCCCTGGCCTCCCCAACACATTCTGGATATGAAAGAAACCCCCCGCCATAGAGAAGAGATCTAAAGTCTAGGTTGATGCGAACCCCGTCAAGAATAACGAGATCCGTAGAAGAAAAGGAGAAAATCCAAGAACGTTCTCGATCAGGTTTGGATGGGAGATTTCGACCCGTTGCTTCAACAAAAACAAGAACCTTGATATAATTGACCTTAACCCGTTGTTTAATGCGAAGTAAGAACCTTGGTATACGGAAAACGCCGCAAACGGTAGTGGAAAGCCATTTGATAAGTCGATGATGAACGCCATGGAAGAATTCCGATAAGTTCGAATAGTCCTTCAAAGAACCAAAGAGAATAAACTCACCAATTATCTGTAAACTGTCTCTCTTCTATTCCATTAGACGCCTTTTTATAGGCTAAAAAAAAATACAAGGAAAGTTTCCTACAAGAAAAGTTTAAGAAATAGAAACAAAAATAAAAGGAAACAATCAGCCCCTTAATTTGGCTGATCAATATAAGGAAAGTTTAAGAAATAGAAACAAAATAAAAGGAAACAATCAGCTCCTTAATTTGCTGATCAATACAAGGAAAGTTCTAGAAATAAAACAAAAGGAAATAATCAATTTTGACCAGATTCTTCTACTAGTTGAATCATATTGATGCATCTATATTGAACTCGTGAACCATCCTCAATGGGCCTCCACGAATTTTCATGAGCCCAAACCTCTTGAATCAGCCCATTAAGTGTATCTTTGAACTTCTTTCCTTGTGCTCTTGTAATCGGCCCAGTTGGAACTTGAACTGGCTCCTTTGTAGTCAAGCCATTATTTGCATCATTCCCCTCCTCTTGAAAAGAATTTGCCCTCAAATCATCACTACATCAAAATGACTCAAATCAGTAACATTGAAAGTAGTACTAACATTGTACTCACCGGGCAAATCTTGCTTGTAAGCGTTGTCATTAAGCAAACTCAACATGTGGTAAATACTCTTCCCATGTTTTGATGTTCTTATTAATTATTGCCCTCAATAAGTAGACAAGTCATATTTACTACTTCGGTTTGACCATCAGTTTGTGGGTGACAAGTAGTAGAAAATAAAATCTTGGTACCTAGCTTACACCATAAAACTCTTCCAAAAGTAGCGCAAGAACTTAGCATTCTATTCCAAACAATGGTTCTAGGCATGCCATGCAATCTCACAATCTCCCTAAAGAACAAATCAGCAATATGCGAAGCATCATCTATTTTGTGACATGGAATAAAGTGTGCCATCTTAGAAAATCTATCCACAACCACAAAAATCGAATATCTTCCACGTTTAGTCCTAGGTAATCCTAACACAAAGTCCATTAAAATATCAATCCAAGGCTCATTAGGAATGGGCAAAGGAGTATACAAACCGTTAGGCTGCACTCTGGATTTAGCTTGCCTACATGTGACACATCTACCACAAATTCACTCAATATCTTGTTTCATGTGTGGCCAATAGAAGTGTTCCTGCAAAAAAGTTAAGGTCTTAGCAACCCCAAAATATCCCATTAATCCCCCTCCATGGGATTCCTGCACTAACAAATCCCTTAAAGAACAGTTAGGCACACATAATTTATTTTCTCGAAATAAGAACTCATCATATCTAAAGAACTTACCACAAGCGTTTTTCTCACAAGCCCGATACTCTTCACAAAATTTATGGTCATCAATGTATAAACTTTTAATGTGTTCAAAACCAAGCAATTGTGCATCAAGTTTAGAGAGTATTGCATACCAGCGAGAAAGTGCATCGGCGACCACATTCTCCTTACCTTGCTTATACCTGATGACATATGGAAATGTCTCAATGAACTCTACCCAACGAGCATGCCTTTTATTTAGCTTGTGTTGGCCCTTCAAGTGTTTCAAGGACTCATGATCAATGTGATTCACGAACTCTTTAGGCCATAAGTAGTACTGCCATGTCTCCAAAGCTCGAACTAATGCATACAACTCGTTGTCATAAGTCAGGTAATTTAAGATTGCCTCGCTTAATTTCTCGCTGAAGTAAGCAATTGGTCATCCCTCCTGCATAAGAACTGCGCCTATGCCAATACCTGAAGCATCACATTCAATTAGAAAAGTTAGGTAAAGACAATAAGGGGGCGTTGGTTAGCGTCTCTTTGATTAGTTGAAACGCCTTCTCTTGTTCTTCTCCCCATCTAAATCTGACGTTCTTCTTAATCACTTCGGTAAGTGGTGAGGTTATGCTACTAAAATCCTTCACAAACTGCTGGTAAAAACTAGCAAGTCCATGAAAACTACGAACATTGCTTACACTTGTGGGACTCGGCCACTCTCGGGTTGCACGTACCTTCTCTTCATCAACCTATATACCCTGTGCACTAACAACAAATTCCAGAAATACAAGCTTATCGGTACAAAAAGTACACTTTTTCATATTAGCAAATAACTTTTCTTTCCTAAGCATATCTAAAACTAATTTCAAATGTACGGCATGATCAGCCAAGTTTTTGCTATAAATGAGTATATCATCAAAATATACAAAAACAAAGCTGCCTATAAATGCTCACAAAACATGATTCATAAGTCTCATAAAAGTGCTTGGTGCATTAGTCAACCCAAAAAGCATAACTAACCATTCATACAAACCATATTTTGTTTTAAAGACAGTTTTCCATTCATCTCCTTCTTTCATTCTAATCTGATGATAACCACTTTTTAAATCAATCTTAGAGAACACACGAGAACCATGCAACTCATCTAACATGTCATTTAAGCGAGCAATAGGATGACGATACTTTACCGTTATGTTGTTAATGGCTCGGCAATCAACGCACATTCTCCACATCCCATCCTTCTTAGGTACAAGTAAAACCAGAACGGCACACGGACTCATGCTCTCTCTCACATACCCCTTCACTAACAACTTACTTATCTGCCTTTGAAGTTCCTTTGTCTCCTCGGGATTGCTCCTATAGGCTGGTCGGTTTGTGCTCTTGTAACCGGTCCAGTTGGAACTTGAACTGGTTCTTTTGTAGTCAAGCCATTATTTGCATCATTCCCCTCTTCTTGAAAAGGATTTGCCCTCAAATCATCACCTACATCAAAATGACTCAAATCAGTAGCATTGAAAGTAGTACTAATAATATATACTCATCGGGCAAATCTTGCTTGTAAGCGTTGTCATTGATGCACTCTACAACTTGGAAAGGACCATCCTCTCTTGGAAGTAGTTTGGAATGTCTTTGCGCCGGAAATCTCTCTGTTCTCATATGCAACCACACCCAATCTCCGGGTTCAAAAACAAACTTGTGACGCCCCTTATTGGCTTGTTTTGCATACTGCTCCGTTCTTCTCTCAATATTGAGCCTTACTTTCTCATGTATCTGCTTAACAAAATCAGCTTTTTTCTTTCCATCAAAATTAATACGCTCAGAAACAGGTAATGGAGTTATCTCAACATGTGGTAAATACTCAAACATGTGGTAAATCCAATGGAGTCAAAGGATTAAACGCATAAACAATTTCAAACGGTGAGAATTTAGTAGCAAAATAAATAGATCTATTATAAGCAAACTCAACATGTGGTAAATACTCTTCCCATATTTTGATGTTCTTTTTAATTATTGCCCTCCATAAAGTAGACAAAGTCCTATTTACTACTTCGGTTTGACCATCAGTTTCCGGCTGACAAGTAGTAGAAAATAAAAACTTGGTACCTAGCTTACACCATAAACTCTTCCAAAAGTAGCTCAAGAACTAAGCATCTTTATTCGAAACAGTGGTTCTAGGCATGCCATGCAATCTCACAATCTCCCTAAAGAACAAATCAGCAACATGCGAAGTATCATCCGTTTTGTGACATGGAATAAAGTGTGCCATCTTAGAAAATCTATCCACAACCACAAAAATCGAATCTCTTCCACGTTTAGTCCTAGGTAATCCTAACACAAAGTCCATTGAAATATCAATCCAAGGCTCACTAGGAATGGGCAAAGGAGTATACAAATCGTTAGGCTGCACTCTGGATTTAGCTTGCCTACATGTGACACATCTACCACAAATTCGCTCAATATCTCGTTTCATGTGTGGCAAATAGAAGTGTTCCTGCAAAATAGCTAAGGTCTTAGCAACCCCAAAATGTCTCATTAATCCCCCTCCATGGGATTTCTACACTAACAAATCCCTTAAAAAACAGTTAGGCACACAAAATTTATTTTCTCGAAATAAGAACCCATCATATCTAAAGAACTTACCATAAGCGTTTTTCTTACAAGCCCGATACTCTTCACAAAATTCATGGTCATCAACGTATAAACTTTTAATGTATTAAAAACCAAGCAATTTTGCATCAAATGTAGAGAGTAATGCATACCTGCGAGAAAGTGCATCGGCGACCACATTCTCCTTACCTTGCTTATACCTGATGACATATGGAAATGTCTCAATGAACTCTACCCAACGAGCATGCCTTTTATTTAACTTGTGTTGGCCCTTCAAGTGTTTCATGGACTCATGATCAGTGTGAATCACGAACTCTTTAGGCCATAGGTAGTGCTGCCATGTCTCCAAAGCTCGAACTAATGCATACAACTCCTTGTCATAAGTCGGATAATTTAAGCTTGCCTCACTTAATTTCTCGCTGAAGTAAGCAATTGGTCATCCCTCCTGTATAAGAACTGCGCCTATGCCAATACCTGAAGCATCACATTCAATCTCAAACGTTTTAGAAAAGTTAGGTAAAGACAATAAGGGGGCATTGGTTAGCGTCTCTTTGATTAGTTGAAACGCCTTCTCTTGTTCTTCTCCCCATCTAAATCCGACGTTCTTCTTGATCACTTTGGTAAGTGGTGTAGTTATGCTACTAAAGTCCTTCACAAACAGCCGGTAAAAACTAGCAAGTCCATGAAAACTATGAACATTACTTACACTTGTGGGACTCGGCCACTCTCGGATTGCACGTACCTTCTCTTCATCAACCTGTATACCCTGTGCATAACAACAAATCCCAGAAATATAAGCTTATAGGTGCAAAAAGTATACTTTTTCAGATTAGCAAATAACTTTTCTTTCCTAAGCACATCTAAAACTGATTTCAAATGTACGGTATGATCAGCCAAGTTTTTGCTATAAATGAGTATATTTCAAAATAAACAACAACAAACCTGCCTATAAATGCTCACAAAACCTGATTCATAAGTCTCATAAAAGTGCTTGGTACATTAGTCAACTCAAAAAGCATAACTAACCATTCATACAAACCATATTTTGTTTTAAAGACAATTTTCAATTCATCTCCTTCTTTCATTCTAATCTGATGATAACTACTTTTTAAATCAATCTTAGAGAACACACGAGAACCATGCAACTCATCTAACATGTCATTTAAGCAAGGAATAGGATGACGATACTTTACCGTTATGTTGTTAATGGCTCGGCAATCAACGTACATTCTCCACGTCCCATCCTTCTTAGGTACAAGTAACACCAGAACGGCGCACGGACTCATGCTCTCCCTCACATACCCCTTCTCTAACAACTTACTTATCTGCAGTTGAAGTTCCTTTGTCTCCTCAGGATTGCTCCTATAGGCTGGTCGGTTTGGAATTGTTGCACCGGAAACAAAGTCAATTTGATGTTCAATCCCTCGAATTGGTGGTAATCCATGTGGTGTTTCCTCGGGAAAGACATCCTCAAATTCCTGCAAAAGAGAAATAACAAAACTAGGCAAAGCAGGATCAAGTTCGTTAGTATTTAAAAATGCCTCTTTGTACAAAAGTACAATCATCGGCTGATTTGAAAACATTGCTCGCTTAATCTCACTCACTTTTGCATAGAAATTCTTTTGTTCTCTCTGATTTTCTCTCAATGGCTGAATTTTGATTTTCTTTTACTCTCTCATTTTGCTCGGCCACTCTCTGATTTTTACTTTTTTTCTTTTGGTCACTCTCTTTCTTTTGATCACTCTCCTTTTTTCTATCATTCTCTTCTTGTAACCTCACTTGATCTTTATAAACTTGTTTTGGTGTCATTGGCACAAGCGTGATGGGTTTTTGGTTGAGCACGAATGAGTATTTGTTGGTGAAGCAATCATGTTTAACTTTTCGATCGAATTGCCACGGTCAGCCTAATAGCAAATGTCCAGCTTGCATCGAAACTACATCACACAAAACTTCATTTTCATATTTTTCGATGCGGAATGAAACCAAAACCTGCTTATTTACCTTTACCTCGCCACTATCATTCAGCCATTGTAACTTGTACGGCCTAGAATGTTTCAGTGTGGGCAGTCCTAATTTCTCCACCAAGGTTGTGCTTGCAACATTAGTACAACTTCCTCAATCAATAATTATACTACATACCTTGTCTTTGACGTAGCACCTAATATGAAAGATGTTTTCCCACTGCACTTCTTCAATTTCTTTTGCTTGCAAGCTTAGAAGTGTTCTTGACACCGACAATTAACATTGAACTGCATATTCTTCTTCATCTACGTCCTCCAATGGTGGCATAGAGTCGGTATCGGACTCATCGTCGGTTTCGATCTCTCCATTACCCCTTATTACCATGACTCTTTTGTTCGGGCATTGACTTGCTATGTGACCCCTGTCTTGACATTTAAAACACTTAATGTCACAATTTCGAGAAGTGGAAGGGTCAAATTTATCTTGAGTGCCATGGTTGGTTGTGTCTTGTTTTGGCTCGAATTTAAGTTTTGCAGCTGGTTTCTCCTCTTTCTTCACATGACTCGGTTTCCTTGGGGAAAAATCCAAACAATGAGATGCACGTGTACCACTTCTCCTCTTGAGTTGTTGCTCCACCTTGATGGCCACGTGCACCATATCCTCTAATTCCACATAATGCTGCATCTCCACCCTGTCATGAATTTCTTGATTCAAGCCATTCAAGAACCTAGCCATAGTAGCCTCTCAGTCTTCTTCGATATTAGCTCGGATCATAGCAAATTCCATCTCTTGATGATAATCCTTCACACTCCGGTTACCTTGTCGGAGCGTTTGCAATTTATTGTATAACTCCCGGTGGTAATGGCTGGACATAAACCACTTCCTCATCACTATTTTCATCTCTTCTCACGTCTCAACCGGTCGTTCCCTATTTCGCCGTCTGTTCAATACTAATTGATCCCAGCACACAATAGCATAGTCAAAAAACTCAATGGCAGTAAGTTTTACCTTCTTCATTTCAGAGTAGTTGTGGTAATCGAACACTAACTCCACCTTTTTCTCCCACTCAAGATAAGCCTCAGGGTTGTTTCTTCCTTAAAACGATGAAATCTTTATCTTAATACTACCCAAGTTGTTATCTTTCCGATTCCTATCTTCTCTAAAGCGCCCTCCATATCTCCTATTACCAACAACTGAACCCCGATATTCTTCTTCATCAAAACCAGCCCCATAATACTCTCCATCTTCATCTCTCACTCCCCGATATTGAACTCTTTCCCTCCTATGCACCTTATGAGTGTTTAGTGGGTGCTCCAAACGTGTATTCTCCATCCGATCAATCCGCTCATGTACCTTCTCCAATTCTAACCTCATCACACGCCTCATCTCACTCATCATGGCTTCCATGAGCAATTTTGGGTCAGCCATCCCTGTAGCACTTTCGGTGATGCTCTTTTCACTGTTGTGAGACATGATTGCTGAAATCAAAGTTAGAAAACAACAAAAAAAGGAAAGGACCTCACACACTCCCTCACGTGTTTTCACTCAAAGAATGATTCACTCTATTCCACTAGTATTTCACTCAGTATAATTGGCTTTTACCCTCTAATATGCTCACCACTCTTGCCTTTTTCCACTCAATAATCCTTTTTCTGTTCTTTTGAAACTATTCGAACAATATTCAAAATTCCAGCAACAATTTACCAAGAACTCACCAAGGGAATTCAAGTTCAAAATGTAAGAAAACAAGGGATATGAGTGATTAGATTTTCAAAGCACAATTCAGCAAAATTTCCCAAAAAAAATTTTTTTTTTTGGTCTTTGGGGTGAGGCGATTTTCGGGTTTATTGGAAACAAACGAAAGAGAGTCTTTTTACTCCCTTTTTTTTTTTACCATCTTTTTTTTTTCGAATCTTTTTGTTTGGATCTTTTTTTTCGGATCTTTTTTTTCAGATTTTTTTCAGATTCTTTCTTTCGTTAATAACAGAACAAGATTTCGAATGGGATAGAAGAAAGAAATTCAGCTACATAAGAAAAGGAAACTAAATTTAACTGGGATAGGCAAACATGAGACGTGGCTCTGATACCAAATGATGCGAACCCCGTCAAGAATAACGAGATCCGTAGAAAAAAAGGAGAAAATCCAAGAACATTCTCGATCAGGTTTGGATGGGAGACCTCGACCCGTTGCTTCAACAAAAATAAGAACCTCGGTATAATTGACTTCAACCCGTTATTTAATGCGAAGCAAGAATCTTGGTATAAAGAAGACTCCACAAACGGTAGTGGAAAGCCGTTTGATAAGTCGATGATGAACGCCACAGAAGAATTCCGATAAGTTCGAATAGTCCTTCAAAGAACCAAAGAGTATAAACTCACCAATTATCTGTAAACTGCCTCCCTTCTATTCCATTAGATACCTTTTTATAGGCTAAAAAAATACAAGGAAAATTTCCTACAAGGAAAGTTCAAGAAATAGAAACAAAACAAAAGGAAACAATCAGCTCCTTAATTTGGCTAATCAATACAAAGAAAGTTTAAGAAATAGAAATAAAACAAAAGGAAACAATCAGCCCCTTAATTTGCTGATTAATACAAGGAAAGTTCTAGAAATAAAACAAAACGAAATAATCAATTTTGACCAGATTCTTCTACTAGTTGAATCATATTGATGCATCTTTATTAAACTCGTGAACCATCCTCAATGGGCCTCAACGAATTTGCTTGAGCCCAAACCTCTTGAATCAGCCCATTAAGTGCATCTTTGAATTTTTTTTCCTTGTGCTCTTGTAACCGGCCCAGTTGGAATTTGAACTGGCTCCTTTATAGTCAGGCCATTATTTGCATCATAGGTCCCCTCGATCACCCTCCCTTGAACCTGAACAGGTCGAGAGAGATGAACCCGCACCATATTTTATAACCTTCGAATTGAAACCCCCCCCCAACTAGAGATGGAATTTGACGAACCTAAACAATTCAGTTGAGAGCTCCGTGACTGGTTCAAGGGAAGGTCCACCAATGATTGATAGGCCATTCCCCCCTATCTGTCTCTTAATTCCTCATTCCACTAATCCATTGTTACTGATTCATTCGGCAGCATAGACTCCCCATTTCTTTGTCTTCTCCGCACAGGTGTTCGTCAATGATGAAAGCTGTTGAACTTAAGACTCGAGTTGAGAAAGAGGGCTAGGCCCCCATGAGTGCTTTCAAGGACTGGGGATGGTGGATTATAGAGTTAGGGAGCAAATCGAAGGTTTTTCCATTGGGATTGGACATGGACGAGCCTCGACTGGGCTAGCATTGTTGAAAAAATAAAAAAAGAAAAACTTCTCCCATCACATCATCAATTGGTGTAGGATTAAAGATCAAGTTCAGGATTCGAGTCAAATCGACCTTCCCTCTCATATTAGGGTGAGGCAAGGAATTCAATCAAATCTTTTATGTCAGTCCAAACAAAACGAATTACTATTTTTCTTTGGAACGGAAGGAATGCAGGGAACAACTCTTTCCTTTCCACTGGTTCATCGAAAGCTATCAATCCCCACTTCTCCCTCCCTCTCGCATCAGTTCTGCATCAGATGATGAGTCCATGTGCAAACTTTTTCTTTTATTGGCCCCCAATAGGTAGGCTACTAGATTGAGTCAAAAGCCTACCAATTTCGATTCGAGAGAGAGCCCAAACGGGGGAGGCAAGAACATTTTGATCGAAAACTCCACTGTTCTGAATAGTGAGAAAGACTTTTCAAAATTCAATCAAATCGATTGAGAATATCATCATCTGTTAGGTGGGCCAACCGACCAACTGAGTTGGGATGGGCGTCCATGTCACAGAATCTTTAACTAGCTAAGAATCCCATTATTGACCGAATCGAGGAATTCATTAGCAAATGAAAAATCTACCGTTTTAGCACTCAGAAAAATCTAGAAAAGAGGAAAAGTCACTAAGACAAGAGCTAGATAAGCAAGCGACGAAGGAGAGGCTAGAAAAGGCAAAGCAAGGGGCTCTTCATCTCTAGGAAGATTATGTCTAGGATCTGGTAATCTAAGCCTTGTTTCTTCTTGTTGGCTTGTATTAGCCTGTGCTTTATTACAGGTAGTCATTCCCCCATTCCTTTAGTCTTTTCAATGGTACTTTAATCTTAAGTCGCAGTTATGTCTCACCCCCCAGTATAGTGACTGGTTCCATCTTTTCCTCGAATTTCATCAATCCCAGGCTCAAGTGTCTGTTCATCCATCTTCATTCCAAAGGCAAACATCTCCATTGAGTGACTGTAACTACTATTGTTTACAGTCAATAGTTCTTAACCAACCCTTTCTTATTATGTCTTTCTTTCTGAAGGGCTTGCGGTTCATTACACCAAAGGCTTTCCGTGAAATATTGAAGCTATCGAGAAAGTACCAAATGCTGACAGTGACAAAGGTTACCGACTTTCGATGGATGCGGAGCCAACGAGTTCAGTCGAACAGCGTAACGAGTCTAAGGTTATAGAAGCATTCGCTAACTTTGATAGGCATGGCATTGCAAGTAAATAGACCAGAGAGCTTACCCTTTGTTTCTCTCTGTGTCGCGAGCTTATTGTAGTTGGTCCTAAAGGGAGAACCGTCGCTGCTTACTTGCTATATCCCCGCGTCCTTGCACGGCTCGGCTTCTTCTTCAAGCCCTACTTCTCCCTTCCCCCTCTCCTTGTTCTACTGTCCAAAACAGGTCGTATGGAGTATAGCCAAGTGGTAAGGCATCGGGTTTTGGTACCGGCATGCAAAATTTTGAATCATTTTACTCCAGATTATGAACACCTGACCGGATCTGTCAAGAACGAGCTGACGACTATAGGTGAAGCGACTGACTGCAGTCCCTGAGCCCAGATTGTAGCAAGCCAAAAGTTTGACTTCAGCCTACTTTGCTAAGAGAAGAGAGAGAGGGGAAAGACAGACGACAGAAAGCAATCTTTCCAACCGCGGAGTTGAACACAACACTGACGGTTCTTTCATCAATCTCTTGGCCCTTGCTTAACTCCTTGTTCCGTAAATTGGTCGCTGGTTGATCTGATCGGACCCCGGACAAGCGAGAGCCCAGCCCGGGAGGAATGCGATGGTTCCCTGGCGCTTCATGGGACAAACGTTCGCAGTCTCCCTTCCTCTAATCTAAGCCTACTTCGCTCGCACAGCTACTGTCGTCTCGTACTTTTGGGAGTGTCAAGTAGATATGTGAGCTCTAAGTTAGTGGCAGTTGCACGAACCCATAACCCTTGTCTTTCGGCCAGGTTGATTAGCTAAACCAAATTCGTTTTCTACCAACATCAATAGTGTTCAGTAGTTACATACCAGACCATTCCATTCCATATTTGAACTAACCAACGGAATAATAAAATACTAAATTTTATAAATTTGGTTATGCAATCGAGAACTCGCCCACAGGTGAGCGATTTACGGTCGTCAGGCAAAACCAGACCACTCAAATTCAAATTTAAATCAACCCTCGGGAATCCCCCAAGTTTGGAAGTTTCGGTTAAGTGGACAATTGTCGTAGCTACCTACTTCGGCAACTACTCTCATAGCTGCCGATACTGGTTTCTGATCCCCAAGTGGTCACCTATAGAAGGAAATGCATTGTTTTGTTCTTGTTCTCCAACGGGAGGCGACTCAGCAAAACGAGACAGGAACTTTGGAATGTGATGTCGAAAAGAAAAAGAAGAGATTGGATGATTGCCCGGTTCGTTCACTTCATTTACTGCTCCGCTCATGCGATATGCTTGAGAGCAGGTTGTTTACGTACTTGTTCTTACAAGCAAGGTTGAGCAAGTAGTGATCTCAGGTAAAGTAGTCAGAAGGGTTCGTTAAGAAGACAGGTCCAACTTTTCATTGACTAGCTAGCAAAAAGCACTAGTCTGGTAAAAGCAATAAGAGCATTGAGGGTGATCAGTAGGAGATAGATGGGGAGATCAACCCTACTAGAAGGTTATTCTTGGTTAGGGGAAAGGAAGAATAATCCAATCCATTTAGGAAGTTCGGGTCGCTATGATGGAAAATCCATTGATTGGTTCGCCATGAAAGATAAACAGGAAAAAGAAAAATCCTTCCCCAAGTAAGGCCCTGAGTCGGATTCTGCCAAATAGATAGAATAGTAAGTTTCATTACTAAAATTTCATTACTTTAGTTTTTCCTTTCCACTCTTGACTAACTGATTCCAGCACCTGCCCTTATATACTATACAACCATCTTCCTATAGTTGCTACCCTATGGTTGAGTGCTTTGTTTTGATATTTATGCACGAGTTCTTTCTTCGCTGCTTCTCCTAATTGCCTTCTTTTCTTTCGTGCTTGCTTATGGTAGGCCCTTACTGAACTAAGGGATTCTTCTTTCGCCGCTTCCGCTCCTTCTATATGGATATAACGAAAGTCAGCTCTCCTCTCTCTCTTTATACTAGAGAGATTCCTCTGTTTTTCGTACTCAAGCGCAAATTAGACGTTGAAGGTTAGAGAGGAGGGTATGATTCTTTCTCAAGTCTAAAGTTCTCATTCCTGCTGTTAGTCAAGTCTGAGTGAAGTTCCTATTGAGGAATTAGTGTCATTCTTTTAAAAATGAATATCAGATGTCCAAATTGATAAATTCTTTCACAGCAAATTAAATACCCCTAGTAGTTCCTTCTATGGTATCGATTTCAGTTCCGTATGTATCCTATTTTGGTTATGTCCCTTATACGAGACTAGTGTTATAAGTTCTCTCCTTTCCTTCTCCAGCCTTTTCCCCAGCTTAGAAGTTCAGTTCTTCCTTCCCTTGGCTTACTGTCTTTCCTGATGATGAATAGTCGCTCTTTGATTTGATAGAGAAAGTGACATCTAAGAGGAAATAAGAGATTGCATCGAAAAGGAGAAGCGAAGGGACTAAAAAAGAGTGTCTCGAAAAGGGGCTTTGAGGGATGACTGATTTACCATACTTTCCTTCAACGTAGGAAGCAACGAATTGCATTAGTGGGATAGCTTACTTCATTCAGTACTCCCCAAGCCAAGAAAGCTAGTGCTCATGAATGCGCTCCTCATTTAGCCCCGTGACTCGTAAAGGAAGCCTTCAGCTGAGGAGTTGGGCTTGGAAAAATCTCGATAACCTCTGCTTGAACGCTCCATTCTCGGTCAAGCCGCGTGAAGGGTCTCTGATAATGACGTAAATAGAGCTTGTTCCGCTACTTGCGCTAATCCTTGATCTAATGGGATGGGAAACAAGGGAGTTTGGATAGCAAGGATGGACTAGTTTCCTCCTCTCACTGTGGTCTACATCTATATGTGGCTCCTCCCGCTGTGCTCGAGTCACTTGATGCTTCTTTTACGGTGTTAGATGTTAGAGTGGTCCTAAGGCTCATCCCTCGATGTGAATTGACCTTATGCCTTTGATTCATCATCGTCAGTAGTTTTGCCTTGAACCTGCCGATGCAAATTGAGATTCAAAATCTGACCTTGCAACTAAGCGAGGGCTGAGGTAAGGAGTGAAATCGCTCAACTATCAAGAGAGGAGTGAGACTGCTTACCCAAGAACTGGAAGAGCGAACCCTTCTTCAGAAAATAAGGGAATGAAAGAAGCAAGCTATGATTCAGACATTAAGATCCTATGATGTTCAAGATAGATTTCTGATTGTGAAGAAGATGAGTTCTTCGCCATGCCATCATCAATGACCCAATTGAGTGATTCGTTCGGGATCACTTCTTAACCTGACGCCGAAAGAACCGAAGCAAGGGATTGATTGACCGTTGGGTTCTGGGAAGAGTCAGCAACAGAAGAGAGAGATTCTTAAACCATCTTAGATGAGTTAGAATCTGCTGAACCGAACACCACTCTCTATCCCACGACACTTAAAGCGGATCTGGCTATACCAAAACAACCTTCATGCAGCCCAACTAAAAGCTTATTGTATTATCAAGGAGAGAAAAGGATGAAGAATCTTCCGCTTCTAGCTGCACTCTATTCATACATAAACTAAGTAGCCAGAAAGAAGCACCCACTCTGAATCCCACTTTCGTTCTAACCTGATCTTATATCTCTCATCGTGAAATGAGCTACCAATCTGAATGTCGAAGATGCACCATCCATATGACATTAGGAGAGAGTGTAATAGCACGTGATCTCATTGAATTTATGAGAGTTCACCAGAGCTTGATCTTCTATTTCTATTATACAATCACTTTACTTTGCGAAAGACATACCCGGTTGAGTTCAACTAAACCAATCGACAAGAGGGAAACAAACCCTTGTTCTACCATTGATTCACCTTCTTCCCATGACACCGACCATATCCCAACAAATCTAGCAAGTGAACATCGTAAATCTGACCGGCTTGAAAGCAGGAAACTCTCATCAGAGAATGAGTTCATCTGCCATTCATTAATCGATTGCTATAAGTGAATTTGACGTCAAATAAAGGGTTGCGTCCCCAGTCGGCGAGGAAGACTAACTATCTGATCTTTATTTATGTGATTGAGAGGGATTTTAAAAAGTACATCATGGAATTAGATGAGTCATCATCGGCCCTGCCATGCCTTCTGTATCCACTTCTGGACCGGAAACATATAGTCAGTCCCTTGAATCACAGGTCAACAGAATGCGACCAGGCAAGCTCAACAAGCCAGCTCAGATTCAAAAGATACATGCCGAGCTAAGGCAGCCTCACTTCCTATAATTGAAAAGAAAGAAAATGCCACTTCACCGGCAAGGAGAAAGAGTTGGAAATGTAAAAGCCACTTCTCTATACGATAGTGGATTCCAGTTCAATGAAACCAATTTACCGTTGGCTTAATGGACGCATTCAGATAGGAAAGGGCGAAGTGCTTAGCCGCTAGACGAAGGGTAGACAGAAGAAAGAAAGCAAAACAAAAGAAAAGAAAAGCTTTTTCCAGTAGCCAAGTACGGTGGGTTTAGAGCCAGCTAGCAAGCTAAAGCAAGAAAGCATTGAAAAGAGTTCACCGAGGGCGGTGGGCAAACTTACTTGGAAAGAATGAGATGATTCTGAAGCTCAACATAGCCAAGTTAGGTGGGCAACAGAGCTAGCAAGCAAAGTAACGGCTAAACTCTACCGAGAAGTGAGATCTTAAAGAAGGTGAAATATACTGATGCTTCAAATGCCGAACTAAAATTCGACGTTTCAAGCCACTGGAATCGAAGTTTTCAATCTCGATTGAGTAGGGGATAAGCAATTCTATGAAGAAGTTGATGATCTAAGCGCTAAGTATGCCCAAACTAATTTTCTATTCGACCCTGTTCCAAGGCTGGGGAGATGCCTAATCGTACACCCTCCGATGTGATTGGTCAACACATCTTTGATCAATTTGCATATGTGGAGCGGATAAAAGCCTACTTTGAAGGCCCCGAAGTCAGACGTTGTTTATGCAACATCCTTAACTAGGAATATAAGAGGATTAGCTGAACTAACTCAATTTTTTGATAGGCGACTAATTGATTGAATTACAAATAAAGTTGGTCTTGCAAGTTTCTTTGTAGGAGAAGAGACAAGCACCACACTACTACCAAGAGAAGTCGAAAGAGCCATGCCCAACTAAAATACATGGCGCCGAAGATATCCCTCTCTGTATCTTCATAGACTAAGCCACGTCATTACTCTAAAATAAGGCGGCTGGGCTACATTGGATCGGAGAAGTGTGGGTGGGGTCTCCCCCCCGTAGGTGATGGACCTATGACCAAGTGGGTGCAGCAGGATATGAAATCTATTTCATACCCTCTTCTTAAATTTCATTCCGTTCCGTCAGTGTAGTTGCTTTTGGTGGGTTGGTCGAGCCTGACTCTTATGCACAAATTCCTCTTTTTTAGTCTTTCCTCAAATCCCTATCCCTGTCGGCCGAGACTACACCTACTCCATGACCTGCTGCTTACTTTTAAGTAGTTTATAGGCACCTATCAATAACTTGACACATTGCTGCTTACGTCTAGTAGTTTACCAGAAAAAGGAGCTAAGCCAAGAAGAAAAGAAATACAGGATATGGAATGCTCGCTTCTTCAAACAATCTACAATGCTAACCTTCAATAGAGTCTTCAATCCAGCTAGAAGTCTAACATTATTTATATAGAGTCTTAATGCTCGCAAGTAAGAAACCAAGTAATCTCCTTTATTCCATCCAATCCAGTAGAAACCGTTTTGTGATTCTTAAGTAATAATGTTCATAAACGAAGCCCAAAGCAAAGAAGTTCTTCTCCTGCAATCATGAATAGAAACACAGCCATAAGCAAGCTAGCAAGGGAGGGAGTTAAGAATTTTAGTAGTGATAGAAAGGAAGCACGGATAGCGAGTTGTTATTAAAAAATCTCATGTATATAAACAATACCGGCTTCAAAAACAGTCCGTCCTGCTAGTTCATGATTAATAGTTGTCAGGTAAGTGATGGGTCCGAAGGAGGCAAGGCTAGCACTGATTCTCTTGTCTAGTTGTGATTTTTCGGGATTCCTACAAGAAAAGAAGAACCTTCAGCTCCCATACCTTACCAAAACAAGGAAGTACTTATAGTTGTTTAGTTCAATAAAAATAGTATTAAGAATACTGTAAGAGTTTGGTATGGCTCTTTAAGAAGAACCTCAAACTTAAAAGAAAGGGAGTTAAAAAAGCTAGTGGTAGTCTGGTACGCCAGCACCAAGCTATAGAGTAGTGTTTCGAAAGTCTTATTGATGAATTATGGTAGTCTGGTACCAAAGCAAGCTTAAAGGAAGCATGCAAGCACTTCAATAGTCTTCTCTTGATCCACTATGCATTAAGCAAGTTAATTAACAAAGCCCTTTGAATAAGGAATAAGGCAGGCTCCACAAAAGAGAGAAAGAGAACAAAGCAAGAGAGTCTGTCCACTGGAAGAAAGAAGGAATAAGACAAGCTAGTTAGAAGGCACAAGCAGGCAATATTATGTATGAGTGGAAGCTTTCTCCCAAGCAAATTTCGATGAATAATAATAGCTACAAGTAAGTAGATCATAGACGAAATCATAACTATAATCCTTCAATTCGCTATGATCTTCCTTCTCGTGTTTCAATTGTGGAGTGCTTAAGAAAGCATAGCAAACATATAGAAGCATCTAACATCCCAATTGATGGTATGTATGCGCCACCTTCCCTTCTGTCGCTTCACTCATTTAGTGTAGTTACAATGTCATTGCCTAGATCTTCCTACTCATTTATGGTTTAATCACATAACTCAATAGCTCGGGAACAAAGCCAGCAATCTCGTACTAAAAGATCTATTGTGTCATCAACTACTTTTGGGTCGACAAAAATGTTCTCATCATTGAATGATCAGGCACAAGAATCCTATTCAAAGCGGAACATTCCAGGTTTGATTTATCAACTAAAGACGTCGTGACACACAATGGATCATAGGTTGCTCCTTTGAAGGTGAATTCCCAACATCATATGACCGAGAAAGAATCCCCATCAGAGGGCGGCTAGTCCTGTATGAAATAGATAATTTCTTCCTATTGACTATGGAAAGCTTTCATCGTGTGACCTCATCTCTGTATGGGCGGAGGGCGGGCATAGATTCGAGAGAAGGAATGAAAAATGCTCGAGTGCCCTAATATAGATATGGAGGGAATTCCATAAGTAAGGTTGGACTCTCAGAGAGGAAAAAGTGGGTTGCCTTCTGCGAGGACACTACTCCTCAACTATCCGTCTCTCTTTTTTCTGGCTATATACCTTACTTTTCTTTATACTTTATGAGGAAGTCATTCTTTCTTTGGTCTCCCGAAGCCCTTTATTAGCTCGTTACATATACTTCACTCGCTCTCTTCCAACCTCTATCTATTTTAGTTGAGTAAGGAAGTGGTCCTAAAGGTTTCTTATCTCCTTCATTCGACTAGCTACTATGGCTAGATCTAATTAGTTTTGTTCTGTGTTTGCTCTCTTCTTTCCTATTAAGTTGGTAGTTCCTAAGGATGAAACCGATAGATAGGAGTTTACACCCGAAGCTACCATTCAATCTGCTCTTTCTTTCATATTCGAGTAGTTAGATGTGACAAACAAGACTTGGTTCTTGAATGGAATACTCAGATGAGGTTTCTAACAAGCTAGGCTCTATTATAATAGATTCTATCGATCATTTTGGGATAAGAGGCATGCAGAATCTCTTTCCCTCTAGGACCCTCCTTATGAGCGAAGGGATTCAAAAGAACATCCCGCAGCGTTAGCCTCTCCTCAATGGAGTATAGATGGCTCTCCCCTCTACAGCTTCTGGTGTAATTTGAGGGGGCCTTCACGCTGCACCCTTACACTAACTTGAGTTTCTCTTGCTTGCCACAATCCTCTATCTGATAAAGTCAGACCAACCAATACTAGCAAGGACTCATTACTCGTTTGCTTATACTTGCGAGGTTATGTATTGGGTGGTATTAGTGGTACAGATTGATTGGTGTTTGCTCTAGGTTTGACACAACCTAAAGCAGGACGTGGTATTGTGCTTCCTAGTGTTTAGATACACTTTGGAGAAGATCCCACGGTTACAACCATCAGCTTAGTTACCCTAGCACACATAATAAGGGGGCTCAGAAAACTAAACAACTAAATAAATTTAGCCATATCCTTCATTTCAGTACTTTTGCTCCCTTCAACACATCCCTCTACTCAATTTGGTAACCTTTTCCGATCCGTTCTTAGCTCAGTCTTTTAACAGGAAATTAATCAGATAAAGTAAGGCCTAGTCGATGCTTTCAATCTTCGTGTTCTCTTGTCCCCGCAAGAAGGAGATGAAAATCACTGGAATGAGGACTCAGCTCTATACTTACACTCTGTAGGTGCTAGCCAGGGAAATTTTCACTCTAATGGAAGCCTTTGAGGAGAGAAGACCCCTTCGAATGAGAGAAGGATTATTGAAAACTATCGCCCTTTCTATTTTTTTAGAATGAGAAGTTGCACTTGGATAAGCCAGAAGGGAGTATGCCACCATCCGCCAACGGAAGGAAAGATTTACTTATAACAGATACTTCACCCGAGACCAATGAAAGGAGAACTTGACACAGTGCTATAAGGAACAAAGCAAATAAGCAAAGTAAGAGAGCCCTTCCCATTCCGGTAAGGTAAGGGATAGGGTTTACATACTCATTTTTTGAAAAACTATAATTCATAAGGGAGCGTCGAGTGTTAAGTTCTGTGCATTAAACTAATTTGTCCTAAGAATTTGGGTCAGGCTTTGTTTTGAGAGAAGGAAACTGTCTTAATGCCGCAAGAAAAGGTTTTGCAAGTTCAAGTGCTGTGACGGAGGGTTATGCATAATATAGAGTAATCCTTTGACAGGCCAATAAAAGGGGATTCTGTTCCTATTTGAAGTAATATGTGAAGTCTAATACCTTTTTAAGGGGATTCTGTTCCTATTTGTCCAAAGAGGGTATTCACAGCCTATTCGATAGCATTTGTCCTATTCAGGGATATCTTTACTACGGATTCGTTCACAATGCTTATTCCCCTAAGAGCGGACTAAATGTCATTTCCTTTTGTGGATATTGGATCAGATCCTGTGGCATTTGGCATTCAAAAGGAGGAATTGCACAACTAGAATAAAAGGGTGGACATTCATGCTCCGAATATGCTCTTTTCGAAGTAAATAGGTCCTTCTTCCCCGTGATAGGATAGGCTCCGAGATGGACATAGACAGAAAAGGTTGCACCTTAGAGAAAGTAGCTAGTCCTGTCCTCGTTATGGTTAGGGAAGGACCTGATTGCCCTTTTTTGCCTTGGCTTTCGTCACTGGATTACCTTCTTTATTTTCTTTTATTTCCTTTTAGGGATTACCTAATTACGCTACCGCCTCTTATGAAAAAGGATTTTACAGACCAATGTGGGAATACCATGACATAGTTTCTCTAAAAGGAGTAGGAGGAAGAATCAATAGTTAGTTGATACCACTCACAGAGTGTAGCCAAATCCTAATTGATATGGAATTTCCTAAACAATCGTAAGTCCGACAATTGGTCTTTAGCCTTTCGAAATAGAAAGGCAGCTAGGTAAGGGAATAAAGAGACTAGATTTGTCAGCCTTTAGGAATCCATGCTAGGGCACCTCTCTTAAAGCAGGAAAACAAGATCTCCAGTGCCTCAGCTAGTGAATAGCATATTAGGTCTAAGTTCCGTTCCTATGGAGTTAAGTCAGACATTCATTGGAAAATGAATCTCAAATGTCCATCCATCCCACTCTATGGCATCTTATATTATTCTATTTCCTTTGCTTCTGTCTTGAACCTTCCATGCAGAGTTTATTCTTCTTCAATTGCAAAGGGAAGAGGAGATTCAAGCAGAACAGATTCTGGGCATGTCCCACTTTTGGCTTTCAGGTAAGTGACGGCCTATTATCCCGTGGATTGGTAATCCGCGTCTAATAATCCCAGAAAAATGAGAAAAATTAGTCAGATCAGGGGAAAGTTGGTGCTATAACCGTTGTTCAAGAATGACTTTTGTTCAATTAGATGCTCTTGCTTAAAAAGCTCTCGTAACTGGTGCTTTCTATTGATGCGACGATAACTCGATATAGAATATCTTAAGACAAGAAAGAAAGTTGCCTAGGGCAGATGAAAGGAATGCTGAAAGTCTATCCGAGTTTGCAAGCTTAGTTGCGTGTATTTCATGCTGCCCATCCCCATTGCTTGATAGCTTCTCTGTCTACTTGAGAAAGTGGTCTTTGTTGGCACAGATGCCTCCATTGAATAAGACTTCCATTAAAACAAGATGAGACTCAAGCAGAATTCAAGTAAAACACTAACATCCCAAGCGCTGTTTCTGTGCCTATAGGCACGAGAGCTTTACGAAGCATCTTTTTGAAGTAATCCAAGACACATAGCCGCTTGAGATGGCGTTATGGTTCATCATAACAACTATTCTATTTATGTTGCTTTCTTGTATGTATACATCTATCTAGACGGTACCTCTACTCCATTCTTTCGGAATGGTATGTGGGCCTTCCTCAAGCAATCCCTTATGACTCCACCTTTATTCTTGTGGAAAAGCGTCCTCCCTTTTCTCTTTGGGGGGCTCACTAAGGCAAGCGGCTTCGCGCCCCATTTGTGTTTATTTGCGATCGTGCCTAACCAAACTGTTTATCAGGAGCTGCTATCTATGACCAAGCACTAAGCACTCTTGATTTTCTGGTAATATAATCTATATAAAGTCGGTGTCGGGTTTGTTAGGCTATACCTCGGATCCGCCTTCTTTGTAGTTAGAGGTGCGAGAAGGTGCTAACAAAAAACCCCAGGTTCTGAGATAAGATATATTCCTAAAAGGATAGTCTATGAGTTTTTTGTCTTGATCTGACCCCAAGGCAAGACGAATCGACCACACCCCTAGGCCTTCTTCTCCTAATTAGGTAAGTCTGGCTATTGATTAGCAAGATTCGCAAGGGAAGCAAGTCACTAACTAGTCTTCATGAGTTTGTAAGATGCACGCACTTTCAGATTTGTTTTAAGATTCAAAGATGAGCAAACGGTAAGAAGGTTTTTTTTATTTATTAAGGGCTTGAGGAAGGAATGGGAGAAGGGCCGACCTCTCTTCATCCAATAACTTCTACACAGCGGAAGCGGTAATGCATATATAGGAAGATTGGTAACAGGGTTAAACTACACACTATTACTACTGTCACAAAGCTGAAGCAGAAGAAGAAGAAAGTACAAAGGGAAATACACTCAGACACACTTAATTATACATATAGGTGGTGGAGAACTATAAGTTATTGGTGGTCTGATCGGCAGGCATAAACCAGGCAAGATGGATGGGGGAGGATGAGAGGGAAAGAGAGGATGGTGATGAAGAAGAAGGCGTTAAGGGACTTAAAAGGTGTTGGAGAAGCTTGCCGATATTTTTGCCGAATTGCCGATGTCCTTCTCATCCTTCGGAAGCCTCCTTTTATAGACGAGAAGCCTTGCATAAGAAGCCTCCTGAGAATCTTGCTGTAGACGCCTTGTCATGAGTCTTCACTGTTGACGTCTTGTCGCTGTCAGGAATCTTCACTGTTGGTGTCTTGTCTCGAATCTGCACTGTTGATGTCAGGAATCTTTACTATAGAATTCTTTGTTACGAATCTGTCAGGACCGTACTGTTGTTGGCAGGAATCTTTACTGTAGAAGTCTTGTCACGAATTCTTGATGCTTGTCGTCTAGTGCTGTCTTCTTTGTGAAGCCTTGGAGGATCCGATGTTTGGGATTTGATAGAGCCTCCTTTTTTTTTTTTTTTTTTTTTTTTTAGGTCTCTAGTCGCTTATGTTGTCGAGATTTTGAATGCCTTCATCTCCCATGTGTCTTAGTAGGTCTGATGACGTGTATTCTTCTGCCCATTCCGCCATGTCTTGCTGAAGTATTATGTCTTCTACCATCTTCTTTTGTCTATAATATTGAATTAATTCTTCATGGGCTGATCTGATAAATTTTGGGACTTTACAATTAATTTCTTTGTCTACATAGACTCTGTAGATTTCAGTTTCTGTGGCTAATCTGAATCTATTTCCACTGTATTTTTGCCAGTTGAATTCATACGCTATGGTTTTTGCTCTCCAGTGCCTAATTTGTCTTGGGATTTCTCTATCACAAATTACCCCCCTTTCTTCTCTATCTGGATGTAGGGGATGGGCTAGTCTGTGTGTAATCCATGCACTGTGCTTTGTAGGATACCATACTCCTTTTATGTATTCTGCTATTATGGAATCGAATTTTATCTTGAGCTGTGGCCTTTTTCCTATGAAATCTTCTGAAACTGGAAATGCTAAGGAATCTGGGAGTAATTCTGCATGATCTGGATGGCTAACGATTATTTGTGAAACAAATCCCATATCTAATAAGTCTTTCCAAGTATAATATGTTCCTTGGAGTTTTTCCGTCTTTACTTGCCCTAATTGAATATTTAGTCTGTAGATGCTATAGGCTAAGTCACATTGATATTTTGGTTGTGAGAGATCCATGATGTTGCAGATTCCATTGTTGATGCATCTATCGGTATTGGCATAATGTATCACCTGGTCTACAGATACTCCCCTACATCTTCTTTCACCCTTTTGGATTTCATTGAGTATCTGTTGCATATCTTTGGCTTTTCGATAGAAATTGTCTTGAACTTTCTGGTGAATATTTTGTCTCATATCTTCTGGAAGAAAAAATAATTCATCATTTGTTTTGAAAAATAGTCTGGCTGGCATGGCTTCCATATCTCTCATATTCAGGAGGCTCTCTTTTTCACTCTTGTGAGGCACTCCTTTTTTTTCTCTTCTCTCGTATTTTTGAGGCACTCCTTTTCTTTCTGCAAGCTCACAGCTAACTGTGTTTGTTGATAGAGATCTTTAACCAATCTTTCCTTTTGTATTTTTAGATTTTTAAAGTGTTTCATAATAACTTGACAATCTCTACACTCTGTTGATAATTCTAGCTTACTTGTACTCGGTTGACTTTCTTGTGACATAAACTCTTTAAGGCTTTCGTCGAAATGCCAGGAGGTTGGAATATTATTTCTTGCATATTCTACGGCTTCTTTAACATTATAAAAACCTTTAAATACTGGATTATCAAAGTTCGAGACTAATCTTCTAACTGTATTACAATTTTTATAAATTCCTACTTGATGACCTCTAAGTATGACGTAGCATATAAAACTCCGAGACTGGGGTGTCTGGATAATGCCTTTAAAATAATAAGTTAATGCTTTGATTAGTTTAACCTTCTCTTTTGGCTGATCTAGTCTTAGATTCCACAAATTATCTAATAGATATTGTTGCACTAAATCTACCTGAAATTCAGTGATTCTGAATGACTATTTACTCTGAGTGGCATACTGCTTGAGATATATATCTCCAAACCTTATGAACTCTCTGGAATTTATCTGCAAATTTACATACCAAAGAATTAGTATAGATAATTTTTTGTGTAATTACATTCTCAAATTTTGGTCCGTATTTAGGTCCTATAAATTTTGTCCATTCACATAATTTCCTTTTCTTTAATACTAATTTATTAATTGCTATACAGTATAGTCGATATGCATTGGTTATTCCTGAATTTTTACAATTGAATTCTCTGTTTGATTCTATTGTTCTCTTTTCTATTATTCTTCTTAATTTTTTATGGAAAAAATATTCATTACGTGTTTTTGTGTATATGATTTGTTTAAGGTGAAAAATATTTATATTTTTTTTAAGGGTTCCTATTATGTGATTTGCAAATCTTTTCTGATCCTGTGTTTCCTTATTCTCTGTGAGTGTTGTGACCCTTTGCCCAATCTCAAAGTATTTATTAAATAGTTTCATATGGATTTTATTCTGTGGTATGTTCTTCGAATTATTTTTCCTTGTATTTCTCTTTATTTGTAACTTATTCGAGTTACTTGGTGTTTTAAGTATTTTCCCAACATGTATTAACCTTTTGTTAGATCTAACATTTTCGTTTGATTATGTCCTGTACTCATCACCTGCAGGCATTTTACTCTTATTTTGATGTTCGAATAGGTTGTATGTCACAGGGTTAAACCTAAAATAGTGCGACAAATCTTTATGCTGGAGGTATGTCTCTTGTATCCTACTGGTCCGATAGTCTTTTTCTTGAGTAGTGCTATTTTGATTCTTATACATCTCTGTCCGGTAATTAATTATTTCAGGTATCGAGTTGTATTCTTGTCTGGAGTATATTTCCTTGGTTTGCATCATGTCAATTGGTTGTCTTGGACTAATTCCTAGTCTGCCAATACGATCTATCCTTCTTATTGCTTCCTTTGTTTCTCGTACTACTTCATCGTTTTCTATCATACACTTCTTTTTCCTGTTAGGGCGTTCTTCGGAATTTAAGATCACCTCTTCAACTGTTCTTTCTACATCATTAATTTGGTAACTATTTTCTTCCTCCATCTTTTCTTTATCCCTAATTGTACTGTTTACTGCTTTTGTTCTTTCCTCTTTACTACCTTCTTGTTTATCATCGTTATTTTCTTTTTCGTCCTCTTTAGTTTTGTTTATGATATCGGGTTCAATCTTTTCTTGACTAGGATTATATCCAAAATGACTTAATAGTCCCTTAAATTTTTTATGGATTTCTTTGAGTCGTTGGGTCAGATCTTCTCTGGCTTCTAGAGTTAAGTTGGGATTTATGCCCTGTTCATTTAATCTTTCTATTCGGAGAACTACCTCATCAAATTTTTTTTTGGAATATCTTGGAGTGCTCATCATATCATATATATCATTATACATGGTGTCATATTTACTACAACTTGCTCTACATATCTCGCAATTGCACAACATGCCGGTAGCCATCTAAGATATTAGTGGATAACTAGCCCTGAGTAGCCTATGGTGCCTAAAATCGTCTCCTAAGGATCACCTTACAAAACGCCTATCCGCGGCAATAAAGGGATTACTTTAGGAATCTGGGTTTTAAGGTTACTCAACTTTAGTAAGTGACACTTAGAGTGTAACTAGGACAGTATTGATACAGGTTGTGAGAATATATAGGTCAAGATTATAGTCTATTTGATACCATGTAAGTGCTATATAAGCTATAAATCCTTCCCCAATTTTTCTGATTCTCACAACCTGTATCAACACTGTCCTAATTACACTCTAAGTGTCCCTTACTAAAGTTGAGTAACCTTAAAGCCCAGATTCAGCTATTGATCTCTCCTAATTGTTATAAACCCACAGAAAGAGGACAATAGAAAGATAGAGAATAGTCCTGGTAGAACGAAGATTAGAATTCCCTTTACATTCATTCAATCCCACTTGCAGGAGAGCTTTTGCTCCAGTACTCAGCGCTACTATTTAAACTAACTATTTATTCACACTAAGAAATTTAAGAAGCAGATCAGAGGATGTAAGAAGAAAAAAGAAGTTCGGAAAGGCTCTCTGCCTCCTCCCTTCATCTGATGTCTTTATTTATAATGTTTCCAAGACCTCCTTCAGATAGGAAGGAATCTTTTACAAAGTCACTTTACAAAAAGATGTACAGGAAAAAGGACTACATTATTGTCCTTTGTACAGGAAAAAGTTTACATTATTGTCCTCTCTTTGGTCCCACCTTTCGTCTCTTTGGAGGAGAAGATAAGAAGGAATCTTTTGGATGAGTGGATGCTGAGTGTAATGGGCCCACCATGCTTTTAGTCTTGCATGATGTTTTGGAGAGCATCTTCATCAAAGGCTTCATCCGGACCCTGGTTGTTTTCTTCATTAGGGTCTTGGTTGCTGTTATCAAGATCTTCATCATCATCAGTTCTTTCCAGATCTTCATAGAATTCTTCTTTAGCTTTGGAGCCTATTTTGCCCAATTGTGTTGAGTTTATAAAAGATAAAACTCTGGAGGTTTTATTTTCTGCAGGATCTAATGGTCCTACAAAATCATAAAACAGAACATTGTCTTCTATTTTGATAGAATGGGCTCCAGTGATGACTTTGCTATATGCTTCATTAAAGAATTCTTTGGCTGCCTTTTTAGTCTCTTCTTCTAGGTCAAGAACAGGCAGAGCTTCACATGTAGGAGAGGGAACATAATTGAAGTTGTGAAGTTCCCAAAGCTGGTAGGATGGATAGACTAAAATATATCTCCTTTCTTCCTAAGTGCTCCAGATGCGGAAGAAGAAAGTAGTCTGGTACCATGTAGTGTAGGCTTTGACAATCTTTTGGCAGATAGGAGGTATAATATCCTGGAACTCTTCGGGATGAGAGGAATTTAGGAAGAGTTCATGAACTAACCCCAGTTTAATAGCCTTGCTACACTTTGGTATTTCCTGAAAGCCGGTTATAATTCTTGCCGAATTATTCTTATTGTAGATGAGCTTGTTTTCCTGAAGAATGGAAATAACATCTGTGGCTTCCAGTTGTCTAAAGAAGTCCCTTAACTGGTCGTCTGGGATCATATTTTGTTGGTTTAAGCTAATCATCTTGTGAACTGTGATTTCAGCTTCCAACTGTCTAGTTTTCTCTGTTTGTATTTTACAAAGATCCAGTAGTTTGTAAAACTCAGGTAAAGGATGATATACCTGATCAGAGATCTCCAAATCCTGAATTATAGTTCTCAGGAAAGTCTGGTCTTGAGAAGAACCTTGGAACCAGGTTCCTTTTCTTTGTTCCAAATCTGAACTTTGAGCAGTAAGGGTATAGTTGCATAGATCTTGAACTGATTTGGAAATATTCTGCTTCTCTGTCTTCTCTTGCAAGTAATGGTTGTACATAGAGAGCACCATTTGCTCAATCTGGGATAACCAATATTTGGAAGAGTGGAAGTCATTGGATTGAATGGCACAGTAACATCCATTCAATTTATCATAGATGTTTGAATTGGTTGCCTTGAGGTCGGTATTGTACCAATCTCTTACAACTGCTGCTGCTGTGGGTCTAGAGGGTTGTCCCGTCTGGACTCTTCTTTGTGCTGAAGTAATATTGCTGTATGTTGGAGTAGAATTGTTGACTGGTAGTACAGTCATTCCCAGAGGGGGGAATGGGTTTGCCTCGGTAGAGGTGCCAGTTTCCTGGATTGTTGTATTGCTTGCTCCTTTTTCAGGGGCCTTCTTTAGGTTGCTACCTCCCGTTTGTGACGGGGTCTTTTTGCTTGCTTCAATGGTAGTCCATTTGGCTTTTTCAGCCATAGCTTTGAGCCTTTTCAGGCGTTCATCGTCCATTGTTAGGACGTGCTGACTTGCTAAATCTGCAAAATCATTCGTCAGTCCTTTATATATCTTTAGATAGAAAACAATCTTTGTTTCCCTTTCCCTTTTAAATAGTTTTGTAAGACTGAGGATAATTCCATTATCAAGTAGTATTTTTGTTGCTACTTGAAGTAAATGTTGTTTGTATTCTTCTTCTAAAGTAGAAGAAAAGACTAGTATATCATTTACAGAAACTACTACAAATTGTAGATGTCCAAACATAGAGTTCATCCATTTTTGGAATATTTGGGGAGCATTTTTTAACCATTCATAGTGTCCTTGGGGACAACTAAAAGCAGTTAGTTCTATAGATTCTTTATTGGCTAGTTTTATTTGCCAAAAACCAGATTTAGCATTGAATTTACTATAATATTTGGATCCTTGTATTTGTTTTATCAACTGTTCTGCAGCAGGGATAAAATAGCCGTCAAACTTTGTATAGTTGTAGTTAATAACCATTCTAGCTTTTCCTCTTTTCTGCTCTGCATGTTTTCTGACTAGAAAAGCAGGGGAAGAATGAGGACTGCTGCTAGGTTGTATTAATTTGAGGGATAAAAGCTCTTTTATTTGAGCTGAAAATTCTTGTTTATCTATAGGAGATACCATTATACTGTTTGTTCTTATATTAGTATTTTTGTATTGCTCTAATATTGTAAGGGTGCAATACCTTGGTGCCCTATCAAAATATAATAAAGGATTGTTTGAGTATAATGGTTTAAGCATACGATGGATAATCTCTTCTGAACTAGAGAAGATAGTACGATGGATAATCTCTTCTGAACTAGAGAAGATAGTAAGTGGATAATGAGTGATGCGATTTGATATGAGGCTTTCACCACGTTGGGCTGCAGTAGAAGAGGATGCTAAGAGAACTGGAAAAGGAACCCGAGGTATTTGATGATTATCAAAAAGAAAAAATTGTGTATTAAAAGGAGCATAATGGCGTAAGTTATTCATGCCAACAAGACAGTCGACATTAAAGGCGATAGGTAATAGAGCAAACTCGAAAGTATAGTGATGAGATTGGTTATGAATATCAGGAATAGAGATAGGGATATTTGCTTTATGAGTGATAAGAACAGGTCTTCCCATAAAGTCATTTAAGCTTGCGTGCTTTTCAAGAGGTAACCATAACTGTGTAGGAATAAATTTTTCATGAATAAGACTCGTTTCAGCACCAGAATCTAATAGAGTATGTAAAGTAAGACATGATTTATCTGGGAATATCAATGTCATCGGAATGTAGATATGTAATTGAGGTGTTTTATGAAGATGATCCGACATTTGATAAACCAAATGAACTAGATGGTAATCTTATAATATGTTGATCTTCTGGTTTCTTTTGGAGATCAAGGATTCGTTGAGTCCTTCCTTCGAGAGGAGTATTTTCAAGATTTTCCAAAGCAGACGTACTGGGTCTGGCTTCAACATATAAATTGGTATTCCTGTATTCAGAGGTACTAAGACTTCTTGGAATACGTGGATTTATAATTGTAGTAGAAATAGTATTGCCTGAGGCAATAAATGTTTCTATAGGGAGGTGTGTTTTTGGTTTTAAAGTCTTCAAAAATATTTGCATCTCATTATCATATCTCAGGTGTCGTATATTGACCAATTTTGGTTGGATTATTTTTCCATTTTCAACCTCAAAGAGTTTAATAAACTGTGTTGGTGTAATAGATCTAAAAGTAGATGTTTCATTTAGTGCTAAACAATGTTCCCATTGTATCCCCAATACTTGGGATCCAGGAAGCATCTCTATTCCTTTAAGATTGATAGATAGAGTACAGGCTTTTTCTATATTTGTATCATATAGACTGATGCAAAAATCAGGATGTATATTTACTCCAAATATTCTATTTGCTAGATTGGATTTTGCTCCTCCTAATATACTATTTAGAGGATTATTGATGATTATTTCATCACAACATATTATCATAATTGGTGTGTCTATTCCAGATCTGAATAGACCAGTAATCTTTATTTGGATTAATCCAATGTGTAAATATTTCTTCTTAGGATATTTTTGTTTCCTCCCTTTCATCAAAGATGTATGCTGGGGCTCGCCACCCTTCCTTGCGCGCGGCATTGCGTGAGGTCCTTTGACGCGCCACACTAGCTCTTCTTTCCTCATGCTCTTAGGTTACCCGTAAATCTACCCTTCAGATCTTACTACTGAATGTCACCTCCTGCACTCTTCGAATTTTCGATTCTACTCTATGTTAGTTTTCAATCTCATTTGAGTAGGTGAGAAGTATCAGGCTTTCGTTTGATTTTTTGTGGATGTGGATTGGATGATGGATAAAGCAGTTAGTAGGGTCTTGCATCAGGTTGAACATGCAACTGACAGGGCATAGTTATGTAAATGCAAGGGTTTCTCCAGCCTATGAAAAGAAGGATGGTCCCAGACCTCTTTGACATAACTTTCGTTTTGCTGAAGCAGTAGTACCAGGGTAAAGACAGGTGGCATAGGGCCGCCCTCACCAATGTGAGTGACTAGACACCACATCTTGACCAGCTCATCCCAACAGAGGGAAGAGGCCTCCTCAACGCGGTAAGCTCCATTTCCTATCACTTGTTTAAGGTGATACATACTTTTATAACTAAGTCAATTGAAAATGACATCGGCTAGTGAGTAAACGAGCTTCAGAATTGGATCAAAGCCAAGAACCAAGGTCTGGAGTGTCCAGATCAGACTAAGAAGAAAGGTAAGGTGTTCGCGATTTCGAAGAAAAGTAACATGTGCTTCGTTCTAGGTTGGCTCGCTTAGTCTTCAATACATCACATCGTCAATGCCAATGGCTGCTAACACCGCAACGAGGGCGCTACGGGTTGTTGTCGTCCTTTCTTTTTTTTGCTAAGGATAGCTTTCCTGAGACAATTCCTATGCTTGATCGAAGTTAACCTATGGCCGCAGAAGAGTCCTGAGGTTTTCCGCTATTCAAATCATATTTTATTTGTAGATGGAGGTAATGTGTCACCCTAAAAAGAAAGTCTATCATGTTTCCGCTCCCTCCTCTACTATCCAAAGGCATCGCTGCTATCTGTGCCAATGTCAATATAGTTCCCAATCCTTTCAGAATTCAGCCATATTATGGACATGAGAGCGTAGAGAGCGCAGATGAGGGAAGAGCCGTGATGGGTGAGCACGGAGAACCGTTAGGAGATGAAGAGAAAACAACAACAACCAGAAGACATATACAAAAATAAAAACTCTCATAGTAGAGGGGATGGTGTTTTCCATGTCTAGTGCAATATTTATGTAATGCTGAGGGTTGCATAATTCCTAATCCGGATTATTCTGCCTGGGTCAAGACTGATCAGAGCATGCGTTCTTGGCTCAACACCACACTCACCTAGGACTTTCTTATTGAGGTCTATGACTTGCAGACTTGAGGTGTGGTTGGCTCTCAAACAATGCTTTGTTGATCAATCTACTATCCATTATTGATCGAAACAGGGCAGCTCAAATTTGCCTTGCTTAACATCGCAAAGGCAAACCATGGTGGTTTATCTCTACGAGTTGAAGGAAATTGTTGATTCCTTGACTGCAATTAACTCACCAATTTCAAACAAAGATTTGTTCCTATCGGTCCCCTTGCATGGGTTGCCTCTTGAATATGAGGCCTTTGTCACGACCATTACCAATATGAAAGAACTTCCATCCTTTGCGTAGTTGAGGGCTAAATTGATGCATCAAGAGCAGCAAAAAGCATTCAAAATGTTTCTAATTCTGATCAGTCCATGGTTTCCTTTGCTAGCACAATTGTAATAGAAATGGCAAACATGATGGTCATGGAGGTGGTCGCAATGGCGGCCATGGTGGAACCAATTTTGGTTATTCACAGCAAAACCAAAACAGAAACAATTGGGGTTCTCGGTCTGGTTATTCAAAGCAACAACAGTAGTACTCTCAAGGCATAGTAAATTCATCTACTACTCCCAATCAGAACCATGGTACTGTGTCCTCTCAGTCTTCTTCATCCGGTGTGTTCACTCCTAATAATTCTAATGCTTCATCATCTGTTGCCTGTTAAATTTGAGAGTATGTGAGTAGATAATGAAGATTGTGCAAAGGTTATATAAAATAGTTGGCAGCAGCCAGCTCAGGGCTCTTTTAGTCACCAACTAGTTCATAGATTGCAGTTATGCCATAGAAAGTTGATTCAGTTGAGTAAAGGAGCTTTTCCAGACAATAGAATTCTGCTTTCCGCGGTTGAGATTACAACTTATCTTGAATCTTTCGGTTTGCCTTTGCAATGATTAAGGAAAGTCAATCTTTCTCTTCTTTCTATTTCGGATAATAGCTCTAAGGCACTCGAGTTCAGGTCGAAGAATACACTCTTTGCGTCAACCACTGTACCGAGATGTAGGCGCTTGAAAATAGTCCTTTTCGGGCTGACGGTCGTCGTAGAATCATTGCTTTTCCATAAGGGTAAGGAAAGGATACAAGAGTAGGCCAAAAAGCGTTAAGCGGAGAAGGGAGAAGCTTCGTAAAGTAAAGCGGAGCTCCTAGTTGGCCCTATCTTACACGTTCCACTAACCGCTATCACAAACTTTAGGAGAATTCTTACTCTAACTTGACAAAGAGTCAGATCGTCTATATAGACCTCAAGCCAGAAAAGATAACAAAGCAATACGTGCCTAGTAAGGCTCGAAAAAGATGAAGTTCAAAATCATTGTGTTCTCAAGGCTGAAGGCCAAGTCAAAGACAAAGACCGTGCCCCTCGGGCACCTCTGAAGAGAGTGCCACCCTTCCACTAAGCCTTCCTACCTATATTTAAATCAGTATAAAGGCAAGTATATATTTGGAGGGAAAAGAATAAGGAAAAGATGGACTATGCCACATGGTCGCTACAAATAAAAGAAAATATGCGAGTGATACCAATCGGACACTCTTGGAAAAAAAGGAATCATTAGCTAATACTAATAATACAACTAGATCAAAGGAAAAGAAGTGAAAAAGTAGAAAGAAGTCAATGTGAGAAAGCAAAAAAGGTAACGAGGCGACCGGAGGGGGGAGAAAGGATAAAAGGGGTGGAAAGAAAGTGAATGTGATACCGTACTTCATCTTGACACTAAATCTTGATCCTAGAAGGAGAAGGCGCCTGACTAGTTCTTGCGGAGATTCCCTGGGAATTTCTTTTAAGAATATGTTCGTATTTGATTAGAATTTCTCTTAGCTTTCCCGCAACCAACGTCCTCGTGAGGTGAGTGATTCTTTATACAAGCCTGAAATCTCGATTCCTCCATTCTTTCTGAGTCTAGCCATATTTCCATTTGGTTATGCTATAACTAGTACTTGTTGCGGGCAGGCCATAGACCTACTAAGTTGCTATATATATATATATATATATATATATATATATATATATATATATATATAGAGAGAGAGAGAGAGAGAGAGAGAATTTTCTCAAGTGTGAAAGCGGAAGGTCCAGCACATAAAAAATATTCCACTTCAAAGATCTTTTAATGCCTTTGATTATGTGGTCAAGACCCGGTACTATGGGTATGAGATGTGGTAGAAAATACCTAGAAATGGGTGTAGAATCAACTCGCAGAAATGCCTGGTCAAAGAAGGGCTTGCTAGAACTCCGAAGAAAGGCTTAAAGTAGAGCTTTCGCAATGGCTCAGGAAAGGTTCAATCATCAGAAATGGCCCTAATGAATAAGTTAAGGGAGAGACTTTTGAAAGAAAGAGAAGCATCTTTGTTCACAAGCGTAGAACTTCTATTCATGAGCAATATCGAATCCTTATCTCATGCAACAGAAATGGATCATGTATAGGCCCTTCTTCCCCTTTCTTTGGAATTGAATCATCCATGGTGAGTGGTGTCCTATAATACAGTAGGCTCATCATCTCTTTCCTGTTGATGCGACAGTAACTCGAGATAGAATACTTAAAAAATATTGGTAGCTACTCAATCACAACAGATGGCAGAAGGATTATTGCCACGAAAGACTATATTGCAAAATTTAGTATCCCTAAAAGAAAAAGCCATAAAGCAATGAAACTATTACAAAATATAGCTTTCAATCAGGAGAACCTAGACTTTCCAACAGAGTTTAGATGGATAGAAAGGTATGTAAAGGAAGAGCACCATGATTTCTTGTAAATATTGCATGTATATAGTGTGACAAAAAAAAAACCTGTAAAGCCCAAAGCTGCTAAAGCAATGTGAAGAGGAATAGTTTAGTATTTAAGCTCAAATGAAATTCTTGACAACTCATCATACTGAGGGGAATAGTATGGCTAGCCCAACTAAAACGGTAGTTGGTAAAGGCAAATCAAATCCGTTGATTGCTGGGGATTTGCTAAAAATCCAATAGGACTTGACTTTCATAAGCTAAAGACATCATCAAGATAGTAGTAGCAAGATTCTCCACAAAAAGATAATTGATATTACTATTTACTTCCATAGATGGCAATAAAAGCTCTAACAACCAACATCAACAGAAAGATTCCTTTCAAAAGGTGCCTAACAAAAACAGTCTGATACAGCCAAAAGGAGCCTGATATGGCTGAAAGGAGCATAATATATCCAAAAGAAAAAGCTCCTTCATGATTAAAGATGCGGGCCCCACACAAATGGAATCCAAGGAGTCCATGGCTTTGGCAAGAAGAAATCAGAGACTTCAGCAGGAAGGAATCTCTCCTATAAATAGAAGATTTCCGGCAGATTGAGAGGAGCAAGCTAAGATTTCAGATTAAGGCTAAGATTTCAGATTAAAGTTTGAGATTAGAGAAAACCTCCGACACCATTCTCCATCACCATCATCTCCCATCGCCATCATCCTTCATCAACATCATCCACCTTCCTTCTCATCCTCTATATCACCTTTCCGGTCTTGTGCCACCCAATCTGACCACCTGTATAGTTCCACCACATATGTATAATTAGTGTGTGACAGTAGTAGTGGTGTGAGAGTGTGCTTGTATTTTCCCTTTTAGTAGTTGTTAATCCGTGGTATCAGAGCCCGGCAGGTTCCTTTTTGGGTGGTAGGAATCTGCAGTCTGTACAGAGTTTCTCCAGTACTGTTCCGGTATGTATTATACGTTTTGAATTATTGTAAAGTAGTTTGCATTTGCTTTGGTATGTTAGATAAGTTTTATGTATATTTATTTTTAATTTTATACATGATAGTTTGTATTTACTTTGGTGTTGGTGTGTTAGATTAGTATGTATATGGTGACAAATTAATTATAAGATGGATTGTTACTCTCTCATAACTTATATTTATATATCATAGTTTGATTCTAAGTGTCTCCTTCTATAATTGAGTAACCTTTTAGTCCAAATTCCTAAGTGATCCCTTTATTGCTGCGGATAGACATTTGTAGGGTAACCCTCAGGAGATGGTTTTAGGCACCATAGGTGACTCAGAACTAGCTATCCACTGATATCTTAAATGACTACCGATGACCTTTATTGGGATGTGAGATCTATGAAATGTATTATATTTTAGATGACACCATGTATCATGATGATATAATATACGCCCCATGGTATTCTAAACAAAAATCTTATGAAACAGATTTTAATTTATGTAGTACTATGTGTTGTGATAATATAACATATAAACCAAAGTATTCTAAAAATCGATTTGATGAGGTAGTTCGCTCAATAGAATATTGGAAACAACAAAGTAAAAATCCTGACTTAACTGCAAAAGAAATAAAAAATAATACACCTGAAAAGATCTATTAAAAATTTAAAGGTTTACTTAGTCATTTTGGATATAAGTTGAACTAAGAAAAGATCGAACCTAGTAACATAAACAAAGTTACTAAGGAGGATAAAAAGGTGAATAAAAAAAATGATAGTAATCTCCATGTACAAGAGGAAAATGGATGTAGGAACCTATCACAAGTCAGTGACTAAGAAAATAATAATGAGGCAATTGAAGAGGATAATAATAACCTAAGTGGAACCTCACAATCTAAAAATCTAATGGAGAATAGTTACCAAGGAGGTAAATTTGAGGTAGAGAGAATAAATGAAGAATTCATCTTATGTTCTAAAGAATTTTTTGACAAAAAAGAAGAGTGTATGATAGGATAAGATGAAATAATTTCTGTTCTAGATCAAGGAAAAAAAAATAAAGGTGGTAGTAGAAAAGTTAGATCACATTGACAGTTTAGAAACCAGTTCAAAACAGAAGAGACCAAGTCAACAAATTGATATGATGCAAGTCGAGAAAACATACTCCAAATAAGAATATGACTTGATAATTGAACTGATTAATTATTGGAAAAAACTATATAAAGATCCGAAATGCACTATTCAGGAGAAAAACCATCTAGTAAATAGGATACAAGAGACGTACCTCCAGTATAAAAATTTGTTACACCATTTCTAGTTTGACCCTGAGATATACAACTTGGATAAAGATCTAAAAAATGAGAGCATCACGAATTCGGGGAATAAAGACTGTGAGGAGACTACACATGATGAGTACAAGGTAGAATCTGAAAAGAATATCAAATCTGACAATGAACTGATATATGTCAGAAAGGTAGTAAATCCTCAAATGACTCGAGTGATTTACAAATAAAAGAAAATATGAGGTTTAATGATTCAAAGAGTGTGTCACAAGGTGGAACTCATCTGAATCTATCTAATATACACTTTAAGTATAGACAAAAAAACCATAAACAACTTGGCACAAACTCTAGCAGTAATCGTCACAATTCACGAGGAAATATGGAAAAAAGAAAGGTTTGTAAATCACATATCAAGAACTCTTCTAGAAGATGTACTACAATGGATAGACTCAAAAGAAAGGAAGGGAAAAAGTAAGCAAAAGGAGTGGGTTGAAAACAACAGATCCATTGGATCTGAGGATATCCCCACTGACCTCATAAAAATCATAAAAGAAAATTTATTTGAATTAATAGATGACAAAGATTATGAGGAAGTAATCCTCTATGCATTATCTAAAATTAAACTATGTGAATTCGAAGAATACTACAAAACATTCTCAAAATACTTTTACAAATTAGAATACGATAAGACACAAAACTGGTTCGATCCATTCTTTCACTAGTTCCCAAGTCCATGGGATATTAAAACACAAAAAGGATACCTAGATTACCTAGAACAAAACGAGAAAGAGGACAATCTAAAATACTATATTAGCTATGCCCTTAATATAAAAACTTATAAAGAAATAAAAAACACAACCAGTAGCACTGCTAAAGTGAGGAAATGTTGTGAGAAGATAAATGGCGAGAAATGGAAAAAAGGAAGAAAGAAAAGACCAAAATCATTTAAAGAAGAGCCTGTTAGACCTGCTGAACGCTGGAACTAATTTTCTAAAGAAATTGACTAAGCAAGAAATATCACTATTGAAAAAACTAGATAAAAATTGAGGTTTCGTCTGGACAGGACAAAGATAAAAGAATTTTAAAACTGCAAGCTGAAAATGCCCCAAAAGTTTACATATCTAAACTAGTGTCTAGAAAACTTTCTCGATGGAGGCCATGGAGAAAGAAAAGGGTGTTTATCAAGAATAACAAATATATTCAGAAGTGTGATGAGACCTCTACACAAATGGATAAAAGGGAATGTAAGTATTTTGTATGTGACGAAAAAGGACACTATCCTAGAAATGGAAAAGATCCTCAAAAAATAATAACGCAAAATTTAGAAGCCTACCTTGGAAAAATCTCCCCTCAGAATATAGTACTATACGAGAGCAATTTGGAGATTGAGATAATCCCTATAATAAACAACGAGTCAGATATTATCACACTCCTAATGCCAGGATTAGACAACATAACGTTAGAAAATCCAGTTGGGAGAAAAGCAGCCTTTAGCCCAAGTAGCATCAAAAAATAAATAAAAAATAATAGTAAATTTTTAATGAAGGAAAATGCTAGTAATATATCAATCAAGGTTTTGAAAATGAGAAACATGGTGAGTAAGGAAAAAGCTATAGCAAATAGTATCCTTGTTTCAGCAGCATTTGTTGTATACGCAGGACACCAACCAGGTATCTACATAATACAGGATAAATGTTATAAACAGGTATTCAATGAATCATGCAGCAGACATTACTACTCCTCAGAGGATGCTATATCACTTCAGAATCAATGCATCATAGAAGAAACAGAAGTAATAAGCCAAGAAATTCTTGAGCTAAAAGAAGCCTGGGAATCACACCAAAGAATAAATCCTAAGGTTGAAAATCATCGCGCCTTTTAGTAGCATATAAGGTAAGGATAAAAAGAGGAGCTGCTCATGCTTACTGAATCAAGCATGAATCCATGATTGCAGTTCAGGATCTTAGCACAAGATGATTCGCAGGAGTGCAATGCCTCTAGAGGAGAAATTGATACAGAAGTAGAAGTCGACGTAGCCAAAGAAGCCTACAATAAAGGAGCCGCCGCACAGATGCTACTGAAGTAATTACTTGAAGATAGAAATCCATTAGTTGGTCTACCAGGATATGAATTTGGAAAGTTCGACTATAATTGTATGCCAGAAGTAGCCCATAGGGATAGAGATACACGCTCTAAAATAGTCGACAAGAATATCGATCTTCGTAATGCTGAGGACACTATGACCATGAACCAACAACAACATAATCGAATGTTCAAATATAAGACATGCAGTAAGCAATTCGCTTCATTCCGAGTGCTCGGTGGCCACCAAACATGCCACAAGCGGAGGAGGGCGGAAACGCCATATGTTGTACCAAACAAGCCTAAAGTGAATAAGTGCATCGTCTATGAAGTCGACTTTGCAGTAGGGACAGCTCTTGGGGGGCATATGAGGAGACACAAAGTTAGGAATGATCAAGAATGTTCTAGCGGTAAGAAGGGTTTGTGCTAAGATCTGAGCTTGGGACCCTTTAGTTATGCCAATAAGGTAAGATGACCATGCATCTCCAGGTTTGGCAAAAATTTCAGCCTCTGGTAATTTTTACAACCTTCTGAAAGTATAATCATATAAATATCTCATGTACATATAACCTATTAAAAAAAAAAGAGAAAGACTCTGTAAAGACCAAAGCTGCTATAAAGAATAGTTTGGCATTTCAGCCCAAACAAAATCCTTGACAATTCATCATACTGAGGGAAAAAGTATGACTAGCCCAACTCAAACGGTAGTTGGTAAAGACAAGTCAAATCCATTAATAAATAGGGGTTTGCTAAAAACTCCGTGACAACTCATCATGCTGAGGAAAATAGCATGACTAGCCAACTCAAACAGTAGTTAATAAAGGCAAATCAAATCCGTTGATAGCTAGAGGTTTGCTAAAAAATCCGTAACAACTCATCATGCTGAGGGAAATAATATGGCTAGCCAAACTCAAACAGTAGTTGGTAAAGACAAATCAAATCTGTAGATAGCTGGAAATTTGTTAAAAATTGCATAAGATTTGCATTCACAGGCCAAAGACATCATCAAAATAGTAGCAGTAAGATTCACTACAAAAGGCTTGACAATTGATATCCACAGAAAGATTCCCTTGTAAAAGGTGCCTGACAAAAGTAGCTTGATATAACCGAAAGGAGCCTGATACAGACAAAAGGAGCCTAATATATCCAAAAGAAAAAAGAGAGGCATGATTAAAAGCTCCTTCATGATTAAAGATGCGGGCCCCACCCAAATGGAATCCAAGGGATCAAAGACTTCGACAAGAAGAAATTGAAGACTTTGACAAGAAGGAATCTTTCCTATAAATAGAAGGCTTCCTGGAGAGATCAGGCATATTTAGAGGAGCAGGTTAAGATTTCAGATTAAGGTTGAGATTAGAGAAAACCTTCGACACCATTCTCCATCACCATCATCTCCCATCACCATCATCCTCTATCAACATCATCCACCTTCCTTCTCATCCTCTCCACCATCTTTCTGGTCTTGTGTCACCCAATTCGATCTCCTGTATAATTCCATCACATATGTATAATTAGTATGTGACAGTAGTAGTAGTAGTGTGAGAGTATGCTTGTATTTTCCCTTTTAGTGTGCTTGTGTTAACCCCTAGTTAGTGTTTACCTCTGGTATCTGAGCAGGTGGTCGGTTCCTTTTTGGGCGGTAGGGATCTGTAGTCTATACAGAGTTTCTCCAGTACTGTGCCGGTCTGTATTGTACGCTTTGAATTATTAGTAAAGTAGTTTGTATTTGTTTTGGTGTATTAGATAAGTTTTATGTATATTTATTGATAAGTTTATACATGATAGTTTGTATTTACTTTGGTGTTGGTGTGTTAGATCAGTATGTATATGGTGACAAATTAACTATAGGATGAATTATGGCTCTTTCATTACTTATATTGATATATCATAGTTTCATTCTAAGTGTCTTTTGCTAGATTTGAGTAACCTAAAAGCCAAATTCCTAAGTGATCCCTTTGTTGCTGCTGGTAGGTGCTTGTAAGGTGACCCTTAGGAGGTGGTTTTAGACAACATAGGCAACTCAGAGCTAGTTACCCACTGATATTTTAGATGGCTACCGATGACCTTTATTGGGAATGTGAGATTTATGAAAAGTATTATAGTTTAGATGATACCATGTATCATGATGATATAATTGTAGATACCAGAAAAATAAAAAATAATAAAATAGAATAATAATAATAATTAAATTAAAAAATAATAAAAAAGGGGAAAAAATTTTAAAAACAAATTGCTAAGTGGGCACAACCGCGGGAATTCTCCCGTGGTTGCAACAGCGGGAGATTCCCGCGGGCCCACCCGCGGGAATTTCTCCCGCGGGTGCAACCTCGAGAGAATTCCCGCGGTTGCAACCGCAGGAGGCTCCCGCGGGAGGCTCTCGCGGGAGAAATCCCGCGGGTGCACCCGCGGGAGTGATCCCGCAGGTGCACCCGCGGGTTGTTTTCCCTTTGTTTCCTGTTGATTTGTTTCCTATTTTTGGGCTGATAATCCGTGATCCGATTTTTCAGGAGAGATTCGAGCGGATTTTAGTCTTCCTCAGTCTATAAAAAATAGGAACAAATTCCAGAGAAAGGACTTTTGGATTCTTTGACTTTGGGAGGATTTCGGTTGAGGAGCGAAGCAGAGCTATCTTCTTCCTGTCGGACGATCAACGGAGGCATCAACGAGACTCCATCGCCACCCGAACCTACACATAAAAAAGGGAATAAATTAATATTCCCGTTCTTTTAATTTCTCGGAATTTTTGTAATTTCAATTTCCTTGTAATCAGTCAATTTTGCAATGGAATCAAAAATGCAATTTTTGAGCAAACAAGAACTGGCGACCACAGTGGGAGCCTCTCTGTTTACTACAGAGAATGTTGTGGCGCAGTCCGACTTGCTACCCATCGGGTCTGTTGTTGAAACGCTGATTGTAGAAGTCGATCAGCAAAAATACGAGGAATTTATCTCTTCCTCAGATTCAGAGCCTAGGCGTCATCACCGGGTTATGATGAAGAAAGGTGAGGCATCATCGCCCACCGAAAATAAAAAGGCGTCATCACCTATTAAAACTCACGAGGCGTCATCGCCCGTTAAAACTGACAAGACGTCATTGTCTGTCAGAAAATATGTGGCGTCATCGCCTACTCTTAAGTTGAACCAAACTCTCACCCGCTCTCAGTAGAGAAACCTAAGGCATAAAGTCTAACGGGCCCGCCTCAATAGTACTTCTGGAAAAATACAGTCAGAAAATCCAACCCAGGAAACAATCCTGACACATGCAACATCAGGAAGAAAAAATTCCAAGAACGAAAATCCGCAGGCGGAACTACGGGTTGCACCGCACGGGGGCAACCCCGCGGTTGCAACCGCAGGTGCAAACCCGCGGTTCCAACCGCGGGCTGCACCCCGCGGGGGCAACCCCGCGGTTGCAACCGCAGGTGCAAACCCGCGGTGCAACCACGCGGTTGCAACCGCGGGTGCAAACCTACTGTTCTAACCGCAGGTTGCACCCCGCGGTTGCAACCGCGGGTGCAACCCCGCGGTTCCAACCGTGGGTGCAAACCCGCGATTTTAACCACGGGCCGCACACCGCGGGTTTCAACCCTCAGGTCACACTCCGCAGGAAAAATCAAGGGTTGTATCAGCTGAACTTGGTTCTGGTGTCATTCAGGCACACGCGCAGTGAGCACACAGCGCACACCTAACTTTTTGGTCACTCTCTCAGGCGTACCATCCTGTTCCTTTGCAAACAAATATAAGGATATGCTCATGCACTCATATGAGGATACGTCTTCAAGTTTCTCTTCAGATAAACATATTCCGAAGAATAAGTCAGATGCTTGCGGGGCCCGTGCAACTGCGCAAGCCAGCACAGACTCTAGACGACTCCATAAAAGGAGCGTGTTGATACGGGAAAAGCTCTCAGCCCTGAGATACTACAAACCAACCAGTATTATGAACAGAACTTGCGACGCAAGAGGCGTCAGAGTGTAAATTTAAATGGGAACAGGTCTCAGCATTTGAGAGAGTATCTTATTCAAAAGAGGAGCACATCCCAATCCACTTCTCACTGCCATTGTGAACGGTTGATCTCAGCCGTTCTGACAAGCTGCAAATGTAAGTCAGGACCATCCGTTTTCGAGCGGATTACGGAGCCAAAGAGAAGACGGATAGTAAAAAAGATATGCTCCGGGGATGATTTGCCTGTCGTTTCATCCTATATGATCAATAAAGGCAAAAAGGTGGTCGGAAACAACCTTTCGGATAAGGAAATCACTCCAGGGTCAAAATGAGTTTCTATCGAACCGGAGGGTGCGCTTCTAGAAGAAGTCTCTGAAAGGTTTGAGAGATAAAAAAAACGTCTCGAACAGCAAGATGAGACCATAGAAGAAATGAAACAACTTTTGATTGAGTTGTTAGCCCAAACTAGAAAGAAACCATCCTCGTCATCCGTTTCTGGTCGACAGGAAAGAAAACGGCCTGCCCAAACAAATAAAGACAGCGAGGACGAGAATGAAGAAATTACTCCTCATTCAAGAGAGGAAGAGAAAATGAAAGTTATCATCAACCCTCACGCAGAGAAAATAGAGAAGATGGAGAATCAACTACAAGCTCTTCTTCATCGAAAGAAATTACAAGAGGTAGGGGTAGTCCGTCCTTATCCTATAGAATGGGAGACCGTACCTTATCCTGCAAAATATAAACCGTTGAACCTTCAATCATTCGACGGTAAAGGTTCGTCGCAACAGCACATTTTCTATTTCCTCTCGCAGACAGGACATCTCATGGGGAATGATCCGACTATGACTAAGATATTTGCGAGCACTTTACGAGGGCCCGCATTTACCTGGTTCATGCAGCTGCCCCCGGGAACCATTAAATCATGGGCTGATGTAGAACGTGAGTTTCTAGCCCGATTCTTTGAAGATGATGCTGAAGTCTCTATACTATCTTTGCTAGCAGCGAAGAAAGAAGAAGGCGAAACGGTTAAAACTTATGTCGAGCGGTTCCGAAAACTTTCTGTTCGATGCCCATATGGCATGACGCAGGACACACTTGTGGAAACCTGCAGACACAACTTGTTGACCGATATCCTAGACAAGATGGGCTCGGTCGAATCCAAATCATGGAAAGATCTGCTTAAGCAAGGTGAACAGGCTGAAGAAATATTTCGACGCCTCGAAAAGCAGCAGTCTGCAACCGGAGGCAATACAAATGAATCTCCATTCCATTTTTCCCATTCCAAAGGGAAAGACATAATGGCATGGCAGTAGAAAGTACACCGAAGCAGAAACTATGGCCAACTACAAGTAACACAGCAAAGTCGCCCAGGCTTCAAAAGCAGTATTCGTTCAAGGATGAACATACTGCTCTATGTTCAATCTGCTCAGCAAACACAAAATGCTTAAGTTGCCGGACAGCAAGAGGCCTGAAGAAATTGGGAAGACTAACGATCCGAATTACTGCCTGTACTATCGGATTGTAGGTCACCCCACAAAAAATTGTTTTACCTTAAAAGACAAAATTCAAGCGTTGATTGATACTGGAGCCGTTCAGCTCAAAGCTGAACAAAAAAGGAGTTAGAGCTAACTCCGACACATCTAATGTGTGTGGTCTAAAGGTACCACTTGGGCTCACAAAAATTTCCAAAACGAGCTCAGGGCGGTTAATTTAAACCCTATATAAAAAAATTAAATAAAAAAAAAGAAAGAAAAAAAAAAGAAAAAAACCAAAAAAAAAATAATAATAAAAATAATAAAAAATAATAATAATAATGAACTACCCAACGCCGTCAAGGCAACGGGGAGAGAATAAATTTCTCGCCAACCCCACCATGCTGGGGGTAAAAAGCATGAATTACCCAACGCTAACAAGGCAACGGGAAGAGAATAAATTTCTCGTCAATCCCACCATGCTGGGGGTAAAAAGCATGAACTACCCAACGCCGACAAGGCTACGGGAAGAGAATAAATTTCTCGCCAACCCCAATATGCTGGGGGTAAAAAAACATGAATTACCCAACGCCATCAAGGCAACGGGAAGAGAATAAATTTCTCGCCAGCCCCAACATGCTGGGGGTAAAAAAGCTTGAATTGCCCAACGCCGCTAAGGCTACAGGAAAAGAATAAATTTCTCGCCAACCCCTTCATGCTGGGGGTAAAAAAGTATGAATTGCTCAACGCCGCTAAGGCAAAGGGAAGAGAAAAAGTTTGGCATTTAAGTCCAAACGAAATTCTCGACAACTCACAATGCTGAAGGGAATAGCATAGGTAGCCCAACTCAAACGGTAGTTGGTAAAGGTAAATCAAACCCGTTGATAGCTGGGGGTTTGCTAAAAATTCCATGACAAATCTGTCACAACAGTATACATCGCTGCCCTAAGCTGCTAAGGCAAAGGGAAGAGGAAAAATTTGGCATTTAAGCCCAAACGAAATTCTCGACAACTCACCATGCTGAGGGGAATAGCATGGCTAGCCCGACTCAAACGGTAGTTGGTAAAGGCTAATCAAATCCGTTGATTGCTGGGGGTTTGCTAAAAATCCTAATCAGATAAATCTCTTGTCACGTTAAGATTTCACCTCTGACAACAAAACTTTTCTTGTCATTTTTCTCCAATAGAGTAAACGACACTCCAAAATATTGGTCAAGTTAAAATCATATCTCTGACATCAAAATTCAAAATCAAATGAGATAAAATCCGATTAAATCTCCTGTCACGTTAAAATTTCACCTCTGACAGAAAAGGAAAATTCACACTTCATCAAGTCCAACATTACAACCTCTGATGAACTTTATTTTGATGTCGTTAAGTTAAAAGTCACCTCTGACGAAAATCATCTCCCTATCAAGTTAACAGTTACCTCTGATAGTCCAATTCCAAGACTAAGTACGTTAACCGTTACCTCTGTTTAGTCAGCTTGTCCCTATCACGACCAGATCCTCTGAATAGGTTGAACTCCAAGACACGTTTAATGTCAACTCTGTCTTTCCCTGATCCGTCATATTAGATGTCACTGAACGGTTAGGATTAAAATAAGCGCGTTAATATTATACCTCTGCTTGACATAAAATGAACATGTTAACATCATACCTCTGCTTGTTATCTAATGAGCAAGTTAACATCATACATCTGCTTGTTATTGAATAAATGAATATGCTAACAGTTATCTCTATCGACCAAACCTTTAAAAGGTCTATAGCCAAAATTAAAGAATCCAAAGTATTTCGAAATTCATTGCAATTCAATACAGAATTTCGAAAACTTTGGAAGGGGTTATGTAGATACCAGAAAAATAAAAAATAATAAAATAGAATAATAATAATAATAATTAAATTTAAAAATAATAAAAAAGGGGAAAAATTTTAAAAAATTGCTAAGTGGGCACATCCAGTTGCTAAGTGGGCACACCTGCCGGAATTTCTCCCGCGGGTGCAACCGTGGGAGATTCCCGCGGGCCCACCCGCGGGAATTTCTCCGGCGGGTGCAACCGCGGGAGAATCCAGCGATTGCAACCGCGGGAGGCTCCCGCGGGTGCAACCTGCGGGAGAAATCCCGCGGGTGCACCCGCGGGAGTGATCCCGCAGGTGCACCCGCGGGTTGTTTTCCTTTGTTTCCCGTTGATTTGTTTCCTATTTTTGGGCTGATAATCCGTGATCCGATTTTTCATGAAAGATTCGAGCGGATTTTGGTCTTTCTCAGTCTATAAAAGATAGGAGCGAATTCCAGAGAAAGGACTTTTGGATTCTTTGACTTTGGGAGGATTTCGGTTGAGGAGCGGAGCAGAGCCATCTTCTTCCAGTCGGACGGTCAACGGAGGCATCAACGAGACTCCATCGCCACCCGAACCCACACATAAAAAAGGGAATAAATTAATATCCCGTTCTTGTAATTCCTCGGAATTTTTGTAATCTCAATTTCCTTGTAATCAGTCAATTTTGCAATGGAATCAAAGATGCAATTTTTGAGCAAACAATAATATACGCCCCAGAGTATTCCAAACAAAAATTTTATGAAACAGATTTTAATTTTTCTAGTACTATATATTGCGATAATAGAATGTATAGACCAAAGTATTCTAAAAAACAATTTGATGAGGTAGTTCGCTCAATAGAATATTAGAAAGAATAGTGTAAAAATACAGACTTAAATGTAAGAGAGATAAAAGATAATACACCTGAAAAGATCTATAAAAAATTTAAAGGGCTACTAAGTCATTTTGGATATAAGTTAAACTTAGAAGAAGACAAAAAGGCAAATATTAGCAGCCTTCCAATAAGAGAGGAAAAAGATTGTAGTAGCAACAATCTAGCACAAATCAGTGACCAAGAAAATGATAATGAGGCAATTTTAGAGGATAATAATAACCAAATTGGTCCCTCACAAGCTGAAAATCTAATGAGGAATAGTTACTACGGAAGTAAATATGAGATAGAGAGAGCAAATGAAGAATTTATCTTAAGTTCTGAAGAATCTTTTTACACAAAGAAGAGTATACGATAGGATACGATGAAATAATTCCTATTCCAGAACAAGAGATAAAAGAGGTAGTTGGAAAGTTAGATCACATTAACAGTTTAGGAACTAGCTTAAAACAAAAGAAACCAAGTCAACAAATTGATATGATGCAAGTCGAGAAAAAAATACTCCAAACAAGAATATGACTTGATAATTGAACTGATTAATTGTTGGAAGGAACTATATAAAGATCTGAAATGTACTATTCAGGAGAAGAACCATCAAGCAAAAAGGATACACGAAACATACCTCCAGTATGAAGGTCTACTATACTATTTTAAGTTTGACCCTGGAATATACAACTTGGATAAAGATTTAAAAAAAATGAGAGCATCACGAATTCAGGAAATAAAGACTGTGAGGAGACTACACATGATAAGTACAAGACAGAATCTGAAGAAAATAGCAAATCTAACAATGAACTGATATATGTCAGGAAAGGTAGTAGATCCTCAAATGACTTGAGTGATTTACAAATAAAAGGAAATATGAGGATTAATGATTCAAAGAGTGTGCCACAAGGTGGAACTAATCTAGATTTGTCTAATATACACTTTAAGGATAGACAAAAAACCACAAATGACTGGGCACAGTCTCTAGCAATAATAATTATAAATCACGAAGGGACATGGGATAAAAAAAGGTTTGTCAATTGCATCACGATGACCTTACAAGAAGATATATTGCAATGGTCAAAACAATGGGTAAATTCGAAACAAGGAAAAAGTAAGCAAAAGGAGTGGGTTGAAAACAACATATCCATTGGATCCGAGGATATCCCCACTGACATCATAAAATCATAAAAGAAAATTTATGTGAATTAATAGATGACAAAGTTCATGAGGAAGTAATCCTTTATGCGTTATCTAAAATTGAACAATGCGAATTCGAAGAATACTGCAAAATGTTCTCAAAATACTTTTACAAATTAAAATACGATAAGATACAAAACTAGCTTGATCCGTTTTTTTTACAAACTCCCAAGTCCATGGGATATTTAAACACAAAACGGATACCTAGATTACCTGTAACAAAATGAGAAAGAGGACAATTTGAGACACTATATTCGCTATGCCCTTAATATAAAATCTTATAAAGAAATAAAAAACACAATCAGTAGCTCTACTAAAGTGAGAAAATACTGTGAGAAGATAAATGGCAAGAAATACAAAAAAGGAAGAAAGAAACTACCAAAATCATTTGAAGAATAAATAAAGAATAAGAGGCAATAGCAGAGACTATTAGAACTACTAAATGCTAGAAATAATTTTCTAAAGAAATTAACTAAGTAAGAAATACCACTATTGAAAAAACTAGATAAAAATCGAGGTTTCATCTAGATGGACGAAGATAAAAGAATTAAAAAACAGCTAGCTAAAAATATCTTAGAAGTTTACCTATCTAAACCAGTGTCTAGAAAAGTTTCTCGATGGAGGCCATGGAGAAAGAAAAGGGGGTTTATCAAGAATAACAAATATATCCAAAAATGTGATGAGACCTCTACACAAATGGATAAAAGAAAATGCAAGTATTTTGTATGTGACGAAAAATGACACTATCCTAGAAATGGAAAAGATGCTCAAAAAATAATAAAGCAAAATTTATATGATGCTTTGGAAAAATCTCCCCTCCGAATATAGTACTATGAGAGAGCAATTCAAAGTTTGAGATAATCCCTATAATGAAGCATGAGTCAGACATTATCACACTCCTAATGCCAGGATTAGACAACATAACGTTAGAAAATACAGTTAGAAGAAACGCAGCCTTTAGCCCAAGAGACATAAAAAAAAAATAAAAAATAATATTAAATTCTTAATAAAGGAAAATGCTAGTGATATATCAATCAAGCTTTTGAAGATGAGAAACATATTGAGTAAGGAAAAAACTATAGCAAATAGTATCCCTATTTCAGCAGTATTTGTTGTATATGTAAGATACCAACCAGGTATCTACACAATATAGGATAAATATTATAAACAAGTATTTAATGAATCATGCAGCAGACATTACTACTCTTATGAGGATGCTATATCGCTTCAGAATCCATGCATGACAGAAAAACAGAAGTAATAAGCCATAAAATTTCGGAGCTAAAAGAAGCCTGGGAATCACACCAAAAAATAAATCCTAAGGTTGAAAATCATCGCGCCTTTTAGCAGCATATAAGGCAATGATAAAAAAAAGGAAGCTACTCATCATCACTGAATCAAGCAAGAATCCAGGATTGCAGTTCAGGATCTTAGCACAAGAAGATTCGCAAGAGTGCAATATCTCTAGAGAAGAAATAGATACAGAAGTAGAAGTCTACATAGCCAAAGAAGCCTACAATAAAGGAGCCGCCGCACAAAGGCTACTGAAGCAATTATCTAAAGATAGCAATCGAGCAGTTGGTCTACCGAGAGATGAATTTGTAATTATCGACTATAATAGTACGCCCGAAGTAACCCATAGGGGCAGAGATACACACTCTAAAATAGTCGACAAGAATATTGATCATCATAATGTTGAGGACACTATGACCATGAACCAACAATAACATAATCAAATGTTCAAATGTAAGACATGCAACAAGCAATTCGTTTCGTTCCAAGCGCTCGGTGGTCACCAGACATGCCACAAGCGGATGAGGGCAGAAACGCCACATGTTGTGCCTAACAAGCCTAAAGTGCATAAGTGCACCGTCTGTGAAGTCGCGTTTGCACTAGGGAAAGCTCTTGGGGGCACATGAGGAGACACAAAGTTAGGAATGATCATGAATGTTCTAGCAGCAAGAAGGGTTTGTGCCTAGATCTGAGCTTGGGACCCTCTAGTTATTCCAACAAGGTAAGACGACCATGCATCTCTAGGTTTGGCAAAAATTTCAGCCTTTGGTAATTTTTTGCAACCTTCTGTAAGTATACTCATATAAATATCTCATATAAATATAGCCTATTAACAAAAAAGAGAAACCTGTAAAGACCAAAGCTACTAAAAGGAATAGTTTGGCATTTAAACCCAAACGAAATCTTTGACAACTCATCATACTGAGGGAAAAAGTATGACTAGCCTAACTTAAATGGTAGTTAGTAAAGGCATGTAAATACATTGAAAGCTGCGGGTTTGTTAAAAACTCCGTAACAACTCATCATGCTGAGGAAAATAGCATGACTAGTCCAACTCAAAGAGTAGTTGATAAAGACAAATTAAATCCGTTGATAACTGGGGGTTTGCTAAAAATCCCGTGATGACTCATCATGCTGAGAAAAATAGCATGACTAGCCCAACTCAAACGGTAGTTGCTAAAAGCAAATCAAATCCGTTGATAACTAGAGATTTGCTAAAAATCCCATAAGACTTGACATTCACATGCCAAAGACATCATCAAAATAGTAGCAGTAAGATTCTCTACAAAAGCCTTGACAACTGACATTAACAAAAAGATTTCCTGTAAAAGGTGCCTGACAAAAGCAGCCTGATACAGCCGAAAAGAGCCTGATACAGACGAAAGGAGCCGAATATATCCAAAAGTAAAAAGGGAGGCAAGATTAAAAGCTCCTTCATGATTAAAGATGTGGGCTCCACCCAAATGGAATCCAAGGAGTCCAAGATCAGGGCAGATTGAGAGGAGCAGGCTAAGATTTCAGATTGAGGATAATATTTCAGATTAAGGTGGAGATTTGAGAAAACTTTCAACCCTATTTTCCATCACAATCATCTCCCATCACCGTCATCCTCCATCAACATCATCCACCTTCCTTCTCATCCTCTCCACCATCTTTCCGGTCATGTGCCACCCAATTCGACCACATGTATAATTCCACCACATATGTGTAATTAGTGTGTGACAGTAGTAGTATTGTGAGAGTGTGCTTGTATTTTCCCTTTTAGTGTGCTTGTGGTTAACCCTTATTTTGGCAGTAGGGATCTACAGTCTGTACAGAGCCCGACCCAAAACCAGGGTTCTGATACCAACGGGAACACTACTGAAAATCGAAAAAAATACAAGCACACTCTCACACTACTACTACTACTACTGACACACACTAATAAGCACAATCTCACACTACTGCTACTACTACTGTCACACACTAATAAGCACACTCTCACACTACTGTTACTACTACTGTCACACACTAATTATACATATGTGGTGGAATTATACAGGTGGTCGGATTGGATGGCACAAGACCGGAAAGATGGTGGAGAGGATGAGAAGGAAGGAGGATGATGTTGATGGAGGATGATGGCGATGGGAGATGATGGTGATGGAGAATGGTGTCGGAGGTTTTCTCAAATCTCAACCTTAATTTGAAATCTTATCCTGCTATCTTAACCTTAATCTAAAATCTTAATCTGCAATCTTAATCTACTCCTCTCAATCTGTCGGAAGGCTTCTATTTATAAGAGAGATTCCTTCCTGCCGAAGTCTCCGATTTCTTCTTGCCGAAGCCTTGGACTCCATGGATTCTATTTGTGTGGGGCTGCATCTTTAATCATGAAGAAGCTTTTAATCATGCCTCCCTTTTTTCTTTTAGATATATTAGGCTCTTTTCGTCTGTATAAGGCTCCTTTCGGCTGTATCAGGCTATTTTTATCAGGCATCTTTTGCAGGAAATCTTTTCGTTGATGTTGGTTGTCAATATTTTTTATAGAGAATCTTACTGCTGCTGCCTTGTTGATGTCATTCATGGATGTAAATAGTGTTACCAATCATCTTTTTGTTGAGAGTCTTGCTACTATTATCTTGATGATATTTTTGGCCTTTGATTATCAAGTCTTATGGGATTTTTAGCAAATCCCCAGCTATCGATGAATTTGATTTACCTTTACCAACTACTGTTTGAGTTGGGCTAGCCATGCTATTTTTCTCAGCTTGATAAGTTGTCATGGGATTTTTAGCAAACCCCCAACTATCAACGGATTTGATTTGCCTTTACTAACTATTGTTTGAGTTGGGCTAGTCATGCTATTTTCCTTAGCATGATGAGTTGTCACAGAGTTTTTAGCAAACCCCTAACTATTAACGAATTTGGTATGCCTTTACTAACTATTATTTGAGTTAGGCTAGCCATGCTATTCCTCTCAGCATGATGAGTTGTCATGAGAATTTTAGCAAACCACCAACTATCAACGGATTTGACATACCTTTACTAACTACCGTTTGAGTTGGGCTAGCCATGCTATTCCCCTCAGCATGATAAGTTGTCAAGGATTTTTTTTGGACTTTAAATACCAAACTATTCCTTTTCCCATTGCTTTAGCAGCTTTGGTTTTTACAGGGTCTCTTTTTTTTATCGGACTATTTAATGAGATGAAGTTGTGAAAATTATCAAAGGGTAAAGTTTTTGTTGAACTTGGAGATGCGGGATCGTCTCATCCTGTTGGCATAACTAGAGGGTCCCAAGCTCAGATCTGAACGCAAACAGCTCTTACCACTAGGACTTTTTTGACTATCTCTAGCCTCATGCCTCCTCATGTGCCTCCAAGAGCCTTCCCGTTCTTAAACTCGACTCCATACATGGAACACTTGTTCACTTTAGGCTTGCTTAGCATATCATGTAGCTTTTCTAGCCTTGACCACCTGTAGCTTGTTTGGTGGCCACCGAGTGCTTGGAATGAAGCGTATTGCTTGCTGCATGTCTTACATTTGAACATTCGTTGTTGATGATGTTTGTTCATGGGTGTAGTGTCGTCTATTTTAGAGCGTGTATCTCTACCCTATGGTTTGCTTTTGTACCATAATAGTCGAGCTTTCCAAACTCCTCCCCTAGTAGACCAACTGCAGGATTTCTATCTTTATATAATTGCTTCAGTAGTTTTCGTATATAGGCTTCTTTAGAGTGGGCTTCTTTGGCTATGTCAACTTCTACTTCTATATCCATTTATTCTCTGGAGATGTTGCACACCTGTAAATCCTCTTGTGCTAAGATCCTGAACTGCAATCCTGGATTCTTGCTTGATCCAGCGAGAATGAGCAGCTTATTTTTGGATCCTTGCCTTATATGCTGCTGAAAAGCACGATGATTTCCAACCTTAGGATTTATTCTTTGGTGTGATTCCTAGGTTCCCTTTTGCTTCGGAATTTTTTATTATTTTTGTTTTTTTTGTCATGCATGGATTCTAGAGTGATACAGCATCCTCATAGGAGTAGTAATGTCTGCGGCATGATTCATCGAATACCTGTTTATAATATTTATCCCATATTGTGTAGATACCTAGCTGGTATCCTATGTATGCAATAAATGCTGCTGGAATACAAATACTATTTGCTATAGATTTTTCCTTACTCAACATCTTCAAAAATTTGATTGATATATTACTAGCATGTTCCTTCGTTAAGAATTTACTATTATTTTTTATTAGTTTTTTTATGTCTCCTTAACTAAAGGTTGCTTTTCTCCCAACTGCATTTCCTAACGTTATGTTATCTAATCCTGGCGATAGGAGTGTATTAATATCTGACTCATTGCTCATTATAAGGATTATCTCAAACTACGAATCAAGTACACATAGCTCTATATCTGGAGGGGAGATTTCTTTTTTAAGGCAGGCTTCTAAATTTTGCTCTATAATTTTTTGAGCATCTCTTCCATTTCTGAGATGTTGACCTTCTTTATCACACACAAAATACTTGCATTCTTTCTTACCCATTTGTGTAGAGGATTCATCACACTTCTGGATATATTTGTTATTCTTGATAAATCACCTTTTCTTTCTCCATGGCCTCCATCGAGAAAATTTTCTAGACACAAGTTTAGGTAGGTAGACTTCTGGGCATTTTTAGCTTGTTGTTTTAAAACTCTTTTATCTTCATCCGTCCAGATAAAACCTTGATTTTTATCTATTTTTTTTAATAGTGGTATATCTTGTTTAGTCAATTCCTTTAGAAAATTCCTCCCATAATTCCACAGTTCTAGCAGGTTCATCGAATACCTGTTTATAATATTTATCCCATATTGTGTAGATACCTAGCTGGTATCCTATGTATGCAATAAATGCTGCTGGAATAGAAATACTATTTGCTATAGATTTTTCCTTACTCAACAAGTTTCTCATCTTCAAAAATTTGATTGATATATTACTAGCATGTTCCTTCGTTAAGAATTTACTATTATTTTTTATTAGTTTTTTTATGTCTCCTTAACTAAAGGTTGCTTTTCTCCCAACTGCATTTCCTAACGTTTTGTTATCTAATCCTGGCGATAGGAGTGTATTAATATCTAACTCATTGCTCATTATAAGGATTATCTCAAACTACGAATCAAGTACACATAGCACTATATCTGGAGGGGAGATTTCTTTTTTAAGGCAGGCTTCTAAATTTTGCTCTATAATTTTTTGAGCATCTCTTCCATTTCTGGGATGTTGACCTTCATTGTCACACACAAAATACTTGTATTCTTTCTTACCCATTTGTGTAGAGGATTCATCACACTTTTGGATATATCTGTTATTCTTGATAAATCACCTTTTCTTTCTCCATGGCCTCCATCGAGAAAATTTTCTAGACACAAGTTTAGGTAGGTAGACTTCTGGGTATTTTTAGCTTGTTGTTTTAAAACTCTTTTATCTTCATCCGTCCAGATAAAACCTTGATTTTTATCTATTTTTTTTAATAGTGGTATATCTTGTTTAGTCAATTCCTTTAGAAAATTCCTCCCATAATTCCACAGTTCTAGCAGGTTCATCGAATACCTGTTTATAATATTTATCTCATATTGTGTAGATACCTAGCTGGTATCCTATGTATGCAATAAATGCTGCTGGAATAGAAATACTATTTGCTATAGATTTTTCCTTACTCAACAAGTTTCTCATCTTCAAAAATTTGATTGATATATTACTAGCATGTTCCTTCGTTAAGAATTTACTATTATTTTTTATTAGTTTTTTGATGTCTCCTTAACTAAAGGTTGCTTTTCTCCCAACTGCATTTCCTAACGTTAGGTTATCTAATCCTGGCGATAGGAGTGTATTAATATCTGACTCATTGCTCATTATAAGGATTATCTCAAACTACGAATCAAGTACACATAGCACTATATCTGGAGGGGAGATTTCTTTTTTAAGGCAGGCTTCTAAATTTTGCTCTATAATTTTTTGAGCATCTCTTCCATTTCTGGGATGTTGACCTTCTTTGTCACACACAAAATACTTGCATTCTTTCTTACGCATTTGTGTAGAGGATTCATCACACTTTTGGATATATTTGTTATTCTTGATAAATCACCTTTTCTTTCTCCATGGCCTCCATCGAGAAAATTTTCTAGACACAAGTTTAGGTAGGTAGACTTCTGGGCATTTTTAGCTTGTTGTTTTAAAACTCTTTTATCTTCATCCGTCCAGATAAAACCTTGATTTTTATCTATTTTTTTTAATAGTGGTATATCTTGTTTAGTCAATTCCTTTAGAAAATTCCTCCCATAATTCCACAGTTCTAGCAGGTTCATCGAATACCTGTTTATAATATTTATCCCATATTGTGTAGATACCTAGCTGGTATCCTATGTATGCAATAAATGCTACTGGAATACAAATACTATTTGCTATAGATTTTTCCTTACTCAACAAGTTTCTCATCTTCAAAAATTTGATTGATATAGCATGTTCCTTCGTTAAGAATTTACTATTATTTTTTATTAGTTTTTTTATGTCTCCTTAACTAAATGTTGCTTTTCTCCCAACAGCATTTCCTAACGTTATGTTATCTAATCCTGGCGATAGGAGTGTATTAATATCTGACTCATTGCTCATTATAAGGATTATCTCAAACTATGAATCAAGTACACATAGCTCTATATCTGGAGGGGAGATTTCTTTTTTAAGGCAGGCTTCTAAATTTTGCTCTATAATTTTTTGAGCATCTCTTCCATTTCTGAGATGTTGACCTTCTTTGTCACACACAAAATACTTGCATTCTTTCTTACCCATTTGTGTAGAGGATTCATCACACTTCTGGATATATTTGTTATTCTTGATAAATCACCTTTTCTTTCTCCATGGCCTCCATCGAGAAAATTTTCTAGACACAAGTTTAGGTAGGTAGACTTCTGGGCATTTTTAGCTTGTTGTTTTAAAACTCTTTTATCTTCATCCGTCCAGATAAAACCTTGATTTTTATCTATTTTTTTTAATAGTGGTATATCTTGTTTAGTCAATTCCTTTAGAAAATTCCTCCCATAATTCCACAGTTCTAGCAGGTTCATCGAATACCTGTTTATAATATTTATCCCATATTGTGTAGATACCTAGCTGGTATCCTATGTATGCAATAAATGCTGCTGGAATAGAAATACTATTTGCTATAGATTTTTCCTTACTCAACAAGTTTCTCATCTTCAAAAATTTGATTGATATATTACTAGCATGTTCCTTCGTTAAGAATTTACTATTATTTTTTATTAGTTTTTTTATGTCTCCTTAACTAAAGGTTGCTTTTCTCCCAACTGCATTTCCTAACGTTTTGTTATCTAATCCTGGCGATAGGAGTGTATTAATATCTAACTCATTGCTCATTATAAGGATTATCTCAAACTACGAATCAAGTACACATAGCACTATATCTGGAGGGGAGATTTCTTTTTTAAGGCAGGCTTCTAAATTTTGCTCTATAATTTTTTGAGCATCTCTTCCATTTCTGGGATGTTGACCTTCTTTGTCACACACAAAATACTTGTATTCTTTCTTACCCATTTGTGTAGAGGATTCATCACACTTTTGGATATATCTGTTATTCTTGATAAATCACCTTTTCTTTCTCCATGGCCTCCATCGAGAAAATTTTCTAGACACAAGTTTAGGTAGGTAGACTTCTGGGTATTTTTAGCTTGTTGTTTTAAAACTCTTTTATCTTCATCCGTCCAGATAAAACCTTGATTTTTATCTATTTTTTTTAATAGTGGTATATCTTGTTTAGTCAATTCCTTTAGAAAATTCCTCCCATAATTCCACAGTTCTAGCAGGTTCATCGAATACCTGTTTATAATATTTATCTCATATTGTGTAGATACCTAGCTGGTATCCTATGTATGCAATAAATGCTGCTGGAATAGAAATACTATTTGCTATAGATTTTTCCTTACTCAACAAGTTTCTCATCTTCAAAAATTTGATTGATATATTACTAGCATGTTCCTTCGTTAAGAATTTACTATTATTTTTTATTACCTTTTTGATGTCTCCTTAACTAAAGGTTGCTTTTCTCCCAACTGCATTTCCTAACGTTAGGTTATCTAATCCTGGCGATAGGAGTGTATTAATATCTGACTCATTGCTCATTATAAGGATTATCTCAAACTACGAATCAAGTACACATAGCACTATATCTGGAGGGGAGATTTCTTTTTTAAGGCAGGCTTCTAAATTTTGCTCTATAATTTTTTGAGCATCTCTTCCATTTCTGGGATGTTGACCTTCTTTGTCACACACAAAATACTTGCATTCTTTCTTACGCATTTGTGTAGAGGATTCATCACACTTTTGGATATATTTGTTATTCTTGATAAATCACCTTTTCTTTCTCCATGGCCTCCATCGAGAAAATTTTCTAGACACAAGTTTAGGTAGGTAGACTTCTGGGCATTTTTAGCTTGTTGTTTTAAAACTCTTTTATCTTCATCCGTCCAGATAAAACCTTGATTTTTATCTATTTTTTTTAATAGTGGTATATCTTGTTTAGTCAATTCCTTTAGAAAATTCCTCCCATAATTCCACAGTTCTAGCAGGTTCATCGAATACCTGTTTATAATATTTATCCCATATTGTGTAGATACCTAGCTGGTATCCTATGTATGCAATAAATGCTGCTGGAATAGAAATACTATTTGCTATAGATTTTTCCTTACTCAACAAGTTTCTCTTCTTCAAAAATTTGATTGATATATTACTCGCATGTTCCTTCGTTAAGAATTTACTATTATTTTTTATTAGTTTTTTTATGTCTCCTTAACTAAAGGTTGCCTTTCTCCCAACTGCATTTCCTAACGTTATGTTATCTATTCCTGGCGATAGGAGTGTATTAATATCTAACTCATTGCTCATTATAAGGATTATCTCAAACTACGAATCAAGTACACATAGCACTATATCTGGAGGGGAGATTTCTTTTTTAAGGCAGGCTTCTAAATTTTGCTCTATAATTTTTTGAGCATCTCTTCCATTTCTGGGATGTTGACCTTCTTTGTCACACACAAAATACTTGCATTCTTTCTTACCCATTTGTGTAGAGGATTCATCACACTTTTGGATATATCTGTTATTCTTGATAAATCACCTTTTCTTTCTCCATGGCCTCCATCGAGAAAATTTTCTAGACACAAGTTTAGGTAGGTAGACTTCTGGGCATTTTTAGCTTGTTGTTTTAAAACTCTTTTATCTTCATCCGTCCAGATAAAACCTTGATTTTTATCTATTTTTTTTAATAGTGGTATATCTTGTTTAGTCAATTCCTTTAGAAAATTCCTCCCATAATTCCACAGTTCTAGCAGGTTCATCGAATACCTGTTTATAATATTTATCTCATATTGTGTAGATACCTAGCTGGTATCCTATGTATGCAATAAATGCTGCTGGAATAGAAATACTATTTGCTATAGATTTTTCCTTACTCAACAAGTTTCTCATCTTCAAAAATTTGATTGATATATTACTAGCATGTTCCTTCGTTAAGAATTTACTATTATTTTTTATTAGTTTTTTGATGTCTCCTTAACTAAAAGTTGCTTTTCTCCCAACTGCATTTCCTAACGTTAGGTTATCTAATCCTGGCGATAGGAGTGTATTAATATCTGACTCATTGCTCATTATAAGGATTATCTCAAACTACGAATCAAGTACACATAGCACTATATCTGGAGGGGAGATTTCTTTTTTAAGGCAGGCTTCTAAATTTTGCTCTATAATTTTTTGAGCATCTCTTCCATTTCTGGGATGTTGACCTTCTTTGTCACACACAAAATACTTGCATTCTTTCTTACGCATTTGTGTAGAGGATTCATCACACTTTTGGATATATTTGTTATTCTTGATAAATCACCTTTTCTTTCTCCATGGCCTCCATCGAGAAAATTTTCTAGACACAAGTTTAGGTAGGTAGACTTCTGGGCATTTTTAGCTTGTTGTTTTAAAACTCTTTTATCTTCATCCGTCCAGATAAAACCTTGATTTTTATCTATTTTTTTTAATAGTGGTATATCTTGTTTAGTCAATTCCTTTAGAAAATTCCTCCCATAATTCCACAGTTCTAGCAGGTTCATCGAATACCTGTTTATAATATTTATCCCATATTGTGTAGATACCTAGCTGGTATCCTATGTATGCAATAAATGCTGCTGGAATAGAAATACTATTTGCTATAGATTTTTCCTTACTCAACAAGTTTCTCATCTTCAAAAATTTGATTGATATAGCATGTTCCTTCGTTAAGAATTTACTATTATTTTTTATTAGTTTTTTTATGTCTCCTTAACTAAAGGTTGCTTTTCTCCCAACAGCATTTCCTAACGTTATGTTATCTAATCCTGGCGATAGGAGTGTATTAATATCTGACTCATTGCTCATTATAAGGATTATCTCAAACTACGAATCAAGTACACATAGCTCTATATCTGGAGGGGAGATTTCTTTTTTAAGGCAGGCTTCTAAATTTTGCTCTATAATTTTTTGAGCATCTCTTCCATTTCTGAGATGTTGACCTTCTTTGTCACACACAAAATACTTGCATTCTTTCTTACGCATTTGTGTAGAGGATTCATCACACTTTTGGATATATTTGTTATTCTTGATAAATCACCTTTTCTTTCTCCATGGCCTCCATCGAGAAAATTTTCTAGACACAAGTTTAGGTAGGTAGACTTCTGGGCATTTTTAGCTTGTTGTTTTAAAACTCTTTTATCTTCATCCGTCCAGATAAAACCTTGATTTTTATCTATTTTTTTTAATAGTGGTATATCTTGTTTAGTCAATTCCTTTAGAAAATTCCTCCCATAATTCCACAGTTCTAGCAGGTTCATCGAATACCTGTTTATAATATTTATCCCATATTGTGTAGATACCTAGCTGGTATCCTATGTATGCAATAAATGCTACTGGAATACAAATACTATTTGCTATAGATTTTTCCTTACTCAACAAGTTTCTCATCTTCAAAAATTTGATTGATATAGCATGTTCCTTCGTTAAGAATTTACTATTATTTTTTATTAGTTTTTTTATGTCTCCTTAACTAAAGGTTGCTTTTCTCCCAACAGCATTTCCTAACGTTATGTTATCTAATCCTGGCGATAGGAGTGTATTAATATCTGACTCATTGCTCATTATAAGGATTATCTCAAACTACGAATCAAGTACACATAGCTCTATATCTGGAGGGGAGATTTCTTTTTTAAGGCAGGCTTCTAAATTTTGCTCTATAATTTTTTGAGCATCTCTTCCATTTCTGAGATGTTGACCTTCTTTGTCACACACAAAATACTTGCATTCTTTCTTACCCATTTGTGTAGAGGATTCATCACACTTCTGGATATATTTGTTATTCTTGATAAATCACCTTTTCTTTCTCCATGGCCTCCATCGAGAAAATTTTCTAGACACAAGTTTAGGTAGGTAGACTTCTGGGCATTTTTAGCTTGTTGTTTTAAAACTCTTTTATCTTCATCCGTCCAGATAAAACCTTGATTTTTATCTATTTTTTTTAATAGTGGTATATCTTGTTTAGTCAATTCCTTTAGAAAATTCCTCCCATAATTCCACAGTTCTAGCAGGTTCATCGAATTCCTGTATATAATATTTATCCCATATTGTGTAGATACCTAGCTGGTATCCTATGTATGCAATAAATGCTGCTGGAATAGAAATACTATTTGCTATAGATTTTTCCTTACTCAACAAGTTTCTCTTCTTCAAAAATTTGATTGATATATTACTCGCATGTTCCTTCGTTAAGAATTTACTATTATTTTTTATTAGTTTTTTTATGTCTCCTTAACTAAAGGTTGCCTTTCTCCCAACTGCATTTCCTAACGTTATGTTATCTATTCCTGGCGATAGGAGTGTATTAATATCTAACTCATTGCTCATTATAAGGATTATCTCAAACTACGAATCAAGTACACATAGCACTATATCTGGAGGGGAGATTTCTTTTTTAAGGCAGGCTTCTAAATTTTGCTCTATAATTTTTTGAGCATCTCTTCCATTTCTGGGATGTTGACCTTCTTTGTCACACACAAAATACTTGCATTCTTTCTTACCCATTTGTGTAGAGGATTCATCACACTTTTGGATATATCTGTTATTCTTGATAAATCACCTTTTCTTTCTCCATGGCCTCCATCGAGAAAATTTTCTAGACACAAGTTTAGGTAGGTAGACTTCTGGGCATTTTTAGCTTGTTGTTTTAAAACTCTTTTATCTTCATCCGTCCAGATAAAACCTTGATTTTTATCTATTTTTTTTAATAGTGGTATATCTTGTTTAGTCAATTCCTTTAGAAAATTCCTCCCATAATTCCACAGTTCTAGCAGGTTCATCGAATACCTGTTTATAATATTTATCTCATATTGTGTAGATACCTAGCTGGTATCCTATGTATGCAATAAATGCTGCTGGAATAGAAATACTATTTGCTATAGATTTTTCCTTACTCAACAAGTTTCTCATCTTCAAAAATTTGATTGATATATTACTAGCATGTTCCTTCGTTAAGAATTTACTATTATTTTTTATTAGTTTTTTGATGTCTCCTTAACTAAAGGTTGCTTTTCTCCCAACTGCATTTCCTAACGTTAGGTTATCTAATCCTGGCGATAGGAGTGTATTAATATCTGACTCATTGCTCATTATAAGGATTATCTCAAACTACGAATCAAGTACACATAGCACTATATCTGGAGGGGAGATTTCTTTTTTAAGGCAGGCTTCTAAATTTTGCTCTATAATTTTTTGAGCATCTCTTCCATTTCTGGGATGTTGACCTTCTTTGTCACACACAAAATACTTGCATTCTTTCTTACGCATTTGTGTAGAGGATTCATCACACTTTTGGATATATTTGTTATTCTTGATAAATCACCTTTTCTTTCTCCATGGCCTCCATCGAGAAAATTTTCTAGACACAAGTTTAGGTAGGTAGACTTCTGGGCATTTTTAGCTTGTTGTTTTAAAACTCTTTTATCTTCATCCGTCCAGATAAAACCTTGATTTTTATCTATTTTTTTTAATAGTGGTATATCTTGTTTAGTCAATTCCTTTAGAAAATTCCTCCCATAATTCCACAGTTCTAGCAGGTTCATCGAATACCTGTTTATAATATTTATCCCATATTGTGTAGATACCTAGCTGGTATCCTATGTATGCAATAAATGCTACTGGAATACAAATACTATTTGCTATAGATTTTTCCTTACTCAACAAGTTTCTCATCTTCAAAAATTTGATTGATATAGCATGTTCCTTCGTTAAGAATTTACTATTATTTTTTATTAGTTTTTTTATGTCTCCTTAACTAAAGGTTGCTTTTCTCCCAACTGCATTTCCTAACGTTATGTTATCTAATCCTGGCGATAGGAGTATATTAATATCTGACTCATTGCTCATTATAAGGATTATCTCAAACTACGAATCAAGTACACATAGCACTATATCTGGAGGGGAGATTTCTTTTTTAAGGCAGGCTTCTAAATTTTGCTCTATAATTTTTTGAGCATCTCTTCCATTTCTGGGATGTTGACCTTCTTTGTCACACACAAAATACTTGCATTCTTTCTTACCCATTTGTGTAGAGGATTCATCACACTTCTGGATATATTTGTTATTCTTGATAAATCACCTTTTCTTTCTCCATGGCCTCCATCAAGAAAATTTTCTAGACACAAGTTTAGGTAGGTAGACTTCTGGGCATTTTTAGCTTGTTGTTTTAAAACTCTTTTATCTTCATCCGTCCAGATAAAACCTTGATTTTTATCTATTTTTTTTAATAGTGGTATATCTTGTTTAGTCAATTCCTTTAGAAAATTCCTCCTATAATTCCACAGTTCTAGCAGGTTCATCGAATACCTGTTTATAATATTTATCCCATATTGTGTAGATACCTAGCTGGTATCCTATGTATGCAATAAATGCTGCTGGAATAGAAATACTATTTGCTATAGATTTTTCCTTACTCAACAAGTTTCTCATCTTCAAAAATTTGATTGATATATTACTAGCATGTTCCTTCGTTAAGAATTTACTATTATTTTTTATTAGTTTTTTTATGTCTCCTTAACTAAAGGTTGCCTTTCTCCCAACTGCATTTCCTAACGTTATGTTATCTAATCCTGGCGATAGGAGTGTATTAATATCTAACTCATTGCTCATTATAAGGATTATCTCAAACTACGAATCAAGTACACATAGCACTATATCTGGAGGGGAGATTTCTTTTTTAAGGCAGGCTTCTAAATTTTGCTCTATAATTTTTTGAGCATCTCTTCCATTTCTGGGATTTTGACCTTCTTTGTCACACACAAAATACTTGCATTCTTTCTTACCCATTTGTGTAGAGGATTCATCACACTTTTGGATATATCTGTTATTCTTGATAAATCACCTTTTCTTTCTCCATGGCCTCCATCGAGAAAATTTTCTAGACACAAGTTTAGGTAGGTAGACTTCTGGGCATTTTTAGCTTGTTGTTTTAAAACTCTTTTATCTTCATCCGTCCAGATAAAACCTTGATTTTTATCTATTTTTTTTAATAGTGGTATATCTTGTTTAGTCAATTCCTTTAGAAAATTCCTCCCATAATTCCACAGTTCTAGCAGGTTCATCGAATACCTGTTTATAATATTTATCTCATATTGTGTAGATACCTAGCTGGTATCCTATGTATGCAATAAATGCTGCTGGAATAGAAATACTATTTGCTATAGATTTTTCCTTACTCAACAAGTTTCTCATCTTCAAAAATTTGATTGATATATTACTAGCATGTTCCTTCGTTAAGAATTTACTATTATTTTTTATTAGTTTTTTGATGTCTCCTTAACTAAAGGTTGCTTTTCTCCCAACTGCATTTCCTAACGTTAGGTTATCTAATCCTGGCGATAGGAGTGTATTAATATCTGACTCATTGCTCATTATAAGGATTATCTCAAACTACGAATCAAGTACACATAGCACTATATCTGGAGGGGAGATTTCTTTTATAAGGCAGGCTTCTAAATTTTGCTCTATAATTATTTGAGCATCTCTTCCATTTCTGGGATGTTGACCTTCTTTGTCACACACAAAATACTTGCATTATTTCTTACGCATTTGTGTAGAGGATTCATAACACTTTTGGATATATTTGTTATTCTTGATAAATCACCTTTTCTTTCTCCATGGCCTCCATCGAGAAAATTTTCTAGACACAAGTTTAGGTAGGTAGACTTCTGGGCATTTTTAGCTTGTTGTTTTAAAACACTTTTATCTTCATCCGTCCAGATAAAACCTTGATTTTTATCTATTTTTTTTAATAGTGGTATATCTTGTTTAGTCAATTCCTTTAGAAAATTCCTCCCATAATTCCACAGTTCTAGCAGGTTCATCGAATACCTGTTTATAATATTTATCCCATATTGTGTAGATACCTAGCTGGTATCCTATGTATGCAATAAATGCTACTGGAATACAAATACTATTTGCTATAGATTTTTCCTTACTCAACAAGTTTCTCATCTTCAAAAATTTGATTGATATAGCATGTTCCTTCGTTAAGAATTTACTATTATTTTTTATTAGTTTTTTTATGTCTCCTTAACTAAAGGTTGCTTTTCTCCCAACTGCATTTCCTAACGTTATGTTATCTAATCCTGGCGATAGGAGTATATTAATATCTGACTCATTGCTCATTATAAAGATTATCTCAAACTACGAATCAAGTACACATAGCACTATATCTGGAGGGGAGATTTATTTTTTAAGGCAGGCTTCTAAATTTTGCTCTATAATTTTTTGAGCATCTCTTCCATTTCTGGGATGTTGACCTTCTTTGTCACACACAAAATACTTGCATTCTTTCTTACCCATTTGTGTAGAGGATTCATCACACTTCTGGATATATTTGTTATTCTTGATAAATCACCTTTTCTTTTTCCATGGCCTCCATCGAGAAAATTTTCTAGACACAAGTTTAGGTAGGTAGACTTCTGGGCATTTTTAGCTTGTTGTTTTAAAACTCTTTTATCTTCATCCGTCCAGATAAAACCTTGATTTTTATCTATTTTTTTTAATAGTAGTATATCTTGTTTAGTCAATTCCTTTAGAAAATTCCTCCCATAATTCCACAGTTCTAGCAGGTTCATCGAATACCTGTTTATAATATTTATCCCATATTGTGTAGATACCTAGCTGGTATCCTATGTATGCAATAAATGCTGCTGGAATAGAAATACTATTTGCTATAGATTTTTCCTTACTCAACAAGTTTCTCATCTTCAAAAATTTGATTGATATATTACTAGCATGTTCCTTCGTTAAGAATTTACTATTATTTTTTATTAGTTTTTTTATGTCTCCCTAACTAAAGGTTGCCTTTCTCCCAACTGCATTTCCTAACGTTATGTTATCTAATCCTGGCGATAGGAGTGTATTAATATCTAACTCATTGCTCATTATAAGGATTATCTCAAACTACGAATCAAGTACACATAGCACTATATCAGGAGGGGAGATTTCTTTTTTAAGGCAGGCTTCTAAATTTTGCTCTATAATTTTTTGAGCATCTCTTCCATTTCTGGGATTTTGACCTTCTTTGTCACACACAAAAATCTTGCATTCTTTCTTACCCATTTGTGTAGAGGATTCATCACACTTTTGGATATATCTGTTATTCTTGATAAATCACCTTTTCTTTCTCCATGGCCTCCATCGAGAAAATTTTCTAGACACAAGTTTAGGTAGGTAGACTTCTGGGCATTTTTAGCTTGTTGTTTTAAAACTCTTTTATCTTCATCCGTCCAGATAAAACCTTGATTTTTATCTATTTTTTTTAATAGTGGTATATCTTGTTTAGTCAATTCCTTTAGAAAATTCCTCCCATAATTCCACAGTTCTAGCAGGTTCATCGAATACCTGTTTATAATATTTATCTCATATTGTGTAGATACCTAGCTGGTATCCTATGTATGCAATAAATGCTGCTGGAATAGAAATACTATTTGCTATAGATTTTTCCTTACTCAACAAGTTTCTCATCTTCAAAAATTTGATTGATATATTACTAGCATGTTCCTTCGTTAAGAATTTACTATTATTTTTTATTAGTTTTTTGATGTCTCCTTAACTAAAGGTTGCTTTTCTCCCAACTGCATTTCCTAACGTTAGGTTATCTAATCCTGGCGATAGGAGTGTATTAATATCTGACTCATTGCTCATTATAAGGATTATCTCAAACTACGAATCAAGTACACATAGCACTATATCTGGAGGGGAGATTTCTTTTTTAAGGCAGGCTTCTAAATTTTGCTCTATAATTTTTTGAGCATCTCTTCCATTTCTGGGATGTTGACCTTCTTTGTCACACACAAAATACTTGCATTCTTTCTTACGCATTTGTGTAGAGGATTCATCACACTTTTGGATATATTTGTTATTCTTGATAAATCACCTTTTCTTTCTCCATGGCGTCCATCTAGAAAATTTTCTAGACACAAGTTTAGGTAGGTAGACTTCTGGGCATTTTTAGCTTGTTGTTTTAAAACTCTTTTATCTTCATCCGTCCAGATAAAACCTTGATTTTTATCTATTTTTTTTAATAGTGGTATATCTTGTTTAGTCAATTCCTTTAGAAAATTCCTCCCATAATTCCACAGTTCTAGCAGGTTCATCGAATACCTGTTTATAATATTTATCTCATATTGTGTAGATACCTAGCTGGTATCCTATGTATGCAATAAATGCTGCTGGAATAGAAATACTATTTGCTATAGATTTTTCCTTACTCAACAAGTTTCTCATCTTCAAAAATTTGATTGATATATTACTAGCATGTTCCTTCGTTAAGAATTTACTATTATTTTTTATTAGTTTTTTGATGTCTCCTTAACTAAAGGTTGCTTTTCTCCCAACTGCATTTCCTAACGTTAGGTTATCTAATCCTGGCGATAGGAGTGTATTAATATCTGACTCATTGCTCATTATAAGGATTATCTCAAACTACGAATCAAGTACACATAGCACTATATCTGGAGGGGAGATTTCTTTTTTAAGGCAGGCTTCTAAATTTTGCTCTATAATTTTTTGAGCATCTCTTCCATTTCTGGGATGTTGACCTTCTTTGTCACACACAAAATACTTGCATTCTTTCTTACGCATTTGTGTAGAGGATTCATCACACTTTTGGATATATTTGTTATTCTTGATAAATCACCTTTTCTTTCTCCATGGCGTCCATCGAGAAAATTTTCTAGACACAAGTTTAGGTAGGTAGACTTCTGGGCATTTTTAGCTTGTTGTTTTAAAACTCTTTTATCTTCATCCGTCCAGATAAAACCTTGATTTTTATCTATTTTTTTTAATAGTGGTATATCTTGTTTAGTCAATTCCTTTAGAAAATTCCTCCCATAATTCCACAGTTCTAGTAGGTTCATCGAATACCTGTTTATAATATTTATCCCATATTGTGTAGATACCTAGCTGGTATCCTATGTATGCAATAAATGCTACTGGAATACAAATACTATTTGCTATAGATTTTTCCTTACTCAACAAGTTTCTCATCTTCAAAAATTTGATTGATATAGCATGTTTCTTCGTTAAGAATTTACTATTATTTTTTATTAGTTTTTTTATGTCTCCTTAACTAAAGGTTGCTTTTCTCCCAACTGCATTTCCTAACGTTATGTTATCTAATCCTGGCGATAGGAGTATATTAATATCTGACTCATTGCTCATTATAAGGATTATCTCAAACTACGAATCAAGTACACATAGCACTATATCTGGAGGGGAGATTTCTTTTTTAAGGCAGGCTTCTAAATTTTGCTCTATAATTTTTTGAGCATCTCTTCCATTTCTGGGATGTTGACCTTCTTTGTCACACACAAAATACTTGCATTCTTTCTTACCCATTTGTGTAGAGGATTCATCACACTTCTGGATATATTTGTTATTCTTGATAAATCACCTTTTCTTTCTCCATGGCCTCCATCGAGAAAATTTTCTAGACACAAGTTTAGGTAGGTAGACTTCTGGGCATTTTTAGCTTGTTGTTTTAAAACTCTTTTATCTTCATCCGTCCAGATAAAACCTTGATTTTTATCTATTTTTTTTAATAGTTGTATATCTTGTTTAGTCAATTCCTTTAAAAAATTCCTCCCATAATTCCACAGTTCTAGCAGGTTCATCGAATACCTGTTTATAATATTTATCCCATATTGTGTAGATACCTAGCTGGTATCCTATGTATGCAATAAATGCTGCTGGAATAGAAATACTATTTGCTATAGATTTTTCCTTACTCAACAAGTTTCTCATCTTCAAAAATTTGATTGATATATTACTAGCATGTTCCTTCGTTAAGAATTTACTATTATTTTTTATTAGTTTTTTTATGTCTCCTTAACTAAAGGTTGCTTTTCTCTCAACTGCATTTCCTAACGTTATGTTATCTAATCCTGGCGATAGGAGTGTATTAATATCTAACTCATTGCTCATTATAAGGATTATCTTAAACTACGAATCAAGTACACATAGCACTATATCTGGAGGGGAGATTTCTTTTTTAAGGCAGGCTTCTAAATTTTGCTCTATAATTTTTTGAGCATCTCTTCCATTTCTGGGATGTTGACCTTCTTTGTCACACACAAAATACTTGCATTCTTTCTTACCCATTTGTGTAGAGGATTCATCACACTTTTGAATATATCTGTTATTCTTGATAAATCACCTTTTCTTTCTCCATGGCCTCCATCGAGAAAATTTTCTAGACACAAGTTTAGGTAGGTAGACTTCTGGGCATTTTTAGCTTGTTGTTTTAAAACTCTTTTATATTCATCCGTCCAGATAAAACCTTGATTTTTATCTATTTTTTTTAATAGTGGTATATCTTGTTTAGTCAATTCCTTTAGAAAATTCCTCCCATAATTCCACAGTTCTAGCAGGTTCATCTAATACCTGTTTATAATATTTATCTCATATTGTGTAGATACCTAGCTGGTATCCTATGTATGCAATAAATGCTGCTGGAATAGAAATACTATTTGCTATAGATTTTTCCTTACTCAACAAGTTTCTCATCTTCAAAAATTTGATTGATATATTACTAGCATGTTCCTTCGTTAAGAATTTACTATTATTTTTTATTAGTTTTTTGATGTCTCCTTAACTAAAGGTTGCTTTTCTCCCAACTGCATTTCCTAACGTTAGGTTATCTAATCCTGGCGATAGGAGTGTATTAATATCTGACTCATTTCTCATTATAAGGATTATCTCAAACTACGAATCAAGTACACATAGCACTATATCTGGAGGGGAGATTTCTTTTTTAAGGCAGGCTTCTAAATTTTGCTCTATAATTTTTTGAGCATCTCTTCCATTTCTGGGATGTTGACCTTCTTTGTCACACACAAAATACTTGCATTCTTTCTTACGCATTTGTGTAGAGGATTCATCACACTTTTGGATATATTTGTTATTCTTGATAAATCACCTTTTCTTTCTCCATGGCCTCCATCGAGAAAATTTTCTAGACACAAGTTTAGGTAGGTAGACTTCTGGGCATTTTTAGCTTGTTGTTTTAAAACTCTTTTATCTTCATCCGTCCAGATAAAACCTTGATTTTTATCTATTTTTTTTAATAGTGGTATATCTTGTTTAGTCAATTCCTTTAGAAAATTCCTCCCATAATTCCACAGTTCTAGCAGGTTCATCGAATACCTGTTTATAATATTTATCCCATATTGTGTAGATACCTAGCTGGTATCCTATGTATGCAATAAATGCTACTGGAATACAAATACTATTTGCTATAGATTTTTCCTTACTCAACAAGTTTCTCATCTTCAAAAATTTGATTGATATAGCATGTTCCTTCGTTAAGAATTTACTATTATTTTTTATTAGTTTTTTTATGTCTCCTTAACTAAAGATTGCTTTTCTCCCAACTGCATTTCCTAACGTTATGTTATCTAATCCTGGCGATAGGAGTATATTAATATCTGACTCATTGCTCATTATAAGGATTATCTCAAACTACGAATCAAGTACACATAGCACTATATCTGGAGGGGAGATTTCTTTTTTAAGGCAGGCTTCTAAATTTTGCTCTATAATTTTTTGAGCATCTCTTCCATTTCTGGGATGTTGACCTTCTTTGTCACACACAAAATACTTGCATTCTTTCTTACCCATTTGTGTAGAGGATTCATCACACTTCTGGATATATTTGTTATTCTTGATAAATCACATTTTCTTTCTCCATGGCCTCCATCGAGAAAATTTTCTAGACACAAGTTTAGGTAGGTAGACTTCTGGGCATTTTTAGCTTGTTGTTTTAAAACTCTTTTATCTTCATCCGTCCAGATAAAACCTTGATTTTTATCTATTTTTTTTAATAGTGGTATATCTTGTTTAGTCAATTCCTTTAGAAAATTCCTCCCATAATTCCACAGTTCTAGCAGGTTCATCGAATACCTGTTTATAATATTTATCCCATATTGTGTAGATACCTAGCTGGTATCCTATGTATGCAATAAATGCTGCTGGAATAGAAATACTATTTGCTATAGATTTTTCCTTACTCAACAAGTTTCTCATCTTCAAAAATTTGACTGATATATTACTAGCATGTTCCTTCGTTAAGAATTTACTATTATTTTTTATTAGTTTTTTTATGTCTCCTTAACTAAAGGTTGCCTTTCTCCCAACTGCATTTCCTAACGTTATGTTATCTAATCCTGGCGATAGGAGTGTATTAATATCTAACTCATTGCTCATTATAAGGATTATCTCAAACTACGAATCAAGTACACATAGCACTATATCTGGAGGGGAGATTTCTTTTTTAAGGCAGGCTTCTAAATTTTGCTCTATAATTTTTTGAGCATCTCTTCCATTTCTGGGATTTTGACCTTCTTTGTCACACACAAAATACTTGCATTCTTTCTTACCCATTTGTGTAGAGGATTCATCACACTTTTGGATATATCTGTTATTCTTGATAAATCACCTTTTCTTTCTCCATGGCCTCCATCGAGAAAATTTTTTAGACACAAGTTTAGGTAGGTAGACTTCTGGGCATTTTTAGCTTGTTGTTTTAAAACTCTTTTATCTTCATCCGTCCAGATAAAACCTTGATTTTTATCTATTTTTTTTAATAGTGGTATATCTTGTTTAGTCAATTCCTTTTAGAAAATTCCTCCCATAATTCCACAGTTCTAGCAGGTTCATCGAATACCTGTTTATAATATTTATCTCATATTGTGTAGATACCTAGCTGGTATCCTATGTATGCAATAAATGCTGCTGGAATAGAAATACTATTTGCTATCGATTTTTCCTTACTCAACAAGTTTCTCATCTTCAAAAATTTGATTGATATATTACTAGCATGTTCCTTCGTTAAGAATTTACTATTATTTTTTATTAGTTTTTTGATGTCTCCTTAACTAAAGGTTGCTTTTCTCCCAACTGCATTTCCTAACGTTATGTTATCTAATCTTGGCGATAGGAGTGTATTAATATCTGACTCATTGCTCATTATAAGGATTATCTCAAACTACGAATCAAGTACACATAGCACTATATCTGGAGGGGAGATTTCTTTTTTAAGGCAGGCTTCTAAATTTTGCTCTATAATTTTTTAAGCATCTCTTCCATTTCTGGGATGTTGACCTTCTTTGTCACACACAAAATACTTGCATTCTTTCTTACGCATTTGTGTAGAGGATTCATCACACTTTTGGATATATTTGTTATTCTTGATAAATCACCTTTTCTTTCTCCATGGCGTCCATCGAGAAAATTTTCTAGACACAAGTTTAGGTAGGTAGACTTCTGGGCATTTTTAACTTGTTGTTTTAAAACTCTTTTATCTTCATCCGTCCAGATAAAACCTTGATTTTTATCTATTTTTTTTAATAGTGGTATATCTTGTTTAGTCAATTCCTTTAGAAAATTCCTCCCATAATTCTACAGTTCTAGCAGGTTCATCGAATACCTGTTTATAATATTTATCCCATATTGTGTAGATACCTAGCTGGTATCCTATGTATGCAATAAATGCTACTGGAATACAAATACTATTTGCTATAGATTTTTCCTTACTCAACAAGTTTCTCATCTTCAAAAATTTGATTGATATAGCATGTTCCTTCGTTAAGAATTTACTATTAATTTTTATTAGTTTTTTTATGTCTCCTTAACAGGTTGCTTTTCTCCCAACTGCATTTCCTAACGTTATGTTATCTAATCCTGGCGATAGGAGTATATTAATATCTGACTCATTGCTCCTTATAAGAATTATCTCAAACTACGAATCAAGTACACATAGCACTATATCTGGAGGGGAGATTTCTTTTTTAAGGCAGGCTTCTAAATTTTGCTCTATAATTTTTTGAGCATCTCTTCCATTTCTGGGATGTTGACCTTCTTTGTCACACACAAAATACTTGCATTCTTTCTTACCCATTTGTGTAGAGGATTCATCACACTTCTGGATATATTTGTTATTCTTGATAAATCACCTTTTCTTTCTCCATGGCCTCCATCGAGAAAATTTTCTAGACACAAGTTTAGGTAGGTAGACTTCTGGGCATTTTTAGCTTGTTGTTTTAAAACTCTTTTATCTTCATCCGTCCAGATAAAACCTTGATTTTTATCTATTTTTTTTAATAGTTGTATATCTTGTTTAGTCAATTCCTTTAAAAAATTCCTCCCATAATTCCACAGTTCTAGCAGGTTCATCGAATACCTGTTTATAATATTTATCCCATATTGTGTAGATACCTAGCTGGTATCCTATGTATGCAATAAATGCTGCTGGAATAGAAATACTATTTGCTATAGATTTTTCCTTACTCAACAAGTTTCTCATCTTCAAAAATTTGATTGATATATTACTAGCATGTTCCTTCGTTAAGAATTTACTATTATTTTTTATTAGTTTTTTTATGTCTCCTTAACTAAAGGTTGCTTTTCTCCCAACTGCATTTCCTAACGTTATGTTATCTAATCCTGGCGATAGGAGTGTATTAATATCTAACTCATTGCTCATTATAAGGATTATCTTAAACTACAAATCAAGTACACATAGCACTATATCTGGAGGGGAGATTTCTTTTTTAAGGCAGGCTTCTAAATTTTGCTCTATAATTTTTTGAGCATCTCTTCCATTTCTGGGATGTTGACCTTCTTTGTCACACACAAAATACTTGCATTCTTTCTTACCCATTTGTGTAGAGGATTCATCACACTTTTGGATATATCTGTTATTCTTGATAAATCACCTTTTCTTTCTCCATGGCCTCCATCGAGAAAATTTTCTAGACACAAGTTTAGGTAGGTAGACTTCTGGGCATTTTTAGCTTGTTGTTTTAAAACTCTTTTATATTCATCCGTCCAGATAAAACCTTGATTTTTATCTATTTTTTTTAATAGTGGTATATCTTGTTTAGTCAATTCCTTTAGAAAATTCCTCCCATAATTCCACAGTTCTAGCAGGTTCATCGAATACCTGTTTATAATATTTATCTCATATTGTGTAGATACCTAGCTGGTATCCTATGTATGCAATAAATGCTGCTGGAATAGAAATACTATTTGCTATAGATTTTTCCTTACTCAACAAGTTTCTCATCTTCAAAAATTTGATTGATATATTACTAGCATGTTCCTTCGTTAAGAATTTACTATTATTTTTTATTAGTTTTTTGATGTCTCCTTAACTAAAGGTTGCTTTTCTCCCAACTGCATTTCCTAACGTTAGGTTATCTAATCCTGGCGATAGGAGTGTATTAATATCTGACTCATTGCTCATTATAAGGATTATCTCAAACTACGAATCAAGTACACATAACACTATATCTGGAGGGGAGATTTCTTTTTTAAGGCAGGCTTCTAAATTTTGCTCTATAATTTTTTGAGCATCTCTTCCATTTCTGGGATGTTGACCTTCTTTGTCACACACAAAATACTTGCATTCTTTCTTACGCATTTGTGTAGAGGATTCATCACACTTTTGGATATATTTTTTATTCTTGATAAATCACCTTTTCTTTCTCCATGGCCTCCATCGAGAAAATTTTCTAGACACAAGTTTAGGTAGGTAGACTTCTGGGCATTTTTAGCTTGTTGTTTTAAAACTCTTTTATCTTCATCCGTCCAGATAAAACCTTGATTTTTATCGATTTTTTTTAATAGTGGTATATCTTGTTTAGTCAATTCCTTTAGAAAATTCCTCCCATAATTCCACAGTTCTAGCAGGTTCATCGAATACCTGTTTATAATATTTATCCCATATTGTGTAGATACCTAGCTGGTATCCTATGTATGCAATAAATGCTGCTGGAATAGAAATACTATTTGCTATAGATTTTTCCTTACTCAACAAGTTTCTCATCTTCAAAAATTTGATTGATATATTACTAGCATGTTCCTTCGTTAAGAATTTACTATTATTTTTTATTAGTTTTTTTATGTCTCCTTAACTAAAGGTTGCTTTTCTCCCAACTGCATTTCCTAACGTTATGTTATCTAATCCTGGCGATAGGAGTGTATTAATATCTAACTCATTGCTCATTATAAGGATTATCTCAAACTACAAATCAAGTACACATAGCACTATATCTGGAGGGGAGATTTCTTTTTTAAGGCAGGCTTCTAAATTTTGCTCTATAATTTTTTGAGCATCTCTTCCATTTCTGGGATGTTGACCTTCTTTGTCACACACAAAATACTTGCATTCTTTCTTACCCATTTGTGTAGAGGATTCATCACACTTTTGGAAATATTTGTTATTCTTGATAAATCACCTTTTCTTTCTCCATGGCCTCCATCGAGAAAATTTTCTAGACACAAGTTTAGGTAGGTAGACTTCTGGGCATTTTTAGCTTGTTGTTTTAAAACTCTTTTATATTCATCCGTCCAGATAAAACCTTGATTTTTATCTATTTTTTTTAATAGTGGTATATCTTGTTTAGTCAATTCCTTTAGAAAATTCCTCCCATAATTCCACAGTTCTAGCAGGTTCATCGAATACCTGTTTATAATATTTATCCCATATTGTGTAGATACCTAGCTGGTATCCTATGTATGCAATAAATGCTGCTGGAATAGAAATACTATTTGCTATAGATTTTTCCTTACTCAACAAGTTTCTCATCTTCAAAAATTTGATTGATATATTACTAGCATGTTCCTTCGTTAAGAATTTACTATTATTTTTTATTAGTTTTTTTATGTCTCCTTAACTAAAGGTTGCTTTTCTCCCAACTGCATTTCCTAACGGTATGTTATCTAATCCTGGCGATAGGAGTGTATTAATATCTGACTCATTGCTCATTATAAGGATTATCTCAAATTACGAATCAAGTACACATAGCCCTATATCTGGAGGGGAGATTTCTTTTTTAAGGCAGGCTTCTAAATTTTGCTCTATAATTTTTTGAGCATCTCTTCCATATCTGGGATGTTGACCTTCTTTGTCACACACAAAATACATGCATTCTTTCTTACGCATTTGTGTAGAGGATTCATCACACTTTTGGATATATTTGTTATTCTTGATAAATCACCTTTTCTTTCTCCATGGCCTCCATCGAGAAAATTTTCTAGACACAAGTTTAGGTAGGTAGACTTCTGGGCATTTTTAGCTTGTTGTTTTAAAACTCTTTTATCTTCATCCGTCCAGATAAAACCTTGATTTTTATCTATTTTTTTTAATAGTGGTATATCTTGTTTAGTCAATTCCTTTAGAAAATTCCTCCCATAATTCCACAGTTCTAGCAGGTTCATCGAATATCTGTTTATAATATTTATCCCATATTGTGTAGATACCTAGCTGGTATCCTATGTATGCAAAAAATGCTGCTAGAATAGAAATACTATTTGCTATAGATTTTTCCTTACTCAGCAAGTTTCTCATCTTCAAAAATTTGATTGATATATTACTAGCATGTTCCTTCGTTAAGAATTTACTATTATTTTTTATTAGTTTTTTGATGTCTCATTAACTAAAGGTTGCTTTTCTCCCAACTGCATTTCCTAACGTTATGTTATCTAATCCTGGCGATAGGAGTGTATTAATATCTGACTCATTGCTCATTATAAGGATTATCTCAAACTACGAATCAAGTACACATAGCACTATATCTGGAGGGGAGATTTCTTTTTTAAGGCAGGCTTCTAAATTTTGCTCTATAATTTTTTGAGCATCTCTTCCATTTCTGGGATGTTGACCTTCTTTGTCACACACAAAATACTTGCATTCTTTCTTACGCATTTGTGTAGAGGATTCATCACACTTCTGGATATATTTGTTATTCTTGATAAATCACCTTTTCTTTCTCCATGGCCTCCATCGAGAAAATTTTCTAGACACAAGTTTAGGTAGGTAGACTTCTGGGCATTTTTAGCTTGTTGTTTTAAAACTCTTTTATCTTCATCCGTCCAGATAAAACCTTGATTTTTATCTATTTTTTTTAATAGTGGTATATCTTGTTTAGTCAATTCCTTTAGAAAATTCCTCCCACAATTCCACAGTTCTGGCAGGTTCTACTGTTGCCTCTTATTTTTTGTTTTTTCTTAAATTGGTTTTGCTCTTTTATTACTTTCTTTTTTTCCATTTCTCGTTATTACAACATTTCTTCCTTTTAGGAGAGTTATTGATTGTGTTTTTCATTTTTCTATAAGATTTTATATTAAGGGAATAGTGAATATGGTGTCCTAGAATGTCCTCTTTCTCTATTCGTTTTAGGTAATTTAGGTATCCGGTTTGTATTTTAGTATCCCATGAACTGGAGAGCTTGTGAAGAAATGGATCAAGTCAGTTTTGTGTCTTATCTAATTTGTAAAAATATTCTGAAAATATTTTGTAAAATTCTGCAAACTCACATGTTCACTTAATTCTATCTGAATAACGCATGAAGTTTTCTTCCTCTTGGGCTTTGTTATTTATGAATCCACATAAATCTTCTTTTATGATTTTAATGAAGTTAGTAGGGATATCTTCAAACCTAGCGAACTTTTTATCTTCCACCTACTTTTGCTTATCTTTTATTTCCTTTGAATTTATCCATTGCAATACATCTTCTTGTAAGGTTTCCGTGATGTAACTGAAAAATCCTTTTTCATCACATACCTCTTCAGAGTTTGTGATTATGATTGCTAAGGATTGTGCCAAGTCATCTATGACCTTTCGTTTATCCGTAATGTGTATATCCAGATAATTTTTCCCATCTGTAAATCACTCAAATCTATTGTGGATTTACTATCTTCTCTGACATATATTAGCTTATTGTCAGATTTAATATTTCCTATAGATTCTGTCCTGTACTCATCATGTGTAATTTCCTCACAGTCTTCATTTTCTGAATTCGTGATACTCTTATTTTTTAGATTCTCATCTAAGTTGTATATCTCAGGGTCAAACTTGAAATGGAGTAACAAATCTTTATACTGAGGTACATTTCTTGAATCATATTCAATAGATAGTCTCTCTCTTTAATAGTGCTATTTTGGTCCATAAATAACTCTTTCCAGCAATTAATTAGCTCAACTATTGAGTCGTATTCTTGTTTGAAATGTTCTTTCGACATGCGTATTAATTTGTTGACTTGGTTTTTTCTGTTCTACACTATTGATGTGATCTAACTTCCTAACTACTTCTTTTATCTCTTTTACTTGTTCTGGAACAGAAATTATTTTATTGTATCCTATCGTATATTTTTCCACTTGATCCGAAAGTTCCTCAGTTCTCAAGATGATTTCTTCAATTGTTCGTTTTGCTTCATAATTATTTTCTTAGCCGTTATCAGAAGGTTCTTCAAAATATAAGATATTTTTTTCACAATCATTTTTTTTCTACTAGAAGGTTACTATCATTTTCTTTATTCACCATTTTATCCTCCTCAGTTACTTTGTTTATGGCACTAGGTTTGATATCTTCTTAGTTCAACTTATATCCAAAATGACTTAGTAAACTTTTAAATTTTTTTATATATCTTTTCAGGTGTATTATCTTTTATCTCTTTTGCAGTTAAGTCAGAATTTTTACTCTGTTCTTTCCAATAATCTATTGAGCGAACTATCTTATCAAATCATTTTTTAGAATACTTTGGTTTATATGTTCTATCATCACAATACATAGTATTAGATAAATTAATATATGTTTCATAAGCTTTTTGTTCGGAATACTTTGGGGTGTATATTATATCATCATGATACATGGTGTCATCTAAACTATAATACGTTTCATAGATCTCACATTCCCAATAAAAGTCATCGGTAGCTATCTAAGATGTCGGTGGATAGTTAGCTCTTAGTCACCAGCGGTGCCTAAAACTACCACCTGAGGGTCACCCTACAAATGCCTACCCGCAGCAACAAAGTGATCACTTAGAAATCTTGGCTTTAAGGTTACTCAAATCTAGCAAAGGACATTTAGAATGAAACTATGATATACCAATCTAAGTTATGAGAGAGCAATAATACGTCTTATAGTTAATTTGTCACCATATGCATGCTGATCTATGACACCAACACCAAAGTAAATACAAACTATCATGTATAAAATTATCACTAAATATACATAAAACTTATCTAACATACCAAAACAAATATAAACTACTTTATAATAATTCAAAGTGTATAATACATACCGAAACAGTACTGGAGAAACTCTGTACAGACTGCAGATCCCTACCATCCAAAAAGGAACCGGCCGGGCTCTAACACTAGGGAATATAACACCCTTATTGAGGTTACCCTTGGTGTGGGTAAACACACTAAAAGGTGAATAAAAGCACACTCTCACACTACAGCTACTGTCACACACAAATTATACATATATGGTGAAATTATACAGGTGGTCGGATTGGGTGGCACAAGACCGGAAAGATGGTGGAGAAGATGAGAAGGAAGGTGGATGATATTGATGGAGGATGATGGCGATAGGAGATGATGGTGATAGAGAATGGTGTCGAAGGTTTTCTCTAATCTCAACCTTAATCTGAAATCTTGACCTACTCCGCTAAATCTGCTGGAAACCTTCTATTTATAGGAGAGATTCCTTCCTACCGAAGTCTCTGATTTCTCTTTGCCAAAGCCTTGGACTCGTTGGATTCTATTTGTGTGGGGCCTGCATCTTTAATCATGAAGGAGTTTTTAATCATGCCTCCCTTATTTCTTTTGATATATTAGTCTCCTTTTGTCTGTATCAGGCTCCTTTCAGCTGTATCAGGGTGTTTTTGTCAGGTACTTTTTGCAGGGAATCTTTCTGTTGATGTCAGTTGTCAATGCTTTTTATAAAGAATCTTACTGCAGTTGCCTTGTTGATATGTTCATAGATGTAAATAGTGATATCAATCATCTTTTTATGGTGATCTTGCTACTATTATCTTGATGATGATTTTGGCCTATGAATATCAAGTCTTATGAGATTTTTAGCAAATCTCCAGCAATCAAAGGATTTGATTTACATTTACCAACTACCGTTTGAGGTGCGCTAGCCATGTAATTTCCCTCAGCATGATGAATTATCATGGGATTTTAGTAAACCCCAACTATCAATGGATTTGATTTTCCTTTACAACTACCGTTTGAGTTGGGATAGTCATACTATTTTTCTCAGTATGATGAGTTGTCAAGGAATTTTTAGCAAACGCCCATCTATCTCAACGGATTTGATCTGCATTTACTAACTACCGTATGAGTTGGGCTAGCCATGCTATTCTTCTCAGCATGATGAGTTGTCATGAGAGTATTAGCAAATCCCAAGCTATCTACGGATTTAACCTGCGTTTAACAACTACTGTTTGAGTTGGCCTAGCCATGTTATTCTCCTCAGTATGATGAGTTGTCAAGGATTTTGTTCGGGCTTTAAATACCAAACTATTCCTTTTCCTATTGCTTTAGCAGCTTTGGTCTTTACAGGGTCTCTTTTTTTTATCAACTATTTACATGAGATGAAGTTGTGAAAATTATTATCAAAGGGTAAAGTTTTGTCAAAGTTGGAGATGCGAGATCGTCTCATCCTGTTGGCATAACTAGAGAGTCCCAAGTTCAGATCCAAACACAAACCACTCTTGCCACTATGACTTTCTTAACTATCTCTAGCCTCATGCGTCCTCATGTGCCCCCCAAGAGCCTTCCCGTTCATAAACTCGACTCCATAGATGGAATACTTGTGCACTTTAGGCTTGCTTACCATATCATGTAGCTTTTCTAGCCTCAACCACCTGTGGCTTGTCTAGTGGCCACCGAGTGCTTGGAATGAAGCGAATTGCTTGCTGCATGTCTTACATTTGAACACTCGTTGTTGATGATGTTGGTTCATGGGCGTAGTGTTGTCTATTTTAGAGCGTGTATCACTTGCTTATGGTTTGTTTTGGTACCATAATAGCTGAGCTTTCCAAACTCCTCCCATAGTAGACCAACTACTTGATTGCTATCTTTATGTAATTGCTTCAGTACTTTTTGTACATAGACTTCTTTAGGGTGGGCTTCTTTGGCTATGTTAACTTCTACTTCTGTATCCATTTCTTTTTTGGAGACATTGCATACCTACAAATCTTCTTGTGCAAAGATCCTTATCTGCAATTCTGGATCTAGCTTGATTCAGCGAGGATGAGCAGCTTCCTTTTTTATCCTTACCTTATATACAGCTTCTTTTTTATCCTTGCCTTATATGCTGTTGAAAAGCGCGATGATTTCCAACCTTAGGATTTATTCTTTGGTGTGATTCCCAGGCTCGCTTTTGCTCCGTAATTTTTTGGCCGATTACTTTTGTTTCTTTTGTCATGAATGGATTCTAGAGTGATATAACATCCTTACAGGAGTAGTAATGTTTGCTGCATGATTCATCAAATACCTGTTTATAACAATTATCCCGTATTGTGTAAATGCATGGCTGGTATCCTATGTATACAATAAATGCTGCTGGAAGAGCGATGCTATTTGCTATAGCTTTTTCCATACTCACCATGTTTCTCATCTTCAAAATTTTGATTGATATATTACTAGCATTTTCCTTCGTTAAGAATTTACTATTATTTTTAATTTGTGTTTTGATGTCTCCTAAACTAAAGGTTGCTTTTGTCCCAACTGCATTTTCTTAACGTTATGTTATCTAATCCTGGCGATAGGAGTGTGTTAATATCTGACTCGCTGTTCATTATAAGGATCATCTCAAACTCCAAATCAAGTCTGCATAGCACTATATCCGGAGGGGAGATTTTTTTTTAAGGCAGGCTTCTAAATTTTGCTCTATCATTCTCTGAGAATTTTTTCCATTTCTGGGATGCTGACCTTCTATGTCACAAACAAAATACTTGCATTCCCTTTTATCCATTTGTGTAGAGGATTCATCACACTTCTGGATATATTTGTTATTCTTGATAAATGCCCTTTTCTTTCTCCATGGCATCCATCGAGAAAGTTTTCTAGACACAGGTTTAGGTAGGTAAACTTCTGTGGTATTTTCAGCTTGCTATTTTATAACTCTTTTATCTTCATCTGTCCAGATGAAATCTCGATTTTTATCTAGTTTTTTCAATAGTGGTATTTCTTACTTAGTCAATTCCTTTAGAAAATTCCTCCCATAATTCTACAGTTCTAGCAGGCTCTACTGTTGCCTCTTATCTTTTATTTTTTCTTCAAATATTTTGGTCTTTTCTTGCTTCCTTTTTTCCATTTCTTACTATTACAGCATTTCTTACTTTTAGGAGAGTTATTGATTGTTTTTTTTTTATTTTTCTATAAGATTTTATATTAAGGGTATATTGAATATGGTGTCCTAGAATGTCCTCTTTCTCTATTTGTTTTAAGTAAACTAGGTATTCGTTTTGTGTTTAGTATCCCATGGACTTGAGAGCTTGTGAAGAAATGGTCAAGCCAGTTTTGTGTCTTATCTAATTTGTAAAAATATTCTAAAAATATTTTGCAAAAATCTTCAAACTCACATACTTCGCATAATTTTATTCTGAATAATGCATGAAGTATTTCTTCCTCTTGGGCTTTATTATTTATGAATCAACATAAATCTTCTTTTATGTTTTTTATGAAGTCAGTAGAGATATCTTCAAACTTAGTGAACTTGTTATCTTCGACCAATTTTCGCTTATCTTTTATTTCCTTTGAATTTATCCATTGCAATACATCTTCTTGTAAGGTTTCCGTGATGTAACTGAGAAATCCTTTTTTATCCCATGCCTCTTCAGGGTTTGCGATTATGATTGCTAAGGATTGTGCCAAGTCATCTATGACCTTTCGTTTATCCTTAAAGTGTATATCCGGATAATTTTTTTCCATTTGTAAATCACTCAAGGCTATTGTGGATTTACTATCTTCTCTGACATATATCAACTTATTGTCAGATTTAATATTTCTTTTAGATCTGTCCTATATTCATCATGTGTAATTTCCTCACAATCTTTATTTTCTGAATTCGTGATTCTCATATTTTTTAGATTCTCATCTAAGTTGTATATTCCAGAGTCAAACTCGAAATGGTGTAACAAATTTTTATACTGAAGGTACGTTTCTTGTATCTTATTCACAAGATAGTCTCTCTCTTGAATGTGCTATTTTGATCCCTATACAACTCTTTCCAGTAATTAATTAGCTCAACTATTTAGTAGTATTCTTATTTAGAATATATTCTTTCGACTTGCGTATTAATTTGTTGACTTGCTTTTTCTGTTCTATACTGTCAATGTGATCTAAATTCCCTACTACTTCCTTTATCTCTTTTACTTGTTCGGGAATAGAAATTGTTTCATCGTATCCTATCGTATATTCTTCAACTTGATCTGAAAGTTCCTCAGTTCCCAAGATAATTTCTTCAATTATTCTTTCTGCTTCATAATTATTTTCTTGGCCGTTATCAGAAGGTTGTACGAAATATATGATATTTTTTTCACAATCATTTTCCTTTTCTACTGGAAGGTTACTATCATTTTCTTTATTCGTCGTTTTATCCTCCTCAGTTACTTTGTTTATGGCACTAGGTTTAATCTCTTCTTGGTTAAACTTATATCCAAAATTACTTAGTAAACTTTTAAATTTTTTATAGATCTTTTCAGTTATATTATATTTTATCTCTTTTGCAGTTAAGTCAGGATTTTTAATTTATTATTTCCAATATTCTATTGAGTGAACTACCTCATCAAATTAGTTTTTAGAATACTTTGGTTTATACGTTCTATCATCGCATTACATAGTAGTAGATAAATTAAAATTTATTGCATAAGCTTTTTGTTCGGAATACTTTGGAGCATATATTATATTATCATGATACATGGTGTCATATAACTATAATACGTTTCATAGATCTCTCATTCCCAATGAAGGTCATCGGTAGCTATCTAAGATGTCGGTGGATAGTTATCTCTGAGTCACCGACGGTGCCTAAAACCACCTCCTGAGGGTCACCCTACAAACGCCTACCCGCGGCAACAAAGGGATCACTTAGGAATCTGGGCTTTAAGGTTACTCAAATATAGCAGAGGACACTTAGAATGAAACTGTGATATACCAATATAAGTTATAAGAGAGTAATAATCCATCTTATAGTTAATTTGTCACCATGTACATGCTGATCTATCACACCAACACCAAAGTAAATACAAACTATTATGTATAAAATTATCAATAAATATACATAAAACTTATCTAACATACGAAAATAAATATAAACTACTTTATGATAATTCAAAGCATACAATACATACCGGAACAGTACTGGAGAAATCTGTACAGACTGCAGATCCCCGGTTTCTTGCCGCTAGGAGTTTATCGAGTAAACTCCCGCCGGTTCCTCAAATCGATATACCACTTTTAGTTGAATTTGTCGAAACGACGATCGATGTTCTCTTGCTTCTCCTATCGAATCTCAAAACAAGTATCTCTTTTTTCTCGAAGAAGATCTATTGTCGATGTGAAACGAGTACCTCTTTCTAAGAGTAAACACGAAGGAAACGGAAACTTTCCACCCCTTTCTCATTCCACGTGGTATCCTCCGCTTTTCTAAATGAACATTCTCGTGATGTCAATTAGCCCGAGTCCAATCCGATCCTACTGGAGAGGACTTTATTAAACTTTTCTCGGTAGACTCCTTCTTTCGTCAGAGTCTAAATATGAGACCACTTGACAAGGACAACTTTTCCTCGCTATTGACAGGCATCGGGATTGGCCTCTTCCCATCCCTTGGCATCATGGTCGAGCTTCTGCGATGTCGAACTACCTCACAGGCAGAGGGTCGTTGCCTCTTCCATTTCCTTTACCAGCTTTTAGAGAGTCGCTTTTCGTGGTCCTCCAGCGCTTCGGTTTGAATGCAATGGCCTCTTCTTTTGATGTATCAGGAACCTAGGTCTATCTGGACTTCTTATCAATCTCCGGTCCTTTCTCGTAACATTGGAATTTCATTTTGTCTGGCTTCGACGTACCGATTGAAGAGAGAAAGACTGGAATGGCGCTATGACAATATGAAAAAGCATATGATGAAAGAAGAATCTTTCGTCTATACATGTCATAACTTGTTCCACTATTCTCTCCAAAAAGGCCCTTTTGTCGCTTTGCCAAATGAGCGTAACCTATAACCCCTTTACTTGACGCAGCCTCTTACGTCGCTTTCCTCTCCTACCAGTCAAGTAAGCTAAACGCTTTCCTTTAGTCTCAGATGTGAGTCTGGAGTTTCTATTTTGAATTTTTCTATGGCTTTTGCTAGTCCTCTTCGTTGTTTTACAGCGTCAGGTAGGAATGAACCACAACCTCCAGGCTTCGTTTTCCCAGTTCCGAAGCACTAGTAGTCAATCTGATCTTTGAAGGAAGACTTCTTCATGGCATTAGAATGGAATAGTTACCTTCCTCTCGTCACTTAGTGTCCCTTCTTCTCATCCCAATCGATGAATTGAATGTGGCACGAACTAGACAAACAGAAAAAACAGAAAGACGGGAGTCAGCTTAACTCACTACTAATGTTACCGCACCAGAAATGAGGCTGACCCCTAAAAGGGAAGAGAATGTAATGCGGTTAACCACTGACGAAATGGAGAGGACAGGAAGAAATGAAAGAAACTCTTTTTTAAGAACTAGAAAAAGAGGTTAAACTATGATAATTAGATTGGGCTTTCGGTCGATCTTTCTCCACTCCAGCGGATTTGGCAAATGGCCGTCGAAGGATGTCGTAGACAAAACTAAAACAATGGCTTCCTTCCTTTCTTTCATTTCACCTTATCGGCGTCGGCGGGCTATCTCGTCTTGGCAAAATGTTGGAAGAACGACATAAAGGGCATATACTGGAGAGAGAGAGAGATAGGAAATTGATGCGTGAGTTGCTAATCAGAGACAGGCGATGGGAGCACTGACCATAGTGACTGACGGTGGATGGAACGAAATCTCCGATAAGCCCATCCCTCTTCGAAAGTGAAAACAAACGATCAATCAGTGCCATTGACGAGTGAAGTCTTCGGCACCCCTATCTCAACCACGAGCACCTGAATCTTTCTCCGTAGTGCCTGACTGGCTTATAGTATTGTCCAACTGGCCTCTTCTCTTTCCCCGCGGCTTCTGCTATGGGGGATTAAAAAAACTTTCCGTAGTTTTTTTTTGTTACACACCTCTTTTTTTTTGGAAGGCTTTCAGAACCCAAAAGTGCTTTCAAATAGAAGAGTTGTCGATCGACACCACCTAGTGATATCTCTTTACCAGAGATGACATTATGGTTCCTATTTCAGTAAAGTAGTCAGTCAGTTACTTGAAGGAAGAGAGGGGATGGTTTATTGACTTTTCCTTTGCATCTACTGATTTTTTAGTTGCAAACGTCTTATTCCCCTCAACAAAGAGTCCCATCTGATTGAACTTTGGGGAATACACCCGTAGCCCACCCAATGCTCGAGTTGACCTGGCGCAACATCTCTCCCTATCATTTCTAGTGGAAAAACTATTGCTGATCTTGGTGTAAGCTTCACTATAAAAAAGTAAAGAATTTCGTCCGCTTTACACATCAGTTGCTTCGGGACTAGTTGCCAGAACGTTACCTGTTCAGACGAATAAAAACCGCCGTTGCTCGGCCAGAGACCCTTTCCAACCATCATGGAGTTTCCAAAATGGTATACGCCTGTCGAGACGTCCATCTCGATGGGAGCTCTCCCCAAAAGGCAAAGGTCCTGGATACAGCGCATATGTCGAATTCCTTACATATGAGCTAGATCGATGAGCCCCCAGTATAAAAGAGAGATGGGGATAGATGTCTTTTACATTGGTTCACTAGATATGCCTTCTTCCATTTTCTTTTTCATTGCCTAAGCACTTACACATCTCGGAGGGTTTCTAGTGATAGGTTTATATCCTCTCATAGCAGAATGAATTTCAGATCAAAATCAAGTTGAGAGACAATCTATAGCCATCATGGAATGCCCATCTATAGGCAATCCCTATCTATATACTGATAGCAGGATCAATTATTTGGGTAGTTCTGGTTCCACCAGCGACAATTCTATATCCAGTGGTGTTCCGACTTCTATCCATGGGGTAGGATATTGGTGTTCGGTTATAAGTATACACAAAGGTACGTCCCCAAAGCTGGGTCTCCCATCGCCTTTCGATCCCTCCGAAGAATGAGCCGACGCTTTTCGAAATTGAGAGAGAGGCTCTAGTACCTTTTTCATATATCGTAAAAGCAATGGAAGTAGCACTCACTCCAATAACTGGAGAGAAGGTTGCAGCGATAGGGGCAGAGATAGCGGGAGTAGTATAGAGAGTCACATAAATCGAAAGTACATCAGTTGTTGCTGCAGTCTCAGATCCAGTTGCTAAGATAGCAAGAAGTATCTTTATCACTCCCACCCAAGGAGGAATCCCGAACTTCCTATCCCAACAAAAAATTGCATCTATTATTCCCATCCAACCCAGACAAATATGACTTTTTTTGGTTTTTCACCCTTTGACCGTCACGTCACCGTCTTTCCTCCCCGGGTACAGCTTCTTCAAGAGAAGAGCCATTGGGACTCCCTTTCCTGATAGAACTGCTACTTGTGCTTGCTTATTGGATTGGCTTGTTTTTCTTTTTCCTAGTTTGCACCTTAGGTTGCTTTCATGTTCCGGAGCATACTCACCACTAGTAGAGCGAGGGGAGAGTGACTATAGGGAAACGGTAACCCGAGGGGTAGTTGCCTAATAGCTAGCTGACTGACGAGTACCAATAGTAGTGACGGTTATGCTTTCGTCATGCGAATTCCTATTCCGAAAAAGAGAAGGTTTTGCAAGACCTACTTTCCTCAAGGGGAGTATGAAGGTAGCAAGGAGGAGAGGAATGCAGCCAGGCTCCTATCCCCGTCGTTATGCCAATGAATCGGTATCATAAAGCAAAAGGCAAGCTGATGCGATGAGTCTCAGGTAGTTCAACCATAGCAGTGACTAGTCAACCCGTGGGGGAGAGTTCCCGAAACCCATGTTTTCTTTTGTGCGTCAGCTTGAATTAAGCAGGAGATATAGGAGGAATAGCCGTCGGTTTGCTTATAGTTTGTCTGAAAGCAAGGATCAGCTGCATCAACAACAGGATCCACTGCATCTGCAAAGGAGCGTCGGTTCGGGTGATGATCCAACATTTTTCCCCATATAATTCGATACGAAATTGAGCAATTTTGACTCTTTTGCCAACTATCTCTGATACGACGTTTTGGAAAATATGCCGATGTCTATAGACATATGAATTCATTTCGACGGTTCAGCCAATGCATCGTCCGCATGTCACATTGCCGTCCTGCGGAAGGAACGTCGGGTCTGCCTCTGTATCGATAACAAATGGCAAGAACTGGAATGATTTCGTTCATGACGATCATCCAAATCATCTGCTATTCCATTCTGGCTATTGCAGATCTGAACCTATGCCAGCACCATGTGATGACCGAAAAGAAGGCCCGGCTCCGACGTTCAGTTGTTCAGGATCAGGAATAGTAATAGTGGCATTAAGTTTCATGCTCTGTCAGTTCTATTTCTCGAAGGGGCCAGTGACGGGATATAACTCAGCGGTAGAGTGTCACCATCGACGTGGTGGAAGTCATCAGTTCGAGCCTTTTCATCCCTAAACCCAATGTGAGTTTTTCTATTTTGACTTGCTCCACCACAGCGATCAAACGAGAATGACTAGCCCAGAGGATCTGACATCCCTCTCGGAAGTCAGAGAAGAGCAGCAAAACATACTTTTCCGAGTAAAGGCGACGCTTGCTTACGTGTTCAAACAAAAGTAAGGAAGAAGAGAGAATATTCGCCACTGAGGACATTGACTCTACGTGGGTAGATTGAACTGGAATATTGAATCCCAAAGAAAAGATGCATGAGCTGAGATCGAACCCGCACCTCCAACGTCAATGAATGCCTTGGAACCGTCAGTCTTTGTCATTTGGATGGTTTTTTCTATTTTTAGGTGACAAATCACTCATATTTTATTTTTCAGTATTTTCGGGTGCTTCCCTCTGACGACGAAAAGGGTATTTCTCATGTACTATTGACTACCTCATTGATCCCGAATGAGCCAAACATACCACACCGACGTCAAAGGACAGAAAGCGGTGGAGCGCTTGGCCTACAGGTCGAGCACGATGTATGCGCTACTGTCGACCTATACGATACAGTTGGGCTCACTGGCTCCATCAACTTCATCGATCTAGAACCGTTGTCGAAACCTTCCAACGCATTCTTCCCCTTGCAGAAGGAATAGAATATGTTTGACCTTGAGTTTCTGTACTTACACTGGCCTGTCCTCCAACTGGACTACCGCTTGAACTGACAGTCGGAACGCAAAGATTTTTGGTAACCTACCGTTCCAATGTCCGGAACGATTGATTGATCAAAGTCAATTTCGTTTGGAACTGGATACTGGAAATATAGTTATTCTACGAGTACTCGCCAAATGCTCCATAAAAGTCACCTTTGCCTGGCAGTCACCATCGCTTTCACTATGGTTTCGGTGAAAGGTAACAACAACGATGAAGTATTGTATTTGTCGGAAGGAACTCTTTCGAAGGCTGTTCGAAAGTAGAGAACCATGGATACATGGATTGCTTCCGACTCCAACTCATGGATTTGAGACAAACTTCACTGTCCACGGAAATGATATCCTCAAATGTTTAGTCACTTCTCACTGCCTTACTTCCAAGATTCAACCTGTTTTTAGAATGCCCAATCGATGAGTCATAGCTGGTCTTTTCGCTCAGGGTAAAAGCACACAGCTGGTGGATCCAAGAAGTCTCATCATTGGTCTCTCATAATCGACTACGGCCTGGCAGAACAACATGACGTATTTGTAGATACCAAAAAAAAAAAAAAAAAAAAAAAAAAAAGAAAAATTGCTAAGTGGGCGCACCCCCGGGATGCAACCTGCGGGTGCACGGGTTGCAACCAGCGGGAGCCCCCGCGGGTTGCCACCCGCGGGAGGAATTCTCCCGCGGGTTGCAACCCGCGGGAGCGCCCGCGGGTTGCAACCCTCGGAAGCCCCCGCGGGTTGCCACCCGCGGGAGGAGGGATCCCGCGGGTTGCAACCCGCGGGAGGATTCCCTCGGGTGCCAACCCGCGGGGGCGATCCTGCGGGTTGTCACCCGAGGGTTGTTTTCCGTTCTTTTCCGATTATTTGTTTCCTATTTTTGGACTGATAATCCGTGATCCGATTTTTCAGGAGAGAATTGAGCCGGATTTGGAGCTTCTTCGGTCTATAAAATACAAGAATTTAACCGGAGAGAGGACTTTTGGATTGGAAGACTTTGGTACGATTACGGGCGAGCTCGTGAGATCTAAGCAAAAGAGCAGAACCATCTTCTCCTGGTCGGACGGTCAACGGAGGCAGCAACAAGACTCCACCGCCACCCGAACCCACTTAAAAAGGGAATCCATTAATATTCCCGTTCTTGTAACGATCCTATTTTCTTTTTGTAATCTCAATTTCCTTGTAATCAATCAATTTTGCAATGGAATCAAAGATGCAATTTTCGGGCAAACAGTATTCAAGATAGGAAAGTGTCCATACAGACAGCTACCACTTTTCGACAAATAGAGCCCTATCGTCATCGTTGAGCTTCCTTGGAACTATTTAAACATGACCTTTTATGGGGCTCTAAAAAAGAGAGTTCCGATGAATCCGAAGAAAAGAGCACATTATGGCCATGACCAATAAAAGATCACTGTCATCTCACGAATTGGATTCAAACTAATATCAACGTTACTTGCCTGTCAGGGAGATAGTGAGTGGATGGGCGATCTCTTTCTCTTTTGCTCGACAAATGGAAAGCAAATTCCGTCTATTCAGGTTTTGCATAGATTACCGATGTGCCCTTCTGGTTGATGGATTTTTTTAGGGTTCCGTGGATGATTGTCAGATTCGTTCACTTCGTTTACTGCTCCGCTCATGCGATATGCTTGAGAGCAAGTTGTTTACATACTTGCTCTTACAAGCAAGGTCGAGCAAGTAGAAAGTAGTCAGAAGAGTTCGCTAAGAAGACAGGTCCAACTTTCAATAAAAGATCACTGTCATCTCACGAATTGGATTCAAACTAATATCAACGTTACTTGCCTGTCAGGGAGATAGTGAGTGCATGGGCGATCTCTTTCTCTTTTGCTCAACAAATGGAAAGCAAATTCCGTCTATTCAGGTTTTGCATAGATTACCGATGCGCCCTTCTGCTTGATGGATTTTTTTGGGGTTCCGTGGATGATTGCCAGATTCGTTCACTTCGTTTACTGCTCCGCTCATGCGATATGCTTGAGAGCAAGTTGTTTACATACTTGCTCTTACAAGCAAGGTTGAGCAAGTAGAAAGTAGTCAGAAGAGTTCGCCAAGAAGACAGGTCCAACTTTTCATTGACTAGCTAGTAAAAAGCGCTAGTCCAGTAAAAGCAATAAGAGCATTGATAGTGATCTATGATCAGGGAGTGAAAAGGCTAAAGCTAAAGTAGTAGGAGATGTATGGGGCGATCAATCCCACTAGAAGGTTATTCTCGGTTAGGGGGAAGGAAGAATAATCAAATCCATTTAGAAAGTTTGGGTCGCTATGATAGAAATCCATCGATTGGTTCGCCATGGAAGATAGGCAGGAAAAAGAAAAATCCTTCCCCAGGGCAGGCCTTGAGTCGGATTCAGCCAAATACACAAAATAAGAAGCTTCATTGCCAGAATTTCGTTATTTAGTTTTACCTTTCCACTCTTGACTGACTGATTCCAGGACCTGCCCTTATATACTATATGACCATCTTCCTTTAGTTGTTACCCTATGGTTGAGTGCTTTGTTTCGCTAGTTACGCGCGAACTCTTTCTTTGCTGCTTCTTCTGGTTACCTTCTTTTCTTTTGTGCTTGCTTATGGTAGGCCCTTATGAGCTAAGGGGTGGTATCCGCGCAAGAGGGCTTCTTCTTTCGCCTCTTTCGCTCCTTCTATATGGATATAAGGAAAGTCAGCTCTCCCCCTTCTCTCTTTATGCTAGAGAGCGTCCTCTATTTTCCTTACATCAAGCGCAAATCGGACGTTGAAGGCTCAAGAGAAGGGTATGATTCTTGCTCAAGCCTAAAGTTCTCATTCCTGCTTTTAGTCAAATATGAGTGAAGTTCCTATAGAGGAATTAGTGTCATTCTTTTAAAATGAATATCAGATCTCCAAATTGATAGATTCTTTCATAGCAAATTAAATACCTCTAGCAGTTCCTTCTATGGCTTCGATTTCAGTTCCGTATGCATCCTATTCTGGCCATATCTCCTATACGAGACTAGTGCTATAAGTTCCCTCCTTTCCTTCTCTAGCCTCTTACCTAGCTTAGAAGTTTAGTTCTTCCTTCCCTTGGCTTATTGTCTTTCCTGATGGTGAATATCCGCTCTTTGATTTGATAGAGGAAGTGACATCTAAGGAGAAATAAAAGATGACATCAAAAAGGAGAAGGCAAAGGGACTAAGAAAGAGTGTCGCGAGAAGGGGCTTTGAGAGACGACTGATTTACCATACTTTCCTTCGATGCAGAAAGCATCGAATTGCATTAGTGGGATAGCTTACTTCATTCAGTACTCCTGCAAGCCAGAAAAACTAGTGTTCGTGAATGCACTTCTCATTTAGCCCCGTGACTCATAAAGGAAGCCTTCAGCTGAGGAGTTGGGCTTGGAAAAATCCCAATAGCCTCTGCCTGAACGCTCCATTCTTGGTCAAGCCATTTGAGGGGCCTCTGATAATGACGTAAATAGAGCTCGTTCTGGTACTTGCGCTACTAATCTATGATCTAATGTTCTCGCTTGGAATGGGAAACGAGGGAATTTGGATAGCAAGGATGGGCTAGTTTCCTCTTCTCGCTGTGGTCTACATCTATATTTGGCTCCTCCCACTGTGCTCGAGTCACTTGACGCTCCTTTCGGGTTGTTAGATTTCATATTGGTCCTGAGGCTCATCCCTTGATGTGACTTGACCCTTTGCCTTTGATTCATCATCGTTAGTAGTTTTTCCTCGAACCTACCGATGCAAACTGAGATTCGGAATCTGACCTTACAACTAAGTGAGGGCTGAGGTAATGAGTGAAATCGCTCGACTATCAGGAGAGGAGTGAGACTACTTACCCAAGAACGGGAGGAGCGAACCCTTCTTCAGAAGATAAGGGAATGAAAGAAGCAAGCTACGATTTAGACTATAAGATCCTATGATGTTCAAGATAGATTTCTGATTGTGATGAAGATAAGCTCCTCACCATGCCATCATCAATGACCCAATTGCGGGATCACTTCTTAACCTGACGCCGAGAGAACCGAAGCAAGGGACTGATTGACCGTTGAATTTCGGGGAGAGTCAGCAACGGAAGAGTGAGATTCATAAACCATCTTAGATGAGTTAGAATCTGCTGAACGAGGAGAAAGTGAGGGGCGGCCTCACTTCCTATAATTGAAGAGAAAGAGAATGCTTCACCGACGAGGAGAAAAAGTTGGAAATACAAAAGCCACTTCTCTATACGATAGTATATTCTAGTTCAATGAAACCATTTTACCGTTGGCTTAATGGACGAATTCGGATAGGAAGGGGCGAAGAGCTTAGTCGCTAGGCGAAGGGTAGATGGAAGAAAGAAAGCAACACAGAAGAATATGAAGGCTTTTTCCAGTAGCCAAGTATGGTGGGTTTAGAGCAAGTTAGCAAGCTAAACAAGAAAGCATTGAAAGACGTTCACCGAGGGCACTGGGCGAACTTACTTGGAAGGAATGGGATGATTCTGAAGCTCAAAATAGCCAAGTTAGGTGTGCGTCAGAGCTAGCAAGCAAAGCGACAGCAAAGCTCTACCGCGAAGTGAGATCTTAAAGAATATGAAATATACTGATGTTTCAAAGGCTAAACTAAAATTCGATGTTTCAAACCACTCAAATCGAAGTTTTCAATCCCTATTGAGTAGGGGATAAGCAATGCTATGAAGAAGCCGACGATCTAAGCACTAAGTATGCCCAAACTAATGTTATATTCAATCATGTTCTAAGGCTAGGGAGATGCCTAACCGTACACCCTCCGATGTGATTGGACAACACATTTTTGATTAATTTGCATATGCAGAGCGGATAAAAACCTACTTTGAAGGCCCCGAATTTAGACGCTGTTTATGCAACATTCTTAACTAAGAATATAACAGGATTAGCCAAACTAACTCATTTTTTTGATAGGCGACTGATTGATTGAATTACAAATGGAGTTTTCCTTGCAAGTTTCTTTGTAGGATAAGGGGCAAGCACCACACTATTACCGTGAAAAGTCGAAAGAGCTATGCCCCACTCGAGATATCCCCCTCTGTATCTCCATAGACTGAGCCACGTCATTACTCTAAAATATGGCGGCTGAGCTGCATTGGATTGGAGAAGTGTGGGTGGGGTCTCCCCCATAGGTAATAGACCTATGACCAGCTGGGTGCAGCAGGATATGAAATCTATTTCATACCCTCTACTTAAGTTTCATTCCGTTCCGTCAGTGTAGTTGCTTGGTGGGTTGGTCGAACCTGACTCTTAAGCTCAACTTCTCCTTTTTTTAGTCTTTCTTCGAATCCCTATCTCTGCCAACCGAGACTACACTTTCTCCGTGACTTGCTGCTTACTTTTAAGTAGTTTATAGGCACCTATCAACAACCTGACGCATTGCTGCTTACGTTCTAGTAGTTTACCATGTAAAGGAGCTAAGCCAGGAAGAAAAAAAGATAGGATACGGAATGCTCGCTTCTTCAAGCAATCCATAATGCTAACCTTCAATAGAGTCTTCAATCCAGTCAGAAGTCTAACCTTATTTATATATAGTCTTATTAATTCTCACAAGCAAGAGACTAAGTAATCTCCTTTATTCCATCCAATTCAGCAGAAAGCGTTTTGTGATTCTTAAGTAATAAAGTTCATAAACAAAGCCCGAAGTAAAGAAATTCTTCTCCTGTAATCATGAATAGAAGCACAACCCGAAGCAAGCTAACTAGGGAGGGAGTTAAGAATTTGAGTAGTGATAGAAAGGAAGCATGGATAGCGAGTTGTTATTAGAAAGTCTCATGTATATAAACAATACCGGCTTCAAAGGCAGTCCGTCTTACTAGTTCATGATTGATAGTTGTCAGGTAAGTGAGGGGTCCGAAGGAGGTAAGGCTAGCACTGATTCTTTTGTCTAGTTGTGATTTTCCTGGATTCCTTCAAGAAAAGAAGAATCTTCAGCTCCCATACCTTACCAAAACAAGGAAGTACTTATAGTTGTTTACTTCATTAAAAATAGTATTAAGAATACTGTAAGACTTTGGTATGGCTCTTTGAGAAGAACCCCAAACTTAAAAGAAAGAGAGTTAATAGTAGTCCGGTAGGCCAGCACCAAGATATAGGTTTGTTTCGAACGTCTTATTGATGAATTAAAGTAGTCCGGTACCAAAGCAAACTTAAAGGAAACATGCAAGCACTTCAATAGTCTTCTCTTGATCTACTATGCATTAACCAAGTTAATAAAGAAAGCCCTCAGAATAAGAAATAAGGCAGGCTCCACAAAAGAGAGATAGGGAACAGAGCAAGAGAGTCCATCCACTGGAAGAAAGAAAGAATAAGGCAGTATTATGTATGAGTGGAAGCTTTCTCCCAAGCAAATTTCAATGAATAATAATAGCTGCAAGTAGATCATAGACGAAATCATAACTATAATCCTTCAATTCGCTACGATCTTTCTTCTCGTCATTCGATTGAAGCATAGCAAACATATAAAAACATCTGACATCCCAACGGTATGTACACGCCACCTTCCTGCTCATTGCATCACTCATTTAGTGCAGTTACGATGTCATTGCCTAGATCTTCCTACTCATTTATAGTTTGATCACATAACTCAATAGCTCGAGAACGAAGCCAGCAATCTCATACTAAAAGATCTATTGTGTCATCAACTACTTTGGGGTCATCAAAATCGTTCTCATCATTGACTGATCGGGCACAAGAATCCTATCCGAAGCGGAACATTCCAGGTTTGATTTATCAACTAAAGACGTCGTGACATATAATGGATCATAGGTTGCTCCTTCGAAGGTGAATTCCCAACATCAAATGACCAAGAAAGAATCCCCCTCTAGGGGCAGCTAGTCATGTTTGCTATTATTCCAATGCTAACATGTCAAATAGACAATTTCTTCCTGGTGATTATGGAAAGCTTTCATCGTGTGACCATATCTCTGTATAGGCAGAGGGCGGGCATAGATTCAAGAGAGGGAATGAAAGACGCTCGAGTGCCCTAATATAGATATGTAGGAAATTTCATAAGTAAGGTTGGACTCTCAGAGAGGAGAAAGTGGGTTGGCTTCTGCGAGGACACGGCTCCTCAACTATCCGTCTGTCCTTTTCCTGGCTATATACCTTACTTTTCTCTATACTTTGTGAGGAAGTCATTATTTCTTTGATCTCTTAAAGCCCTTTCCTAGTTTGTTACATATACTTTACTCTCTCCCTTCCAACCACTATCTATTCTAGTTGAGTAAGGAAGTGGTCCTAAAGGTTTCTTATCTCCTACATTCGACTAGCTACCATGGTTAAATCTAATTAGTTCTGTTTTGTCTTTGCTCTCTTCTTTCCAATTAAGTTGGTAGTTCCTAAGGATGCAACCAATAGATAGGAGTTTACACCCGATGCTACCATCTGATCTGCTATGTCTTTCGTATCCGAGTAGCTAGATGTGACAAACAAGGCTTGGTTCTTGAATGGAATACTGAGATGAGGTTTCTAACAAGCTAGGCTCTATTAGAATGGATTCTATAGATCAGTTTGAGATAAGGGGCATGCAAAATCTCTTTCCCTCTAGGACCCTCCTGATGAGCGAAGGGATTAAAAAATGCATCCCGCAGCCTTAGCCTCTCCTCAATGGAGTATAGATGGCTCTCCCCCCTACAACTTCTGGTGCAATTCGAGGGGGCCTTCATGCTGCACCCTTATACTAACTTGAGTTTCTCTTGCTTGCCACAATCCTATGTCTGATAAAGTCAGACCAACCAATACTAGCAGGGACTCATTCCTCGCTTGCTTATACTTGCGAGGTTATGTATTGGGAGGTATCAGTGGTACAAATTGATTGGTGTCTGCTCCGGGATTGACACAACCTAAAGCAAGATGTGGTATTGTGCTTCCTAGTGTTTTGATACACTTTGGAGAAGATTCCACGGTTACGACTATCAACTTAGTTACCCTATAACACACAAGAAGGGGGCTCAAAAAACTAAACATCAAAATAAATTTAGCCATATCCTTCATTTCAGTACTTTTGCTCCCTTCAACACATTCCTCTACTCCTTCAAGGAACAAAGCAAACAAGTAAAGCAAAAGAGCCCTTTTCCGTTCCGGTAAGGTAAGGGATAGGGTTTTCATACTCATTTTTTGAAAAACTATAATTCATAAGGAAGCGTCGAGTGTTAAGTTCTGTGCATCAAACTAATTTGTCCTAAGGGCTTGGATCAGGCTCTGTTTTGAGAGAAGGAAACTATCTTAACGCCGCAAGAATAGGTTTTGCAAGTGAACGTGCTGTGAGGTAGAGTTATGCATAATATAAATTAATCCTTTGAGAGGCCAATGTTACTAAACAAAAACAAGAGATAGGTGAAGTCTAATACCTTTTTAAGGGGATTGTGTTCCTATTCGTCCAGAGAGGGCATTCACAGCCTATTCGATAGCATTTGTCCTATTCGGGGATATCCTTTTTGCGGATTCGTTCAAAACGCTTATTTTCCTAAGAGCGGACTCGATATAGAATATCTTAAGATAAGAAAGAAAGTTGCCTAGGGCAGATGAAAGGAATGTTGAAAGGCTATCCGAGTTCACATGCGTAGTTGCGTGTACTTCATACTGCCCATCTCCATTGATATGATAGTCTCTTGGTCTACTTGAGAAAGTGGTCTTTGTTGGCACAGATGCCTCCTTTGAATAATGCTTCCATTAAAACAAGATGAGACTCAACCGGAATTCAAGTAAAATGCTAACATCCCAATACCAGGAATACTACACACACTACTACTGCTGCAGTGCAGCTGAAGCAGAAGAAGAAGAAAATACAAAGAGAAATACACTCAGGCACACTTAATTATACATATAGGTGGTTGTATCTGTGCCTATAGGCACGGGAGCTTTACAAAGCATCTTTTCGAAGTAATCCAACTCAATAAGACACATAACCGCTTGAAATGGCATTACGGTTCATCATAACAACTATTCTATGTATGCTGGTTTCTTGTATGTATACATCTATCTTGACGGTTGGTGCGAACCCCGTCAAGAATAATGAGACCCGTAGAAGAAAAGGAGAAAATCCAAGAACGTTCTCGATCAGGTTTGGATGGGAGACCTCGACCCATTACTTCAACAAAAACAAGAACCTCTGTATAATTGACCTCAACCCGTTATTTAATGCGAAGCAAGAACCTTGGTATAAGGAAGACGCCACGAACGGTAGTGGAAAGCCATTTGATTAGTCGATGATGAACGCCACGAAAGAATTCCGATAGGTTCAAATAGTCCATCAAAGAACCAAAGAGAATAAACTAACCTATTATCAGTAAACTGTCCCCCTTCTATTCCATTAGACGCCTTTTTATAGGATAAAAAAATGCAAGGAAAGTTCAAGAAATAGAAACAAAATAAAAGGAAACAATCAGCCCCTTAATTTGGCTGATCAATACAAGGAAAGTTTAAGAAATAGAAATAACACCAAAGGAAACAATCAGCCCCTTAATTTACTGATCAATACAAGGAAAGTTTTAGAAATAAAACAAAATGAAATAATTAATTTTGACCAGATTCTTCTACTAGTTGAATCATATTGATGCATCTTTGTTGAACTCGTGAACCATCCTCAATGGGCCTCCACGAATTTGCTTGAGCCCAAACCTCTTGAATCAGCACATTAAGTGCATCTTTGAACTTCTTTCCCTATGCTCTTGTAACCGGCCCAGTTGGAACTTGAACTGGCTCCTTTGTAGTCAAGCCATTATTTGCATCCTTCCCCTCCTCTTGAAAAGGATTTGCCCTCAAATCATCACCTACATCAAAATGACTCAAATTAGTAACATTGAAAGTAGCACTACCATTGTACTCACCGGGTGAATCTAGCTTGTAAGCGTTGTCATTGATACACTCTAGAACTTGGAAAGGACCATCCCCTCTTGGAAGTAGTTTGGAATGTCTTTGCGCCGGAAATCTCTCTGTTCTCATATGCAACCACACCCAATGTCCGAGCTCAAAAACAACCTTGTGACGCCCCTTGTTGGCTTGTTTTGCATACTGCTCCGTTCTTATCTCAATATTGAGCCTTGCCTTCTCATGTATCTGCTTAACAAAATCAGCCTTTTTCTTTCTATCAAAATTAACATGCTCAGAAACAGGTAATGGAGATAAATCCAATGGAGTCAAAGGATTAAACCCATAAACAATTTCAAACGGTAAGAATTTAGTAGCAGAATAAATAGATTTATTATAAGCAAACTCAACATGTGGTAAACACTCTTCTCATGTTTTGATGTTCTTTTTAATTATTGCCCTCAATAAAGTAGACAAAGTCTTATTTACTACTTCGGTTTGACCATCAGTTTGTGGGTGACAAGTAGTAGAAAACAAAAGCTTGGTACCTAACTTACACCATAAAGTCTTCCAAAAATAGCTCAAGAACTTAGTATCTCTATCCGAAACAATGGTTCTAGGCATGCCATGCAATTTCACAATCTCCCTAAAGAACAAATCAGCAACATGCAAAGTATCATCCGTTTTGTGATATGGAATAAAGTGTGCCATCTTAGAAAATCTATCCACAACCGCAAAAATCGAATCTCTTCCACGTTTAGTCCTAAGTAATCCTAACACAAAATCTATTGAAATATCAATCCAAGGCTCACTAGGAATGGGCAAAGGAGTATGCAAACATTGGGCTGCACTCTGGATTTAGTTTGCCTACATGTGACACATCTACCACAAATTTGCTCAATATTTCGTTTCATGTGTGGCCAATAGAAGTGTTACTGCAAAATAGCTAAGGTCTTAGCAACCCAAAAATGTCCCATTAATCTCTCTCCATGGGATTCCTGCACTAACAAATCCCTCAAAGAACAGTTAGGAACACATAATTAATTTTCTCGAAATAAGAACCCATCATGTCTAAAGAACTTACCATAAGTGTTTTTCTCACAAGCTCGATAGTCTTCACAAAATTCATGGTCATCAATGTATAAACTTTTAATGTGTTCAAAACCAAGCAATTTTGCATCAAGTGTAAAGAGTAATGCATACCTGCGAGAAAGTGTATCGGCGACCACATTCTCCTTACCTTGCTTATACCTGATGACATATGAAAATGTCTCAATGAACTCTACCTAATGAGCATGCCTTTTATTTAGCTTGTGTTGGCCCTTCAAGTGTTTCAAGGACTCATGATCAGTGTGAATCACGAACTCTTTAGGCCATAGGTAGTGCTGCCATGTCTCCAAAACTCGAACCAATGCATACAACTCCTTGTCATAAGTCGGGTAATTTAAGGTTACCCCGCTTAATTTCTCGCTGAAGTAAGCAATTGGTCGTCCCTCCTGCACAAGAACTGCACCTATGCCAATACTTGCAGCATCACATTCAATCTCAAACGTTTTAGAAAAGTTAGGTAAAGACAATAAGGGGGCGTTGGTTAGTGTCTCTTTGATTAGCTGAAACGCCTTCTCTTGTTCTTCTCCCTATCTAAATCCGACGTTCTTCTTGATCACTTCGGTAAGTGGTGCGGCTATGCTACTAAAGTCCATCACAAACTGCCAGTAAAAACTAGCAAGTCCATGAAAACTATGAATATTGCATCCACTTGTGGGACTCGGCCACTCTCGGATTGCACGTACCTTCTCTTCATCAACTTGTATACCCTGTGCACTAACAACAAATCCCAGAAATACAAGTTTATCGGTGCAAAAATTATACTTTTTCAGGTTAGCAAATAACTTTTCTTTCCTAAGCACATCTAAAACTGATTCCAAATGTACGGCATGATCAACCAAGTTTTTGCTATAAATGAGTATATCATCAAAATAGACAACAACAAACCTGCCATAAATGCTCGCAAAACATGATTCATAAGTCTCATAAAAGTACTTGGTGCATTAGTCAATCCAAAAAGCATAACTAACCATTTATACAAACCATATTTTGTTTTAAAGACAGTTTTCCATTCATCTCCTTCTTTCATTCTAATCTGATGATAACCACTTTTTAAATCAATCTTAGAAAACACACAAGAACCATGTAACTCATCTAACATGTCATCTAAGCGAGGAATAGGATGACGATACTTTACCGTTATGTTGTTGATGGCTCGGCAATCAACGCACATTTTCCACGTCCCATCCTTCTTAGGTACAAGTAAAACCGGAACGACGCACGGACTCATGCTCTCCCGCACATACTCCTTCTCTAACAACTTATGTACCTACAGTTGAAGCTCCTTTGTCTCTTCGGGATTGCTCCTATAGGCTGGTCGGTTTGGAATTGTCGCACCGGAAACAACAGAACAGAACTGGGTAAAGCAGGATCAAGTTCGTTAGTATTTAAAAATGCCTCTTTATACAAAAGTACAATCATCGGCTGATTTGAAAACATTGCTCGCTTAATCTCACTCACTTTTGCATAGAAATTCTTTTGTTTTCTTTCTGATTTTCTCTCAATGGCTGAATTTTGATTTTCTTTTTCTCTTTCATTTTGCTCGGCCACTCTTTGATTTTTACTCTTTTTCTTTTGCTCACTCTCTTGCTTTTGATCACTATCTGTTTTTTATCACTCTCTTTTTGCAACCTCACTTGATCTTCATAAACTTGTTTTGGTGTCATTGGCACAAGAGTGATAGGTTTTTGGTTGAGCACGAATGAGTATTTGTTGGTGAAGCCATCATGTTTAACTTTCCGATCGAATTGCCACGGTCGGCCTAATAGCAAATGTCCAGTTTGCATCAGAACTACATCACACAAAACTTCATCTTCACATTTTCCGATGCGGAATGAAACCAAAACCTGCTTATTTACCTTTACCTCGCCACAATCATTCAGCCATTGTAATTTGTACGGCCTAGGATGTTTCAGTGTGGGTAGTCCTAATTTCTCCACCAAGGTTGTGCTTGTAACATTAGTACAACTTCCTCCATCAACAATCATACTACATACCTTGTATTTAACGTAGCACATAGTCTGAAAGATGTTCTCCCGCTGCACTTCTTCAATTTCTTTTGCTTGCAAGCTTAGAAGTCTTCTTGACACCAACAATTCATCTTGAACTGCATATTCTTCTTCATCTACATCCTCCAATGGTGGCATAGAGTCGGTATCGGACTCGTCGTCGGTTTCGATCTCTCAATTACCCCTTATTACCATGACTCTTTTGTTCGGGCATTGACTTGCTATGTGACTCCTGCTTTGACATTTAAAACACTTAATGTCACGATTTTCGAGAAGTGGAAGGGTCAGATTTACCTTGAGTGCCATGGTTGGTTGTCTCTTATTTTGGCTCGAATTTAGGTTTTGCAGCGGGAGATTTACCTTCAGATTTATGGGAAGTGGATAACTCAGATTTACCTTGAGTGCCATGGTTGGTTGTCTCTGCTTCTCCTCTTTCTTCACATGACTCGGTTTCTATAGGGAAAAATCCGAATTATGGGATGCACGTGTACCACCTCTCCTCTTGAGTTGTTGCTCCACCTTGATGGCCATATGCACCATATCCTCTAATTCCACATAATGCTGCATCTCCACCCTATCATGAATTTCTTGATTCAAGTCATTCAAGAACCTAGCCATAGTAGCCTCTCGGTCTTCTTCGATATTAGCCCGGATCATAGCAATTTCCATCTCTTGATGATAATTCTCCACACTCCGGTTACCTTGTCGGAGCGTTTGCAATTTATTGTACAACTTCCGGTGGTAATGGCTGGGCACAAACTGCTTCCTCATCACTATTTTTATCTCTTCCCACGTCTCAACTGGTCGTTCCCTATTTCGCCGCCTGTTCAATACTAATTTATCTCACCACACAATAACATAGTCAGAAAACTCAATGGCAGCAAGTTTTACCTTCTTGATCTCAGAGTAGTTGTAGCAATCGAACACTAACTCCACCTTTTTCTCCAACTCAAGATAAGCCTCGTGGTCGTTTCTTCCTTGAAACGCTGGAATCTTCATCTTAATACTATCCAAGTTGTTATCTTCCCGATTCCTATCTTCTCTAAACCGCCCTCCATATCTCCTATTACCAATAACTGAACCCCGATCTTCTTCTTCATCAAAACCAGCCCCATAATACTCTCCATCTTCATCTCTTACTCCCCGATGTTGAACTCTTTCCCTCCATGCACCTTATGAGTGTTTTGTGGCCGCTCCAAACGTGTATTCTCCATCCGATCAATCTGCTCATGTACCTGCTCCAATTCTAACCTCATCACACGCCTCATCTCACTCATCATGACTTCCATTAGCAACTTTGGATCAGTCATCCCTGTAGCACCTTCGGTGATGCTCTTCACTGTTGTGAGACATGATTGCTGCAAATCAAAGTTAGAAAACAACAAAAAAATAGGAAAGGACCTCACACACTCCCTCATGTGTTTTCACTCAAAGAATGATTCACTCTATTCCACTCGTGTTTCACTCAGTATAATCGGCTTTTAACCTCTAATATGCTTACCACTCTTGTCTTTTTCCACTCGATAATCCTCTTTCAGTTCTTTTGAAACTATTCGAATAATATTCAAAATTCCAGTAACAATTCACCAAGAACTCACCAAGGGAATTCAGGTTCAAAAGGTAAGAAAATAAGGGATATGAGTGATTAGATTTTTCAAAGCACAATTCAGCAAAATTTTCAAAAAAAATTTTTTTGGTTTTTGGGGTGAGGAGATTTTCGGGTTTATTGGAAACAAACGAAAGAGAATCTTTTTACTCCCTTTTTTTTTGACCTTTTTTTTTGGATTTTTATTTTTCGAATCTGTTTTTTCTGATCTTTTTTTTTCGGATCTTTTTTTTAGATTCTTTCTTTCGTTAATAACAGAACAAAATTTCGAATGGGGTAGAAGAAAGAAATTCGGCTAGATAAGAAAAGGAAACTAAATTTAAATAGGATAGGCAAACCTGAGGCGAGAAATCCTTGGCTCTGATACCAAATGATGCGAACCCCGTCAAGAATAACGAGACCCGTAGAAGAAATGGAGAAAAATCCAAGAACGTTCTCGATCAGGTTTATTAGATGGGAGACCTCGACCCGTTGCTTCAACAAAAACAAGAAGCTCGGTATAATTGACCTCAACCCGTTGTTTAATACGAAGGAAGAACCTTGGTATAAGGAAGACGCCACAAACGGTAGTGGAAAGCCGTTTGATAAGTCAATGATGAACGCCCTCCGATAAGTTCGAATAGTCCTTCAAAGAACCAAAGAGAATAAACTCACCTATTATCTGTAAACTGTCCCCCTTGTATTCCATTAGATGCCTTTTTATAGGCTAAAAAAATACAAGGAAAGTTTCCTATAAGGAAACTTCAAGAAATAGAAACAAAACAAAAGGAAACAATCAGCCCATTAATTTGGCTGATCAATACAAGGAAAGTTTAAGAAATAGAAACAAAACAAAAGGAAACAATCAGCCCCTTAATTTGCTGATCAATACAATGAAAGTTCTAGAAATAAAACATAAGGAAACAATTAATTTAGACCAGATTCTTCTACTAATTGAATCATAATAATGCATCTTTGTTGAACTCGTGAACCATCCTCAATGGGCCTCCACGAATTTGCTTGAGCCCAAACCTCTTGAATTGCCCATTAAGTACATCTTTGAACTTCTTTCCTTGTGCTCTTATAACCTGCCCAGTTGGAACTTGAACTGGCTCTTTTATAGTCAAGCCATTATTTGCATCAACGGTGCCTCTACTCCATTCTTTCAAAATGGTATGTGGGCCTTCCTCAAGCAATCCCCTATGACTCCACCACTGTTCCTGTGCAAAAGCGTCCTCCCTTTCCTCTTTGGGGAGCTCACTAAGGCAAGCGGCTTCGCACTCTATTTGTGTCTGTCTGCAATCATGCTTAGCCAGACTGTTCATCAGGAGCTGCTATCTGTGACCAAGCACTAAGCACTCTTGATTTTCTGGTAATATAATCTATAGAAAGTCGGTGTCGGGTTTCTTAAGCTATACCTAGAATCTGCCTTTTTTATACTTAGAGGTGTGACAAGGTGCTAACAAAGAACCCCAGATTCTAAGATAAGATATATTCCTAAAAGGGTAGTCTACGAGTTTCTGGTCTTGACCTCGACCCCAAGGCAAGACGAATCGACCGTACCCCTAGGCCTTCTTCTCCTAATTAGGTAAGTCTGGCTACTGATTAGCAAGATTCGCAGGGGAAGCGAAGTCACTAACTAGTCTTCATGAGCTTGTAAGATGCACACACTCTCAGATATGCTTTAAGATTCAAAGATAAACTAATGGTGAGAAGATTTTTCTTATTTATTAAGGGCTTGAGGAAGGAATGGGAGAAGGGGCGACCTCTATTCTTCCAATATCTTCTACATAGCGGAAGTGGCAATGCATATATAAGAAGATTGGTAGCAGCTATTGATCTCTCCTAATTGTTATAAACCCACAGGTGGAGGACAATAGAAAGATAGAGAATAGTCTTGTAAAACGAAGATTAGAATGCCCTTACATTCACTCAATCCCACTATGATGCGAATCCCGTAAAGAATAACGAGACCTGTATAACAAAAGGAAAATCCAAGAATGTCCACGATCAGATTTGTTTGGGAGACCTCGACCCGTTACTTCAACAAAAATAAGAATCTCGGTATAATTGACCTCAACCCGTTGTTTAATGCGAAATAAGAACCTTGGCATAAGGAAGACGCCACAAACGGTTGTGGAAATCTGTATGCTAAGTCGATGATGAACGCCACGAAAGAATTTCGATAAGTTCGAATAGTCCTTCAAAAAACCAAAGAGAATAAAACTCACCAATTTCCAGAAAACTATAATGACCCTTCTATTCCGTTAGACGCCTATTAATAGGCTAAAAAAATACAAGAAAAAATCTAGAAATAGAAACAAACCAAAATGGAACAATCAGCCCCTTAATTTGGTTGATCACACATTCATAATAAAATAAGGAAACAATCAGAAATAGAAACAAAATAAAAGGAAACAATCAGCACTTAATTTAGCTGATCACACGCCTACAATAGGAAAGGAAACAATAAGTTTTGACCGGATTCTTCTAGTGGTTGAATCATGTTGATGTATTTTTGTTGAACACGTGAACCATCCTCAATGGGCCTCCATGAATTTGCTTGAACTCAAACCTCTTGAATAAGCCCATTAAATGCATCTTTGAACTTTTTTCTCGTGCTCTTATAACCGGCCCAGTTGGAACTTGAACCGGCTCCTTTTTGGTCATGCATCATTCCCCTCCTCTTGAAAAGGATTTGCCCTCAAATCATCACCTACATCAAAAAGACTCAAATCAGTAACATTGAAAGTACCACTAACAGTGTACTCAGCAAGCAAATCTAGCTTTTAAGCATTGTCATTGATATGCTCTAGAACTTGGAAAGGACCATTCCCTCTTGGAAGCAGTTTGGAGCGTTTTTGCGCAAGAAATCTCTCTGTTCTCATATGCATCCACACCCAATCTCCGGGTTCAAAAATAAGCTTGTGACTCCTCTTGTTGGCTTGTTTAGCATACTGCTCCGTTCTTCCTCAATGTTGAGCCTTGCCTTCTCATGTATCTATTTAACAAAATTAGCCTTTTCCTTTCCATCCAAATTAACACGCTTAGAAACAGGTAATGGAGATAAATCCAATGGAGTCAAAGGATTAAACCCATAAACAATTTCAAACGGTGAGAATTTAGTAGTAGAATGAATAGAGGTATAAGCAAACTCAACATGTGGTAAACACTCTTCTCATGTTTTGATGTTCTTTTTAATTATTACACTCAATAAAATAGACAAAATCATATTTACTACTTCGGTTTGACCATCAGTTTGTGGGTGACAAGTAGTAGAAAACAAAAACTTGTTACCTAACTTACACCACAAAGCCTTATAAAAGTAGCTCAAGAACTTAGCATCTCTATCCGAAACAATGGTTTTAGGAATGCCATGCAATCTCAGAATCTCCTTAAAGAACAAATCAGTAACATGCAAAGTATCATCTGTTTTGTGACATGAAATAAAGAGTGGCATCTTAGAAAACCTATCCACAACCACAAAAATTGAATCTCTTCCACATTTAGTCCCAGGTAATCCTAACTGTACGCCCGAAAATTGCATCTTTGATTCCATTGCAAAAATTATTTGATTACAACGAAGATTTGAGATTACAAAAATTCCGAGGAATTACAAGAACGGGAATATTAATTTATTCCCTTTTTTTCGTGGGTTCGGGTGGCGGTGGAGTCTTGCTGCTGCCTCCGTTGACCGTCCGACCAGGAGAAGATGGCTCTGCTCTGCTTCTTAATTTCCCGAGCTCGCCTGAAATCTTCCCAAAGTCCAAGAATCCAAAAGTCCTCTCTCCGGTTAAATTCCTGTATTTTATAGACCGAAGAAGCTCCAAATCCGGCTCAATTCTCTCCTGAAAAATCGGATCACGGATTATCAGTCCAAAAATAGAAACAAATAATCGGGAAAGAACGGAAAACAACCCGCGGGTGGCAACCCGCGGGATCGCAACCCGCGGGGGTTCCCGCGGGTGCAACCCGCGGGTGTGCCCACTTAGCATTTTTTTTTTTTGTATCTACATAACCCCCTCCAAAGTTTTCGAAGTTCTGTATTGAACCGTACTGAATTTCGAAATACTTTGGATTTTTTAATTTTGGTTATAGACTTTTTAAACGATTTGGTCGATAGAGATAACCGTTAATATATTCATTTATTCAATAACAAGCAGAGGTATGATTTTAACGTACTCATTAGAGGACAAGCAGAGGCATGATGTTAACATGCTTATTTGAGGTCAAGCAGAGGCATGATGTTAACATGCTTATTTTAGATCAAGCAGAGGTATAATATTAACGTGCTTATTTTAATCATAACCGTTCAGTGACATCTAGTATGACGAATCAGGAAAAGACAGAGGTGACATTAAACGTGTCTTGGAGCTTAACCTATTCAGAGGATCTAGTCGTGATAGGGACAAGCTGGCTAAACAGAGGTGACGGTTAACGTATTTAGTTTTGGAATCGGACTATCAGAGGTAACTGTTAACTTGATAGGGAGATGATTTTCGTCAGAGGTGATTTTTAACTTAACGATATCAAAAGCACGTTCATCAGAGGTTGTAATGTTGGACTTGATGAAGTGTGAATTTTCTTTTCTGTTAGAGGTGAAATCTTAACGTGACAGGGGATCGATTTAATTAGGATTTTATCTCTTTTGATTTTGAATTATGATGTCAGAGGTATGATTTTAACTTGACAAATATTTTGGAGTGTCGCTTGCTCTGTTGGAGCAAAATGAAAAGAAAAGTTTTGCTGTCAGAGGTGAAATCTTAACGTGATAGGAGATTTATCTGATTAGGATTTTTAGCAAACCCCCAGCTATCAACGGATTTAATTAGCCTTTACCAACTACCGTTTGAGTCGGGCTAGCCATGCTATTCCCCTCAGCATGGTGAGTTGTCGAGAATTTCGTTTGGGCTTAAATGCCAAACTTTTCCTCTTCCCTTTGCCTTAACAGTTTAGGGCAATGATGTATTCTTATATTCGGATAAGAATACTGTTGTGACAGATTTGTCGTGGGATTTTTAGCAAACCCCCAGCTATCAACGGGTTTGATTTTGCCTTTACCAACTACCGTTTGAGTTGGGCTAGCTATGCTATTATCCTCAGCATAGTGAGTTGTCGAGGATTTCATTTGGGTTTAAATGCCAAACTTTTCCTCTTCCCTTTACCTTAGCAGCTTAGGCAATGATGTATTCTTATATTCGGATAAGAATACTGTTGTGACAGATTTGTCGTGGGATTTTTAGCAAACCCCCAGCTATCAACGGGTTTGATTTTGCCTTTACCAACTACCGTTTGAGTTGGGCTAGCTATGCTATTATCCTCAGTATAGTGAGTTATCGAGGATTTCATTTGGGCTTAAATGCCAAACTTTTCCTCTTCCCTTTGCCTTAGCGGCTTAGGGCAATGTTGTATTCTTATATTCGGATAAGAATACTGTTGTGACAGATTTGTCGTGGGATTTTTAGCAAACCCCTAGCTATCAACGGGTTTGATTTTGCCTTTACCAACTACCGTTTGAGTTGGGATAGCTATGCTATTATCCTCAGCATAGTGAGTTGTCGAGGATTTCATTTGGGCTTAAATGCCAAACTTTTCCTCTTCCCTTTGCCTTAGCGGCGTTGGGTGATGATGTATTCTTATATTCGGATAAGAATACTGTTGTGACAGATTTATCGTGGGATTTTTAGCAAACCCCCAGCTATCAACGGGTTTGATTTTGCCTTTACCAACTACCGTTTGAGTTGGGCTAGCTATGCTATTATCCTCAGCATAGTGAGTTGTCGAGGATTTTATTTGGGCTTAAATGCCAAACTTTTCCTCTTCCCTTTGCCTTAGCGGCGTTGGGTGATTCATGCTTTTTACCCCCAGTATGGTAAGGTTGACGAGAAATTTATTCTCTTCCCGTAGCCTTGTCGGCGTTGGGTAATTCATGCTTTTTACCCCCAGCATGGTGGGGTTGGCGAGAAATTTATTCTCTTCCCGTAGCCTTGTCAGCATTGGGTGATTCATTTTTTTTTTTACCCCCAGTATGATGGGGTTGGCGAGAAATTTATTCTCTCCCCGTAGCCTTGTCGGCGTTGGGTGGTTCATACTTATTACCCCCAATATGATGGGGTTGGCGAGAAATTTATTCTCTTCCTGTAGCCTTGTCGGCGTTGGGTGATTCATTTTATATATATATATATATATATATATATATATATATATATATATATATATATATATATATATATATATATATATATGGGGGTTTAAATTAACCGCCTTGAGCCCATTTTTTGGGAATTGTTGTGAGCCCAAGTGGTACCTTTAGACCTCACACATTAAATGTGTCGGAGTTAGCTCTAACTCCTTTTTTGTTCAGCTTTGAGCTGAACTGCTCCAGCGTCAATCAGCGCTTGAATTTTATCTTTTAAGATAAAACAATTTTTTGTGGGGTGACCTACAATCCAATGTTACATGCAGTAATTCGGATCGTTAGTTTTCCCTACTTCTTCAGGTCTCTTGCTCTCCGGCAATTTAAGCATCTTGCGTTTGGTGAGCAGATTGAACATAGTAGCAGTATGTTCATTCTTGAACGAATACTGCTTTTGAAGTCTGGGCGACTTTGCTGTGTTGCTTGTAGTTGGCCATGGTTTCTGCTTCAGTGTACTTTCTACCGCCATTGCCGTTATGTCTTTCCCTTTGGAACGGGAGAACTGGAATGGAGGTTCATTTGAACTGCCTCCGATTGTGGACTGCTGCTTTTCGAGGCGTCGAAGTATATCTTCAGCCTGTTTGCCCTGCTTAAGCAGATCCTTCCATGACTTGGATTCGACCGAACCCATATTGTCTAAGATATCGGTCAACAAGTTATGTCTGCAGGTTTCCACAAGCGTATCCTGCGTCATGCCATGTGGGCATCGAACGGAAAGTTCTCGGAACCGCTCGACATAAGTTTTGACTGTTTCACCTTCTTCTTACTTCGCTGCTAGCAAAGATAACATGGAGACTTCTGTATCATCTTCAAAGAATCGGGCTAGGAACTCACGTTCTACATCAGCCCAAGATTTAATTGTTCCCTAGGGAAGTTGCATAAACCAGGTAAATGCGGGCCCCCGTAAAGTGCTCGCAAATATCCTAGTTATAGTTGGATCATTCCCCATGAGATGTCCTGTCTGTGAGAGGAAATAGAAGATGTGTTGCTGCGGCGAACCTTTACCGTCGAATGATTGAAGATTCAACGGTTTATATTTTGCAGGATAGGGTACGGTCTCCCATTCTATGGGATATGGACGGACTATCCCCACCTCTTGTAGCTTTTTGCGATGAAGAAGAGCTTGTAATTGGTTCTCCATCCTCTCTATTTTCTCTGCTTGAGGATTGATGATAACTTTCACTTCCTCTTCCTCTCTTGAATGAGGAGGCACTTCTTCATCTTCGTCTTCGCTGTCTTCATTTATTTGGACAGGCTGTTTTCCTTTCTGCCGACTAGAAATGGATGGCGATGATTGGTTCTTTCTAGTTTGAGCCAGCAACTCAATCAAAAGTTGTTTCATTTCTTCTATCTGTTCGAGACGTTTTTCTTGTCTCTCAAGCCTTTCAGAGACTTCTTCTAGAAGCGCGCCCTCTGGTTCGATAGAAACTCCTTTCGATCCTGGAGTGATTTCCTTATCCGAAGGGTTGTTTCCGACCACCTTTTTGCCTTTATTAACTATATTTGATGAGGCAGCAGGTAGATCGGTTCCAGAGTACGCCTTTTTCACCGACCGTATTCTTTTGGATTCGGTGATCTGCTCAAAAACTGATCATTTCGAATTGCACTGGCAGTTTGATAGAACAGTTGAGATCAGCTGTTCGCATTGGCAGTGAGGAACATTTTGTGAGGAGTTCTTCTTCCAATTGAGATATTCTCTCAAGTCTTGAGATACTTCTTTATCTCTATTTGCAACCTGACGCCGCTTGTGTTGCAGACTTGGTTCATAATACTGGAGAGTTTGCAATATTTCAGGGTTGGGCTCTTTTCCCGAATCAGATTGTTCTCCAACCCTTCTGCGGATTCTTCTGGAGTGTGTGGTGGCCTGCGCAGTTGTACGGGCCTCGCACGCATCTGACTTGTTCTTCGGGATTTGGAGGATTCTGTCATGAATATGTTCATCCGGAGAGAAATTTGAAGACCTATCTTCAGGTGAGTTCATGAGCACATCTTTATATTTGTTTGTAGAGGAACGGGATGGTACACCTTAGAGAGTAACCAAAAAGTTAGATGTGCGCTGTGTGCTCACTGCGCGTGTGCCTGAATAGACACCAGAACCAACCCTTGATTTTTCCTGCGGATTGCAACCCACGGGTTGCAACCTGCGGTGTGCAACCCGCGGTTGGAACTGTGGGTTTGCACCCGCGGTTGCAACCGCGGGGTGCAACCCGCGGTTGGAGGAAACCCGCGGTTGCAACCGCGGGGTTGCCCCCGCGGGGTGCAACCCGCGGGTGGAAACGCGGGTTTCCACCCGCGGTTGCAACCTCGGGGTTGCCCCCGTGCGGTGCAACTCGCACTTCTGCCTGCGGATTTTTATTTTTGGAATTTTTCTTCTCTGATATTTCCTGATCTGGATTTTCTGACCGCAATTTTCCAGAGGCACTGTTGAGGCTGGCCCGCTGGGCCTTACGCCTCAGGTTTCTCTTCTGAGAGCGGGTCAGGGACTGGTTTGACTTTTGGCTTGACTTTGGAATTGGCGATAACGCCGTGTTCTTGACAGACGATGACGTCCTGTCAGTTCGAACGGGCGATGGCGCCTCATAAATTCTCATAGGTGATGACGCCTTTCCGGTGGGCGATGACGCCTCACCTTTATTCATCGTCACCCGGCGATGACGCCTAGGCTCCGAATCAGAGGAAGAAAGAAATTCCTCATATTTTTGCTGGTCAACTTCTATGACCAGCGTCTCAACCATTGAGCCAATCGGCATCCGGTCGGACTGCGCCATCAGATTCTCTGTGGTAAACAGAGGGGCTCCCACTGTGGTCGTCAGTTCTTGTACGCCCGAAAATTGCATCTTTGATTCCATTGCAAAAATTATTTGATTACAACGAAGATTTGAGATTACAAAAATTCCGAGGAATTACAAGAACGGGAATATTAATTTATTCCCTTTTTTTCGTGGGTTCGGGTGGCGGTGGAGTCTTGCTGCTGCCTCCATTGACCGTCCGACCAGGAGAAGATGGCTCTGCTCTGCTTCTTAATTTCCCGAGCTCGCCCGAAATCTTCCCAAAGTCCAAGAATCCAAAAGTCCTCTCTCCGGTTAAATTCCTGTATTTTATAGACCGAAGAAGTTTCAAATCCGGCTCAATTCTCTCCTGAAAAATCGGATCACGGATTATCAGTCTAAAAATAGGAAACAAATAATCGGGAAAGAACGGAAAACAACCCGCGGGTGGCAACCCGCGGGATCGCCCCCGCGGGTGACCTCCCGCGGGGGTTCCCGCGGGTGTGCCCACTTAGCAATTTTTTTTTTTTTTTGTATCTACACTAACACAAAGTCCATAGAAATATCAATCCAAAACTCACTACGAATGGGCAAAGGAGTATACAAACCATCGGGCTGCACTCTGGATTTAGCGTGCCTATATATGACACATCTGCCACAAATCCGCTCAACATCTCGTTTCATGTGTGGCAAATAGAAGTGTTCCTGCAAAACAGCTAAGCTCTTAGCAACTCCAAAATGTCCCATTAATCCCCCTCCGTGGGATTCCTGCACTAACAAATCCCTCAAAGAACAGTTAGGTACACATAACTTATTTTCTCGAAACAAGAACCCATCATGTCTAAAGAACTTACCACAAGCGTTTTTCTCACAAGCCTGGTACTCTTCACAAAATTCGTAGTCATCAATGTATAAACTTTTAATGTGTTCAAAACCAAGCAATTTTGCATCAAGTGTAGAGAGTAATGCATACCTACGAGAAAGTGCATCGGCGACCATATTCTCCTTACCTTGCGTATACTGGATGATATATAGAAATGTCTCAATGAACTCTACCCAACGAGCATGCCTTTTATTTAGCTTGTGTTGGCCTTTCAAGTGTTTCACGGACTCATGATCAGTGTGAATCACGAACTCCTTAGGCCATAGGTAGTGCTGCCATGTCTCCATAGCTCGAACCAATGCATACAACTCCTTGTCATATGTTAGGTAGTTTAAGGCTGTCCCGCTTAATTTCTCGCTGAAATAAGTAATTGGTCATCCCAACTGCATAAGAATTGCGCCTGTGCCAATACCTGAAGCATTACATTCAATCTCAAACGTTTTAAGAAAGTTAGGTAAAGACAATAATGGGATAGGCAAATCTGAGACGAGAAATTTTTGGCTCTAATACCAAATAATGCTAACCCCGTCAAGAATAACGAGACCCGTAAAACAAAAGAAAAATCGAAGAACATCAACGATCAGGTTTGGTTGGGAGACCTCAACCCGTTGTTTCAACAAAAACAAGAATCTCTGTATAATTGACCTCAACCCGTTGTTTAATGCGAAAAAAGAACCTTGGTATAAGTAAAACGCTACAAACGGTAGTGGAAATCCATTTGATAAGTCGATGATGAACGCCACGGAAGAATTCCGATAAGTTCGAATAGTTCTTCAAAGAACCAAAGAGGATAAAACTCACCAATTTCCAGAAAACTATGATGACCCTTCTATTCCATTAGACACCTATTAATAGGCTAAAAAAAATATAAGAAAAGTTCCAGAAATAGAAATAAAACAAAAAAATAATCAGCCCCTTAATTTGGCTGATCACACTTCCATAATAAAAAAAAAGGAAACAATTAGAAATAGAAACAAAACAAAAGGATACAATCAACTCTTAATTTGGCTGATCACACGCCCACAATAGGAAAGGAAACAATCAGTTTTAACCGGATTCTTCAAGTAATTTAATCATGTTGATGCATCTTTGTTGAATACGTGAACCATCCTCAATGGGCCTCCATGAATTTGCTTGAGGCTAAATCTTTTGAATCAGCTCATTAAGTGCATCTTTAAACTTTTTTTCTCGTGCTCTTGTAACTGGTCTAGTTGGAACTTGAACTGGCTCTTTTGTGGTCATGCCATTATTTGCATCATTCCCCTCCTCTTGAAAAGGATTTACCCTCAAATCATCACCTACATCAAAAGGACTCAAATCAGTAACATTGAAAGTAGCACTAACATTGTACTCACCGGGCAAATCTAGTTTAAGCGTTGTCATTAATGCGCTCTAGAACTTGGAAATGACCATCCCCTCTTAGAAGCAATTTGGAACGTCTTTACGCCGAAAATCTCTCTGTTCTCATATACACTCACACCTAATCTTCGGGTTCAAAAATAAGCTTGTGACGCCCCTTGTTGGCTTGTTTTGCATACTGCTCCGTTCTTCTCTCAATGTTAAATCTTGCCTTCTCATGTATCTGCTTAACAAAATCAGCTTTCTTCTTTCCATTAAAATTAACACGCTCAGAAATAGGTAATGGAGATAAATCCAATGGAGTCAAAAGATTAAACCCATAAACAATTTCAAACAGTGAGAATTTAGTAGCAGAATGAATAAACCTATTATAAGCAAACTCAACATGTGGCAAACACTCTTCCCATGTTTTTATATTCTTTTTAATTATTGCCCTCAATAAAGTAGACAAAGTTCTATTTACTATTTCGGTTTGACCATCAGTTTGTGGGTGACAAGTAGTAGAAAATAAAAATTTGGTACCTAGCTTCACCACAAAGTCTTCCAAAAGTAGCTCAAGAACTTAGCATCTCTATCCGAAACAATGGTTCTAGGCATGCCATGCAATCTCACTATCTCCCTAAAGAACAAATCAGCAACATGCGAAGCATCATCCGTTTTGTGACATGAAATAAAGTGTGCCATCTTAGAAACTCTATCCACAACCACAAAAATCGAATTTCTTCCACATTTAGTCCTAGGTAATCCTAACACAAAGTCTATTGAAATATCAATCCAAGGCTCACTGGGAATGGACAAAGAAGTATACAAACTGTTGGGCTGCACTCTGAATTTAACTTGCCTACATGTGACATCTGCCACAAATCTGCTCAACATCTCGTTTCCTGTGTGGCCAATAGAAGTGTTCCTGCAAAACATCTAAGGTCTTAGCAACTCCAAAATGTCCCATTAATCCCCTCCATGGGATTCCTGCACTAACAAATCCCTCAAAGAATAGTTAGGTACACATAACTTATTTTTTCGAAACAAAAACCCATCTTGTCTAAAGAATTTACCACAAGCGTTTTTCTCACAAGCCTGGTACTCTTCACAAAATTCGTGGTCATCAATGTATAAACTTTTAATGTGTTCAAAACCAAGCAATTTTGTATCAAATGTAGAGAGTAATGCATACCTGCGAGAAAGTGCATCAGGAACCACATTCTCCTTACCTTGCTTATCCCAGATGACATATGGAAATGTCTCAATGAACTCTACCCAACAAGCATGCCTTTTATTTAGCTTGTGTTGGCCCTTCAAGTGTTTCAAGGACTCATAATTAGTGTGAATCACGAACTCCTTAGGTCGTAGGTAGTGCTGCCATGTCTCCAAAGCTCGAACCAATGCGTACAACTCCTTGTCATAAGTTAGATAGTTTAAGACTGTCCGGCTTAATTTCTGGCTAAAATAAGCAATTGGTCGTCCCTCTTGTATAAGAACTGCGCCTATGCCAATACCTGAAGCATCAAATTCAATCTCAAACATTTTAGAAAAGTTAGGTAAAGACAATAAGGGGCGTTGGTTAGCTTCTCTTTGATTAGCGGAAACACCTTCTCTTGTTCTTCTCCCAATCTAAATCCGACATTCTTCTTGATCACTTTGTAAGTGATGCGGCTATGCTACAAAGTCCTTCATAAAACGCAGGTAAAAACTAGCAAGTCCATGAAAACTACGAACATTGCCTACACTTGTGGGACTCGGCCACTCTTAAATTGCATGTACCTTCTCTTCATCAACCTGTATACCTTGAGCACTAACAACAAACCCCAGAAATACAAGCTTATCGGTGCAAAATGTACACTTCTTCAGGTTAGCAAATAACTTTTCTTTCCTAAGCACATCTAAAACCGATTTCAAATGTACGGCATGATCATCCAAGTTTTTGCTATAAATGAGTATATTATCAAGATAGACAACAACAAACCTGTCTATAAATGCACACAAAATATGATTCATAAGTCTCATAAAAGTGCTTGGTGCATTAGTCAACCCAAAAACCATAACTAACCATTCATACAAACCATATTTTGTTTTAAAAGCAGTTTTCCATTCATCTCCTTCTTTCATTCTAATCTGATAATAACCACTCTTTAAATCAATCTTAGAGAACACACAAGAACCATGCAACTCATCTAATATGTCATCTAAGTGAGGAATAGAATGACGATACTTTACCGTTATGTTGTTGATGGCTCGGCAATTAACGCACATTCTCCACGTCCCATCCTTCTTAGGTACAAGTAAAACCGAAATGGCGCACGGACTCATACTCTCCCTCACATACACCTTCTCCAACAACTAACTTACCTGCCGTTGAAGCTCCTTTGTCTCCTCGGGATTGCTCCTATAGGCTGGTCGGTTTGGAATTGTCGCACCGGAAACAAAATCATTTTGATGTTCAATTCCTCGAAATGGTGGTAATCCATATGGTGTTTCCTCGGGAAAGACATCCTCAAATTCCTGCAAAAGAGAAACAACAGAACTGGACAAAGCAGGGTCAAGTTCGTTAGTGTTTAAAAATGCCTCTTTGTACAAAAGCACAATCATCGGCTGACTTGAAAACATTGCTCGCTTAATCTCACTTACTTTTGCATAGAAATTCTTTTGTTCTCTCTGATTTTCTCTCAAGAGCTGAATTTTGATTTCTTTTTCTCTCTCATTTTGCTCAGCCACTCTCCGATTTTCACTCTTTTTCTTTTACTCACTATTTTTATTTTGATCGCTCTCTTTTAGCAACCTCACTTGATCTTCATAAACCTGTTTCGGTGTCATCGGCACAAGAGTGATGGGTTTTTGGTTGAGCACGAATGAGTATTTGTTGGTGAAGCCATCATGCTTAACTCTTCGATCGAATTGCCACGGTCGGCCTAATAGCAAATGTCCAGCTTGTATCGGAACTACATCATACAAAACTTCATCTTCATATTTTCCGATGCGGAATGAAACCAAAACCTGCTTATTCACTTTTATCTTGCCACTATCATTCAGCCATTATAACTTGCCGGCCTAGCATGTTTCAGTATGGGCAGTCCTAATTTCTCCATCAAGATTGTGCTTGCAATATTAGTACAACTTCCTCCATCAACAATCATACTACATACCTTATCTTTGACGTAGCACCTAATATGAAAGATATTCTCCAGCTGCACTTCTTCAACTTCTTTTGCTTGCAAATATAGAAGTCTTCTTGACACCAACAATTCACCTTGGGTCGCATATTCTTCATCATCCACGTCCTCCAATGGTGGCATAGAGTCAGTATCGGACTCGTCGTCGGTTTCGATCTCTCCATTGCCACTTATCACCATGATTCTTTTGTTCGGGCATTGACTTGCTATGTGACCCCTGCCTTGACATTTAAAACACTTAATGTTACGATTTCGAGAAGTGGAAGGGTCATATTTACCTTGAGTGTCATGCTTGGTTGTCTCTTGTTTTGGCTCGAATTTAGGTTTTGCAGCTGGTTTCTCCTCTTTCTTCACATGACTCGGTTTCCATGGGAAAAAATCCGAATTATGGGATGCACATGTACCACCCCTCCTCTTGAGTTGTTGCTCCACCTTGATGGTCATGTGCACCATATCCTCTAATTCCACATAATACTACATATCATGAATTTCTTGATTCAAGCCATTCAAAAACCTAGCCATAGTAGCATCTCGGTCTTCTTCGATATTAGCCCAGATCATAGCAATCTCCATCTCTTGATGATAATCCTCCACACTCCGATTACCTTTTTGGAGCGTTTGCAATTTATTGTACAACTCCCGGTGGAATGGCTGAGCACAAACTGCTTCCTCATCACTATTTTCATCTCTTCCCACGTCTCTGCCGGTTGTTTCCTATTTCGCCGCCTGTTCAACACTAACTGATCCCACCATACAATAGCATAGTCAGAAAACTCAATGGCAGCAAAATTTTACCTTCTTCATCTCAGAGTAGTTGTGGCAATCGAACACTAACTCCACTTTTTTCTCCCACTCAAGATAAGCCTCGGGGTCGTTTTTTTCTTGAAACGCTGGAATCTTCATCTTAATACTACCCAAGTTGTTAACTTCCCAATTCCTATCTTCTCTAAACCGCCCTCCATATCTCCTATTACCAACAATTGAATTCCGATCTTCTTCTTCATCAAAACTAGCCCCATAATACTCTCCATCTTCATCTCTCACTCCCCAATGTTGAACTCTTTTCCTCCTATGCACATTAGGAGCGTTTTGTGGCTGCTCCAAACGTGTATTCTCTATCCGATCAATCTGCTCATGTACCTGCTCCAATTCTAACCTCATCACATGACTCATCTCACTCATCATGGCCTCCACGAGCACCTTTGGGTCAGCCATCCCTGTAGCACCTTCGGCGATGCTCTTTTCACTGTTGTGAGACATGATTGCTGCAAATCAAAGTTAGAAAACAAAAAGGAAAAGACCTCACACACTCTTTCACGTGTTTCACTCAAAAAATGATTCACTCTATTCCACTCATATTTCACTCAGTATACTCGACTTTTACCCTCTAATATGCTCACACTCTTGCCTTTTTGCCCACGATAATTCTCTTTCAGTTCTTTTGAAACTATATGAACAATATTCAAAATTCCAGCAACAATTCACCAAGAACTCACCAAGGGAATTCAGGTTCAAAAGGTAAGAAAACAAAGGATATGGTTGATTAGATTTTCAAAAGTACAATTCAGCAAAATTTCCACGAAAATTTTTGGTCTTTAGGGTGAGGTGATTTTTTGGCTTATTGGAACCATAATGGGTGAAAACAAACGAAATTTTTTTTTGTCGAGTCTTTTTACTCTTTTTTTTTCCGGACCCCTTTTTTTTCTGGACCCCCCTTCTTTTTTTTTTTTTTTTTTTTGATGATCGGAATGGGATAAAGGAAAGAAACTCGGCTAAACTATGGTATGTTAAACCGAATTTTGGAAAGCTAAAGAGCATGGAATTAAAGCACAAGGAAACAACAAAATTCGAACCTAGGACTAGAACCAATTCGGCCACAACAAATTCGGCCAGATAAGAAAAGAAAACTAAATTTAAATGGGATAGGCAAATCTGAGACGAGAAATCCTTGGCTCTGATACCAAATGTTGCGAACCCCGTCAAGAATAACGAGACCCGTAAAACAAAAGGAAAAATCCAAGAACGTCTAGGATCAGGTTTGGTTGGGAGACTTCGACCCTTTGTTTCAACAAAAATAAGAACCTCGGTATAATTGACCTCAACCCGTTATTTAATGCGAAACAAGAACCTTGGTATAAGGAAGACGCCACAAACGGTAGCAGAAATCCGTTTGATAAGTCGATGATGAACGCCACGGAAGAATTCCGATAAGTTCGAATAGTCCTTCAAGAACCAAAGAGAATAAAATCACCAATTTCCAGAAAATTATGATGACCCTTCTATTCCATTAGACGCCTATTAACAGGCTAAAAAAATACAAGAAAAGTTCCAGAAATAGAAACAAAACAAAAGGAAACAATCACCCTCTTAATTTGGCTGATCACACGTCCATAATAAAAAAGAAAACAATCAAAAATAGAAACGAAACAAAAAGAAACAATCAGCCCTTAATTTGGCTGAGCCCACAATTGGAAAGTAAATAATTAGCTTTTACTGGATTCTTCTAGTAGTTGAATCATGTTGATGCATCTTTGTTGAACACGTGAACCATCCTCATTGGGCCTCCACGAATTTGCTTGAGCCTAAACCTCATGAATCAGCCCATTAAGTGCATCTTTGAACTTCTTTTCTCGTGCTCTTGTAACCGGCCCAGTTAGAACTTGAACCGGCTCCTTTGTGGTCATGCCATTATTTGCATCATAATAGAAGAGAGGATAGAAGAAGGTATGCTAGCTCTCCATATTACTTGACTAACTACGTGAGAGATCAATCTAAAAGAAAGAAGTCAAAGTTCTAGTACTGATATAAAAAAGAGAGACCCTAAGGACTAAGTCTACTCATTCCTAAAGGCAGGAGAAAGATAGCTACATATAATGCATTTTAATAGGGGCTAATTCCAATATTGAGTGATAGAAAGAGAGAAGGATGATGTTAGATATATACGGACGAGAATGCGCATCGTCAACTAGATAAGATAGGACTACTAGCTGCTAGGATAGAAACTGTCAATTCATAGAAGATAGAAGCTAGAAACGATAGAATGACTTTTCCTAGCTACCTAAACCAATACTGACTATAGGAGGAAGAAAGAGAGGGAGAGATAGAAGGGATCCTAATGCATTCCAGTGATATTCACCTAGAGACAAGACTATGTCACAAGATCAAAAAAGAATCAAAGAAAAAAAAATCAGTCAGATAGATAGGAGAAAGAGGAGACAGAGAGGAGTCTAGAGCAACTACAGGATACTATTAGACGTTACCCTCTTACCTCTTGCAAGGAGGGATGCGCGTAAGGGCTTCGTTGTTCTTCATTCTTGTTTTTCTCCCTTCAATCGGCGAACAGTTGCCTGTAGGTTAGCAAGGTGATGGGTGGGACGGGACTGCCCAAGTGGTGTGAAGACACGTTCTGTAGACAACTCATGTCGGTGTCTGGAAAGTCGTTTGGCCATCCGTTCCAAAGCACGCAACGGACGGAAGACAGATGAGTGTGTGAATTCCGTAGTAGTCTCATTGTGCCTGGGGATGAGAAAAAAGGAAAAAGGGGGGTGAGGGGGCCCGACGATCTCAGATGCTTTTACATAATGCTTTGGTGGCCGGGATGAAGAGAAAGACGACATAACATTTTGGAAAGCCTGCCATTTCAATATCGACGATGTTAGGGTTCGTCTTTCGCCTCTGGGAAACCATTAATGCATTGGCATACGTTTACAGATGGAGACACTACCGGTTATTTAGGCGGTATGAACATCTCTTTAGCAATTTACACATTGATCTATTTGGTTCAGGTGAGTCCATCATTTTGACATCATGGTTGGAAGATTCCTAGTTCAGACAGAACCAAGGATGAGGGGATTTTCCTGTAGCAAGGGTTTTTTTTGGAAAGCACCGTCTGTTCAAGACCTACACCGACCTCGCTTTCCGCAGTGGGCAGTTTCTAATCATTAGCTGGGCATTGGTTCACTAAATTCTCTGCTACTGTCGCTTCGTCCTCATGTTCGTAGCCTGAACCTTATGCAAAAGACTTTATGAAACTAGAATCGGGATTTTTCTCATTGCCCGTATTATTTGTGTATGCATCCCGTACTTTGGCTGGCCTAGCCTTTCTTCCTCCGTGCTTTGTCGTTTGAGTATTTGTACATGTAGCGTCAACCTTTCCCTGTATACGTCCTGCTTTTCTACTCAAGCGTGGGTGCTTCGTTGCAATCCCCTTGTTTCGGTCTGAGCATCGAATTCGATACCTGCAAGCCATCGGTAAGCTTCAACTGATGCCCTTTTCTTTCGATTCGGAAGAGATATAAAGACTGCACAAACTGACCAATACGATGTCCGAATAGCCAGAGGAAGTCAAAGCGATATTAATGACGCTCATGCCCTGGCTAAAAGGGATAAAGAGAAAAGAAATAATGGAATTGGAGCGGGTGATAAAAGACGCAACAAAAGAAATCCGCAGCCATATATATCGACGTACGACTCACCTCCAGGTCAAAAAAAGAAAATGACCTCTAGAAAGAGGGAAAAACCTATCTCATCGAAGTCGAAAAATATGCTACAGTAGGCCGAGTAGGGTTCGACGCCCCTATCGCTAATGTGCAGGATGATCTGGAAGCTCCTTTCTGAGAGTCGATGCAAGCCTATTGCATCGAAAAGTCCTGTGTTTATGCAGCATGAGTTGTTACAGTCGATGAGTGAAACAACTCCATCGATGGGAAACTTATCAGCATTCTGATCTGTGTCTTTCACGATTGCAGATTCTCATTTATGATATGATGATTGATTCGGAAAATTTTTTTATGACATTCTCATATTCTCTGATATTCGTCAAGCAAACTCCCATATGCTAGTTTTGTGTCGAAATTGGCTGCATCAGATGAGGAGGAATTGGTCAATACATGCAACACTAAATTCTTTGATAGGCGAAGTAACGAACCACACAGCCTAGACAAGAGAAAGGTGATGAGGATACCGGGCTACCACAACTGGCAGAACGGACCGTGCGGAGAGTAAGGAAAGGAGCCGAGGCTGAAGGGGTTGCGCAATCTGGTCAGCGTATCCATTTTAAAGCATCGCTGGGGTAAGTGACGGCCTTTCCGATGATGACGAAAGATATCGGGAAAATTCCGGTATCTCCCGTATTTGAATAAGGGGGAAGAGCATGAGACTCCACCCCTGGATCCCCTATCCCGAAAAAGAAAACTGACTATCTCGCGTTATCCTCCCTTTTTGGAGTCTTTCCCTACTCTTTTTCTATTGCTTGCAGCACATCCCTTTCGAGTATATGGCAGCCAGACCCCTCTCCTATGCTCGAGCCTACTTATCCTTTTAAAGATGCTGATCCTGCTGAATCTCAAGCTAACCGCACATACTTTCTACGTCTTTGTCAACCTTTGCTTCATCTTTGTAATTATCACACTTCTCTTTCTTCTTTTCATCAGTCTCAATCCTATCGATTATGATCTCTTCTACCACATTGGCAGAAAGAAATGGACAAGGACTTGAGTATTCTGCAAAGGAAAGAACCCTGAGACGGTCTCCCTATACTATTCTATAGGGAAAGAAGGGAAGGCAATAGCGTCGGTTGCGAGCTTTCCTTTCTTTTTGACAATTGAACTAGACTATCCCCGCTTTATTCCGATGACGGGAGAGACTTTCACAAGATTGATTCAATCACAATTTATACTAGAATAGAGTATGTTTTTCTTTCTCTTTTTTCTTTGAAGATACTTCCAGAAAAGAAAATCTTCGATCTTTCTTTTCGATCCAACTCGTTAGTCCCGGCTTGACTAGACGGTTCCCTAGGCGTCGGTATGCTCGTTATGCAGTAGTCATAGTTTCACCTTCCCTCCTGCCCTCTCTAAGACTTTCTATTCGTGACAGTCTCGTACTAGTAGGTGAATTCCAGTTATCTAGCACAACTTTTGGTGAAAGCATTCCAGGGTTACCATTGTTGAAACCTTCTAACACACATTTTCCCTCTCAGAAGGATAGAATCTGTTTAACCTCGAGTTCCTGTGCTTGCACTGGCCTGCCCTCCGACTGGACTACCGCTTGAATTGACAGTTGAAATGCAAAGATTTTTGGTAACCTACCGTTCCGACGCCCGGAACGATTGATTGATCAAAGTCAACTTTGTCTGGAAATGGATACCGAAAATACAGTTATTCTACGAGTACTTGCCGAATGCTCTATACAAGTCACCTTCGCTTAGCAGTTACCATCGCTTTCACTACGATTTCGGAGAAAGGCAACAAGAGCGATGAAGCCTTTTCGAGTTGGGATATTAGAAGTTCAAAGCTACCAGGAATAACTAAGCCAACCACTTTCTCTCTAACCTTCCGATCTTCTGCTTGTCAATCTCCCCTCTAACCTGACAGGAAGCAAAAAACAATTCCATCTGAGTTCGTTATCGCTCACCTGAGATATAGTACGGGACCTACCTTAGAAGGGCGGCACCTATTGTGGATCTAGACAGACTTGCTGAATGGAACAAACTTCAGGAAGAGCTGCACGCCTACCTGAACTTCTAGTATGACTGCAGAATGACGTCAGACAGTCAGACGTTGAAAGAAGGAATTGAGTGAGGTTCGCTTGCGTCGAAAGTGCTTTTCGCTTTGATTTCCCTCTCCTTTTGCAATCAACCACCGGCTCTTCTCTCTGGCCTACCCGAAACAACTGGACAAAGTTCAAAGCAATTGAGATTGAACAATGTGTCGATGGTTCCGAAGGAGCTAAATAGGAACAATGAAAGAGCAGCAAATAACCATCACAACGACGATCAGTGCAAGCTCCCTTTATAAGCAAGTGTAGTGGACTATGTGACGTCAAAAGCAGTTCAAAACGGAAAGCGACTTCCCAAAACTATTCTGAGGGGAGATTCAGAGGTCCTAGTTTAGGCAAATTCCTTCGTCGACCAACCGGTAGTGCCTAGCAAGAGAAGAAAATGCCGATTGAATTTACTGCCATAACCAGAGCGAGAAGGATTTGATTCTCAACCACCTGAGCTGAACATGTTTCCGACTCGCATTGGAGTTCCTACTGTATGCTTTAAATCACTTGAAAGACATAGATAGGCGACTACCCGATGAATGCCTGTACTTGTGCTGCTTAACGGAACCGTTACGGGAGTACGAAAGGGGAATCTTTCTCTGAACATCCCGGTCTCCCTTGGCATTTCGTCATGTTCTGCCTTGATGTGTGGGAGAGCTAGCCAATATCATGATATCACTCTACTGGCCCAGGCTGTCGACGTCGAGGGAAATAGCGATCCTCTTTTTGAAATCTCATGAATATCTTTTGCCCCTCTTTGTTTCCGGCTTGACTTGTTTGTGTATCCGCTCGTCGCTTTTGGAAAAATATCCGCGGGTGCTTAAATGCATTGTTTGCCAGAGTTTGAGAGGGAAGGAAGGGAACAAGTGTATTTACTCCTTTGCCCTGACATCCTGGTCTTTTATAAAGAAGCACATTCCTGGATATCCTCATAGAAGGTGCGTAGCATTTAGGCCACAGTAGCAAGTATTATATAAGGAGCTATGGGACGGAGAGAAAAGGCTCTTTGCCACGAAGGGTTTTTCCGCAATTGAATCAGAAGTGGAAAACCGACGCCGATGGGTTGGTTCGATGCGAATTGGATGCCCCAAGAGAAGGCTTATGCTTATCGAGCCCATCAACGAGGAAGATGTGGTTTTTAATCAGAATCGGCAAAATCCCTTCGTCGTTCTGGCTATGTTGTATCTCTTCCGTCGGTTTGCTAGAATAGATGGGGGCATTACCGCTCTTTGCAAGTACTAGTAGCAGTAGGAGAATACTTTTATTCTTACCTGCGTACATGAATATGCCTCTCTGACGGGCGTCGGTGCTCTGAAGAGGAGCTTCACGGTGTTCTCGAATGTGCTGTTGCTGCAAGAGAATCCGCAGCTATTGAATCCAGTCTTTCGGAATCGAATGCACATGAATAGGGCTTTCCACCATCACTTTACTCATGGCAGGATTTCTCGTGGTGATTCCATCCAATGCTATGGAATCAACTCTGAGGGACAGAATGATTGGACAAATCATGTTTTTGCCCTTTTCCATTTCCGGGAGATTTTGTTGGTAATGTGCCTAGCATAAGTCGGCAATTGAATCAATATTCCACATATCCACGCACATAAAATAGTCTAGTCAGCTACTTTGGGGAATGAGTTCGTAGCCCAACTGTCGCTTCCTTGCCTCTTTTGTTTTTGTAGCATCTAGGGTCTGCTTTCATAGGGTTAGTATCCGATTTGGATTGCATCCTGATAGTAAACTGGGCATCGGAGGAGGTTAAATAGTATGACAAATCGGACAAGGAACTGACACAACTTTTTCTTCATCATTATACGAATATGTTGTTCGATGAATAGGTTGTTTTTTTCAATAGTCTGATGTCATATGCCCAGAAGGATCTATCATGGTCCTTTCCGTACAAATTGATATAGGCTTTATGCTATAATAGGGTAACTACGGATAGAGAACAAACTGGGGAAGGTGACGGTTTAGAATCCACATGGCCACAGTAGCAAGTGTTATATAAGGAGCTATGGGACGGAGCGAAAAGGCTCTTTGCCACGAAGGATTTTTCCGCAATTGAATCAGAAGTGGAAAACCGACGCCGATGGGTTGGTTCGATGCGAATTGGATGCCCCAAGAGAAGGCTTATGCTTATCGAGCCCATCAACGAGGAAGATGTAGTTTTTAATCAGAATCGGCAAAATCCCTTCGTCGTTCTGGCTATGTTGTATCTCTTCCGTCGGTTTGCTAGAATAGATGGGGGCATTACCGCTCTTTGCAAGGACTAGTAGCAGTAGGAGAATGCTTTTATTCTTACCTGCGTACATGAATATGCATCTCTGACGGACGTCGGTGCTCTGAGGAGGAGCTTCACGGTGTTCTCGAATGTGCTGTTGCTGCAAGAGAATCCGCAGCTATTGAATCCAGTCTTTCGGAATCGAATGCACATGAATAGGGCTTTCCACCATCACTTTACTCATGGCAGGATTTCTCAGACGTTGAAAGAAGGAATTGAGTGAGGTTCGCTTGCGTCGAAAGTGCTTTTCGCTTTGATTTCCCTCTCCTTTTGCAATCAACCACCGGCTCTTCTCTCTGGCCTACCCGAAACAACTGGACAAAGTTCAAAGCAATTGAGATTGAACAATGTGTCGATGGTTCCGAAGGAGCTAAATAGGAACAATGAAAGAGCAGCAAATAACCATCACAACGACGATCAGTGCAAGCTCCCTTTATAAGCAAGTGTAGTGGACTATGTGACGTCAAAAGCAGTTCAAAACGGAAAGCGACTTCCCAAAACTATTCTGAGGGGAGATTCAGAGGTCCTAGTTTAGGCAAATTCCTTCGTCGACCAACCGGTAGTGCCTAGCAAGAGAAGAAAATGCCGATTGAATTTACTGCCATAACCAGAGCGAGAAGGATTTGATTCTCAACCACCTGAGCTGAACATGTTTCCGACTCGCATTGGAGTTCCTACTGTATGCTTTAAATCACTTGAAAGACATAGATAGGCGACTACCCGATGAATGCCTGTACTTGTGCTGCTTAACGGAACCGTTACGGGAGTACGAAAGGGGAATCTTTCTCTGAACATCCCGGTCTCCCTTGGCATTTCGTCATGTTCTGCCTTGATGTGTGGGAGAGCTAGCCAATATCATGATATCACTCTACTGGCCCAGGCTGTCGACGTCGAGGGAAATAGCGATCCTCTTTTTGAAATCTCATGAATATCTTTTGCCCCTCTTTGTTTCCGGCTTGACTTGTTTGTGTATCCGCTCGTCGCTTTTGGGAAAATATCCGCGGGTGCTTAAATGCATTGTTTGCCAGAGTTTGAGAGGGAAGGAAGGGAACAAGTGTATTTACTCCTTTGCCCTGACATCCTGGTCTTTTATAAAGAAGCACATTCCTGGATATCCTCATAGAAGGTGCGTAGCATTTAGGCCACAGTAGCAAGTATTATATAAGGAGCTATGGGACGGAGAGAAAAGGCTCTTTGCCACGAAGGGTTTTTCCGCAATTGAATCAGAAGTGGAAAACCGACGCCGATGGGTTGGTTCGATGCGAATTGGATGCCCCAAGAGAAGGCTTATGCTTATCGAGCCCATCAACGAGGAAGATGTGGTTTTTAATCAGAATCGGCAAAATCCCTTCGTCGTTCTGGCTATGTTGTATCTCTTCCGTCGGTTTGCTAGAATAGATGGGGGCATTACCGCTCTTTGCAAGTACTAGTAGCAGTAGGAGAATGCTTTTATTCTTACCTGCGTACATGAATATGCCTCTCTGACGGGCGTCGGTGCTCTGAAGAGGAGCTTCACGGTGTTCTCGAATGTGCTGTTGCTGCAAGAGAATCCGCAGCTATTGAATCCAGTCTTTCGGAATCGAATGCACATGAATAGGGCTTTCCACCATCACTTTACTCATGGCAGGATTTCTCGTGGTGATTCCATCCAATGCTATGGAATCAACTCTGAGGGACAGAATGATTGGACAAATCATGTTTTTGCCCTTTTCCATTTCCGGGAGATTTTGTTGGTAATGTGCCTAGCATAAGTCGGCAATTGAATCAATATTCCACATATCCACGCACATAAAATAGTCTCGTCAGCTACTTTGGGGAATGAGTTCGTAGCCCAACTGTCGCTTCCTTGCCTCTTTTGTTTTTGTAGCATCTAGGGTCTGCTTTCATAGGGTTAGTATCCGATTTGGATTGCATCCTGATAGTAAACTGGGCATCGGAGGAGGTTAAATAGTATGACAAATCGGACAAGGAACTGACACAACTTTTTCTTCATCATTATACGAATATGTTGTTCGATGAATAGGTTGTTTTTTTCAATAGTCTGATGTCATATGCCCAGAAGGATCTATCATGGTCCTTTCCGTACAAATTGATATAGGCTTTCTGCTATAATAGGGTAACTACGGATAGAGAACAAACTGGGGAAGGTGACGGTTTAGAATCCACATGGCCACAGTAGCAAGTGTTATATAAGGAGCTATGGGACGGAGAGAAAAGGCTCTTTGCCACGAAGGATTTTTCCGCAATTGAATCAGAAGTGGAAAACCGACGCCGATGGGTTGGTTCGATGCGAATTGGATGCCCCAAGAGAAGGCTTATGCTTATCGAGCCCATCAACGAGGAAGATGTGGTTTTTAATCAGAATCGGCAAAATCCCTTCGTCGTTCTGGCTATGTTGTATCTCTTCCGTCGGTTTGCTAGAATAGATGGGGGCATTACCGCTCTTTGCAAGGACTAGTAGCAGTAGGAGAATGCTTTTATTCTTACCTGCGTACATGAATATGCCTCTCTGACGGGCGTCGGTGCTCTGAGGAGGAGCTTCACGGTGTTCTCGAATGTGCTATTGCTGCAAGAGAATCCGCAGCTATTGAATCCAGTCTTTCGGAATCTAATGCACATGAATAGGGCTTTCCACCATCACTTTACTCATGGCAGGATTTCTCGTGGTGATTCCATCCAATGCTATGGAATCAACTCTGAGGGACAGTATGATTGGACAAATCATGTTTTTGCCCTTTTCCATTTCCGGGAGATTTTGTTGGTAATGTGCCTAGCATAAGTCGGCAATTGAATCAATATTCCACATATCCACGCACATAAAATAGTCTCGTCAGCTACTTTGGGGAATGAGTTCGTAGCCCAACTGTCGCTTCCTTGCCTCTTTTGTTTTTGTAGCATCTAGGGTCTGCTTTCATAGGGTTAGTATCCGATTTGGATTGCATCCTGATAGTAAACTGGGCATCGGAGGAGGTTAAATAGTATGACAAATCGGACAAGGAACTGACACAACTTTTTCTTCATCATTATACGAATATGTTGTTCGATGAATAGGTTATTTTTTTCAATAGTCTGATGTCATATGCCCAGAAGGATCTATCATGGTTCTTTCCGTACAAATCGATATAGGCTTTCTGCTATAATAGGGTAACTACGGATAGAGAACAAACTGGGAAAGGTGACGGTTTAGAATCCACATGGCCACAGTAGCAAGTGTTATATAAGGAGCTATGGGACGGAGAGAAAAGGCTCTTTGCCACGAAGGATTTTTCCGCAATTGAATCAGAAGTGGAAAACCGATGCCGATGGGTTGGCTCGACGCGAATTGGATGCCCCAAGAGAAGGCTTATGCTTATCAAGCCCATCGACAAGGAAGATGTTGTTTTTAATCAGAATCGGCAAAATCCCTACGTCGTTCTTGCTATGTTGTATCTCTCCCGTCGGTTTGCTAGAATAGATGGGGGCAATACCGCTCTTTGCTAGGTCTAGTAGAAGTAGGAGAATACTTTTATTCTTACCTGTGTACATGAATATGCCTCTCTGACGGGCGTTGGTGCTCTGAGGAGGAGCGTCACGGTGTTCTCGAATGTGCTGTTGCTGCAAGAGAATCCGCAGCTATTGAATCCAGTCTTTCGGAATCGAATGCACATGAATAGGGCTTTCTACCATCACTTTACTCATGGCAGGATTTCTTGTGGTGATTTGATACAATGCTATGGAATCAACTCTCAGGAACGGAATGATTGGACAAATCATGTTTTTGCCCTTTTCCTTTTCCGTGAGATTTTGTTGGTAATGTGCCTAGTATTCGTCAGCAATTGAATCAATATTCCACATATCCACGCACATAAAATAGTCTCGTCTGCTGCTTTGGGGAATGAGTTCGTAGCCCAACTGGCGCTTCCTTGCCTCTTTTGTTTTTGTAGCATCTAGGATTTGCTTTCATAGGGTTAGTATCCGATTTGGATTGCATCCCGATAGTAAACTGGGCATCGGAGGAGGTTAAATAGTATGACAAATCGGACAAGGAACTGACACAACTTTTTCTTCATCATTATACGAATATGTTGTTCGATGAATAGGTTGTTTTTTTCAATAGTCTGATGTCATATGCCCAGAAGGATCTATCCTGGTCCTTTCCGTATAAATTGACATAGGGTTTCTGCTATAATAGGGTAACCACAGATAGAGAACAAGCTGGGGAAGGTGACGGTTTAGAATTCACATGGCCACAGTAGCAAGTGTTATATAAGGAGCTATGGGACGGAGAGAAAAGGCTCTTTGCCACGAAGGGCTTTTCCGCAATTGAATCAAAAGTGGAAAACTGACGCCGATGGGTTGGTTTGACGCGAATTGGATGCCCCAAGAGAAGGCTTACTCTTATCGAGCCCATCGACGAGGAAGATGTGGTTTTTAATCAGAATCGGCAAATTCCCTTCGTCGTTCTTGCTATGTTGTATCTCTCCCGTCGGTTTGCTAGAATAGATGGGGGCATTACCGCTCTTTGCTAGGACTAGTAGCAGTAGGAGAATACTTTTATTTTTACCTGTGTACATGAATATGCCTCTCGGACGGGCGTCGGTACTTTGAGGAGGAGCGTCACGGTGTTCTTGAATGTGCTGTTGCTGCAAGAGAATCCGCAGCTATTGAATCCAGTCTTTCGGGATCGAATGCACATGAACAGGGCTTTACACCATCACTTTACTCATGGCAGGATTTCTCGTTGTGATTCCATCCAATGCCATGGAATCAACTCTGAGGGACGGAATGATTGGACAAATCATGTTTTTGCTTTATTCCATTTCCGGGAGATTTTGTTGGTAAGGTGCCTAGCATTCGTCAGCAATTGAATCAATATTCCACATACCCACGCGCATAGAATAGTCTCGTCAGCTGCTTTGGGGAATGAGTTCGTAGCCCAACTGTCGCTTCCTTGCCTCTTCTGTTTTTGTAGCATCTAGGGTTTTCCTTTCATAGGGTTAGTATCCGATTTGGATTACCTCCGGATAGTAAAATGGGCATCGGAGGAGGTTAAATAGTATGACAAATCGGACAAGGAACTGACACAACTTTTTCTTCATCTTTATACGAATATGTTGTTCGATGAATAGGTTGTTTTTTTCAATAGTTTGATGTCATATGCCCAGAAGGATCTATTCTGATCCTTTCCGTACAAATTGACATAGTCTTTCTGCTATAATAGGGTAACCACGGACAGAGAACAAGCTGGGGAAGGTGACGGTTTAGAATCCACATGGCCACAGTAGCAAGTGTTATATAAGGAGCTATGTAACGGAGAGAAAAGGCTCTTTGCCACGAAGGGTTTTTCCGCAATTGAATCAGAAGTGGAAAACCGATGCCGATGGGTTGGTTCAATGCGAATTGGATGCCCCAAGAGAAGGCTTATGCGTATCGAGCCCATCGACGAGGAAGATGTGGTTTTTAATCAGAATCGGCAAAATCCCTTTCGTCGTTCTTGCTATGTTGTATCTCTCCCGTCGGTTTGCTAGAATAGATGGGGGCATTACCGCTCTTTGCTAGGTCTAGTAGCAGTAGGAGAATACTTTTATTCTTACCTGTGTACATGAACATGCATCTCTGACGGGCGTCGGTGCTCTGAGGAGGAGCGTCACGGTGTTCTCGAATGTGCTGTTGCTGCAAGAGAATCCGCAGCTATTGAATCCAGTCTTTCGGAATCGAATGCACATGAATAGGGCTTTCCACCATCACTTTACTCATGGCAGGATTTCTCGTAGTGATTCCTTCCAATGCTATGGAATCAACTCTCAGGGACGAAATGATTGGACAAATCATGCTTTTGCCTTTTTCCTTTTCCGAGAGATTTTGTTGGTAATTTGCATAGTGTTCGTCTGCAATTGAATCAATATTTCACATATACACGCACATAGAATAGTCTCGTCAGCTGCTTTGGGGAATGAGTTCGTAGCCCAACTGGCACTTCCTTGCCTCTTTTGTTTTTGTATCATCTAGGGTTTGCTTTCATAGGGTTAGTATCCGATTTGTATTGCATCCCGATAGTAAACTGGGAATCGGAGGAGATTAAATAGTATGACAAATCGGACAAGGAACTGACACAACTTTGTCTTCATCATTATACGAAAATGTTGTTCGATGAATAGGTTGTTTCTTTCAATAGTCTTATGTCATATGCCCAGAAGAATCTATCCTGGTCCTTTCCGTACAAATTGACATAGGCTTTCTGCTATAATAGGGTAATCACAGATAGAGAGCAGGCTGGGGAAGGTGACGGTTTAGAATCCACATGGCCATAGTAGCAAGTGTTATATAAGGAGCTATGGGACGGAGAGAAAAGGCTCTTTGCCATGAAGGGTTTTTCCGCAATTGAATCAGAAGTGGAAAACCGACGCCGATGGGTTGGTTCGATGAGAATTGGATGCCCCAAGAGAAGGCTTATACTTATCGAGCGCATCGACGAGGAAGATGTGATTTTTAATCAGAATCGACAAAATCTCGTCGTCGTTCTTGCTATATTGTATCTCTCCCGTCGATTTGCTAGAATAGATGGGGGCATTACCGCTCTTTGCTAGGACTAGTAGCAATAGGAGAATGCTTTTATTCTTACCTGTGTACATGAATATGCCTCTCTGACAGGCGTCGGTGCTCTGAGGAGGAGCGTCACGGTGTTCTCGAATGTGCTGTTACTGCAAGAGAATCCGCAGCTATTGAATCCAGTCTTTCTGAATCGAATGCACATGAATATGGCTTTCCACCATCACTTTACTCAAGGCAGGATTTCTCATGGTGATTACATCTAATGCTATGGAATCAACTCTGAGGGACGGAATGATTGGACAAATCATGTTTTTGCCCTTTTCCTTTTCCGGGAGATTTTGTTGGTATGGTGCCTAGCATTCATCAGTAATTAAATCAATATTCCACATATCCACGCAGATAGAATAGTCTCGTCAGCTGCTTTGGGGAATGAGTTCGTAACCAAACTGTCGCTTCCTTGCCTCTTTTATTTTTGTAGCATCTACGGTTTGCTTTCATAGGGTTAGTATCCGATTTGGATTGCATCCCGATAGTAAACTGGGCATCGGAGGAGGTTAAATAGTATGACAAATCGGACAAGGAACTGACACAACTTTTTTTTAATCATTATACGAATATGTTATTCGATGAATAGGTAGTTTGTTCCAATAGTCTGATGTCATATGCCCAGAAGGATCTATTCTGGTCCTTTCCGTACAAATCGACATGGGCTTTCTGCTATAATAGGGTAACCACGGACAGAGAACAAGCTGGGGAAGGTGACGGTTTAGAATCCACATGGCCACAGTAGCAAGTGTTATATAAGGAGCTATGGGATGGAGAGAAAAGGCTCTTTGCCACGAATGGTTTTTTCGTAATTGAATAAGAAGTGGAAAACCGATGTCGATGGATTTGTTCAATGCGAATTGGATGCCCCAAGAGAAGGCTTATGCTTATCGAGCCCATCGACGAGGAAGATGTGGTTTTTTATCAGAATCGGCAAAATCCCTTTCGTCGTTCTTGCTATGTTGTATCTCTCCCGTCGGTTTGCTAGAATAGATGGGGGCATTACCGCTCTTTGCTAGGTCTAGTAGCAGTAGGAGAATGCTTTTATTCTTACCTGTGTACATGAACATGCATCTCTGACGGGTGTCTGTGCTCAGAGGAGGAGCGTCACGGTGTTCTCGAATGTACTGTTGCTGCAAGAGAATCCGCAGCTATTGAATCCAGTCTTTCGGAATCGAATGCACATGAATAGGCCTTTCCACCATCACTTTACTCATGGTAGGATTTCTCGTGGTGATTCCATCCAATGCTATGGAATCAACTCTGAGGGACGGAATGATTGGACAAATCATGTTTTTGCCCTTTTCCCTTTCCCGGAGATTTTGTTGGTAATGTGCCTAGTATTCGTTAGCAATTGAATCAATATTCCACATATCCACGCACATAGAATAGTCTCGTCAGCTGCTTTGGGGAATGAGTTCGTAGCCCAACTGGCGCTTCCTTACCTCTTTTGTTTTTGTAGCATCTAGGGTTTGCTTTCATAGGGTTAGTATCCGATTTGGATTGCATCCCGATAGTAAACTGGGCATCGGAGGATGTTAAATAGTATGACAAATCGGACAAGGAACTGACACAACTTTTTCTTCATCATTATACGAATATGTTGTTCGATGAATAGGTTGTTTTTTTCAATAGTCTGATGTCATATGCCCAGAAGGATCTATCCTGGTCATTTCCGTACAAATCGACATAGGCTTTCTGCTATAATAGGGTAACCACGGACAGTGAACATGCTGGGGAAGGTGACGGTTTAGAATCCACATGGCCACAGTAGCAAGTGTTATATAAGGAGCTATGGGACGGAGAAAAAGGGCTCTTTGCCACGAAGGGTTTTTCCGCAATTGAATTTGAAGTGGAAAACTGACGCCGATGGGTTGGCTCGACGCGAATTGGATGCCCCAAGAGAAGGCTTATGCTTATCAAGCCCATCGACAAGGAAGATGTTGTTTTTGATCAGAATCGGCAAAATCCCTACGTCGTTCTTGCTATGTTGTATCTCTCCCGTCGGTTTGCTAGAATAGATGGGGGCAATACCGCTCTTTGCTAGGTCTAGAAGCAGTAGGAGAATGCTTTTATTCTTACCTGTGTACATGAATATGCCTCTCTGACGGGCGTCGGTGCTCTGAGGAGGAGCGTCACGGTGTCCTCGAATGTGCTGTTGCTGCAAGAGAATCCGCAGCTATTGAATCTAGTCTTTCGGAATCGAATGCACATGAATAAAGATTTCCACCATCACTTTACTCATGGCAGGATTTCTCGTGGTGATTCGATGCAATGCTATGGAATCAACTCTCAGGGACGGAATGATTGGACATATCATGTTTTTGCCCTTTTCCTTTTCCGTGAGATTTTGTTGGTAATGTGCCTAGTATTCGTCAGCAATTGAATCAATATTCCACATATCCACGCACATAGAATAGTCTCGTCAGCTGTTTTGGGGAATGAGTTCGTAGCCCAACTGGCCCTTCCTTGCCTCTTTTGTTTTTGTAGCATCTAGGGTTTGCTTTCATAGCGTTAGTATCCGATTTGGATTGCATCCCTATAGTAAACTGGGCATCGGAGGAGGTTAAATAGTATGACAAATCAGACAAAGAACTGACACAACTTTTTCTTCATCATTATACGAATATGTTGTTCGATGAAGAGGTTGTTTTTTTCAATAGTCTGATGTCATATGCCCAGAAGGATCTATCCTGGTCCTTTCCGTACAAATCGACATAGGCTTTCTGCTATAATAGAGCAACTACGGATAGAGAACAAGCTGGGGAAGGTGACGGTTTAGAATCCACATGGCCACAGTAGCAAGTGTTATATAAGGAGCTATGGGACGGAGAGAAAAGGCTCTTTGCCACGAAGGATTTTTCCTCAATTGAATCAGAAGTGGAAAACTGATGCCGATGGGTTGGCTCGACGCGAAATGGATGCCCCAAGAGAAGGCTTATGCTTATCAAGCCCATCGACAAGTAATATGTTGTTTTTAATCAGAATCGGCAAAATCCCTATGTCGTTCTTGCTATGTTGTATCTCTCCCGTCGGTTTGCTAGAATAGATGGGGGCAATACCGCTCTTTGCTAGGTCTAGTAGTAGTAGGAGAATGCTTTTATTCTTACCTGCGTACATGAATATGCCTCTCTGACGGGCGTCGGTGCTCTGAGGAGGAGCGTCACGGTGTTCTCGAATGTGCTGTTGCTGCAAGAGAATCCGCAGCTATTGAATCCAGTCTTTCGGAATCGAATGCACATGAATAGGGCTTTCTACCATTACTTTACTCATGGCAGGATTTCTTGTGGTGATTCGATACAATGCTATGGAATCAACTCTCAGGAACGGAATGATTGGACAAATCATGTTTTTGCCCTTTTCCTTTTCCGTGAGATTTTGTTGGTAATGTGCCTAGTATTCGTCAGCAATTGAATCAATATTCCACATATCCACGCACATAAAATAGTCTCGTCTGCTGCTTTGGGGAATGAGTTCGTAGCCCAACTGGCGCTTTCTTGCCTCTTTTGTTTTTGTAGCATCTAGGGTTTGCTTTCATAGGGTTAGTATCCGATTTGGATTGCATCCTGATAGTAAACTGGGCATCGGAGGAGGTTAAATAGTATGACAAATCGGACAAGGAACTAACACAACTTTTTATTCATCATTATACGAATATGTTGTTCGATGAATAGGTTGTTTTTTTCAATAGTCTGATGTCATATGCCCAGAAGGATCTATCCTGGTCATTTCCGTACAAATCGACATAGGCTTTCTGCTATAATAGGGTAACCACGGACAGTGAACAAGCTAGGGAAGGTGACGGTTTAGAATCCACATGGCCACAGTAGCAAGTGTTATATAAGGAGCGATGGGACGGAGAGAAAAGGCTCTTTGCCACGAAGGGCTTTTCCGCAATTGAATCAAAAGTGGAAAACCGACGCCAATGGGTTGGTTTGACGCGAATTGGATGCCCCAAGAGAAGGCTTACTCTTATCGAGCCCATCGACGAGGAAGATGTGGTTTTTAATCAGAATCGGCAAAATCCCTTCGTCGTTCTTGCTATGTTATATCTCTCCCGTCGGTTTGCTAGAATAGATTAGGGCATTACCGCTCTTTGCTAGGACTAGTAGCAGTAGGAGAATACTTTTATTCTTACCTGTGTACATAAATATGCCTCTCGGACGGGCGTCGGTACTTTGAGGAGGAGCGTCACGGTGTTCTTGAATGCGCAGCTATTGAATCCAGTCTTTCGGGATCGAATGCACATGAACAGGGCTTTCCACCATCACTTTACTCATGGCAGGATTTCTCGTTGTGATTCCATCCAATGCCATGGAATCAACTCTGAGGGACGGAATGATTGGACAAATCATGTTTTTGCTTTTTTCCATTTCCGGGAGATTTTATTGGTAAGGTGCCTAGCATTCGTCAGCAATTGAATCAATATTCCATATACCCACGCGCATAGAATAGTCTCGTCAGCTGCTTTGGGAAATGAGTTCGTAGCCCAACTGTCCCCTCCTTGCCTCTTCTGTTTTTGTAGCATCTAGGGTTTCCTTTCATAGGGTTAGTATCCGATTTGGATTGCCTCCGGATAGTAAAATGGGCATCGGAGGAGGTTAAATAGTATGACAAATCGGACAAGGAACTGACACAACTTTTTCTTCATCTTTATACGAATATGTTGTTCGATGAATAGGTTGTTTTTTTCAATAGTTTGATGTCATATGCCAAGAAGGATCTATTCTGATCCTTTCCGCACAAATTGATATAGTCTTTCTGCTATAATAGGGTAACCACGGACAGAGAACAAGCTGGGGAAGGTGACGGTTTAGAATCCACATGGCCACAGTAGCAAGTGTTATATAAGGAGCTATGTAACGGAGAGAAAAGGCTCTTTGCCACGAAGGGTTTTTCCGCAATTGAATCAGAAGTGGAAAACCGATGCCGATAGGTTGGTTCAATGCGAATTGGATGCCCCAAGAGAAGGCTTATGCGTATCGAGCCCATCGACGAGGAAGATGTGGTTTTTAATCAGAATCGGCAAAATCCCTTCGTCGTTCTTTCTATGTTGTATCTCTCCCGTCGGTTTGCTAGAATAGATGGGGGCATTACCGCTCTTTGTTAGGTCTAGTAGTAATAGGAGAATGCTTTTATTCTTACCTGTGTACATGAACATGCACTCTGACGGGCGTCGGTGCTCTGAGGAGGAGCGTCACGGTGTTCTCGAATGTGCTGTTGCTGCAAGAGAATCCGCAGCTATTGAATCTAGTCTTTCGGAATCGAATGCACATGAATAGGGCTTTCCACCATCACTTTACTCATGGCAGGATTTCTCGTGGTGATTCCTTCCAATGCTATGGAATCAACTCTCAGGGACGAAATGATTGGACAAATCATGCTTTTGCCCTTTTCCTTTTCCGGGAGATTTTGTTGTTAATTTGCATAGTATTCGTCTGCAATTGAATCAATATTTCACATATCCACGCACATAGAATAGTCTCGTCAGCTGCTTTGGGGAATGAGTTCGTAGCCCAACTGGCGCTTCCTTGCCTCTTTTGTTTTTGTAGCATCTAGGGTTTGCTTTCATAGGGTTAGTATCCGATTTGGATTGCATCCCGATAGTAAACTGGGCATCGGAGGAGGTTAAATAGTATGACAAATCGGACAAGGAACTGACACAACTTTGTCTTCATCATTATACGAAAATGTTGTTCGATGAATATGTTGTTTCTTTCAATAGTCTTATGTCATATGCCTAGAAGGATCTATCCTGGTCCTTTCCGTACAAATTGACATAGGCTTTCTGCTATAATAGGGTAACTACGGATAGAGAACAGGCTGGGGAAGGTGACGGTTTAGAATCCACATGGCCACAGTAGCAAGTGTTATATAAGGAGCTATGGGACGGAGAGAAAAGGCTCTTTGCCATGAAGGGTTTTTCCGCAATTGAATCAGAAGTGGAAAACCGACGCCGATGGGTTGGTTCGATACGAATTGGATGCCCCAAGAGAAGGCTTATGCTTATCGAGCGCATCGACGAGGAAGATGTGGTTTTTAATCAGAATCGGCAAAATCTCGTCGTCGTTCTTGCTATGTTGTATCTCTCCCGTCGATTTGCTAGAATAGATGGGGGCATTACCGCTCTTTGCTAGGACTAGTAGCAATAGGAGAATGCTTTTATTCTTACCTGTGTACATGAATATGCTTCTCTGACAGGCGTCGGTGCTCTGAGGAGGAGCGTCACGGTGTTCTCGAATGTGCTGTTACTGCAAGAGAATCCGCAGCTATTGAATCCAGTCTTTCTGAATCGAATGCACATGAATATGGCTTTCCACCATCACTTTACTCATGGCAGGATTTCTCATGGTGATTACATCTAATGCTATGGAATCAACTCTGAGGTACGGAATGATTGGACAAATCATGTTTTTGCCCTTTTCCTTTTCCGGGAGATTTTGTTGGTATGGTGCCTAGCATTCGTCAGTAATTAAATCAATATTCCACATATCCACGCAGATAGAATAGTCTCGTCAGCTGCTTTGGGGAATGAGTTCGTAGCCAAACTGTGGCTTCCTTGCCTCTTTTGTTTTTGTAGCATCTACGGTTTGCTTTCATAGTGTTAGTATCCGATTTGGATTGCATCCCGATAGTAAACTGGGCATCGGAGGAGGTTAAATAGTATGACAAATCGGACAAGGAACTGACACAACTTTTTTTTAATCATTATACGAATATGTTGTTCGATGAATAGGTAGTTTGTTCCAATAGTCTGATGTCATATGCCAAGAAGGATCTATCCTGGTCTTTTCCGTACAAATCGACATGGGCTTTCTGCTATAATAGGGTAACCACGGACAGAGAACAAGCTGGGGAAGGTGACGGTTTAGAATCCACATGGCCACAGTAGCAAGTGTTATATAAGGAGCTATGGGATGGAGAGAAAAGGCTCTTTGCCACGAAGGATTTTTCCGTAATTGAATAAAAAGTGGAAAACCGATGTCGATGGATTTGTTCAATGCGAATTGGATGCCCCAAGAGAAGGCTTATGCTTATCGAGCCCATCGACGAGGAAGATGTGGTTTTTTATCAGAATCGGCAAAATCCCTTTCGTCGTTCTTGCTATGTTGTATCTCTCCTTGCTAGAATAGATGGGGGCATTACCGCTCTTTGCTAGGTCTAGTAGCAGTAGGAGAATGCTTTTATTCTTACCTGTGTACATGAACATGCATCTCTGACGGGTGTCTGTGCTCTGAGGAGGAGCGTCACGGTGTTCTCGAATGTGCTGTTGCTGCAAGAGAATCCACAGCTATTGAATCCAGTCTTTCGTAAGCGAATGCATATGAATAGGACTTTCCACCATCACTTTACTCATGGCAGGATTTCTCGTGGTTATTCCATCCAATGCTATGGAATCAACTCTGAGGGACGGAATGATTGGACAAATCATGTTTTTGCCCTTTTCCTTTTCCGGGAGATTTTGTTGGTAATGTGCCAAGTATTCGTTAGCAATTGAATCAATATTCCACATATCCACGCACATAGAATAGTCTCGTCAGCTTCTTTGGGGAATGAGTTCGTAGCCCAACTGGCGCTTCCTTACCTCTTTTGTTTTTGTAGCATCTAGGGTTTGCTTTCATAGGGTTAGTATCCGATTTGGATTGCATCCCGATAGTAAACTGGGCATCGGAGGAGGTTAAATAGTATGACAAATCGGACAAGAAACTGACACAACTTTTTCTTCATCATTATACGAATATATTGTTCGATGAATAGGTTGTTTTTTTCAATAGTCTGATGTCATATGCCCAGAAGGATCTATCCTGGTCATTTCCGTACAAATCGACATAGGCTTTCTGCTATAATAGGGTAACCACGGACAGTGAACATGCAGGGGAAGGTGACGGTTTAGAATCCACATGGCCACAGTAGCAAGTGTTATATAAGGAGCTATGGGACGGAGAGAAAAGGCTCTTTGCCACGAAGGGTTTTTCCGCAATTGAATCTGAAGTGGAAAACCGACGCCGATGGGTTGGTTCGACGCGAATTGGATGCCCCAAGAGAAGGCTTATGCTTATCGAGCCCATCGACGAGGAAGATGTGGTTTTTAATCAGAATCGGCAAAATCCCTTTCGTCGTTCTTACTATGTTGTATCTCTCCCGTCGGTTTGCTAGAATAGATGGGGGAATTACCGCTCTTTGCTAGGTCTAGTAGCAGTAGGAGAATGCTTTTATTATTACCTGTGTACATGAATATGCCTCTCTGATGGGCGTCGGTGCTCTGAGGAGGAGCGTCACGGTGTTCTCGAATGTGCTGTTGCTGCAAGAGAATCCGCAGCTATTGAATCCAGTCTTTCGGAATCGAATGCACGTGAATAGGGCTTTCCACCATCACTTTACTCATGGCAGGATTTCTCGTGGTGATTCTATTCAATGCTATGGAATCAACTCTGAGGGACGGAATGATTGGACAAATCATGTTTTTGCCCTTTTCCTTTTCCGGAAGATTTTGTTGGTAATGTGCCTAGTATTCGTTAGAAATTGAATCAATATTCCACATATCCACGCACATAGAATAGTCTCGTCAGCTGCTTTGGGGAATGAGTTCGTAGCCCAACTGGCGCTTCCTTACCTCTTTTGTTTTTGTAGCATCTAGGGTTTGCTTTCATAGGGTTAGTATCCGATTTGGATTGCATCCGATAGTAAACTGGGCATCGGAGGAGGTTAAATAGTATGACAAATCGGATAAGGAACTGACACAACTTTTTCTTCATCATTATACGAATATGTTGTTCGATGAATAGGTTATTTTTTTCAATAGTCTGATGTCATATGCCCAGAAGGATCTATCCTGGTCATTTCCGTACAAATCGACATAGGCTTTCTGCTATAATAGGGTAACCACGGACAGTGAACAAGCTAGGGAAGGTGATGGTTTAGAATCCACATGGCCAAAGTAGCAAGTGTTACATAAGGAGCTATGGGACGTTGAGAAAAGGCTCTTTGCCACGAAGGGTTTTTCCGCAATTGAATCTGAAGTGGAAAACCGACGCCAATGGGTTGGTTCGACGCGAATTGGATGCCCCAAGAGAAGGCTTATGCTCATCGAGCCCATCGACGAGGAAGATGTGGTTTTTAATCAGAATCGACAAAATCCCTTTGTCGTACTTGATATGTTGTATCACTCCCGTCGGTTTGCTAGAATAGATGGCGGCATTACCGCTCTTTGCAAGGTCTAGTAGCAGTAGGAGAATGCTTTTATTCTTACCTATATGAATATGCCTCTCTGACGGGCGTCGGTGCTCTGAGAAGGAGCGTCACGCTGTTCTCGAATGTGCTGTTGCTGCAAGAGAATCCGCAGCTATTGAATCCAGTCTTTCGGAATCGAATGCACATGAATAGGGCTTTCCACCATCACTTTACTCATGGCAGGATTTCTCGTGGTGATTCCATCCAATACTATGGAATCAACTCTGAGGGACGGAATGATTGGACAAATCATGTTTTTGCCCTTTTCCTTTTCCGGGAGATTTTGTTGGTAATGTGCCTAGTATTCGTTAGCAATTGAATCAATATTCCACATATCCACGCACATAGAATAGTCTCGTCAGCTGCTTTGGGGAATGAGTTCGTAGCCCAACTGGCGCTTCCTTGCCTCTTTTGTTTTTGTAGCATCTAGGGTTTGCTTTCATAGGGTTAGTATCCGATTTGGATTGCATCCCAATAGTAAACTGGGCATCGGAGGAGGTTAAATAGTATGACAAATCGGACAAGGAACTGACACAACTTTTTCTTCAACATTATACGAATATATTGTTCGATGAATAGGTTGTTTTTTTTCAATAGTCTGATGTCATAAGCCCAGAAGGATCTACCCTGGTCATTTCCGTACAAATCGACATAGGCTTTCTGCTATAATAGGGTAACCACGGACAGTGAACAAGCTGGGAAAGGTGACGGTTTAGAATCCACATGGCCACAGTAGCAAGTGTTACATAAGGAGCTATGGAACGGAGAGAAAATGCTCTTTGCCACGAAGGGTTTTTCCACAATTGAATCTGAAGTGGAAAACCGACGCTGATGGGTTGGTTCGACGAGAATTGAATGCCCCAAGAGAAGGCTTATGCTTATCGAGCCCATCGACGAGGAAGATGTGGTTTTTAATCAGAATCGGCAAAATCCCTTAGTCGTACTTGATATGTTGTATCTCTCCCGTCGGTTTGCTAGAATAGATGGGGGCATTACCGCTCTTTGCTAGGACTAGTAGCAGTAGGATAATGCTTTATTCTTATCTGTATACATGAATATGCCTCTCTGACCGGTGTCTGTGCTTTGAGGAGGAGCGTCACGGTGTTATCGAATGTGCTGTTGCTGCAAGAGAATCCGCAGCTGTTGAATCCAGTCTTTCGGAATCGAATGCACATGAATAGGGCTTTCCACCATCACTTTACTCATGGCAGGATTTCTCGTGGTGATTCCATCCAATGCTATGGAATCAACTCTGAGGGACGGAATGATTGGACAAATCATGTTTTTGCCCTTTTCCTTTTTCGGGAGATTTTGTTGGTAATGTGCCTAGTATTCGTTAGCAATTGAATCAATATTCCACATATCCACGCACATAGAATAGTCTAGTCAGCTGCTTTGGGGAATGAGTTCGTAGCCCATCTGGCGCTTCCTTGCCTCTTTTGTTTTCGTAGCATCTAGGGTTTGCTTTCATAGGGTTAGTATCCGATTTGGATTGCATCCAGATAGTAAACTGGGCATCGGAGGAGGTTAAATAGTATGACAGATCGGACAAGGAACTGACACAACTTTTTCTTCATCATTATACGAATATGTTGTTCGATGAATAGGTTGTTTTTTTCAATAGTCTGATGTCATATGCCCAGAAGGATCTATCCTGGTCATTTCCGTACAAATCGACATAGGCTTTCTGCTATAATAGGGTAACCACGGACAGTGAACAAGCTGGGGAAGGTGACGGTTTAGAATCCACATGGCCACAGTAGCAAGTGTTATATAAGGAGCTATGGGACGGAGAGAAAAGGTTCTTTGCCACGAAGGGTTTTTCCGCAATTGAATCTGAAGGGGAAAACCGACGCCGATGGGTTGGTTCGACGCGATTTGGATGCCCCAAGAGAAGGCTTATGCTTATCGAGCCCATCGACGAGGAAGATGTGGTTTTTAATCAGAATCGGCAAAATCCCTTTGTCGTACTTGACCATCACTTTACTCATGGCAGGATTTCTCATGGTGATTCCATACAATTCTAAGGAATCAACTCTCAGGGACGGAATGATTGGACAAATCATGTTTTTGCCCATTTCCTTTTCCGGGAGATTTTGTTGGTAATGTGCCTAGTATTCGTTAGCAATTGAATCAATATTCCACATATCCATGCACATAGAATAGTCTCGTCAGCTGCTTTGGGGAATGAGTTCGTAGCCCAACTGGCGCTTCCTTCCCACTTTTGTTTTTGTAGCATCTAGGGTTTGCTTTCATAGGGTTAGTATCCGATTTGGTTTGCATCCCGATAGTAAACTGGGCATAGGAGGAGGTTAAATAGTATAAATTGTTTTTTTCAATAGTCTGATATCATATGCCCAGAAGGATCTATCCTGGTCCTTTCCATACAAATCAGCATAGGCTTTCTGCTATAATAGGGTAACCACGGACAGAGAACAAGCTGTGGAAGGTGACGGTTTAGAATCCACATGGCCACAGTAGCAAGTGTTATATAAGGAGCTATGGGACGGAGAGAAAAGGCTTTTTGCCACGAAGGGTTTTTCTGCAATTGAATCTGAAGTGGAAAACCGAGCCGATGGGTTGGTTCGACGCGAATTGGATGCCCCAAGAGAAGGCTTATGCTTATCTAGCCCATCGACGAGGAAGATGTGTTTTTTAATAAGAATCGGCAAAATCCCTCCGTCGTACTTCATATGTTGTATCTCTCCCGTCGGTTTGCTAGAATAGATGTGGGCATTACCGCTCTTTGCTAGGACTAGTAGCAGTAGGATAATGCTTTTATTCTTATCTATGTACATGAATATGCCTCTCTGACGGGCGCCTGTGCTCTGAGGAGGAGCGTCACGGTGTTCTCGAATGTGCTGTTGCTGCAAGAGAATCCGCAGCTATTGAATCCAGTCTTTCAGAATCGAATGCACATGAATAGGGCTTTCCACCATCACTTTACTCATGGCAGGATTTCTCGTGGTGATTCCATCCAATGCTACGGAATAAACTCTCAGGGACGGAATGATTGGACAAATCATGTTTTTGCCCATTTCCTTTTCCGGGAGATTTTGTTGGTAATGTGCCTAGTATTCGTTAGCAATTGAATCAATATTCCACATATCCATGCACATAGAATAGTCTCGTCAGCTGCTTTGGGGAATGAGTTCGTAGCCCAACTGGCGCTTCCTTGCCTCTTTAGTTTTTGTAGCATCTAGGGTTTGCTTTCATAGGGTTAGTATCCGATTTGGATTGCATCCCGATAATAAAATGGGCATCAGAGGAGATTAAATAGTATGACAAATCGGATAAGGAACTGACACAACTTTTTCTTCATCATTATACGAATATGTTGTTCGATGAATAGGTAGTTTTTTTCAATAGTCTGATGTCATATGCCCAGAAGGATCTATCCTGGTCCTTTCCGTACAAATTGACATAGGCTTTCGGCTATAATAAGGTAACCACGGACAAAGAACAAGCTGGGGAAGGTGACGGTTTAGAATCCACATGGCCACAGTAGCAAGTGTTATATAAGGAGCTATGGGACGGAGAGAAAAGGTTCTTTGCCACGAAGGGTTTTTCCGCAATTGAATCAGAAGTAGAAAACCGACGCCGATGGGTTGGTTCGATGCGAATTGGATGCCCCAAGAGAAGGCTTATGCTTATCGAGCCCATCGACGAGGAAGATGTGGTTTTAATCAAAATCGGCAAAATCCCTTCGTCGTTCTTGCTATGTTGTATCTCTCCCGTCGGTTTGCTAGAATAGATGGGGGCATTACCGCTCTTTGCTAGGACTAGTAGCGGTAGGATAATGCTTTTATTCTTATCTGTGTACATGAATATGCCTCTCTGACGGGCGTCTGTGCTCTGAGGAGGAGCGTCACGGTGTTCTCGAATGTGCTGTTGCTGCAAGAGAATCCGCAGCTATTGAATCCAGTCTTTCAGAATCGAATGCACATGAATAGGGCTTTCCACCATCACTTTACTCATGGCAGGATTTCTCGTGGTGATTCCATCCAATGCTATGGAATCAACTCTGAGGGACGGAATGATTGGACAAATCATGTTTTTGCCCTTTTACTTTTACGGGAGATTTTGTTGGTAAGGTGCCTAGCATTCGTCAGCAATTGAATCAATATTCCACATATCCACGCACATAGAATAGTCTCGTCAGCTGCTTTGGGGAATGAGTTCGTAGCCCAACTGTCGCTTCCTTGCCTCTTTTGTTTTTGTAGCATCTACGGTTTGCTTTCATAGGGTTAGTATCCGATTTGGATTGCATCCCGATAGTAAACTTGGCATCGAAAGAGGTTAAATAGGATGACAAATCGGACAAGGAACTGACACAAGTTTTTCTTCATCATTATACGAATATGTTGTTCGATGAATAGGTAGTTTTTTCAATAGTCTGATGTCATATGCCCGGAAGGATCTATCCTGGTCCTTTCCGTACAAATTGACATAGGCTTTCTGCTATAATAGGGTAACCACGGACAGAGAACAAGCCGGGGAAGGTGAAGGCTTAGAATCCACATGGCCACAGTAGCAAGTGTTATATAAGGAGCTATGGGACGGAGAGAAAAGGCTCTTTCCCACGAAGGGTTTTTCCGCAATTGAATCAGAAGTGGAAAACCGACGCCGATGGGTTGGTTCGACGCGAATTGGATGCCCCAAGAGAAGGCTTATGCTTATCGAGCCCATCGATGAGGACGATGTGGTTTTTAATCAGAATCGGCAAAATCTCTTCGTCGTTCTTGCTATGTTGTATCTCTCCCGTCGGTTTGCTAGAATAGATGGGGGTATTACCGCTCTTTGCTAGGACTAGTAGCAGTAGGATAATACTTTTATTCTTACATGTGTAACTGAATATGCCTCTCTGACGGGCGTCGGTGCTCTGAGGAGGAGCGTCACGGTGTTCTCGCATGTGCTGTTGTTGTAAGAGAATCCGCAGCTATTGAATCCAGTCTTTCGGAATCGAATGCACATGAATAGGGCTTTCCACCATCACTTTACTCATGGCAGGATTTCTCGTGGTGATTCCATCCAATGCTATGGAATCAACTCTGATGGACGGAATGATTGGACAAATCATGTTTTTGCCCTTTTCCTTTTTCGGGAGATTTTGTTGGTAAGGTTCCTAGCATTTGTCAGCTATTGAATCAATATTCCACATATCCACGCACATAGAATAGTCTCGTCAGCTGCATTGGGGAATGAGTTCGTAGCCCAACTGTGGCTTCCTTGCCTCTTTTGTTTTCGTAGCGTCTAGGGTTTGCTTTCATAGGGTTAGTATCCGATTTGGATTGCATCCCGATAGTAAACTGGGCATCGGAGGAGGTTAAATAGTATGACAAATCGGATAAGAAACTGACACAACTTTTTCTTCATCATTATACGAATATGTTGTTCAATGAATAGATTGTTTTTTTCAATAGTCTGATGTCATATGCCCAAAAGGATCTATCCTGGTCCTTTCCGTACAAATCGACATAGGCTTTCTATTATAATGGGGTAACCACGGACAGAGAACAAGCTGGGGAAGGTGACGGTTTAGAATCCACATGGGGAATAGGAGAAGGCCACGGAGCTGCTCTCGAATCCGCTTGAGCTTGAATACTGGAGGAAGTGACATTTCTTGCCTTGTACATACTCTGGTAGTAGTATTGGCCTAGAAGGTCTTTCTGTTGTGTAGGAAAATGCCAGTTAGTTCAGTCAGAGTTCTCCCGTCTCATAGCAAGTCATGAAAGAGTAAAGCTGGCATGAAGGCTAGAACATAGAGTTGGAGGCACCATTTCATGTAACACAAAGGAAAGCAGTAGTCGTTCACTCACTAGTTAGGGATGCAACTAAAAGGCGGAATTGAAAGCATATCCATCATAGGAGGAAGTTGCTTCTTTTTCCTTCTCTTCGACCAACTTTTTATTAGTATAAATAAGCTTCGGTACAGATCGTATTGGAAAGCACGATCAAGGCTTTGCTTTTGACATAGAAAAGAAAAAGCGAAAAAGAAGCAACTCCTTGAGCGCTAGGAGCCGAGGCAAGGGATCATCTCCTGTGGTCATTAGTAATCTACTTTGTGGTCCTTATTGGGTACTGGCGAAGCATAAGAGGAGAGGTTCTTTTTAACGTCAGGAATATCGGCCTTAGTATCTTTCTTATAAGAAATTCTACTTTCTCTACTTGAGAAGGTTCTTACCAGGCATGCTACTCATCGATTACTTGGCCCTTTGGGATCGAAACAACCTATGAAGAGTTGTCGTCTACATAACCTACCTCCCAGACTAACGGAAGAACCTCACACACTCCGTCATGTGTTTTCACTAAAAGAATGATTCACTCTATTCCACTTGTGTTTCACTCAGTATAATCGGCTTTTATCCTCTAATATGCTTACCACTCTTGTCTTTTTCCACTCGATAATCCTCTTTCAGTTCTTTTGAAACTATTCGAATAATATTCAAAATTCCAGCAACAATTCACTAAGAATTCACCAAGGGAATTCAGGTTCAAAAGGTAAGAAAATAAGGGATATGAGTGATTAGATTTTCAAAGCACAATTCAGTAAAATTTTCAAAAAAAAATTTTTTTGGTCTTTGGGGTGAGGAGATTTTCGGGTTTATTGGAAACAAACGAAAGAGAATCTTTCTACTCCCTTTTTTTTTACCTTCTTTTTTTTTGGATCTTTTTTTTTTTGGATCTTTTTTTTCGGATCTTTTTTTTTCGGATCTTTTTTTTTAGATTCTTTCTTTCGTTAATAACAGAACAAGATTTCGAATGGGGTAGAAGAAAGAAATTCGGCTAGATAAGAAAGGAAACTAAATTTAAATAGGATAGGCAAACCTGAGACGAGAAATCCTTGGCTCTGATACCAAATGATGCGAACCCCGTCAAGAATAACGAGACCCGTAGAAGAAATGGAGAAAAATCCAAGAACGTTCTCGATCAGGTTTATTAGATGGGAGATCTCGACCCGTTGCTTCAACAAAAATAAGAATCTCGATATAATTGACGTCAACCCGTTGTAGCGAAGTAAGAACCTTGGTATAAGGAAGATGCCACAAACGGTAGTGGAAAGCCGTTTGATAAGTCAATGATGAACGCCCTCCGATAAGTTTGAATAGTCTTTCAAAGAACCAAAGAGAATAAACTCATCTATTATCTATAAACTGTCCCCCTTGTATTCCATTAGACGCCTTTTTATAGGCTAAAAAAATATAAGGAAAGTTTCCTATAAGGAAAGTTTAAGAAATAGAAACAAAATAAAAGGAAACAATCAGCCCATTAATTTGGCTGATCAATACAAGAAAAGTTTAAGAAATAGAAATAAAACAAAAAGGAAACAATCAGCCCTTTAATTTGCTGATCAATACAAGGAAAGTTCTAGAAATAAAACAAAAGGAAACAATTAATTTAGACCAGATTCTTCTACTAGTTGAATCATATTGATGCATCTTTGTTTAACTCGTGAACCATCCTCAATGGGCCTCCATGAATTTGCTTGAGCCCAAACCTCTTGAATCAGCCCATTAAATGCATCTTTGAACTTCTTTCCTTGTGCTCTTGTAACCGGTCCAGTTGGAACTTGAACTGGCTTCTTTGTAGTCAAGCCATTATTTGCATCAACGGTGCCTCTACTCCATTCTTTCAAAATGGTATGTGGGCCTTCCTCAAGCAATCCCCTATGACTCGACCACTGTTCCTGTGCAAAAGCGTCCTCCCTTTCCTCTTTGGGGAGCTCACTAAGGCAAGCGGTTTCGCACTCCATTTGTGTCTGTCTGCAATCATGTCTAGCCAGACTGTTCATCAGGAGCTGCTATCTGTGACCAAGTACTAAGCACTCTTGATTTTCTGGTAATATAATCTATATAAAGTCGGTGTTGGGTTTCTTAAGCTATACCTAGAATCTGCCTTTTTTATACTTAGAGGTGTGACAAGGTGCTAACAAAGAACCTCAGATTCTAAGATAAGATATATTCCTAAAATGGTAGTCTACGAGTTTCTGGTCTTGACCTCGACCCCAAGGCAAGACGAATCGACCGCACCCCTAGACCTTCTTCTCCTAATTAGGTAAGTTTGGCTACTGATTAGTAAGATTCGCAGGGGAAGCGAAGTCACTAACTAGTCTTCATGAACTTGTAAGATGCACACACTCTCAGATATGCTTTAAGATTCAAAGATGAACTAACGGTGAGAAAATTTTTCTTATTTATTAAGGGCTTGAGGAAGGAATGGGAGAAGGGGCGACCTCTATTCTTCCAATATCTTCTACATAGCGGAAGTGGCAATGCATATATAGGAAGATTGGTAGCAGCTATTGATCTCTCCTAATTGTTATAAACCCACAGGTAGAGGACAATAGAAAGATAGAGAATAGTCTTGTAGAACGAAGATTAGAATGCCCTTACATTCACTCAATCCCACTATGATGCGAATCCCGTCAAGAATAACGAGACCTGTATAACAAAAGGAAAATCCAAGAATGTCCACGATCAGATTTGTTTGGGAGACCTCGACCCGTTGCTTCAACAAAAATAAGAATCTCGGTATAATTGATCTCAACCCGTTGTTTAATGCGAAACAAGAACCTTGGTATAAGGAGGACGCCACAAACGGTTGTGGAAATCTATTTGATAAGTCGATGATGAACGCCACGGAAGAATTCCGATAAGTTCGAATAGTCCTTCAAAGAACCAAAGAGAATAAAACTCACCAATTTCCAGAAAACTATAATGACCCTTCTATTCCATTAGACGCCTATTAATAGGCTAAAAAAAATACAAGAAAAAATCCAGAAATAGAAACAAAACAAAATGAAACAATCAGCCCCTTAATTTGGTTGATCACACATTCATAATAAAAAAAGGAAACAATCATAAATAGAAACAAAATAAAAGAAAACAATTAGCCCTTAATTTAGCTGATCACACGCCCACAATAGGAAAGGAAACAATCAGCTTTGACCGGATTCTTCTAGTGGTTGAATCATGTTGATGCATTTTTTTTTAACACGTGAACCATCCTCAATGGGCCTCCATGAATTTGCTTGAACTCAAACCTCTTGAATAAGCCCATTAAATGCATCTTTGAACTTTTTTTCTCGTGCTCTTGTAACCGGCCCAGTTGGAACTTGAACCGGCTCCTTTGTGGTCATACCATTATTTGCATCATTCCCCTCCTCTGGAAAAGGATTTGCCCTCAAATCATCACCTACATCAAAAGGACTCAAATCAGTAACATAGAAAGTACTACTAACATTGTACTCAGCAAGCAAATCTAGCTTGTAAGCGTTGTCATTGATATGCTCTAGAACTTGGAAAGGACCATCCCCTCTTGGAAAGCAGTTTGGAGCGTTTTTGCGCAAAAAATCTCTCTGTTCTCATATGCATCCACACCCAATCTCCAGGTTCAAAAATAAGCTTGTGACTCCTCTTGTTGGCTTGTTTTGCATACCGCTCCGTTCTTCCTCAATGTTAAGCCTTGCCTTCTCATGTATCTATTTAACAAAATTAGCCTTTTTCTTTCCATCCAAATTAACACGCTTAGAAACAGGTAATGGAGATAAATCCAATGGAGTCAAAGGATTAAACCCATAAACAATTTCAAACGGTGAGAATTTAGTAGTAGAATGAATAGACCTATTATAAGCAAACTCAACATGTGGTAAACACTCTTCCCATGTTTTGATATTCTTTTTAATTATTACACTCAATAAAATAGACAAAGTCCTATTTACTACTTCAGTTTGACCATCAGTTTGTGGGTGACAAGTAGTAGAAAACGAAAACTTGTTACCTAACTTACACCACAAAATCTTATAAAAGTAGCTCAAGAACTTCGCATCTCTATCCGAAACAATGGTTTTAAGAATGCCATGCAATCTCAGAATCTCCCTAAAGAACAAATCAGCAACATGCAAAGTATCATCTGTTTTGTGACGTGAAATAAAGTGTGGCATCTTAGAAAACCTATCCACAACCACAAAAATCGAATCTCTTCCACATTTAGTCCCAGGTAATCCTAACACAAAGTCCATAGAAATATCAATCCAAAACTCACTACGAATGGGCAAAGGAGTATACAAACCATTGGGCTGCACTCTGGATTTAGCGTGCCTATATATGAAACATCTGCCACAAATCCGCTCAACATCTCGTTTCATGTGTGGCAAATAGATGTGTTCCTGCAAAACAGCTAAGCTCTTAGCAACTCCAAAATGTCCCATTAATCCCCCTCCGTGAGATTCCTGCACTAACAAATCCCTCAAAGAACAGCTACGCACACATAACTTATTTTCTCGAAACAAGAACCCATCATGTCTAAAGAACTTACCACAAGCGTTGTTCTCACAAGCCTGGTATTCTTCACAAAATTCGTAGTCATCAATGTATAAACTTTTAATGTGTTCAAAACCAAGCAATTTTGCATCAAGTATAGAGAGTAATGCATACCTGCGAGAAAGTGTTTCGGCGACCATATTCTCCTTACCTTGCATATACCGGATGACATATAGAAATGTCTCAATGAACTCTACCCAACGAGCATGCCTTTTATTTAGCTTGTGTTGGCCCTTCAAGTGTTTCACGGACTCATGATCAGTGTGAATCACGAACTCCTTAGGCCATAGGTAGTGCTGCCATGTCTCCAAAGCTCGAACCAATGCATACAGCTCATTGTCATATGTTAGGTGGTTTAAGACTGTCCCGCTTAATTTCTCGCTGAAATAAGTAATTGGTCGTCCCTCCTGCATAAGAACTGCGCCTATGCCAATACCTGAAGCATCACATTCAATCTCAAACGTTTTAGAAAAGTTAGGTAAAGACAATAATGGGATAGGCAAATCTGAGACGAGAAATTTTTGGCTCTAATACCAAATAATGCGAACCCCGTCAAGATTAATGAGACCCGTAAAGCAAAAGAAAAATCGAAGAACGTCAACGATCAGGTTTGGTTGGGAGATCTCAACCCGTTGTTTCAACAAAAATAAGAATCTCTTTATAATTGACTTCAACTCGTTGTTTAATGCGAAATAAGAATCTTGGTATAAGTAAAACGCTACAAACGGTAGTGGAAATCTGTTTGATAAGTCGATGATGAACGCTATGGAAGAATTCCGATAAGTTCGAATAGTTCTTCAAATAACCAAAGAGGATAAAACTCACTAATTTCCAGAAAACTATGATGACCCTTCTATTCCATTAGATGCCTATTAAATCGACCGCACCCCTAGGCTTTCTTCTCCTAATTAGGTAAGTCTGGCTACTGATTAGCAAGATTCGCAGGGGAAGCGAAGTCACTAACTAGTCTTCATGAGCTTGTAAGTTGCACACACTCTCAGATATGCTTTAAGATTCAAAGATGAACTAACGGTGAGAAGATTTTTCTTATTTATTAAGGGCTTGAGGAAGGAATGGGAGAAGGGGCGACCTCTATTCTTCCAATATCTTCTACATAGCGGAAGTGGCAATGCATATATAGGAAGATTGGTAGCAGCTATTGATCTCTCATAATTGTTATAAACCCACAAGTAGAGGACAATAGAAAGATAGAGAATAGTCTTGTAGAACGAAGATTAGAATGCCCTTACATTCACTCAATCCCACTATGATGCGAATCCCGTCAAGAATAACGAGACCTGTATAACAAAAGGAAAATCCAAGAATGTCCACGATCAGATTTGTTTGGGAGACCTCGACCCGTTGCTTCAACAAAAATAAGAATCTCGGTATAATTGACCTCAACCCGTTGTTTAATGCTAAACAAGAACCTTGGTATAAGAAAGACACCACAAACGGTTGTGGAAATCTGTTTGATAAGTCGATGATAAACGCCATGGAAGAATTCCGATAAGTTCGAATAGTCCTTCAAAGAACCAAAGAGAATAAAACTCACCAATTTCCAGAAAACTATAATGACCCTTCTATTCCATTAGACGCCTATTAATAGGCTAAAAAAATACAAGAAAAAATCCAGAAATAGAAACAAAACAAAATGAAACAATCAGCCCCTTAATTTGGTTGATCACACATTCATAATAAAAGAAGGAAACAATCAGAAATAGAAACAAAATAAAAGGAAACAATTAGCCCTTAATTTAGCTGATCACACGCCCACAATAGGAAAGAAAACAATCAGTTTTGACCGGATTCTTCTAGTGGTTGAATCATGTTGATGCATTTTTGTTGAACACGTGAACCATCCTCAATGGGCCTCCATGAATTTGCTTGAACTCAAACCTCTTGAATAAGCCCAGTAAATGCATCTTTGAACTTTTTTTCTCGTGCTCTTGTAACCGGCCCAGTTGGAACTTGAACCGGTTCCTTTGTAGTCATGCCATTATTTGCATCATTCCCCTCCTCTTGAAAAGGATTTGCCGTCAAATCATCACCTACATCAAAAGGACTCAAATCAGTAACATTGAAAGTACCACTAACATTGTACTCAGCAAGCAAATCTAGCTTGTAAGCGTTGTCATTGATATGCTCTAGAACTTGGAAAGGACCATCCCCTCTTGGAAAGCAGTTTGGAGCGTTTTTGCTCAAGAAATCTCTCTGTTCTCATATGCATCCACACCCAATCTCCGGGTTCAAAAATAAACTTGTGACTCCTCTTGTTGGCTTGTTTTGCATACTGCTCCGTTCTTCCTCAATGTTAAGCCTTGCCTTCTCATGTATCTATTTATCAAAATTAGCCTTTTTCTTTCCATCCAAATTAACACGCTTAGAAACAGGTAATGGAGATAAATCCAATGGAGTCAAAGGATTAAACCCATAAATAATTTCAAACGGTGAGAATTTAGTAGTAGAATGAATAGACCTATTATAAGCAAACTCAATATGTGGTAAACACTCTTCCCATTTTTTGATGTTCTTTTTAATTATTACACTCAATAAATAGACAAAGTCCTATTTACTACTTCGGTTTGACCATCAATTTGTGGGTGACTAGTAGTAGAAAACGAAAACTTGTTACCTAACTTACACCACAAAATCTTATAAAAGTAGCTCAAGAACTTCACATCTCTATCCGAAACAATGGTTTTAAGAATGCCATGCAATTTCAGAATCTCCCTAAAGAACAAATCAACAACATGCAAAGTATCATCTGTTTTGAGACATGAAATAAAGTGTGGCATCTTAGAAAACCTATCCACAACCACAAAAATCGAATCTCTTCCACATTTAGTCCTAGGTAATCCTAACATAAAGTCCATAGAAATATCAATCCAAAACTCACTACGAATGGGCAAAGGAGTATACAAACCATTGGGCTGCACTCTGGATTTAGCGTGCCTATATATGACACATCTGCCACAAATCTGCTTAACATCTCGTTTCCTGTGTGGCCAATAGAAGTGTTCCTGCAAAACATAGGTCTTAGCAACTCCAAAATGTCCCATTAATCTCCCTCCATGGGATTCCTGCACTAACAAATCCCTCAAAGAATAGTTAGGCACACATAACTTATTTTTTCGAAACAAAAATCCATTTTGTCTAAAGAATTTACCACAAGCGTTTTTCTCACAAGCCTGGTACTCTTCACAAAATTCGTGGTCATCAATGTATAAACTTTTAATGTGTTCAAAACCAAACAATTTTGCATCAAATGTAGAGAGTAATGCATACCTGCGAGAAAGTGCATCAGCAACCACATTCTCCTTACCTTACTTATACCAGATGACATATGGAAATGTCTCAATGAACTCTACCCAACAAGCATGCCTTTTATTTAGATTGTGTTGGCTCTTCAAGTGTTTCAAGGACTCATGATTAGTGTGAATCACGAACTCCTTAGGTCATAGATAGTGCTGCCATGTCTCCAAAGCTCGAACCAATGCGTACAACTCCTTGTCATAAGTCAGGTAGTTTAAGGCTGCCCGGCTTAATTTCTCGCTGAAATAAGCAATTGGTCGTCCCTCTTGCATAAGAACTGCGCCTATGCCAATACCTGAAGCATCAAATTCAATCTCAAGTTAGGTAAAGACAATATGGAGCGTTGGTTAGCTTCTCTTTGATTAGCGGAAACGCCTTCTCTTGTTCTTCTCCCCATCTAAATCCGACATTCTTCTTGATCACTTTGGTAAGTGGTGAGGCTATGCTACAAAGTCCTTCATAAAACGCAGGTAAAAACTAGCAAGTTCATGAAAACTACGAACATTGCCTACACTTGTGGGACTCGGCCACTCTTAAATTGCACGTACCTTCTCTTCATTAACCTGTATACCTTGAGCACTAACAACAAATCCCAGAAATACAAGCTTATCGGTGCAAAAAGTACACTTCTTCAGGTTAGTAAATAACTTTCTTTCCTAAGCACATCTAAAACCGATTTCAAATGTACGGCATGATCATCCAAGTTTTTGCTATAAATGAGTATATCATCAAGATAGACAATAATAAACCTGTCTATAAATGCACGTAAAATATGATTCATAAGTCTCATAAAAGTGCTTGGTGCATTAGTCAACCCAAAAACCATAACTAACCATTCATACAAACCATATTTTGTTTTAAAAACAGTTTTCCATTCATCTCCTTCTTTCATTCTAATCTGATAATAACCACTCTTTAAATCAATCTTAGAGAACACACAAGAACCATGCAACTCATCTAACATGTCATCTAAGTGAGGAATAGAATGACGATACTTTACCGTTATGTTGTTGATGGCTCGGCAATTAACGCACAGTCTCCACATCCCATCCTTCTTAGGTACAAGTAAAACCGGAACGGCGCAAGGACTCATGCTCTCCCTCACATACCCCTTCTCCAACAACTAACTTACCTGCCGTTGAAGCTCTTTTGTCTCCTCGGGATTGCTCCTATAGGCTGGTCGGTTTGGAATTGTCGCACCGGGAACAAAATCAATTTGATGTTCAATTCCTCAAAATGGTGGTAATCCATATGGTGTTTCCTCGGGAAAGACATCCTCAAATTCCTGCAAAAGAGAAACAACAGAACTGGGCAAAGCAGGGTCAAGTTCTTTAGTGTTTAAAAATGCCTCTTTGTACAAAAGTACAATCATCGGCTGATTTGAAAACATTGCTTGCTTAATCTCACTTACTTTTGCATAGAAATTCTTTTGTTTTTTCTCTGATTTTCTCTCAAGAGCTGAATTTTGATTTTCTTTTTCTCTCTCATTTTGCTCGGCCACTCTCCGATTTTCACTCTTTTTCTTTTACTCACTATTTTTATTTTGATCGCTCTCTTTTTGCAACCTCACTTGATCTTCATAAACCTGTTTCGGTGTCATCGGCACAAGAGTGATGAGTTTTTGGTTGAGCACGAATGAGTATTTGTTGGTAAAGCCATCATGCTTAACTCTTCGATCGAATTGCCACGGTCGGCCTAATAGCAAATATCCAGCTTGTATCGGAACTATATCATACAAAACTTCATCTTCATATTTTCCGATGCGGAATGAAACCAAAACATGCTTATTCACCTTTATCTCGCCACTATCATTCAGCCATTATAACTTGTATGGCCTAGCATGTTTCAGTATGGGCAGTCCTAATTTCTCCATCAAGGTTGTGCTTGCAACATTAGTACAACTTCCTCCATCAACAATCATACTACATACCTTGTTTTTGACGTAGCACCTAGTATGAAAGATGTTCTCCCACTGCACTTCTTCAACTTCTTTTGCTTGCAAATATAGAAGTCTTCTTGACACCAACAATTCACCTTGGGCAGCATATTCTTCATCATCCACGTCCTCCAATGGTAGCATAGAGTCAGTATCGGACTCGTCGTCGGTTTCGATCTCTCCATTGCCCCTTATCACCATGATTCTTTTGTTCGGGCATTGATTTGCTATGTGACCCCTGCCTTGACATTTAAAACACTTAATGTTACGATTTCGAGAAGTGGAAGGGTCAGATTTACCTTGAGTGTTATACTTGGTTGTCTCTTATTTTGGCTCGAATTTAGGTTTTGCAGTTGGTTTCTCCTCTTTCTTCACATGACTCAGTTTCCATGGGGAAAAATCCGAATTATGGGATGCACATGTACCACCCCTCCTCTTGAGTTGTTGCTCCACCTTGATGGCCATGTGCACCATATCCTCTAATTCCACATAATACTACATCTCCACCCTATCATGAATTTCTTGATTCAAGCCATTCAAGAACCTAGCCATAGTAGCATCTAGGTCTTCTTCGATATTAGCTCGGATCATAGCAATCTCCATCTCTTGATGATAATCCTCCACACTCCGGTTACCTTGTCGGAGCGTTTGCAATTTATTGTACAACTTCCGGTGGTAATGGCTGAGCACCAACTGCTTCCTCATCACTATTTTCATCTCTTCCCACGTCTCTACCGGTCATTTCCTATTTCGCCGCCTGTTCAACACTAACTGATCCCACCATACAATAGCATAGTCAGAAAACTAAATGGCAGTAAATTTTACCTTTTTCATCTCAGAGTAGTTGTGACAATCGAATACTAACTCCACCTTTTTCTCCCACTCAAGATAAGCCTCGGGGTCGTTTTTTCCTTGAAACGCTGGAATCTTCATCTTAATACTACCCAAGTTGTTATCTTCCCGATTCCTATCTTCTGTGAACCGCCCTCTGTATCTCTTATTACCAACAATTGAATTCCGATCTTCTTTTTCATCAAAACTAGCCCCATAATACTCTCCATCTTCATCTCTCACTCCCCGATGTTGAACTCTTTCCCTCCTATGCACATAGGAGCGTTTTGTGGCTGCTCCAAACGTGTATTCTCCATCCGATCAATCTGCTCATGTACCTGCTCTAATTCTAACCTCATCACATGACTCATCTCACTCATCATGGCCTCCACGAGCACCTTTGGGTCAGCCATCCCTGTAGCACCTCGGCGATGCTCTTTTCACTATTGTGAGACATGATTGCTGCAAATCGAAGTTAGAAAACAAAAAGGAAAAGACCTCGCACACTCTTTCACGTGTTTCACTCAAAAAATGATTCACTCTATTCCACTCTTATTTCACTCAGTATACTCGGGTTTTACCCTCTAATATGCTCACCACTCTTGCCTTTTTCCCCTCGATAATTCTCTTTCAGTTCTTTTGAAACTATATGAACAATATTCAAAATTCCAACAACAATTCACTAAGAACTCACCAAGGGAATTCAGGTTCAAAAAGTAAGAAAACAAGGGATATGGGTGATTAGATTTTCAAAAGTACAATTCAGCAAAATTTCCACGAAAATTTTTGGTCTTTAGGGTGAGGTGATTTTCTGGATTATTGGAACCATAATGGGTGAAAACAAACGAAAAAAATTTTTGTCGAGTCTTTTTACTCTTTTTTTTTCCTGCACCCCTTTCCTTTTTTTTTGATGATCATAATGGGATAAAGAAAAGAAACTAGGCTAAACTATGGTATGTTAAACCGAATTTTGGAAAGCTAAAGAGCACGGAATTAAAGCACAAGGAAACAACAAAATTCGAACCTATGGCTAGAACCAATTCGGCCACAACAAATTCGGCCAGATAAGAAAAGAAAACTAAATTTAAATGGGATAGGCAAATCTGAGACGAGAAATCCTTGGCTCTGATACCAAATGATGCGAACCCCGTCAAGAATAACAAGACCCGTAAAATAAAAGGAAAAATCCAAGAACGTCCAGGATCAGGTTTGGTTGGGACCTCGACCCTTTACTTCAACAAAAACAAGAACCTCGGTATAATTGACCTCAACCCGTTATTTAATGCGAAACAAGAACCTTGGTATAAGGAAGACGCCACAAACGGCAGTGGAAATCCGTTTGATAAGTCGATGATGAACGCCACGGAAGAATTCCAATAACTTCGAATAGTCCTTCAAAGAACCAAAGAGAATAAAACTCACCAATTTCCAGAAAACTATGATGACCCTTCTATTCCATTAGACGCCTATTAATAGGCTAAAAAAATACAAGAAAAGTTTCAGAAATAGAAACAAAACAAAAGGAAACAATCAGCCCCTTAATTTGGCTGATCACACGTCCATAATAAAAAAGAAAACAATCAAAAATAGAAACGAAACAAAAGGAAACAATCAGCCCTTAATTTGGCTGATCACACGCCCACAATAGAAAAGTAAATAATCAGCTTTTACTAGATTCTTCTAGTAGTTGAATCATATTGATGCATCTTTGTTGAATACGTGAACCATCCTCATTGGGCCTCCACGAATTTGCTTGAGCCCAAACCTCTTGAATCAGCCCATTAAGTGCATATTTGAACTTCTTTTCTCGTGCTCTTGTAACCGGCCCAGTTAGAACTTGAACCGACTCCTTTGTGGTCATGCCATTATTTGCATTACACTAGAAGAGAGGATAGAAGAAGGTACGCTAGCTCCATATTTCTAGTACTGATATAAAAAAGAGAGACCCTAAGGACTAAGTCTACTCATTCCTAAAGGCAGGAGAAAGATAGCTACATATAATGCATTCTAATGGGGGCTAATTCCAATATTGAGTGATAGAAAGAGAGAAGGACGATGTTAGATATATACGGACGAGAATGCGCATCGTCCACTAGATAAGATAGGACTACTAGCTGCTAGGATAGAAGCTGTCAATCCATAGAAGATAGAAGCTAGAAACGATAGAATGACTTATCCTAGCTACCTAAACCAATACTGACTATAGGAGGAAGAAAGAGAGGGAGAGATAGAAGGGATCCTAATGCATTCCAGTGATATTCAACTAGAGACAAGACTATGTCACAAGATCAAAAAAGAATCAAAGAAAAAAAAATCAGTCAGATAGATAGGAGAAAGAGGAGACAGAGAGGAGTCTAGAGCAACTACATGATACTATTAGACGTTACCCTCTTACCTCTTGCAAGGAGGGATGCGCGTAAGGGCTTCGTTGTTCTTCATTCTTGTTTTTCTCCTTTCAGTCGTCGAACAGTTGCCTGTAGGTTAGCAAGGTGATGGGTGGGACGGAACTGCCCAAGTAGTATGAAGACACGTTCTGTAGACAGCCCATGTTGGTGTCTGGAAAGTCATTTGGCCATCCGTTTCGAAGCACACAACGGACGGAAGACAGATGAGTGTATGAATTCCGTAGTAGTCTCATTGTGCCTGGGGATGAGAAAAAAGGAAAAAGGGGGAATGAGGGGGCTCGACGATCTCAGATGCCTTTACATAATGCTTTGGTGGCCGGGATGAAGAGAAGGACGACATAACATTTTGGAAAGCCTGCCATTTCAATATCGACGATGTTGGGGTTCGTCTTTCGCCTCTGGAAAACCATCAATGCATTGGCATACGTTTACAGATGGAGACACTACCGGTTATTTAGGCGGTATGGACATCTCTTTAGCAATTTAGACATTAATCTATTTGGTTCAGGTGAGTCCATCATTTTGACATCATGGTTGGAAGATTCCTAGTTCAGACAGAACCAAGGATGAGGGGATTTTTCTGTAGCAAGGGTTTTTTTCGGAAAGCACCGTCTGTTCAAGACCTACACTGACCTCGCTTTCCGCAGTGGGCAGTTTCTAATCATTAGCTGGGCGTTGGTTTACTAAATGCTCTGCTACTGTCGCTTCGTCCTCATGTTCGTAGTCTGAACCTTATGCAAAAGGCTTTATGAAACTAGAATCGGGATCTTTCTCATTGCCCATATTATTTGTGTATGCATCCCGTACTTTGGCTGATCTATCCTTTCTTCCTCCGTGCTTTGTCGTTTGAGTGTCTGTACATGTAGCGTCAACCTTTCCCTGTATACGTCCTGCTTTTCTACTCAAGCGTGGGTGCTTCGTTGCAATCCCCTTGTTTCGGTCTGAGCATCGAATTCGATACCTGCAGGCCATCGGTAAGCTTCAACTGATGCCCTTTTCTTTCGATTCAAAAGAAGGGATATAAAGACTGCACAAACTGACCAATACGATGTCCGACGAGTCAGAGAAAGTCAAAGCGATATTCATGACGATCATGCCCTGGCTAAAAGGAATAGAGAGAAAAGAAATAAGGGAATTGGAGCGGGTGATAAAAGACGCAACAAAAGAAATCCGCAGCCACATATATCGACGTACGACTCACCTCCAAGCCAAAAAAAGAAAATGACCTCTAGAAAGAGGGAAAAGCCTATCTCATCGAAGTCGAAAAATATGCTACAGTACCCCTATCGCTAATGTGCCGGATGATCTGGAAGCTCCTTTCTGAGAGTCGATGCAAGCCTATTGCATCGAAAAGTCCTGTGTTTATGTAGCATGAGTTGTTACAGTCGATGAGTGAAACAACTCCGTCGATGGGAAACTTATCAGCATTCTGATCTGTGTCTTTCACGATTGCAGATTCTCATTTATGATATGATGATTGATTCGGAGAATTTTTTTTACGACATTCTCATATTCTCTGATATTTGTCAAGCAAACTCCCATATGCTAGTTTTGTGTCGAAGTTGGCTGCATCAGATGAGGAGGAATTGGTCAACACATGTAACACTAAATTCTTTGACAGGCGGAGTAACGAACCACACAACCTAGACAAGAGGAAGGTGACGAGGATACCGGGCTACCACAACTGGCAAGGGCTACCACAACTGGCAGAACGGACCGTGCGGAGAGTAAGGAAAGGAGCTGAGGCTGAAGGGGTTGCGCAATCTGGTCAGCGTATCCATTTTAAAGCGTCGCTGGGGTAAGTGACGGCCTTTCCGATGATGACGAAAGATATCAGGCAAATTCCGGTACCTCCCGTATTTGAATAAGGGGGAAGAGCATGAGACTCCACCCTTGGATCCCCTATCCCGGAAAAGAAAACTGACTATCTCGCGTTATCCTCCCTTTTTGGAGTATTTCCCCTCTCTTTTTCTATTGCTTGCAGCACATCCCTTTCGAGTATATGGCAGCCAGACCCCTCTCCTATGCTCGGGCCTACTTATCCTTCTAAAGATGCTGATCCTGCTGAATCTCAAGCTAACCGCACATACTTTCTACGTCTTTGTCAACCTTTGCTTCATCTTTGCAATTATCACACTTCTCTTTCTTCTTTTCACCGGTCTCAGTCCTATCGATTATGATCTGTTCTACCACATTGGCAGAAAGAAATGGACAAGGACTTGAGTATTCTGCAAAGGAAAGAACCCTGAAACGATCTCCCTATACTATTCTATAGGGAAAGAAGGGAAGGCAATAGCATCGGTTGCGAGCTTTCCTTTCTTTTTGACAATTGAACTTGACTATCCCCGCTTTATTCCGATGATGGGAGAGACTTTCAAAAGATTGATTCAATCACAATTTATACTAGAATAGAGTATGTTTTCCTTTCTCTTTTTGCTTTGAAGATACTTCCAGAAAAGGAAAGCTAGACGTTAGTCCTGCCTTGACTAGACGGTTCCCTAGGCGTCGGTAGGCTCGTTACGCAGTAGTCATAGTTTCACCTTCCCTCCTGCCCTCTCTAAGACTTTCTATTCTTGACAGTCTCGTACAAGTAGGTGAATTCCAGTTATCTAGCACAACTTTTGGTGAAAGCATTCCAAGGTTACCATTGTTGAAACCTTCCAACGCACTTTTTCCCTCGCAGAAGGATAGAATATGTTTAACCTCGAGTTCCTGTGCTTGCACTGGCCTGCCTTCCGACTGGACTACCGCTTGAATTGACAATTGAAACGCAAAGACTTTTGGTAACCTACCGTTCCGACGCCCGGAATGATTGATTGATCAAAGTCAACTTTGTCTGGAAATAGATACCGAAAATACAGTTATTCTACGAGTACTTGCCGAATGCTCTATAAAAGTCACCTTCGCTTAGCAGTTACCATCGCTTTCACTACGATTTCGGAGAAAGGCAACAAGAGCGATGAAGCCTTTTCCGAGTTGGGATATTAGAAGTTCAAAGCTACCAGGAATAACTAAGCCAACCACTTTCTCTCTAACCATCCGATCTTCTGCTTGTCAATCTCCCCTCTAACCTGACAGGAAGCAGAAAACAATTCCATCTGAGTTCATTATCGCTCACCTGAGATATAGTACGGGACCTACCTTAGAAGGGCGGCACCTATTTTGGATCTAGACAGACTTGCTGAATGGAACGAACTTCAGGAAGAGTTGCACGCCCACCTGAACTTCTAGTATGACTGCAGAATGACGTCAGACTGTCAGACGTTGAAAGAAGGAAATGAGTGCATCCTGATAGTAAACTGGGCATCGGAGGAGGTTAAATAGTATGACAAATCGGACAAGGAACTGACACAACTTTTTCTTCATCATTATACGAATATGTTGTTCGATGAATAGGTTGTTTTTTTTCAATAGTCGGATGTCATATGCCCAGAAGGATCTATCCTGGTCCATTCCGTACAAATCGACATAGGCTTTCTGCTATAATAGGGTAACCACGGACAGAGAACAAGCTGCGGAAGGTGACGGTTTAGAATCCACATGGCCACAATAGCAAGTGTTATATAAAGAGCTATGGGACGGAGAGAAAAAGCTCTTTGCCACGAAGGGTTTTTCCGCAATTGAATCAGAAGTGGAAAACCGATGCCGATGGGTTGGTTCGACGCGAATTGGATGCCCCAAGAGAAGGCTTATGCTTATCGAGCCCATCAACGAGGAAGATGAGGTTTTTAATCAGAATCGGCAAAATCCCTTCGTCGTTCTTGCTATGTTGTATCTCTCCCGTCGGTTTGCTAGAATAGATGGGGGCATTACCGCTCTTTGCTAGGTCTGGTAGCAATAGGAGAATGCTTTTATTCTTACATGTGTACATGAATATGCCTCTCTGACGGGCGTCGGTGCTCTGAGGAGGAGCGTCACGGTGTTCTCGAATGTGCTGTTGCTGCAAGAGAATCTGCAGCTATTGAATCACCATCCAATGCTATGGAATCAACTCTCAGGGACGGAATGATTGGACAAATCATATTTTTGCCCTTTTCCTTTTTCGGGAGATTTTGTTGGTAATGTGCCTAGTATTTGTCAGCAATTGAATCAATATTTCACATATCCACGCACATAGAATAGTCTCGTCAGCTGCGTTGGGGAATGAGTTCGTAGCCCAACTGGCGCTTCCTTGCCTCTTTTGTTTTTGTAGCATCTAGGGTTTGCTTTCATAGGGTTAGTATCCGATTTGAATTGTATCACGATAGTAAACTGGGCATCGGAGGAGGTTAAATAGTATGACAAATCGGACAAGGAACTGACACAACTTTTTCTTCATCATTGTGCGAATATGTTGTTCGATGAATAGGTTGTTTTTTTCAATAGTCTGATGTCATATGCCCAGAAGGATCTATCCTGGTCCTTTCCGTACAAATTGACATAGGCTTTCTGCTATAATAGGGTAACCACGGATAGAGAACTAGCTGGAGATGGTGACGGTTTAGAATCCACATGGCCACAGTAGCAAGTGTTGCTATAATAGGGTAACCACGGATAGAGAACAAGCTGGGGAAGATGACGGTTTAGAATCCACATGGCCACAGTAGCAAGTGTTATATAAGGAGCTATGGGACGGAGGGAAAAGGCTCTTTGCCACGAAGGGTTTTTCCGCAATTGAATAAGAAGTGGAAAACCCACGCCGATGGGTTGGTTCGACGCGAATTGGATGCCCCAAGAGAAGGCTTATGATTATCGAGCCCATCGACGAGGAAGATGTGGTTTTTAATCAGAATCGGCAAAATCCCTTCGTCGTTCTTGCTATGTTGTATCTCTCCCGTCGGTTTGCTAGAATAGATGGGGGCATTACCGCTCTTTGCTAGGACTAGTAGCAGTAGGAGAATGCTTTTATTCTTACCTGTGTACATGAATATGCCTCTCTGACTGGCATCGGTGCTCTGAGGAGGAGCGTCACTGTGTTCTCGAATGTGCTGTTGCTGCAAGAGAATCCGTAGCTATTGAATCCAGTCTTTCGTAATCGAATGCACATGAATAGGGCTTTCCACCATCACTTTACTCATGGCAGGATTTCTCGTGGTGATTCCATTCAATGCTATGGAATCAAATCTGAGTGACGGAATGTTTGGACAAATCATGTTTTTACCCTTTTCCTTTTCCGGGAGATTTTGTTGGTAATGTGCCTAGTATTCGTCAGCAATTGAATCAATATTCCACATATCCATGCACATAGAATAGTCTCGTCAGCTGCTTTGGGGAATGAGTTCGTAGCCCAACTGTCGCTTCCTTGCCTCTTTTGTTTTTGTAGCATCTAGGGTTTGCTTTCATAGGGTTAGTTTCCGATTTGGATTGCATCCCGATAGTAAACTGGGCATCGGAGGAGGTTAAATAGCATGACAAATGGGATAAGGAACTGACACAACGTTTTATTCATCATTATACGAATATGTTGTTCGATGAATAGGTTGTTTTTTTCAATAGTCTGATGTCATATGCCCAGAAGGATATATCCTGGTCCTTTCCGTACAAATCGACATAGGCTTTCTGCTATAATAGGGTAACCACAGACAGAGAACAAGCTGGGGAAGGTGACGGTTTAGAATCCACATGGCCACAATAGCAAGGGTTATATAAGGAGCTATGGGACGAAGAGAAAAGGCTCTTTGCCACGAAGGGTTTTTCCGCAATTGAATCAGAAGTGGAAAACCGTTGCCGATGGATTGGTTCGACGCGAATTGGATGCTCCAAGAGAAGGCTTATGCTTATCGAGCCCATCGACGAGGAAGATGAGGTTTTTAATCAGAATCGGCAAAATCCCTTCGTCGTTCTTTCTATGTTGTATCTCTCCCGTCAGTTTGCTAGAATAGATGGGGGCATTACCGCTCTTTGCTAGGTCTAGTAGCAATAGGAGAATGCTTTTATTCTTACCTGTGTACATGAATATGCCTCTCTGACGGGCGTCGGTGCTCTGAGGAGGAGCGTCACGGTGTTCTCGAATGTGCTGTTATTGAATCACCATCCAATGCTATGGAATCAACTGTCAGGGACGGAATGATTGGACAAATCATGTTTTTACCCTTTTCCTTTTCCGGGAGATTTTGTTGGTAATGTGCCTAGTATTCGTCAGCAATTGAATCAATATTCCACATATCCACGCACATAGAATAGTCTCGTCAGCTGTGTTGGGGAATGAGTTCGTAGCCCAACTGGCGCTTCCTTGCCTCTTTTGTTTTTGTGGCATCTAGGGTTTGCTTTCATAGGGTTAGTATCCGATTTGGATTGCATCCCGATAGTAAACTGGGCATCGGGGGAGGTTAAATAGCATTACAAATGGGACAAGGAACTGACACAACTTTTTCTTCATCATTATACGAATATGTTGTTCAATGAATATGTTGTTTTTTTCAATAGTCTGATGTCATATGCCCAGAAGAATCTATCCTGCTCCTTTCCGAACAAATTGACATAGGCTTTCTGCTATAATAGGGTAACCACGGACATAGAACAGGCTTGGGAAGATGACGGTTTAGAATCCACATGGCCACAGTAGCAAGTGTTGTTATAATAGGGTAACCGCGGACAGAGAACAAGCTGGGGAAGATGACGGTTAAGAATCCACATAGCCACAGTAGCAAGTGTTATATAAGGAGCTATGGGACGGAGAGAAAAGGCTCTTTACCACGAAGGGTTTTTCCGCAATTGAATAAGAAGTGGAAAACCGACGCCGATGGGTTGGTTCGACGCGAATTGGATGCCCCAAGAGAAGGCTTATGCTTATCGAGCCCATCGACGAGGAAGATGTGGTTTTTAATCAAAATTGGCAAAATCCCTTCGTCGTTCTTGCTATGTTGTATCTCTCCCGTCGGTTTGCTAGAATAGATGGGGGCATTACCGCTCTTTGCTAGGTCTAGTAGCAATAGGAGAATGCTTTTATTCTTACATGTGTACATGAATATGCCTCTCTGACGGGCGTCGGTGCTCTGAGGAGGAGCGTCACGGTGTTCTCGAATGTGCTGTTGCTGCAAGAGAATCTGCAGCTATTGAATCACCATCCAATGCTATGGAATCAACTCTCAGGGACGGAATGATTGGACAAATCATATTTTTGCCCCTTTCCTTTTTCGGGAGATTTTGTTGGTAATGTGCCTATTATTTGTCAGCAATTGAATCAATATTTCACATATCCACGCACATAGAATAGTCTCGTCAGCTGCGTTGGGGAATGAGTTCGTAGCCCAACTGGCGCTTCCTTGCCTCTTTTGTTTTTGTAGCATCTAGGGTTTGCTTTCATAGGGTTAGTATCCGATTTGAATTGTATCACGATAGTAAACTGGGAACGGAGGAGGTTAAATAGTATGACAAATCGGACAAGGAACTGACACAACTTTTTCTTCATCATTGTGCGAATATGTTGTTCGATGAATAGGTTGTTTTTTTCAATAGTCTGATGTCATATGCCCAGAAGGATCTATCCTGGTCCTTTCCGTACAAATTGACATAGGCTTTCTGCTATAATAGGGTAACCACGGATAGAGAACTAGCTGGAGATGGTGACGGTTTAGAATCCACATGGCCACAGTAGCAAGTGTTGCTATAATAGGGTAACCACGGACAGAGAACAAGCTGGGGAAGATGACGGTTTAGAATCCACATGGCCACAGTAGCAAGTGTTATATAAGGAGCTATGGGACGGAGGGAAAAGGCTCTTTGCCACGAAGGGTTTTTCCGCAATTGAATAAGAAGTGGAAAACCGACGCCGATGGGTTGGTTCGACGCGAATTGGATGCCCCAAGAGAAGGCTTATGCTTATCGAGCCCATCGACGAGGAAGATGTGGTTTTTAATCAAAATCGGCAAAATCCCTTCGTCGTTCTTGCTATGTTGTATCTCTCCCGTCGGTTTGCTAGAATAGATGGGGGCATTACCGCTCTTTGCTAGGACTAGTAGCAGTAGGAGAATGCTTTTATTCTTACCTGTGTACATGAATATGCCTCTCTAACTGGCATCGGTGCTCTGAGGAGGAGCGTCACTGTGTTCTCGAATGTGCTGTTGCTGCAAGAGAATCCGCAGCTATTGAATCCAGTCTTTCGTAATCGAATGCACATGAATAGGGCTTTCCACCATCACTTTACTAATGGCAGGATTTCTCGTGGTGATTCCATTCAATGCTATGGAATCAAATCTGAGTGACGGAATGTTTGGACAAATCATGTTTTTACCCTTTTCCTTTTCCGGGAGATTTTGTTGGTAATGTGCCTAGTATTCGTCAGCAATTGAATCAATATTCCACATATCCATGCACATAGAATAGTCTCGTCAGCTGCTTTGGGGAATGAGTTCGTAGCCCAACTGTCGCTTCCTTGCCTCTTTTGTTTTTGTAGCATCTAGGGTTTGCTTTCATAGGGTTAGTTTCCGATTTGGATTGCATCCCGATAGTAAACTGGGCATCGGAGGAGGTTAAATAGCATGACAAATGGGATAAGGAACTGACACAACGTTTTATTCATCATTATACGAATATGTTGTTCGATGAATAGGTTGTTTTTTTCAATAGTCTGATGTCATATACCCAGAAGGATATATCCTGGTCCTTTCCGTACAAATCGACATAGACTTTCTGCTATAATAGGGTAACCACGGACAGAGAACAAGCTGGGGAAGGTGACGGTTTAGAATCCACATGGCCACAATAGCAAGGGTTATATAAGGAGCTATGGGACGAAGAGAAAAAGCTCTTTGCCACGAAGGGTTTTTCCGCAATTGAATCAGAAGTGGAAAACCGTTGCCGATGGATTGGTTCGACGCGAATTGGATGCTCCAAGAGAAGGCTTATGCTTATCGAGCCCATCGACGAGGAAGATGAGGTTTTTAATCAGAATCGGTAAAATCCCTTCGTCGTTCTTGCTATGTTGTATCTCTCCCGTCAGTTTGCTAGAATAGAAGGGGGCATTACCGCTCTTTGCTAGGTCTAGTAGCAATAGGAGAATGCTTTTATTCTTACCTGTGTACATGAATATGCCTCTCTGACGGGCGTCGGTGCTCTGAGGAGGAGCGTCATGGTATTCTCGAATGTGCTGTTAATGTAAGAGAATCTGCAACTATTGAATCACCATCCAATGCTATGGAATCAACTGTCAGGGACGGAATGATTGGACAAATCATGTTTTTACCCTTTTCTTTTTCCGGGAGATTTTGTTGGTAATGTGCCTAGTATTCGTCAGCAATTGAATCAATATTCCACATATCCACGCACATAGAATAGTCTCGTCAGCTGTGTTGGGGAATGAGTTCGTAGCCCAACTGGCGCTTCCTTGCCTCTTTTGTTTTTGTGGCATCTAGGGTTTGCTTTCATAGGGTTAGTATCCGATTTGGATTGCATCCCGATAGTAAACTGGGCATCGGAGGAGGTTAAACAGCATTACAAATGGGACAAGGAATTGACACAACTTTTTCTTCATCATTATACGAATATGTTGTTCAATGAATAGGTTGTTTTTTTCAATAGTCTGATGTCATATGCCCAGAAGAATCTATCCTGGTCCTTTCCGAACAAATTGACATAGGCTTTCTGCTATAATAGGGTAACCACGGACATAGAACAGGCTTGGGAAGATGACGGTTTAGAATCCACATGGCCACAGTAGCAAGTGTTGCTATAATAGGGTAACCGCGGACAGAGAACAAGCTGGGGAAGATGACGGTTAAGAATCCACATAGCCACAGTAGCAAGTGTTATATAAGGAGCTATGGGACGGAGAGAAAAGGCTCTTTACCACGAAGGGTTTTTCCGCAATTGAATAAGAAGTGGAAAACCGACGCCGATGGGTTGGTTCGACGCGAATTGGATGCCCCAAGAGAAGGCTTATGCTTATCGAGCCCATCGACGAGGAAGATGTGGTTTTTAATCAAAATCGGCAAAATCCCTTCGTCGTTCTTGCTATGTTGTATCTCTCCCGTCGGTTTGCTAGAATAGATGGGGGCATTACCGCTCTTTGCTAGGTCTAGTAGCAATAGGAGAATGCTTTTATTCTTACATGTGTACATGAATATGCCTCTCTGACGGGCGTCGGTGCTCTGAGGAGGAGCGTCACGGTGTTCTCGAATGTGCTGTTGCTGCAAGAGAATCTGCAGCTATTGAATCACCATCCAATGCTATGGAATCAACTCTCAGGGACGGAATGATTGGACAAATCATATTTTTGCCCCTTTCCTTTTTCGGGAGATTTTGTTGGTAATGTGCCTATTATTTGTCAGCAATTGAATCAATATTTCACATATCCACGCACATAGAATAGTCTCGTCAGCTGCGTTGGGGAATGAGTTCGTAGCCCAACTGGCGCTTCCTTGCCTCTTTTGTTTTTGTAGCATCTAGGGTTTGCTTTCATAGGGTTAGTATCCGATTTGAATTGTATCACGATAGTAAACTGGGAACGGAGGAGGTTAAATAGTATGACAAATCGGACAAGGAACTGACACAACTTTTTCTTCATCATTGTGCGAATATGTTGTTCGATGAATAGGTTGTTTTTTTCAATAGTCTGATGTCATATGCCCAGAAGGATCTATCCTGGTCCTTTCCGTACAAATTGACATAGGCTTTCTGCTATAATAGGGTAACCACGGATAGAGAACTAGCTGGAGATGGTGACGGTTTAGAATCCACATGGCCACAGTAGCAAGTGTTGCTATAATAGGGTAACCACGGACAGAGAACAAGCTGGGGAAGATGACGGTTTAGAATCCACATGGCCACAGTAGCAAGTGTTATATAAGGAGCTATGGGACGGAGGGAAAAGGCTCTTTGCCACGAAGGGTTTTTCCGCAATTGAATAAGAAGTGGAAAACCGACGCCGATGGGTTGGTTCGACGCGAATTGGATGCCCCAAGAGAAGGCTTATGCTTATCGAGCCCATCGACGAGGAAGATGTGGTTTTTAATCAAAATCGGCAAAATCCCTTCGTCGTTCTTGCTATGTTGTATCTCTCCCGTCGGTTTGCTAGAATAGATGGGGGCATTACCGCTCTTTGCTAGGACTAGTAGCAGTAGGAGAATGCTTTTATTCTTACCTGTGTACATGAATATGCCTCTCTGACTGGCATCGGTGCTCTGAGGAGGAGCGTCACTGTGTTCTCGAATGTGCTGTTGCTGCAAGAGAATCCGCAGCTATTGAATCCAGTCTTTCGTAATCGAATGCACATGAATAGGGCTTTCCACCATCACTTTACTAATGGCAGGATTTCTCGTGGTGATTCCATTCAATGCTATGGAATCAAATCTGAGTGACGGAATGTTTGGACAAATCATGTTTTTACCCTTTTCCTTTTCCGGGAGATTTTGTTGGTAATGTGCCTAGTATTCGTCAGCAATTGAATCAATATTCCACATATCCATGCACATAGAATAGTCTCGTCAGCTGCTTTGGGGAATGAGTTCGTAGCCCAACTGTCGCTTCCTTGCCTCTTTTGTTTTTGTAGCATCTAGGGTTTGCTTTCATAGGGTTAGTTTCCGATTTGGATTGCATCCCGATAGTAAACTGGGCATCGGAGGAGGTTAAATAGCATGACAAATGGGATAAGGAACTGACACAACGTTTTATTCATCATTATACGAATATGTTGTTCGATGAATAGGTTGTTTTTTTCAATAGTCTGATGTCATATGCCCAGAAGGATATATCCTGGTCCTTTCCGTACAAATCGACATAGGCTTTCTGCTATAATAGGGTAACCACGGACAGAGAACAAGCTGGGGAAGGTGACGGTTTAGAATCCACATGGCCACAATAGCAAGGGTTATATAAGGAGCTATGGGACGAAGAGAAAAAGCTCTTTGCCACGAAGGGTTTTTCCGCAATTGAATCAGAAGTGGAAAACCGTTGCCGATGGATTGGTTCGACGCGAATTGGATGCTCCAAGAGAAGGCTTATGCTTATCGAGCCCATCGACGAGGAAGATGAGGTTTTTAATCAGAATCGGTAAAATCCCTTCGTCGTTCTTGCTATGTTGTATCTCTCCCGTCAGTTTGCTAGAATAGAAGGGGGCATTACCGCTCTTTGCTAGGTCTAGTAGCAATAGGAGAATGCTTTTATTCTTACCTGTGTACATGAATATGCCTCTCTGACGGGCGTCGGTGCTCTGAGGAGGAGCGTCACGGTGTTCTCGAATGTGCTGTTAATGTAAGAGAATCTGCAACTATTGAATCACCATCCAATGCTATGGAATCAACTGTCAGGGACGGAATGATTGGACAAATCATGTTTTTACCCTTTTCCTTTTCCGGGAGATTTTGTTGGTAATGTGCCTAGTATTCGTCAGCAATTGAATCAATATTCCACATATCCACGCACATAGAATAGTCTCGTCAGCTGTGTTGGGGAATGAGTTCGTAGCCCAACTGGCGCTTCCTTGCCTCTTTTGTTTTTGTGGCATCTAGGGTTTGCTTTCATAGGGTTAGTATCCGATTTGGATTGCATCCCGATAGTAAACTGGGCATCGGAGGAGGTTAAACAGCATTACAAATGGGACAAGGAATTGACACAACTTTTTCTTCATCATTATACGAATATGTTGTTCAATGAATATGTTGTTTTTTTCAATAGTCTGATGTCATATGCCCAGAAGAATCTATCCTGGTCCTTTCCGAACAAATTGACATAGGCTTTCTGCTATAATAGGGTAACCACGGACATAGAACAGGCTTGGGAAGATGACGGTTTAGAATCCACATGGCCACAGTAGCAAGTGTTGCTATAATAGGGTAACCGCGGACAGAGAACAAGCTGGGGAAGATGACGGTTAAGAATCCACATAGCCACAGTAGCAAGTGTTATATAAGGAGCTATGGGACGGAGAGAAAAGGCTCTTTACCACGAAGGGTTTTTCCGCAATTGAATAAGAAGTGGAAAACCGACGCCGATGGGTTGGTTCGACGCGAATTGGATGCCCCAAGAGAAGGCTTATGCTTATCGAGCCCATCGACGAGGAAGATGTGGTTTTTAATCAAAATCGGCAAAATCCCTTCGTCGTTCTTGCTATGTTGTATCTCTCCCGTCGGTTTGCTAGAATAGATGGGGGCATTACCGCTCTTTGCTAGGTCTAGTAGCAATAGGAGAATGCTTTTATTCTTACATGTGTACATGAATATGCCTCTCTGACGGGCGTCGGTGCTCTGAGGAGGAGCGTCACGGTGTTCTCGAATGTGCTGTTGCTGCAAGAGAATCTGCAGCTATTGAATCACCATCCAATGCTATGGAATCAACTCTCAGGGACGGAATGATTGGACAAATCATATTTTTGCCCTTTTCCTTTTTCGGGAGATTTTGTTGGTAATGTGCCTAGTATTTGTCAGCAATTGAATCAATATTTCACATATCCACGCACATAGAATAGTCTCGTCAGCTGCGTTGGGGAATGAGTTCGTAGCCCAACTGGCGCTTCCTTGCCTCTTTTGTTTTTGTAGCATCTAGGGTTTGCTTTCATAGGGTTAGTATCCGATTTGAATTGTATCACGATAGTAAACTGGGCATCGGAGGAGGTTAAATAGTATGACAAATCGGACAAGGAACTGACACAACTTTTTCTTCATCATTGTGCGAATATGTTGTTCGATGAATAGGTTGTTTTTTTCAATAGTCTGATGTCATATGCCCAGAAGGATCTATCCTGGTCCTTTCCGTACAAATTGACATAGGCTTTCTGCTATAATAGGGTAACCACGGATAGAGAACTAGTTGGAGATGGTGACGGTTTAGAATCCACATGGCCACAGTAGCAAGTGTTGCTATAATAGGGTAACCACAGACAGAGAACAAGCTGGGGAAGATGACGGTTTAGAATCCACATGGCCACAGTAGCAAGTGTTATATAAGGAGCTATGGGACGGAGGGAAAAGGCTCTTTGCCACGAAGGGTTTTTCCGCAATTGAATAAGAAGTGGAAAACCGACGCCGATGGGTTGGTTCGACGCGAATTGGATGCCCCAAGAGAAGGCTTATGCTTATCGAGCCCATCGACGAGGAAGATGTGGTTTTTAATCAGAATCGGCAAAATCCCTTCGTCGTTCTTGCTATGTTGTATCTCTCCCGTCGGTTTGCTAGAATAGATGGGGGCATTACCGCTCTTTGCTAGGACTAGTAGCAGTAGGAGAATGCTTTTATTCTTACCTGTGTACATGAATATGCCTCTCTGACTGGCATCGGTGCTCTGAGGAGGAGCGTCACTGTGTTCTCGAATGTGCTGTTGCTGCAAGAGAATCCGCAGCTATTGAATCCAGTCTTTCGTAATCGAATACACATGAATAGGGCTTTCCACCATCACTTTACTCATGGCAGGATTTCTCGTGGTGATTCCATTCAATGCTATGGAATCAAATCTGAGTGACGGAATGTTTGGACAAATCATGTTTTTACCCTTTTCCTTTTCCGGGAGATTTTGTTGGTAATGTGCCTAGTATTCGTCAGCAATTGAATCAATATTCCACATATCCATGCACATAGAATAGTCTCGTCAGCTGCTTTGGGGAATGAGTTCGTAGCCCAACTGTCGCTTCCTTGCCTCTTTTGTTTTTGTAGCATCTAGGGTTTGCTTTCATAGGGTTAGTTTCCGATTTGGATTGCATCCCGATAGTAAACTGGGCATCGGAGGAGGTTAAATAGCATGACAAATGGGATAAGGAACTGACACAACGTTTTATTCATCATTATACGAATATGTTGTTCGATGAATAGGTTGTTTTTTTCAATAGTCTGATGTCATATGCCCAGAAGGATATATCCTGGTCCTTTCCGTACAAATCGACATAGGCTTTCTGCTATAATAGGGTAACCACGGACAGAGAACAAGCTTGGAAAGGTGACGGTTTAGAATCCACATGGCCACAATAGCAAGGGTTATATAAGGAGCTATGGGACGAAGAGAAAAGGCTCTTTGCCACGAAGGGTTTTTCCGCAATTGAATCAGAAGTGGAAAACCGTTGCCGATGGATTGGTTCGACGCGAATTGGATGCTCCATGAGAAGGCTTATGCTTATCGAGCCCATCGACGAGGAAGATGAGGTTTTTAATCAGAATCGGTAAAATCCCTTCGTCGTTCTTGCTATGTTGTATCTCTCCCGTCAGTTTGCTAGAATAGATGGGGGTATTACCACTCTTTGCTAGGTCTAGTAGCAATAGGAGAATGCTTTTATTCTTACCTGTGTACATGAATATGCCTCTCTGACGGGCGTCGGTGCTCTGAGGAGGAGCGTCACGGTGTTCTCGAATGTGCTGTTAATGTAAGAGAATCTGCAACTATTGAATCACCATCCAATGCTATGGAATCAACTGTCAGGGACGGAATGATTGGACAAATCATGTTTTTACCCTTTTCCTTTTCCGGGAGATTTTGTTGGTAATGTGCCTAGTATTCGTCAGCAATTGAATCAATATTCCACATATCCACGCACATAGAATAGTCTCGTCAGCTGTGTTGGGGAATGAGTTCGTAGCCCAACTGGCGCTTCCTTGCCTCTTTTGTTTTTGTGGCATCTAGGGTTTGCTTTCATAGGGTTAGTATCCGATTTGGATTGCATCCCGATAGTAAACTGGGCATCGGAGGAGGTAAATAGCATTACAAATGGGACAAGGAACTGACACAACTTTTTCTTCATCATTATACGAATATGTTGTTCAATGAATAGGTTGTTTTTTTCAATAGTCTGATGTCATATGCCCAGAAGAATCTATCCTGGTCCTTTCCGAACAAATTGACATAGGCTTTCTGCTATAATAGGGTAACCACGGACATAGAACAGGCTTGGGAAGATGACGGTTTAGAATCCACATGGCCACAGTAGCAAGTGTTGCTATAATAGGGTAACCGCGGACAGAGAACAAGCTGGGGAAGATGACGGTTAAGAATCCACATAGCCACAGTAGCAAGTGTTATATAAGGAGCTATGGGACGGAGAGAAAAGGCTCTTTACCACGAAGGGTTTTTCCGCAATTGAATAAGAAGTGGAAAACCGACGCCGATGGGTTGGTTCGACGCGAATTGGATGCCCCAAGAGAAGGCTTATGCTTATCGAGCCCATCGACGAGGAAGATGTGGTTTTTAATCAAAATCGGCAAAATCCCTTCGTCGTTCTTGCTATGTTGTATCTCTCCCGTCGGTTTGCTAGAATAGATGGGGGCATTACCGCTCTTTGCTAGGTCTAGTAGCAATAGGAGAATGCTTTTATTCTTACATGTGTACATGAATATGCCTCTCTGACGGGCGTCGGTGCTCTGAGGAGGAGCGTCACGGTGTTCTCGAATGTGCTGTTGCTGCAAGAGAATCTGCAGCTATTGAATCACCATCCAATGCTATAGAATCAACTCTCAGGGACGGAATGATTGGACAAATCATATTTTTGCCCTTTTCCTTTTTCGGGAGATTTTGTTGGTAATGTGCCTAGTATTTGTCAGCAATTGAATCAATATTTCACATATCCACGCACATAGAATAGTCTCGTCAGCTGCGTTGGGGAATGAGTTCGTAGCCCAACTGGCGCTTCCTTGCCTCTTTTGTTTTTGTAGCATCTAGGGTTTGCTTTCATAGGGTTAGTATCCGATTTGAATTGTATCACGATAGTAAACTGGGCATCGGAGGAGGTTAAATAGTATGACAAATCGGACAAGGAACTGACACAACTTTTTCTTCATCATTGTGCGAATATGTTGTTCGATGAATAGGTTGTTTTTTTCAATAGTCTGATGTCATATGCCCAGAAGGATCTATCCTGGTCCTTTCCGTACAAATTGACATAGGCTTTCTGCTATAATAGGGTAACCACGGATAGAGAACTAGCTGGAGATGGTGACGGTTTAGAATCCACATGGCCACAGTAGCAAGTGTTGCTATAATAGGGTAACCACGGACAGAGAACAAGCTGGGGAAGATGACGGTTTAGAATCCACATGGCCACAGTAGCAAGTGTTATATAAGGAGCTATGGGACGGCGGGAAAAGGCTCTTTGCCACGAAGGGTTTTTCCGCAATTGAATAAGAAGTGGAAAACCGACGCCGATGGGTTGGTTCGACGCGAATTGGATGCCCCAAGAGAAGGCTTATGCTTATCGAGCCCATCGACGAGTAAGATGTGGTTTTTAATCAGAATCGGCAAAATCGCTTCGTCGTTCTTGCTATGTTGTATCTCTCCCGTCGGTTTGCTAGAATAGATGGGGGCATTACCGCTCTTTGCTAGGACTAGTAGCAGTAGGAGAATGCTTTTATTCTTACCTGTGTACATGAATATGCCTCTCTGACTGGCATCGGTGCTCTGAGGAGGAGCGTCACTGTGTTCTCGAATGTGCTGTTGCTGCAAGAGAATCCGCAGCTATTGAATCCAGTCTTTCGTAATCGAATGCACATGAATAGGGCTTTCCACCATCACTTTACTAATGGCAGGATTTCTCGTGGTGATTCCATTCAATGCTATGGAATCAAATCTGAGTGACGGAATGTTTGGACAAATCATGTTTTTACCCTTTTCCTTTTCCGGGAGATTTTGTTGGTAATGTGCCTAGTATTCGTCAGCAATTGAATCAATATTCCACATATCCATGCACATAGAATAGTCTCGTCAGCAGCTTTGGGGAATGAGTTCGTAGCCCAACTGTCGCTTCCTTGCCTCTTTTGTTTTTGTAGCATCTAGGGTTTGCTTTCATAGGGTTAGTTTCCGATTTGGATTGCATCCCGATAGTAAACTGGGCATCGGAGGAGGTTAAATAGCATGACAAATGGGATAAGGAACTGACACAACGTTTTATTCATCATTATACGAATATGTTGTTCGATGAATATGTTGTTTTTTTCAATAGTCTGATGTCATATGCCCAGAAGGATATATCCTGGTCCTTTCCGTACAAATCGACATAGGCTTTCTGCTATAATAGGGTAACCACGGACAGAGAACAAGCTGGGGAAGGTGACGGTTTAGAATCCACATGGCCACAATAGCAAGGGTTATATAAGGAGCTATGGGACGAAGAGAAAAGGCTCTTTGCCACGAAGGGTTTTTCCGCAATTGAATCAGAAGTGGAAAACCGTTGCCGATGGATTGGTTCGACGCGAATTGGATGCTCCAAGAGAAGGCTTATGCTTATCGAGCCCATCGACGAGGAAGATGAGGTTTTTAATCAGAATCGGCAAAATCCCTTCGTCGTTCTTGCTATGTTGTATCTCTCCCGTCAGTTTGCTAGAATAGATGGGGGCATTACCGCTCTTTGCTAGGTCTAGTAGCAATAGGAGAATGCTTTTATTCTTACCTGTGTACATGAATATGCCTCTCTGACGGGCGTCGGTGCTCTGAGGAGGAGCGTCACGGTGTTCTCGAATGTGCTGTTAATGTAAGAGAATCTGCAGCTATTGAATCACCATCCAATGCTATGGAATCAACTGTCAGGGACGGAATGATTGGACAAATCATGTTTTTACCCTTTTCCTTTTCCGGGAGATTTTGTTGGTAATGTGCCTAGTATTCGTCAGCAATTGAATCAATATTCCACATATCCACGCACATAGAATAGTCTCGTCAGCTGTGTTGGGGAATGAGTTCGTAGCCCAACTGGCGCTTCCTTGCCTCTTTTGTTTTTGTGGCATCTAGGGTTTGCTTTCATAGGGTTAGTATCCGATTTGGATTGCATCCCGATAGTAAACTGGGCATCGGAGGAGGTTAAATAGCATTACAAATGGGACAAGGAACTGACACAACTTTTTCTTCATCATTATACGAATATGTTGTTCAATGAATAGGTTGTTTTTTTCAATAGTCTGATGTCATATGCCCAGAAGAATCTATCCTGGTCCTTTCCGAACAAATTGACATAGGCTTTCTGCTATAATAGGGTAACCACGGACATAGAACAGGCTTGGGAAGATGACAGTTTAGAATCCACATGGCCACAGTAGCAAGTGTTGCTATAATAGAGTAACCGCGGACAGAGAACAAGCTGGGGAAGATAACGGTTAAGAATCCACATAGCCACAGTAGCAAGTGTTATATAAGGAGCTATGGGACGGAGAGAAAAGGCTCTTTACCACGAAGGGTTTTTCCGCAATTGAATAAGAAGTGGAAAACCGACGCCGATGGGTTGGTTCGACGCGAATTGGATGCCCCAAGAGAAGGCTTATGCTTATCGAGCCCATCGACGAGGAAGATGTGGTTTTTAATCAAAATCGGCAAAATCCCTTCGTCGTTCTTGCTATGTTGTATCTCTCCCGTCGGTTTGCTAGAATAGATGGGGGCATTACCGCTCTTTGCTAGGTCTAGTAGCAATAGGAGAATGCTTTTATTCTTACATGTGTACATGAATATGCCTCTCTGACGGGCGTCGGTGCTCTGAGGAGGAGCGTCACGGTGTTCTCGAATGTGCTGTTGCTGCAAGAGAATCTGCAGCTATTGAATCACCATCCAATGCTATGGAATCAACTCTCAGGGACGGAATGATTGGACAAATCATATTTTTGCCCTTTTCCTTTTTCGGGAGATTTTGTTGGTAATGTGCCTAGTATTTGTCAGCAATTGAATCAATATTTCACATATCCACGCACATAGAATAGTCTCGTCAGCTGCGTTGGGGAATGAGTTCGTAGCCCAACTGGCGCTTCCTTGCCTCTTTTGTTTTTGTAGCATCTAGGGTTTGCTTTCATAGGGTTAGTATCCGATTTGAATTGTATCACGATAGTAAACTGGGCATCGGAGGAGGTTAAATAGTATGACAAATCGGACAAGGAACTGACACAACTTTTTCTTCATCATTATTCGAATATGTTGTTCGATGAATAGGTTGTTTTTTTCAATAGTCTGATGTCATATGCCCAGAAGGATCTATCCTGGTCCTTTCCGTACAAATTGACATAGGCTTTCTGCTATAATAGGGTAACCACGGATAGAGAACTAGCTGGAGATGGTGACGGTTTAGAATCCACATGGCCACAGTAGCAAGTGTTGCTATAATAGGGTAACCACGGACAGAGAACAAGCTGGGGAAGATGACGGTTTAGAATCCACATGGCCACAGTAGCAAGTGTTATATAAGGAGCTATGGGACGGAGGGAAAAGGCTCTTTGCCACGAAGGGTTTTTCCGCAATTGAATAAGAAGTGGAAAACCGACGCCGATGGGTTGGTTCGACGCGAATTGGATGCCCCAAGAGAAGGCTTATGCTTATCGAGCCCATCGACGAGGAAGATGTGGTTTTTAATCAGAATCGGCAAAATCCCTTCGTCGTTCTTGCTATGTTGTATCTCTCCCGTCGGTTTGCTAGAATAGATGGGGGCATTACCGCTCTTTGCTAGGACTAGTAGCAGTAGGAGAATGCTTTTATTCTTACCTGTGTACATGAATATGCCTCTCTGACTGGCATCGGTGCTCTGAGGAGGAGCGTCACTGTGTTCTCGAATGTGCTGTTGCTGCAAGAGAATCCGCAGCTATTGAATCCAGTTTTTCGTAATCGAATGCACATGAATAGGGCTTTCCACCATCACTTTACTCATGGCAGGATTTCTCGTGGTGATTCCATTCAATGCTATGGAATCAAATCTGAGTGACGGAATGTTTGGACAAATCATGTTTTTACCCTTTTCCTTTTCCGGGAGATTTTGTTGGTAATGTGCCTAGTATTCGTCAGCAATTGAATCAATATTCCACATATCCATGCACATAGAATAGTCTCGTCAGCTGCTTTGGGGAATGAGTTCGTAGCCCAACTGTCGCTTCCTTGCCTCTTTTGTTTTTGTAGCATCTAGGGTTTGCTTTCATAGGGTTAGTTTCCGATTTGGATTGCATCCCGATAGTAAACTGGGCATCGGAGGAGGTTAAATAGCATGACAAATGGGATAAGGAACTGACACAACGTTTTATTCATCATTATACGAATATGTTGTTCGATGAATAGGTTGTTTTTTTCAATAGTCTGATGTCATATGCCCAGAAGGATATATCCTGGTCCTTTCCGTACAAATCGACATAGGCTTTCTGCTATAATAGGGTAACCACGGACAGAGAACAAGCTGGGGAAGGTGACGGTTTAGAATCCACATGGCCACAATAGCAAGGGTTATATAAGGAGCTATGGGACGAAGAGAAAAGGCTCTTTGCCACGAAGGGTTTTTCCGCAATTGAATCAGAAGTGGAAAACCGTTGCCGATGGATTGGTTCGACGCGAATTGGATGCTCCAAGAGAAGGCTTATGCTTATCGAGCCCATCGACGAGGAAGATGAGGTTTTTAATCAGAATCGGCAAAATCCCTTCGTCGTTCTTGCTATGTTGTATCTCTCCCGTCAGTTTGCTAGAATAGATGGGGGCATTACCGCTCTTTGCTAGGTCTAGTAGCAATAGGAGAATGCTTTTATTCTTACCTGTGTACATGAATATGCCTCTCTGACGGGCGTCGGTGCTCTGAGAAGGAGCGTCACGGTGTTCTCGAATGTGCTGTTAATGTAAGAGAATCTGCAGCTATTGAATCACCATCCAATGCTATGGAATCAACTGTCAGGGACGGAATGATTGGACAAATCATGTTTTTACCCTTTTCCTTTTCCGGGAGATTTTGTTGGTAATGTGCCTAGTATTCGTCAGTAATTGAATCAATATTCCACATATCCACGCACATAGAATAGTCTCGTCAGCTGTGTTGGGGAATGAGTTCGTAGCCCAACTGGCGCTTCCTTGCCTCTTTTGTTTTTGTGGCATCTAGGGTTTGCTTTCATAGGGTTAGTATCCGATTTGGATTGCATCCCGATAGTAAACTGGGCATCGGAGGAGGTTAAATAGCATTACAAATGGGACAAGGAACTGACACAACTTTTTCTTCATCATTATACGAATATGTTGTTCAATGAATAGGTTGTTTTTTTCAATAGTCTGATGTCATATGCCCAGAAGAATCTATCCTGGTCCTTTCCGAACAAATTGACATAGGCTTTCTGCTATAATAGGGTAACCACGGACATAGAACAGGCTTGGGAAGATGACGGTTTAGAATCCACATGGCCACAGTAGCAAGTGTTGCTATAATAAGGTAACCGCGGACAGAGAACAAGCTGGGGAAGATGACGGTTAAGAATCCACATAGCCACAGTAGCAAGTGTTATATAAGGAGCTATGGGACGGAGAGAAAAGGCTCTTTACCACGAAAAGTTTTTCCGCAATTGAATAAGAAGTGGAAAACCGACGCCGATGGGTTGGTTCGACGCGAATTGGATGCCCCAAGAGAAGGCTTATGCTTATCGAGCCCATCGACGAGGAAGATGTGGTTTTTAATCAAAATCGGCAAAATCCCTTCGTCGTTCTTGCTATGTTGTATCTCTCCCGTCGGTTTGCTAGAATAGATGGGGGAATTACCGCTATTTGTTAGGACTAGTAGCAGTAGGAGAATGCTTTTATTCTTACCTGTGTACATGAATATGCCTATCTGACGGGCGTCGGTGCTCTGACGAGGAGCGTCACGGTGTTCTCGAATGTGTTGTTGCTGCAAGAGAATCCGCAGCTATTGAATCCAGTCTTTCGGAATCGAATGCACATGAATAGGGCTTTCCAACATCACTTTACTCATGGCAGTATTTCTCGTGGTGGTTCCATCCAATGCTATGGAATCAACTCTGAGGGACGGAATGATTGGACAAATCATGTTTTTGCCCTTTTCCTTTTCCGGGATATTTTGTTGGTAATGTGCCTAGTATTCGTCAGCAATTGAATCAATATTCCACATATCCACGCACATAGAATAGTCTCATCAGCTGCTTTGGGGAATGAGTTCGTAGCCTAACTGGCGCTTCCTTGCCTCTTTTGTTTTTGTAGCATCTGGGGTTTGCTTTCATAGGGTTAGTATCCGATTTGGATTGCATCCCGATAGTAAACTGGGCATCGGAGGAGATTAAATAGTATGATAAATGGGACAAGGAACTGACACAACTTTTTCTTCATCATTATAAGAATATGTTGTTCGATGAATAGGTTGTTTTTTTCAATAGTCTGATGTCATATGCCCAGAAGGATCTATCCTACTCCTTTCCGTACAAATCGACATAGGCTTTCTGCTATAATAGGGTGACCACGGACAGAGAACAAGCTGGGAAAGGTGACGGTTTAGAATCCACATGGCCACAGTAGCAAGTGTTATATAAGGAGCTATGGGACGGAGAGAAAAGGCTCTTTGCCACAAAGGGTTTTTCCGCAATTGAATCAGAAGTGGAAAACCGACGCCGATGGGTTGGTTCGACGCGAATTGGATGCCCCAAAAGAAGGCTTATGCTTATCGAGCCCATCGACGAGGAAGATGAGGTTTTTAATCAGAATCGGCAAAATCCCTTCGTCGTTCTTGCTATGTTGTATCTCTCCCATCGGTTTGCTAGAATAGATGGGGGCATTACCGCTCTTTGCTAGGTCTAGTAGCAATAGGAGAATGCTTTTTATTCTTACATGTGTACATGAATATGCCTCTCTGACGGGCGTCGGTGCTCTGAGGAGGAGCGTCACGGTGTTCTCGAATGTGCTGTTGCTGCAAGAGAAGCTGCAGCTACTGAATCACCATCCAATGCTATGGAATCAACTCTCAGGGACGGAATGATTGGACAAATCATGTTTTTGCCCTTTTCCTTTTCCGGGAGATTTTGTTGGTAATGTGCTTAGTATTCGTCAGCAATTGAATCAATATTCCACATATCCACGCACATAGAATAGTCTCGTCAGCTGCGTTGGGGAATGAGTTCGTAGCCCAACTGGCGCTTCCTTGCCTCTTTTGTTTTTGTAGCATCTAGGGTTTGCTTTCATAGGGTTAGTATCCGATTTGAATGGTATCACGATAGTAAACTGGGCATCGGAGGAGGTTAAATAGTATGACAAATCGGACAAGGAACTGACACAACTTTTTCTTCATCATTGTGCGAATATGTTGTTCGATGAATAGGTTGTTTTTTTCAATAGTCTGATGTCATATGCCCAGAAGGATCTATCATGGTTCTTTCCGTACAAATTGACATAGGCTTTCTGCTATAATAGGGTAAGCACGGATAGAGAACTAGCTGGAGAAGGTGACGGTTTAGAATCCACATGGCCATAGAAGCAAGTGTTGCTACAATAGGGTAACCACGGATAGAGTACAAGCTGGGGAAGATGACGGTTTAGAATCCACATAGCCACAGTAGCAAGTGTTATATAAGGAGCTATGGGACGGAGAGAAAAGGCTCTTTGCCACGAAGGGTTTTTCCGCAATTGAATAAGAAGTGGAAAACCGACACCGATGGGTTGGTTCGACGCGAATTGGATGCCCCAAGAGAAGGCTTATGCTTATCGAGCCCATCGACGAGGAAGATGTGGTTTTAATCAGAATCGGCAAAATCCCTTCGTCGTTCTTGCTATGTTGTATCTCTCCCGTCGGTTTGCTAGAATAGATGGGGGCATTACCGCTCTTTGATAGGACTAGTAATAGTAGGAGAATGCTTTTATTCTTACCTGTGTACATGAATATGCCTCTCTGACTGGCATCGGTGCTCTGAGGAGGAGCGTCACGGTGTTCTCGAATGTGCTGTTGCTGCAAGAGAATCCGCAGCTATTGAATCCAGTCTTTCGTAATCGAATGCACATGAATAGGGCTTTCTACCATCACTTTACTCATTGCAGGATTTCTCGTGGTGATTCCATTCAATGCTATGGAATCAAATCTGAGTGACGGAATGTTTGGACAAATCATGTTTTTGCCCTTTTCCTTTTCCGGGAGATTTTTTTGGTAATGTGCCTAGTATTCGTCAGCAATTGAATCAATATTCCACATATCCATGCACATAGAATAGTCTCGTCAGCTGCTTTGGGGAATGAGTTCGTAGCCCAACTGTCGCTTCCTTGCCTCTTTTATTTTTGTAGCATCTAGGGTTTGCTTTCATAGGGTTAGTATCCGATTTGGATTGTATCCCGATAGTAAACTGGGCATCGGAGGAGGTTAAATAGCATGACAAATGGGACAAGGAACTGACACAACTTTTTCTTCATCATTATACGAATATGTTGTTCGATAAATAGGTTGTTTTTTTCAATAGTCTGATGTCATATGCCCAGAAGGATATATCCTGGTCCTTTCCGTACAAATCGACATAGGCTTTCTGCTATAATAGGGTAACCACGGACAGAAAACAAGCTGGGGAAGGTGACGGTTTAGAATCCACATGGCCACAATAGCAAGGGTTATATAAGGAGCTATGGGACGAAGAGAAAAGACTCTTTGCCACGAAGGGTTTTTCCGCAATTGAATCAGAAGTGGAAAACCGATGCCGATGGATTGGTTCGACGAGAATTGGATGCTCCAAGAGAAGGCTTATGCTTATCGAGCCCATCGACGAGGAAGATGAGGTTTTTAATCAGAATCGGCAAAATCACTTCGTCGTTCTTGCTATGTTGTATCTCTCCCGTCAGTTTGCTAGAATAGATGGGGGCATTACCGCTCTTTGCTAGGTCTAGTAGCAATAGGAGAATGCTTTTATTCTTACCTGTGTACATGAATATGCCTCTCTGACGGGCGTCGGTGCTCTGAGGAGGAGCGTCACGGTGTTCTCGAATGTGTTGTTAATGCAAGAGAATCTGCAGCTATTGAATCACCATCCAATGCTATGGAATCAACTCTCAGGGACGGAATGATTGGACAAATCATGTTTTTCCCATTTTCCTTTTGCGGGAGATTTTGTTGGTAATGTGCCTAGTATTCGTCAGCAATTGAATCAATATTCCACATATCCACGCACATAGAATAGTCTCGTCAGCTGTGTTGGGGAATGAGTTCGCAGCCCAACTGGCGCTTCCTTGCCTCTTTTATTTTTGTGGCATCTAGAGTTTGCTTTCATAGGGTTAGTATCCGATTTGGATTGCATCCCGATAGTAAACTGGGCATCGGAGGAGGTTAAATAGCATTACAAATGGGACAAGGAACTGACACAACTTTTTCTTCATCATTATACGAATAGTTGTTCAATGAATAGGTTGTTTTTTTCAATAGTCTGATGTCATATGCCCAGAAGAATCTATCCTGGTCCTTTCCGTACAAATTGACATAGGCTTTCTGCTATAATAGGGTAACCACGGACATAGAACAGGCTTGGGAAGATGACGGTTTAGAATCCACATGGCCACAGTAGCATGTGTTGCTATAATAGGGTAACCGCTCCATCCAATGCTATGGAATCAACTCTGAGGGACGGAATGATTGGACAAATCATGTTTTTGCCCTTTTCCTTTTTCGGGAGATTTTGTTGGTATTGTGCCTAGTATTCGTCAGCAATTGAATCATTATTTCACATATCCACGCACATGGAATAGTCTCGTCAGCTGCTTTGGGGAATGAGTTCGTAGCCCAACTGGCGCTTCCTTACCTCTTTTGTTTTTGTAGCATCTAGGGTTTGCTTTCATAGGGTTAGTATCCGATTTGGATTGCATCCCAATAGTAAACTGGGCATCGGAGGAGGTTAAATAGTATGACAAATGGGACAAGGAACTGACACAACTTTTTCTTCATCATTATACGAATATGTTGTTCGATGAATAGGTTGTTTTTTTCAATAGTCTGATGTCATATGCCCAGAAAGATCTATCCTGTTCCTTTCCGTACAAATCGACATAGACTTTCTGCTATAATAGGGTAACCACGGATAGAGAACAAGTTTGGGAAGGTGACGGTTTAGAATCCAAATGGCCACAGTAGCAAGTGTTATATAAGGAGCTATGGGACGGAGAGAAAAAGCTCTTTGCCACGAATGGTTTTTCCGCAATTGAATCAGAAGTGAAAAACCGACACCGAAGGGTTGGTTCGACGCGAATTGGATGCCTCAAGAGAAGGCTTATGCTTATCGAGCCCATCGACGAGGAAGATGTGGTTTTTAATCAAAATCGGGAAAATCCCTTCGTCGTTCTTGCTATGTTGTATCTCTCCCGTCGGTTTGTTAGAATAGATGGGGGCATTGCCGCTCTTTGCTAGGACTAGTAGCAGTAGGAGAATGCTTTTATTCTTACCTGTGTACATGAATATGCCTCTCTGACGGGCGTCGGTGCTCTAAGGAGGTGCGTCACGGTGTTCTCGAATGTGCTGTTGCAGCAATAGAATTCGCAGCTATTGAATCCAGTCTTTCGGAATCGAATGCACATAAATATGGCTTTCCACCATCACTTTACTCATGGCAGGATTTCTCGTGGTGATTCTATGCAATGCTATGGAATCAACTCTCAGGAACGGAATGATTGGACAAATCATGTTTTTACCCTTTTCCTTTTCTGGGAGATTTTGTTGATAAGGTCCCTAGCATTCGTCAGGTATTCAATCAATATTCCACATATCCACGCACATAGAATAGTCTCGTCAGCTGCTTTGGGGAATGAGTTCGTAGCCCAACTGGCGTTTCCTTGCCTCTTTTGTTTTTGTAGCACCTAGGGTTTGCTTTCATAGGATTAGTATCCGATTTGGATTGCATCTCGATAGTAAACTGGGCATCGGAGGAGGTTAAATAGTATGACAAATCGGACAAGAAACTGACACAACTTTTTCTTCATCATTATACGAATATGTTGTTCGATGAATAGGTTGTTTTTTTCAATAGTCTGATTCATATGCCCAGAAGGATCTATCCTGGTCCTTTCCGTACAAATCGACATAGGTTTTCTGCTATAATAGGGTAACGACGGACAGAGAACAAGTTTGGGAAAGTGACAGTTTAGAATCCACATGGCTACAGTAGCAAGTGTTATATAAGGAGTTATGGGACGGAGAGAAAAGGCTCTTTGCCCCGAAGAGATTTTCCACAATTGAATCAAAAGTGGAAAACCGATGCCGATGGGTTGGTTTGACGTGAATTGGATGCCCCAATAGAAGGTTTATGCTTATCGAGCCCATCAACGAGGAAGATGTGGTTTTTAATCAGAATCGGCAAAATCCCTTCGTCGTTCTTGCTATGTTGTATCTCTTCCGTCGGTTTGCTAGAATAGATGGGGGCATTACCGCTCTTTGCTAGGACTAGTAGCAGTAGGAGAATGCTTTTATTCTTACCTATGTACATGAATATGCCTCTCTGACTGGCGTCGGTGCTCTGAGGAGGAGCGTCACGGTGTTCTCGAATGTGCTGTTGCTGCAAGAGAATCCACAGCTATTGAATCCAGTCTTTCGGAATCGAATGCACATGAATAGGGCTTTCCACCATCACTTTACTCAAGGCAGGATTTCTCGTGGTGATTCCATCCAATGCTATGGAATCAACTCTCAGGGACGGAATAATTGGAGCACCTAGGGTTTGCTTTCATAGGGTTAGTATCCGATTTGAATTGCATCCCGACAGTAAACTGGGCATCGGAGGAGGTTAAATAGTATGACAAATCGGATAAGGAACTGACACATCTTTTTCTTCATCATTATACGAATATGTTGTTCGATGAATAGGTTGTGTTTTTCAATAGTCTGATGTCATATGCCCAGAAGGATCTATCCTGGTCCTTTCCGTACAAATCGACATAGGCTTTCTGCTATAATAGGGTAACCACGGATATTGAACAAGGACGGTTTAGAATACACATGGCCACAGTAGCAAGTGTTATATAAGGAGCCATTGGACGGAGAGAAAAGGCTCTTTGCCATGAAGAGATTTTCTGCAATTGAATCAGAAGTGGAAAACCAATGCCGATGGGTTGGTTCGACGCGAATTGGATGCCCCAAGAGAAGGCTTATGCTTATCGAGCCCATCGACGAGGAAGATGTGGTTTTTAATCAGAATCGGCAAAATCCCTTCGTCGTTCTTGCTATGTTGCATCTCTCCCGTCGGTTTGCTAGAATAGATGGGGGCATTACCGCTCTTTGCTAGGACTAGTAACAGTAGGAGAATGCTTTTATTCTTACCTGTGTACATGAATATGCCTCTCTGACTGGCGTCGGTGCTCTGAGGAGGAGCGTCACGGTGTTCTCGAATGTGCTGTTGCTGCAAGAGAATCCGAAGCTATTGAATCCAGTCTTTCGGAATCGAATGCACATGAATAGGGCTTTCCACCATCACTTTACTCATGGCAGGATTTCTCGTGGTGATTCCATCCAATGCTATGGAATCAACTCTCAGGGACGGAATAATTGGAGCACCTAGAGTTTGCTTTCATAGGGTTAGTATCCATTTTGATTGCATCCCGATAGTAAACTGGGCATCGGAGGAGGTTAAATAGTATGACAAATGGGACAAGGAACTGACACAACTTTTTCTTCATCATTATACGAATATGTTGTTCGATGAATATATTGTTTTTTTCAATAGTCTGATGTCATATGCCCAGATAGATCTATCCTGTTCCTTTCCGTACAAATCGACATAGACTTTCTGCTATAATAGGGTAACCACGGATAGAGAACAAGCTGGGGAAGGTGACGGTTTAGAATCCACATGGCCACAGTAGCAAGTGTTATATAAGGAGCTATGGGACGGAGAGAAAAGGCTCTTTGCCACGAAAGGTTTTTCCGCAATTGAATCAGAAGTGAAAAACCGACACCGATGGGTTGGTTCGACGCGAATTGGATACCCCAAGAGAAGGCTTATGCTTATCGAGCCCATCGACGAGGAAGATGTGGTTTTTAATCAGAATCGGCAAAATCCCTTCGTCGTTCTTGCTTTGTTGTATCTCTCCCGTCGGTTTGCTAGAATAGATGGGGGCATTACCGCTCTTTGCTAGGACTAGTAGCAGTAGGAGAATGCTTTTATTCTTACCTGTGTACATGAATATGCCTCTCTGACGGGCGTCGGTGCTCTGAGGAGGAGCGTCACGGTGTTCTAGAATGTGCTGTTGCTGCAAGAGAATTCGCAGCTATTGAATCCAGTCTTTCGGAATCGAATGCACATGAATAGGGCTTTCCACCATCACTTTACTCATGGCAGGATTTCTCGGGGTGATTCTATCCAATGCTATGGAATCAACTCTGAGGGACGGAATGATTGGACAAATTATGTTTTTGCCCTTTTTCTCTTCTGGGAGATTTTGTTGGTAAGGTGCCTAGCATTCGTCAGCAATTCAATCAATATTCCACATATCCACGCACATAGAATAGTCTAGTCAGCTGCTTTGGGGAATGAGTTCGTTGCCCAACTGGCGTTTCCTTGCCTCTTTTGTTTTTGTAGCACCTACGGTTTGCTTTCATAGGGTTAGTATCCGATTTGGATTGCATCTCGATAATAAACTGGGCATCGGAGGAGGTTAAATAGTATGACAAATCGGACAAGGAACTGACACAACTTTTTCTTCATCATTATACGAATATGTTGTTCGATGAATAGGTTGTATTTTTCAATAGTCCGATGTCATATGCTCAGAAGGATCTATCCTGGTCCTTTCCGTACAAATCGACATAGGCTTTCTACTATAATAGGGTAACCACTAACATAGAAAAAGGACGGTTTAGAATACACATGGCCACAGTAGCAAGTGTTATATAAGGAGCTATGGGATGGAGAGAAAAGGCTCTTTCCACGAAGGGATTTTTCGCAATTGAATCAGAAGTGGAAAACCGACGCCGATGGGTTGGTTCGACGAGAATTGGATGCCCCAAGAGAAGGCTTATGCTTATCGAGCCCATCGACGAGGAAGATGTGGTTTTTAATCAGAATCGGCAAAATCCCTTTGTCGTTCTTGCTATGTTGTATCTCTTCTGTCGGTTTGCTAGAATAGATTGGGGCATTACCGCTCTTTGCTAGGAGTAGTAGCAATAGGAGAATGCTTTTATTCTTACCTGTGTACATGAATATGCCTCTCTGACTGGCGTCGGTTCTCTGAGGAGGAGCGTCACGGTGTTCTCGAATGTGCTGTTGCTGCAAGAGAATCCGTAGCTATTGAATCCAGTCTTTCGGAATCGAATGCACATGAATAGGGCTTTCCACCATCACTTTACTCATGGCAGGATTTCTCGTGGTGATTCCATCCAATGCTATGGAATCAACTCTCAGGGACGGAATAATTGGACAAATCATTTTTTTGCTCTTTTCCTTTTCCGGGAGATTTTGTTAGTAATGTGCCTAGTATTCGTCAGCAATTGAATCAATATTCCACATATCCACGCACATAGAATAGTTTCGTCAGCTGCTTTATGGAATGAGTTCTTAGCCCAACTGGCGCTTCCTTGCCTCGTTTGTTTTTGTAGCATCTAGTGTTTGCTTTCATAGGGTTAGTATCCGATTTGGATTGCATCCCGATAGTAAACTGGGCATCGGAGGAGGTTAAATAGTTTGACAAATCGGACAAGGAACTGACTCAACTTTTTCTTCAACATTGTACGAATATGTTGTTCGATGAATAGGTTGTTTTTTGAATAGTCTGATGTCATATGCCCAGAAGGATCTATCCTGGTCCTTTCCATACAAATTGACATAGGCTTTCTGCTATAATAGGGTAACCACGGTTAGAGAGCTTTCATAGGGTTAGTATCCGATTTGGATTGCATCCCGATAGTAAACTGGGCATCGGAGGAGGTTAAATAGTATGACAAATCGGACATGGAACTGACACACCTTTTTCTACATCATTGTACGAATATGTTGTTCGATGAATAGGTTGTTTTTTTCAATAGTCTGATGTCATATACCGAGAAGGATCTATCCTGGTCCTTTCCGTGCAAATTGACATAGGCTTTCTGCTATAATAGGGTAACCACGGACAGAGAACAAGCTGGGAAGGTGACGGTTTAGAATCCACATGGCCACAGTAGCAAGTGTTATATAAGGAGCTATGGGACGGAGAGAAAAGGCTCTTTGCCACGAAGGGTTTTTCTGCAATTGAATCAGAAGTGGAAAACCGACGCCGATGGGTTGGTTCGACGCGAATTGGATGCCCAAAGAGAAGGCTTATGCTTATCGAGCCCATCGACGAGGAAGATGTGGTTTTTAATCAGAATCGGCAAAATCCCTTTGTCGTTCTTGCTATGTTGTATCTCTTCTGTCAGTTTGCTAGAATAGATGGGGGCATTACCGCTCTTTGCTAGGAGTAGTAGCAGTAGGAGAATGCTTTTATTCTTACCTGTGTACATGAATATGCCTCTCTGACTGGCGTCGGTTCTCTGAGGAGGAGCGTCACGGTGTTCTCGAATGTGGTGTTGCTGCAAGAGAATCCGCAGCTATTGAATCCAGTCTTTCAGAATTGAATGCACATGAATAGGGCTTTCCACCATCACTTTACTCATGGCAGGATTTCTCGTGGTGATTCCATCCAATGCTATGGAATCAACTCTAAGGGACGGAATAATTGGACAAATCATTTTTTTGCTCTTTTCCTTTTCCGGGAGATTTTGTTAGTAATGTGCCTAGTATTCGTCAGCAATTGAATAAATATTCTACATATCCACGCACATAGAATAGTCTCGTCAGCTGCTTTAGGGAATGAGTTCGTAGCCCAAGTGGCGCTTTCTTGCCTCTTTTGTATTTGTAGCATCTAGGGTTTGCTTTCATAGGGTTAGTATCCGATTTGGAATGCATCCCGATAGTAAACTGGGCATCGGAGGAGGTTAAATAGTATGACAAATCGGACAAGGAACTGACACAACTTTTTCTTCATCATTGTACGAATATGTTGTTCGATGAATAGGTTGTTTTTTTCAATAGTCTGATGTCATATGCCCAGAAGGATCTATCCTGGTCCTTTCCGTCCAAATTGACATAGGCTTTCTGCTATAATAGGATAAGCACGGACAGAGAACAAGCTGGAGAAGGTGACGGCTTAGAATCCACATGGCCACAGTATCAAGTGTTATATAAGGAGCTATGGGACGGAGAGAAAAGGCTCTTTGCCACGAAGGGTTTTTCCGCAATTGAATCAGAAGTGGAAAACCGACGTTGATGGGTTGGTTCGACGCGAATTGGATGCCCCAAGAGAAGGCTTATGCTTATCGAGCCCATCGACGAGGAAGATGTGGTTTTTAATCAGAATCGGCAAAATCCCTTCGTCGTTCTTGCTATGTTGTATCTCTCCCGTCGGTTTGCTGGAATAGTAGGGCCATTACCGCTCTTTGCTAGGACTAGTAGCAGTAGGAGAATGCTTTTATTCTTACCTGTGTACATGAATATGCCTCTCTGATGGGCGTCGGTGCTCTGACGAGGAGCGTCACGGTGTTCTCGAATGTGCTGTTACTGCAAGAGAATCCGCAGCTATAGAATCCAGTCTTTCGGAATCGAATGCACATGAATAGGGCTTTCCACCATCACTTTACTCATAGCAGGATTTCTCATGGTGATTCCATCCAATGCTATGGAATCAACTCTGAGGTACGGAATGATTGGACAAATCATGTTTTTGCCGTTTTCCTTTTCCGGGAGATTTTGTTGGTAATGTGTCTAGTATTCGTCAGCAATTGAATCAATATTCCACATATCCACGCACATAGAATAGTTTCGTCAGCTGCTTTATGGAATGAGTTCTTAGCCCAACTGGCGCTTCCTTACCTCGTTTGTTTTTGTAGCATCTAGTGTTTGCTTTCATAGGGTTAGTATCCGATTTGGATTGCATCCCGATTGTAAACTTGGCATCGGAGGAGGTTAAATAGTATGACAAATCGGACAAGGAACTGACTCAACTTTTTCTTCAACATTGTACGAATATGTTGTTCGATGAATAGGTTGTTTTTTGAATAGTCTGATGTCATATGCCCAGAAGGATCTATCCTGGTTCTTTCCATACAAATTGACATAGGCTTTCTGCTATAATAGGGTAACCACGGATAGAGAGCTTTCATAGGGTTAGTATCCGATTTGGATTGCATCCTGATAGTAAACTGGGCATCGGAGGAGGTTAAATAGTATGACAAATCGGACAAGGAACTGACACACCTTTTTCTACATCATTGTACGAATATGTTGTTCGATGAATAGGTTGTTTTTTTCAATAGTCTGATATCATATACCAAGAAGGATCTATCCTGGTACTTTCCGTGCAAATTGACATAGGCTTTCTGCTATAATAGGGTAACCACGGACAGAGAACAAGCTGGGAAGGTGACGGTTTAGAATCCACATGGCCACAGTAGCAAGTGTTATATAAGGAGCTATGGGACGGAGAGAAAAGGCTCTTTGCCACGAAGGGTTTTTCTGCAATTGAATCAGAAGTGGAAAACCGACGCCGATGGGTTGGTTCGACGCGAATTGGATGCCCCAAGAGAAGGCTTATGCTTATCGAGACCATCGACGAGGAAGATGTGGTTTTTAATCAGAATCGGCAAAATCCCTTTGTCGTTCTTGCTATGTTGTATCTCTTCTGTCGGTTTGCTAGAATAGATGGGGGCATTACCGCTCTTTGCTAGGAGTAGTAGCAGTAGGAGAATGCTTTTATTCTTACCTGTGTACATGAATATGCCTCTCTGACTGGCGTCGGTTCTCTGAGGAGGAGCGTCACGGTGTTCTCGAATGTGCTGTTGCTGCAAGAGAATCCGCAGCTATTGAATCCAGTCTTTCGGAATCGAATGCACATGAATAGGGCTTTCCACCATCACTTTACTCATGGCAGGATTTCTCGTGGTGATTCCATCCAATGCTATGGAATCAACTCTCAGGGACGGAATAATTGGACAAATCATTTTTTTGCTCTTTTCCTTTTCCGGGAGATTTTGTTAGTAATGTGCCTAGTATTCGTCAGCAATTGAATAAATATTCTACATATCCACGCACATAGAATAGTCTCGTCAGCTGCTTTAGGGAATGAGTTCGTAGCCCAAGTGGCGCTTTCTTGCCTCTTTTGTATTTGTAGCATCTAGGGTTTGCTTTCATAGGGTTAGTATCCGATTTGGAATGCATCCCGATAGTAAACTGGGCATCGGAGGAGGTTAAATAGTATAACAAATCGGACAAGGAACTGACACAACTTTTTCTTCATCATTGTACGAATATGCTGTTCGATGAATAGGTTGTTTTTTTCAATAGTCTGATGTCATATGCCCAGAAGGATCTATCCTGGTCCTTTCCGTCCAAATTGACATAGGCTTTCTGCTATAATAGGATAAGCACGGACAGAGAACAAGCTGGAGAAGGTGACGGTTTAGAATCCACATGGCCACAGTATCAAGTGTTATATAAGGAGCTATGGGACGGAGAGAAAAGGCTCTTTGCCACGAAGGATTTTTCCGCAATTGAATCAGAAGTGGAAAACCGACGTTGATGGGTTGGTTCGACGCGAATTGGATGCCCCTAGAGAAGGCTTATGCTTATCGAGCCCATCGACGAGGAAGATGTGGTTTTTAATCAGAACCGGCAAAATCCCTTCGTCGTTCTTGCTATGTTGTATCTCTCCCGTCGGTTTGCTGGAATAGTAGGGGCATTACCGCTCTTTGCTAGGACTAGTAGCAGTAGGAGAATGCTTTTATTTTTACCTGTGTACATGAATATGCCTCTCTGACGGGCGTCGGTGCTCTGACGAGGAGCGTCACGGTGTTCTCGAATGTGCTGTTGCTGCAAGAGAATCCGCAGCTATAGAATCCAGTCTTTCGGAATCGAATGCACATGAATAGGGCTTTCCACCATCACTTTACTCATAGCAGGATTTCTCATGGTGATTCCATCCAATGCTATGGAATCAACTCTGAGGTACGGAATGATTGGACAAATCATGTTTTTGCCCTTTTCCTTTTCCGGGAGATTTTGTTGGTAATGTGTCTAGTATTCGTCAGCAATTGAATCAATATTCCACATATCCACGCACATAGAATAGTTTCGTCAGCTGCTTTATGGAATGAGTTCTTAGCCCAACTGGCGCTTCCTTGCCTCGTTTGTTTTTGTAGCATCTAGTGTTTGCTTTCATAGGGTTAGTATCCGATTTGGATTGCATCCCGATAGTAAACTGGGCATCGGAGGAGGTTAAATAGTATGACAAATCGGACAAGGAACTGACTCAACTTTTTCTTCAACATTGTACGAATATGTTGTTCGATGAATAGGTTGTTTTTTGAATAGTCTGATGTCATATGCCCAGAAGGATCTATCCTGGTCCTTTCCATACAAATTGACATAGGCTTTCTGCTATAATAGGGTAACCACGGATAGAGAGCTTTCATAGGGTTAGTATCCGATTTGGATTGCATCCCGATAGTAAACTGGGCATCGGAGGAGGTTAAATAGTATGACAAATCGGACAAGGAACTGACACACCTTTTTCTACATCATTGTACGAATATGTTGTTCGATGAATAGGTTGTTTTTTTCAATAGTCTGATGTCATATACCGAGAAGGATCTATCCTGATCCTTTCCGTGCAAATTGACATAGGCTTTCTGCTATAATAGGGTAACCACGGACAGAGAACAAGCTGGGAAGGTGACGGTTTAGAATCCACATGGCCACAGTAGCAAGTGTTATATAAGGAGCTATGGGACGGAGAGAAAAGGCTCTTTGCCACGAAGGGTTTTTCTGCAATTGAATCAGAAGTGGAAAACCAACGCCGATGGGTTGGTTCGACGCGAATTGGATGCCCCAAGAGAAGGCTTATGCTTATCGAGCCCATCGACGAGGAAGATGTGGTTTTTAATCAGAATCGGCAAAATCCCTTTGTCGTTCTTGCTATGTTGTATCTCTTCTGTCAGTTTGCTAAAATAGATGGGGGCATTACCGCTCTTTGCTAGGAGTAGTAGCAGTAGGAGAATGCTTTTATTCTTACCTGTGTACATGAATATGCCTCTCTGACTGGCGTCGGTTCTCTGAGGAGGAGCGTCACGGTGTTCTCGAATGTGCTGTTGCTGCAAGAGAATCCGCAGCTATTGAATCCAGTATTTCAGAATCGAATGCACATGAATAGGGCTTTCCACCATCACTTTACTCATGGCAGGATTTCTCGTGGTGATTCCATCCAATGCTATGGAATCAGCTCTCAGGGACGGAATAATTGGACAAATCATTTTTTTGCTCTTTTCCTTTTCCGGGAGATTTTGTTAGTAATGTGCCTAGTATTCGTCAGCAATTGAATAAATATTCTACATATCCACGCACATAGAATAGTCTCGTCAGCTGCTTTAGGGAATGAGTTCGTAGCCCAAGTGGCGCTTTCTTGCCTCTTTTGTATTTGTAGCATCTAGGGTTTGCTTTCATAGGGTTAGTATCCGATTTGGAATGCATCCCGATAGTAAACTGGGCATCGGAGGAGGTTAAATAGTATGACAAATCGGACAAGGTACTGACACAACTTTTTCTTCATCATTGTACGAATATGTTGTTCGATGAATAGGTTGTTTTTTTCAATAGTCTGATGTCATATGCCCAGAAGGATCTATCCTGGTCCTTTCCGTCCAAATTGACATAGGCTTTCTGCTATAATAGGATAAGCACGGACAGAGAACAAGCTGGAGAAGGTGACGGCTTAGAATCCACATGGCCACAGTATCAAGTGTTATATAAGGAGCTATGGGACGGAGAGAAAAGGCTCTTTGCCACGAAGGGTTTTTCCGCAATTGAATCAGAAGTGGAAAACCGACGTTGATGGGTTGGTTCGACGCGAATTGGATGCCCCAAGAGAAGGCTTATGCTTATCGAGCCCATCGACGAGGAAGATGTGGTTTTTAATCAGAATCGGCAAAATCTCTTCGTCGTTCTTGCTATGTTGTATCTCTCCCGTCGGTTTGCTGGAATAGTAGGGGCATTACCGCTCTTTGCTAGGACTAGTAGCAGTAGGAGAATGCTTTTATTCTTACCTGTGTACATGAATATGCCTCTCTGACGGGCGTCGGTGCTCTGACGAGGAGCGTCACGGTGTTCTCGAATGTGCTGTTACTGCAAGAGAATCCGCAGCTATAGAATCCAGTCTTTCGGAATCGAATGCAAATGAATAGGGCTTTCCACCATCACTTTACTCATAACAGGATTTCTCATGGTGATTCCATCCAATGCTATGGAATCAACTCTGAGGTACGGAATGATTGGACAAATCATGTTTTTGCCGTTTTCCTTTTCCGGGAGATTTTGTTGGTAATGTGTCTAGTATTCGTCAGCAATTGAATCAATATTCCACATATCCACGCACATAGAATAGTTTCGTCAGCTGCTTTATGGAATGAGTTTTTAGCCCAACTGGCGCTTCCTTACCTCGTTTGTTTTTGTAGCATCTAGTGTTTGCTTTCATAGGGTTAGTATCCGATTTGGATTGCATCCCGATAGTAAACTGGGCATCGGAGGAGGTTAAATAGTATGACAAATCGGACAAGGAACTGACTCAACTTTTTCTTCAACATTGTACGAATATGTTGTTCGATGAATAGGTTGTTTTTTGAATAGTCTGATGTCATATGCCCAGAAGGATCTATCCTGGTCCTTTCCATACAAATTGACATAGGCTTTCTGCTATAATAGGGTAACCACGGATAGAGAGCTTTCATAGGGTTAGTATCCGATTTGGATTGCATCCCGATAGTAAACTGGGCATCGGAGGAGGTTAAATAGTATGACAAATCGGACAAGGAACTGACACACCTTTTTCTACATCATTGTACGAATATGTTGTTCGATGAATATGTTGTTTTTTTCAATAGTCTGATATCATATACCGAGAAGGATCTATCCTGGTCCTTTCCGTGCAAATTGACATAGGCTTTCTGCTATAATAGGGTAACCACGGACAGAGAACAAGCTGGGAAGGTGACGGTTTAGAATACACATGGCCACAGTAGCAAGTGTTATATAAGGAGCTATGGGACGGAGAGAAAAGGCTCTTTGCCACGAAGGGTTTTTCCGCAATTGAATCAGAAGTGGAAAACTGATGCCGATGGGTTGGTTCGACGGGAATTGGATGCCCCAAGAGAAGGCTTATGCTTATCGAGCCCATCGACGAGGAAGATATGGTTTTTAATCAGAATCGGCAAAATCCCTTCGTCGTTCTTGCTATGTTGTATCTCTCCCGTCGGTTTGCTAGAATAGATGGGGGCATTACCGCTCTTTGCTAGGAGTAGTAGCAGTAGGAGAATGCTTTTATTGTTAACTGTGTACATGAATATGCCTCTCTGACTGGCGTCGGTGCTCTGAGGAGGAGCGTCACGGTGTTCTCGAATGTGCTGTTGCTGCATGAGAATCCGCAGCTATTGAATCCAGTCTTTCGGAATCGAATGCACACGAATAGGGCTTTCCACCATCACTTTACTCATTGCAGGATTTCTCATGGTGATTCCATCCAATACTATGGAATCAACTCTGAGGTACGGAATGATTGGACAAATCATGTTTTTGCCCTTTTCCTTTTCCGGGAGATTTTGTTGGTAATGTGCCTAGTATTCGTCAGCAATTGAATCAATATTCCACATATCCACGCACATAGAATAGTTTCGTCAGCTGCTTTATGGAATGAGTTCTTAGCCCAACTGGCGCGTCTTTGCATCTTTTGTTTTTGTAGCATCTAGGGTTTGCTTTCATAGGGTTAGTATCCGATTTGGAGTGCATCCTGATAGTAAACTGGGCATCGGAGGAGGTTAAATAGTATGACAAATCGGACAAGGAACTGACACAACTTTTTCTTCAACATTGTACGAATATGTTGTTCGATGAATAGGTTGTTTTTTTCAATAGTCTGATGTCATATGCCCAGAAGGATCTATCCTGCTCCTTTCCATACAAATTGACATAGGCTTTCTGTTATAATAGGGTAACCACGGATAGAGAGCTTTCATAGGGTTAGTATCCGATTTGGATTGCATCCCGATAGTAAACTGGTCATCGGAGGAGGTTAAATAGTGTGACAAATCGGACAAGGAACTGACACACCTTTTTCTTCATCATTGTACGAATATGTTGTTCGATGAATAGGTTATTTTTTTCAATAGTCTGATGTCATATGCCCAGAAGGATCTATCCTGATCCTTTCCGTACAAATTGACATAATAGGGTAACCACGGACAGAGAACAAGCTGAGGAAGTTGACGGTTTAGAATCCACAAGGCCACAGTAGCCAGTGTTATATAAGGAGCTATGGGACGGAGAGAAAAGGCTCTTTGCCTCGAAGGGTTTTTCCGCAATTGAATCAGAAGTGGAAAACCGACGCCGATGGCTTGGTTCGACGCGAATTGGATGCCCCAAGAGAAGGCTTATGCTTATCAAGCCCATCGACGAGGAAGATGTGGTTTTTAATCAGAATCGGCAAAATCCCTTCGTCGTTCTTGCTATGTTGTATCTCTCCCGTCGGTTTGCTGGAATAGATGGGGGTCGGTTTGCTGGAATAGATGGGGGCATTACCGCTCTTTGCTAGGACTAGTAACAGTAGGAGAATGCTTTTATTCTTACCTGTGTATATGAATATGCCTCTCTGACGGGCGTCGGTGCTCTGACGAGGAGCGTCACGGTGTTCTCGAATGTGCTGTTGCTGCAAGAGAATCTGCAGCTATTGAATCCAGTCTTTCGGAATTGAATGCACATGAATAGGGCTTTCCACCATCACTTTACACATGGCTGGATTTCTCGTGGTGATTCCATCCAATACTATGGAATCAACACTAAGGGACGGAATGATTGGACAAATCATGTTTTTGCCCTTTTCCTTTTCTGGGAGATTTTGTTGTTAATGTACTTAGTATTCGTCAGCAATTGAATCAATATTCCACATATCCACGCGCATAGAATAGTTTCGTCAGCTGCTTTATGGAATGAGTTCTTAGCCCAACTGGCGCTTCCTTGCCTCTTTTGTTTTTATAGCATCTAGGGTTTGCTTTCATAGGGTTAGTATCCGATTTGGATTGCATCCTGATAGTAAACTAGGCATCGGAGGAGGTTAAATAGTATGACTAATCGGACGAGGAACTGACACAGTTTTTTCTTCATCATTATACGAATATGTTGTTCGATGAATATGTTATTTTTTTCAATAGTCTGATGTCATATGTCCAGTAGGATCTATCCTGGTACTTTCCATACAAATTGATATAGGCTTTCTGCTATAATAGGGTAACCACGGATAGAGAGCTTTCATATGGTTAGTATCCGATTTGGATTGCATCCCGATAGTAAACTGAGCATCGGAGGAGGTTAAATAGTATGACAAATCCGACAAGGAACTGACACACCTTTTTCTACATCATTGTACGAATATGTTGTTCGATGAATAGGTTGTTTTTTTCAATAGTCTGATGTCATATACCGAGAAGGATCTATCCTGGTCCTTTCCGTGCAAAATGACATAGGCTTTCGGCTATAATAGGGTAACCACGGATAGAGAGCTTTCATAGGGTTAGTATCCGATTTGGATTGCATCCCGATAGTAAACTGGGCATCGGAGGAGGTTAAATAGTATGACAAATCGGACAAGGAACTGACACACCTTTTTCTTCATCATTGTACGAATATGTTGTTCGATGAATAGGTTGTTTTTTTCAATAGTCTGATGTCATATGCCCAGAAGGATCTATTATGGTCCTTTCCATACAAATTGACATAGGCTTTCTGCTATAATAGGATAACCACGGATAGAGAGCTTTCATAGGGCTAGTATCCGATTTGGATTGCATCCCGATAGTAAACTGGGCATCGGAGGAGGTTAAATAGTATGACAAATCGGACAAGGAACTGACACAACTTTTTCTTCATCATTGTATGAATATGTTGTTCGATGAATAGGTTGTTTTTTTCAATAGTCTAATGTCATATGCCCAGAAGGATCTATCCTGGTCCTTTCCGTACAAATTGACATAGGCTTTCTGCTATAATAGGGTAACCACGGACAGAGAACAAGCTGGGGAAGGTGACGGTTTAGAATCCACATGGCCACAGTAGCAAGTGTTATATAAGGAGCTATGGAACGGAGAGAAAAGGCTCTTTTCCACGAAGGGCTTTTCCGCAATGGAATCCGAAGTGGAAAACCGACGCCGATGGGTTGGTTCGACGCGAATTGGATGCCCCAAGAGAAGGCTTATGCTTATCAAGCCCATCAACGAGGAAGATATGGTTTTTAATCAGAATCGGCAAAATCCCTTCGTCGTTCTTGCTATTTTGTATCTCTCCCGTCGGTTTGCTGGAATAGATGGGGACATTACCGCTCTTTGCTAGGACTAGTAGCAGTAGGAGAATGCTTTTATTCTTACCTGTGTACATGAATATGCCTCTCTGACGGGCGTCGGTGCTCTGACGAGGAGCGTCACGGTGTTCTCAAATGTGCTGTTGCTGCAAGAGAATCCGCAGCTATCGAATCCAGTCTTTCGGAATCGAATGCACATGAATAGGGCTTTCCACCATCACTTTACTCATGGCAGGATTTCTCGTGGTGATTCCATCCAATGCTATGGAATCAACTCTCAGGGACGGAATAATTGGACAAATCATTTTTTTGCTCTTTTCCTTTTCCGGGAGATTTTGTTAGTAATGTGCCTAGTATTCGTCAGCAATTGAATAAATATTCTTCATATCCACGCACATAGAATAGTCTCGTCAGCTGCTTTAGGGAATGAGTTCGTAGCCCAAGTGGCGCTTCCTTGCCTCTTTTGTATTTGTAGCATTTAGGGTTTGCTTTCATAGGGTTAGTATCCGATTTGGAATGCATCCCGATAGTAAACTGGGCATCGGAGGAGGTTAAATAGTATGACAAATCGGACAAGGAACTGACACAACTTTTTCTTCATCATTGTACGAATATGTTGTTCGATGAATAGGTTGTTTTTTTCAATAGTCTGATGTCATATGCCCAGAAGGATCTATCCTGGTCCTTTCCGTCCAAATTGACATAGGCTTTCTGCTATAATAGGATAAGCACGGACAGAGAACAAGCTGGAGAAGGTGACGGTTTAGAATCCACATGGCCACAGTATCAAGTGTTATATAAGGAGCTATGGGACGGAGAGAAAAGGCGCTTTGCCACGAAGGGTTTTTCCGCAATTGAATCAGAAGTGGAAAACCGACGTTGATGGGTTGGTTCGACGCGAATTGGATGCCCCAAGAGAAGGCTTATGCTTATCGAGCCCATCGACGAGGAAGATGTGGTTTTTAATCAGAATCGTCAAAATCCCTTCGTCGTTCTTGCTATGTTGTATCTCTCCCGTCGGTTTGCTGGAATAGTAGGGGCATTACCGCTCTTTGCTAGGACTAGTAGCAGTAGGAGAATGCTTTTTTTCTTACCTGTGTGCATGAATATGCCTCTCTGACGGGCGTCGGTGCTCTAACGAGGAGCGTCACGGTGTTCTCGAATGTGCTGTTGCTGCAAGAGAATCCGCAGCTATAGAATCCAGTCTTTCGGAATCGAATGCACATGAATAGGGCTTTCCACCATCACTTTACTCATAGCAGGATTTCTCATGGTGATTCCATCCAATGCTATGGAATCAACTCTGAGGTACAGAATGATTGGACAAATCATGTTTTTGCCCTTTTCCTTTTCCGGGAGATTTTGTTGGTAATGTGTCTAATATTCGTCAGCAATTGAATCAATATTCCGCATATCCACGCACATATAATAGTTTCGTCAGCTGCTTAGCCCAACTGGCGCTTCCTTGCCTCATTTGTTTTTGTAGCATCTAGGGTTTGCTTTCATAGGGTTAGTATCCGATTTGGAATGCATCCCGATAGTAAACTGGGCATCGGAGGAGGTTAAATAGTATGACAAATCGGACAAGGAACTGACACAAATTTTTCTTCAACATTGTACGAATATGTTGTTCGATGAATAGGTTGTTTTTTGAATAGTCTGATGTCATATGCCCAGAAGGATCTATCCTGGTCCTTTCCATACAAATTGACATAGGCTTTCTGCTATAATAGGGTAACCACGGATAGAGAGCTTTCATAGGGTTAGTATCCGATTTGGATTGCATCCCGATAGTAAACTGGGCATCGGAGGAGGTTAAATAGTATGACAAATCGGACAAGGAACTGACACACCTTTTTCTATATCATTGTACGAATATGTTGTTCGATGAATAGGTTGTTTTTTTCAATAGTCTGATGTCATATACCGAGAAGGATCTATCCTGATCCTTTCCGTACAAATTGACATAGGCTTTCTGCTATAATAGGGTAACCACGGACAGAGAACAAGCTGGGAAGGTGACGGTTTAGAATCCACATGGCCACAGTAGCAAGTGTTATATAAGGAGCTATGGGACGGAGAGAAAAGGCTCTTTGCCACGAAGGGTTTTTCTGCAATTGAATCAGAAGTGGAAAACCGACGCCGATGGGTTGGTTCGACGCGAATTGGATGCCCCAAGAGAAGGCTTATGCTTATCGAGCCCATCGATGAGGAAGATGTGGTTTTTAATCAGAATCGGCAAAATCCCTTCGTCGTTCTTGCTATGTTGTATCTCTCCCATCGGTTTGCTGGAATAGATGGGGGCATTACCGCTCTTTGCTAGGACTAGTAACAGTAGGAGAATGGTTTTATTCTTACCTGTGTACATGAATATGCCTCTCTGACGGGTGTCGGTGCTCTGACGAGGAGCGTCACGGTGTTCTCGAATGTGCTGTTGCTGCAAGAGAATCCGCAGCTATTGAATCCAGTCTTTCGGAATCGAATGCACATGAATAGGGCTTTCCACCATCACTTTACTCATGGCAGGATTTCTCGTGGTGATTCCATTCAATGCTATGGAATCAACTCTCAGGGACGGAATGATTGGACAAATCATGTTTTTGCCCTTTTCCTTTTCCGGTAGATTTTGTTGTTAATGTGCCCTAGTATTCGTCAGCAATTGAATCAATATTCCACATATCCACGTGCATAGAATAGTCTCGTCAGCTACTTTGGGGAATGAGTTCGTAGCCCAACTGGCCCTTCCTTGCCTCTTTTGTTTTTATAGCATCTAGGGTTTGCTTTCATAGGGTTAGTATCCGATTTGGATTGCATCCCGACAGTAAACTGGGCATCGGAGGAGGTTAAATAGTATGACAAATCGGATAAGGAACTGACACAACTTTTTCTTCATCATTATGCGAATATATTGTTCGATGAATAGGTTGTGTTTTTCAATAGTCCGATGTCATATGCCCAGAAGGATCTATCCTAGTCCTTTCCGTACAAATCGACATAGGCTTTCTGCTATAATAGGGTAACCACGGATATAGAACAAGGACGGTTTAGAATACACATGGCTACAGTAGCAAGTGTTATATAAGGAGCTATGGGACGGAGAGAAAAGGCTCTTTGCCACGAAGGGTTTTCGGCAATTGAATCAGAAGTGGAAAACTGATGCCGATGGGTTGGTTCGACGGGAATTGGATGCCCCAAGAGAAGGCTTATGCTTATCGAGCCCATCGACAAGAAAGATGTGGTTTTTAATCAGAATCGGCAAAATCCCTTCGTCGTTCTTGCTATGTTGTATCTCTCCCGTCGGTTTGCTAGAATAGATGGGGGCATTACCGCTCTTTGCTAGGACTAGTAGCAGTAGGAGAATGCTTTTATTGTTACGTGTGTACATGAATATGCCTCTCTGACTGGCGTCGGTGCTCTGAGGAGGAGCGTCACGGTGTTCTCGAATGTGCTGTTGCTGCATGAGAATCCGCAACTATTTAATCCAGTCTTTCGGAATCGAATGCACACGAATAGGGCTTTCCACCATCAATTTACTCATTGCAGGATTTCTCATGGTGATTCAATCCAATACTATGGAATCAACTCTGAGGTACGGAATGATTGGACAAATCATGTTTTTGCCCTTTTCCTTTTCCGGGAGATTTTGTTGGTAATGTGCCTAGTATTCGTCAGCAATTGAATCAATATTCCACATATCCACGCACATAGAATAGTTTCGTCAGCTGCTTTATGGAATGAGTTCTTAGCCCAACTGGTGCGTCCTTGCCTCTTTTGTTTTTGTAGCATCTAGGGTTTGCTTTCATAGGGTTAGTTTCCGATTTGGAGTGCATCCTGATAGTAAACTGGGCATCGGAGGAGGTTAAATAGTATGACAAATCGGACAAGGAACTGACACAACTTTTTTTTCAACATTGTACGAATATGTTGTTCGATGAATAGGTTGTTTTTTTCAATAGTCTGATATCATCTACCCAGAAGGATCTATCCTGGTCCTTTCCATACAAATTGACATAGGCGTTCCGCTATAATAGGGTAACCACGGATAAAGAGCTTTCATAGGGTTAGTATCCGATTTGGATTGCATCCCGATAGTAAACTGGGCACCGGAGGAGGTTAAATAGTATGACAAATCGGACAAGGAACTGACACACCTTTTTCTTCATCATTGTACGAATATGTTGTTCGATGAATAGGTTGTTTTTTTCAATTGTCTGATGTCATATGCCAAGAAGGATCTATCCTGATCCTTTCCGTACAAATTGACATAGGTTTTCTGCTATAATAGGGTAACCACGGACAGAGAACAAGCTGAGGAAGGTGACGGTTTAGAATCCACAAGACCACAGTAGCAAGTGTTATATAAGGAGCTATGGGACGGAGAGAAAAGGCTCTTTGCCTCGAAGGGTTTTTCCGCAATTGAATCAGAAGTGGAAAACCGACGCCGATGGCTTGGTTCGACGCGAATTGGATGCCCCAAGAGAAGGCTTATGCTTATCAAGCCCATCGACGAGGAAGATGTGGTTTTTAATCAGAATCGGCAAAATCCCTTCGTCGTTCTTGCTATGTTGTATCTCTCCCGTCGGTTTGCTGGAATAGATGGGGACATTACCGCTCTTTGCTAGGACTAGTAGCAGTAGGAGAATGCTTTTTTTCTTACCTGTGTACATGAATATGCCTCTCTGACGGGCGTCGGTGCTCTGACGAGGAGCGTCACGGTGTTCTCAAATGTGCTGTTGCTGCAAGAGAATCCGCAGCTATTGAATCCAGTCTTTCGGAATCGAATGCACATGAATAGGGCTTTCCACCATCACTTTACTCATGGCCGGATTTCTCGTGGTGATTCCATCCAATGCTATGAAATCAACTCTCAGGGATGGAATGATTGGACAAATCATGTTTTTGCCCTTTTCCTTTTCCGGGAGATTTTGTTGGTAATGGGCCTAGTATTCGTCAGCAATTGAATCAATATTCCACATATCCACGCACATAGAATAGTCTCGTCAGCTGCTTTAGGGAATGAGTTCGTAGCCAAACTGGCGCTTCCTTGCCTCTTTCGTTTTTGTAGCATCTAGGGTTTGCTTTCATAGAGTTAGCATCCGATTTTGATTGCATCCCGATAGTAAACTGGGCATCGAAGGAGGTTAAATAGTATGACAAATCGAACAAGGAACTAACACAACTGTTTCTTCATTATTGTACGAATATGTTGTTCGATGAATAGTTTATTTTTTTCAATAGTCTGATGTCATATGCCCAGAAGGATCTATCCTGGTCCTTTCCATACAAATTGACATAGGCTTTCTGCTATAATAGGGTAACCACGGATAGAGAGCTTTCATAGGGTTAGTATCCGATTTGGATTGCATCCCGATAGTAAACTGAACATCGGAGGAGGTTAAATAGTATGACAAATTGGACAAGGAACTGACACAACTTTTTCTTCAACATTGTACGAATATGTTGTTCGATGAATATGTTGTTTTTTTCAATACTCTGATGTCATATGCCCAGAAGGATCTATCCTGGTCCTTTCCATACAAATTGACATAGGCTTTCTGCTATAATAGGATAACCACGGATAGAGAGCATTCATAGGGTTAGTATCCGATTTGGATTGCATCCCGATAGTAAACTGGGCATCGGAGGAGGTTAAATAGTATGACAAATCGGACAAGGAACTGACACACCTTTTTCTTCATCATTGTACGAATATGTTGTTCGATGAATAGGTTGTTTTTTTCAATAGTCTGATGTCATATGCCCAGAAGGATCTATCCTGGTTCTTTCCGTACAAATTGACATAGGTTTTCTGCTATAATAGGGTAACCACGGACAGAGAACAAGCTGAGGAAGGTGACGGTTTAGAATCCACAAGGCCACAGTAGCAAGTGTTATATAAGGAGCTATGGGACGGAGAGAAAAGGCTCTTTGCCTCGAAGGGTTTTTCCGCAATTGAATCAGAAGTGGAAAACCGACGCCGATGGCTTGGTTCGACGCGAATTGGATGCCCCAAGAGAAGGCTTATGCTTATCGAGCCCATCGACGAGGAAGATGTGGTTTTTAATCAGAATCGGCAAAATCCCTTCATCGTTCTTGCTATGTTGTATCTCTCCCGTCGGTTTGCTGGAATAGATGGGAGCATTACCGCTCTTTGCTAGGACTAGTAGCAGTAGGAGAATGCTTTTATTCTTACCTGTGTACATGAATATGCCTCTCTGACGGGCGTCGGTGCTCTGACGAGGAGCGTCACGGTGTTCTCGAATGTGCTGTTGCTGCAAGAAAATCCGCAGCTATTGAATCCAGTCTTTCAGAATCGAATGCACATGAATAGGGCTTTCCACCATCACTTTACTCATGGCAGGATTTCTCGTGGTGATTCCATTCAATGCTATGGAATCAACTCTCAGGGACGGAATGATTGGACAAATCATGTTTTTGCCATTTTCCTTTTCCGGGAGATTTTGTTGTTAATGTGCTTAGTATTCGTCAGCAATTGAATCAATATTCCACATATCCACGCACATAGAATAGTTTCGTCAGCTGCTTTAGGGAATGAGTTCTTAGCCCAACTGGCACTTCCTTGCCTCTTTTGTTTTTATAGCATCTAGGGTTTGCTTTCATAGGGTTAGTATCCGATTTGGATTGCATCCCGATAGCAAACTGGGCATCGGAGGAGGTTAAATAGTATGACAAATCGGACAAGGAACTGACACAACTTTTTCTTCAACATTGTACGAATATGTTGTTCGATGAATAGGTTGTTTTTTTCAATAGTCTGATGTAATATGCCAGAAGGATCTATCCTGTTCCTTTCCGTACAAATTGACATAGACTTTCTGCTATAATAGGGTAACCACGGACAGAGAGCTTTCATAGGGTTAGTATCCGATTTGGATTGCATCCCGATAGTAAACTGGGTATCGGAGGAGGTTAAATAGTATGACAAATTGGACAAGAAACTGACACACCCTTTTCTTCATCATTGTACGAATATATTGTTCGATGAATAGGTTGTTTTTTTCAATAGTCTGCTGTCATATGCCCAGAAGGATCTATCCTGATCCTTTCCGTACAAATTGACATTGGCTTTCTGCTATAATAGGGTAACCACGGACAGAGAACAAGCTGGGGAAGGTGACGGTTTAGAATCCACATGGCCACAGTAGCAAGTGTTATATAAGGAGCTATGGAACGGAGAGAAAAGGCTCTTTTCCACGAAGGGTTTTTCCGCAATGGAATCAGAAGTGGAAACCGACGCCGATGGGTTGGTTCGACGCGAATTGGATGCCCCAAGAGAAGGCTTATGCTTATCGAGCCCATCGACGAGGAAGATATGGTTTTTAATCAGAATCGGCAAAATCCCTTCGTCGTTCTTGCTATTTTGTATCTCTCCCGTCGGTTTGCTGGAATAGATGGGGACATTACCGCTCTTTGCTAGGACTAGTAGCAGTAGGAGAATGCTTTTTTTCTTACCTGTGTACATGAATATGCCTCTCTGACGGGCGTCGGTGCTCTGACGAGGAGCGTCACGGTGTTCTCAAATGTGCTGTTGCTGCAAGAGAATCCGCAGCTATTGAATCCAGTCTTTCGGAATCGAATGCACATGAATAGGGCTTTCCACCATCACTTTACTCATGGCAGGATTTCTCGTGGTGATTCCATCCAATGCTATGAAATCAACTCTCAGGGACGGAATGATTGGACAAATCATGTTTTTGCCCTTTTCCTTTTCCGGGAGATTTTGTTGGTAATGGGCCTAGTATTCATCAGCAATTGAATCAATATTCCACATATCCACGCACATAGAATAGTCTCGTCAGCTGCTTTAGGGAATGAGTTCGTAGCCCAACTGGCGCTTCCTTGCCTCTTTCGTTTTTGTAGCATCTAGGGTTTGCTTTCATAGAGTTAGCATCCGATTTTGATTGCATCCCGATAGTAAACTGGGCATCGGAGGAGGTTAAATAGTATGACAAATCGGACAAGGAACTAACACAACTGTTTCTTCATCATTGTACGAATATGTTGTTCGATGAATAGTTTATTTTTTTCAATAGTCTGATGTCATATGCCCAGAAGGATCTATCCTGGTCCTTTCCATACAAATTGACATAGGCTTTCTGCTATAATAGGGTAACCACGGATAGAGAGCTTTCATAGGGTTAGTATCCGATTTGGATTGCATCCCGATAGTAAACTGAGCATTGGAGGAGGTTAAATAGTATGACAAATTGGACAAGGAACTGACACAACTTTTTCTTCAACATTGTACGAATATGTTGTTCGATGAATATGTTGTTTTTTTCAATACTCTGATGTCATATGCCCAGAAGGATCTATCCTGGTCCTTTCCATACAAATTGACATAGGCTTTCTGCTATAATAGGGTAACCACGGATAGAGAGCTTTCATAGGGTTAGTATCCGATTTGGATTGCATCCCGATAGTAAACTGAGCATCGGAGGAGGTTAAATAGTATGACAAATTGGACAAGGAACTGACACAACTTTTTCTTCAACATTGTACGAATATGTTGTTCGATGAATATGTTGTTTTTTTCAATACTCTGATGTCATATGGCCAGAAGGATCTATCCTGGTCCTTTCCATACAAATTGACATAGGCTTTCTGCTATAATAGGATAACCACGGATAGAGAGCTTTCATAGGGTTAGTATCCGATTTGGATTGCATCCCGATAGTAAACTGGGCATCGGAGGAGGTTAAATAGTATGACAAATCGGACAAGGAACTGACACACCTTTTTCTTCATCATTGTACGAATATGTTGTTCGATGAATAGGTTGTTTTTTTCAATAGTCTGATGTCATATGCCCAGAAGGATCTATCCTGGTCCTTTCCGTACAAATTGACATAGGTTTTCTGCTATAATACAGTAACCACGGACAGAGAACAAGCTGAGGAAGGTGACGGTTTAGAATCCACAAGGCCACAGTAGCAAGTGTTATATAAGGAGCTATGGGACGGAGAGAAAAGGCTCTTTGCCTCGAAGGGTTTTTCCGCAATTGAATCAAAAGTGGAAAACCGACGCCGATGGCTTGGTTCGACGCGAATTGGATGCCCCAAGAGAAGGCTTATGCTTATCGAGCCCATCGACGAGGAAGATGTGGTTTTTAATCAGAATCGGCAAAATCCCTTCATCGTTCTTGCTATGTTGTATCTCTCCCGTCGGTTTGCTGGAATAGATGGGGGCATTACCGCTCTTTGCTAGGACTAGTAGCAGTAGGAGAATGCTTTTATTCTTACCTGTGTACATGAATATGCCTCTCTGACGGGCGTCGGTGCTCTGACGAGGAGCGTCACGGTGTTCTCGAATGTGCTGTTGCTGCAAGAAAATCCGCAGCTATTGAATCCAGTCTTTCGGAATCGAATGCACATGAATAGGGCTTTCCACCATCACTTTACTCATGGCAGGATTTCTCGTGGTGATTCCATCCAATGCTATGGAATCAACTCTCAGGGACGGAATGATTGGACAAATCATGTTTTTGCCCTTTTCCTTTTCCGGGAGATTTTGTTGTTAATGTGCTTAGTATTCGTCAGCAATTGAATCAATATTCCACATATCCACGCACATAGAATAGTTTCGTCAGCTGCTTTAGGGAATGAGTTCTTAGCCCAACTGGCGCTTCCTTGCCTCTTTTGTTTTTATAGCATCTAGGGTTTGCTTTCATAGGGTTGGTATCCGATTTGGATTGCATCCCGATAGCAAACTGGGCATCGGAGGAGGTTAAATAGTATGACAAATCGGACAAGGAACTGACACAACTTTTTCTTCAACATTGTACGAATATGTTGTTCGATGAATAGGTTGTTTTTTTCAATAGTCTGATGTAATATGCCAGAAGGATCTATCCTGTTCCTTTCCGTACAAATTGACATAGACTTTCTGCTATAATAGGGTAACCACGGACAGAGAGCTTTCATAGGGTTAGTATCCGATTTGGATTGCATCCCGATAGTAAACTGGGCATCGGAGGAGGTTAAATAGTATGACAAATTGGACAAGGAACTGACACACCTTTTTCTTCATCATTGTACGAATATATTGTTCGATGAATAGTTTGTTTTTTTCAATAGTCTGCTGTTATATGCCCAGAAGGATCTATCCTGATCCTTTCCGTACAAATTGACATAGGCTTTCTGCTATAATAGGGTAACCACGGACAGAGAACAAGCTGGGGAGGTGACGGTTTAGAATCCACATGGCCACAGTAGCAAGTGTTATATAAGTAGCTATGGAACGGAGAGAAAAGGCTCTTTTCCACGAAGGGTTTTTCCGCAATGGAATCAGAAGTGGAAACCGACGCCGATGGGTTGGTTCGACGCGAATTGGATGCCCCAAGAGAAGGCTTATGCTTATCGAGCCCATCGATGAGGAAGATGTGGTTTTTAATCAGAATCGGCAAAATCCCTTCGTCGTTCTTGCTATGTTGTATCTCTCCCGTCGGTTTGCTGGAATAGATGGGGACATTACCGCTCTTTGCTAGTACTAGTAGCAGTAGGAGAATGCTTTTTTTCTTACCTGTGTACATGAATATGCCTCTCTGACGGGCGTCGGTGCTCTGACGAGGAGCGTCACGGTGTTCTCAAATGTGCTGTTGCTGCAAGAGAATCCGCAGCTATTGAATCCAGTCTTTCGGAATCGAATGCACATGAATAGGGCTTTCCACCATCACTTTACTCATGGCAGGATTTCTCGTGGTGATTCCATCCAATGCTATGAAATCAACTCTCAGGGACGGAATGATTGGACAAATCATGTTTTTGCCCTTTTCCTTTTCCGGGAGATTTTGTTGGTAATGGGCCTAGTATTCGTCAGCAATTGAATCAATATTCCACATATCCACGCACATAGAATAGTCTCGTCAGCTGCTTTAGGGAATGAGTTCGTAGCCCAACTGGCGCTTCCTTGCCTCTTTCGTTTTTGTAGCATCTAGGGTTTGCTTTCATAGAGTTAGCATCCGATTTTGATTGCATCCCGATAGTAAACTGGGCATCGGAGGAGGTTAAATAGTATGACAAATCGGACAAGGAACTAACACAACTGTTTCTTCATCATTGTACGAATATGTTGTTCGATGAATAGTTTATTTTTTTCAATAGTCAGATGTCATACGCCCAGAAGGATCTATCCTGGTCCTTTCCGTATAAATTGACATAGTTTTTCTGCTATAATAGGGTAACCACGGACAGAGAACAAGCTGGGGAAGGTGACGGTTTAGAATCCACATGGGGAAGAAGGAAGGCAAGGAATAGGAGAAGGCCACGGAACTGCTCTCGAATCCGCTTGAGCTTCAGTACTGGAGGAAGTGACATTTCTTGCCTAGTACATACTCTAGTAGTAGGACTGGCCTAGAAGGTCTTTCTGTTGTGTAGGAATAGGCCAGTTAGTTCAGTCGGAGTTCTCCCGTCTCATAGCAAGTCATGAAAGGGTAAAGCTGGCATGAAGGCTAGAACATAGAGTTGGAGGCACCATTTCATGTAACACAAAGGAAAGCAGTGGTCATTCACTCACTAGTTAGGGATGCAACTAAAAGGCGGAATTGAAAGCATATATCCATCGTAGGAGGAAGTTGCTTCTTTTTCCTTCTCTTCGACCAGCTCTTTATTCGTATAAATAAGCTTCGGTACAGATCGTATTGGAAAGCACGATCAAGGCTTTGCTTTTGACATAGAAAAGAAAAAGCGAAAAAGAAGCAACTCCTTGAGCGCTAGGAGCAGAGGCAAGGGATCATCTCCTGTGGTCATTAGTAATCTACTTTGTGGTCCTTATTGGGTACTGGCGAAGCATAAGAGGAGAGGTCCTTTTTAACGTCAGGAATATCAGCCTTAGTATCTTTCTTATAAGAAATTCTACTTTCTCTACTTGAGAAGATTCTTACCAGGCATGCTACTCATCGATTATTTTGCCCTTTAGGATCGAAACAACCTATGAAGAGTTGTCGCCTACATAACCTACTTCCCAGACCAAGGGAAGAAGGTCTCAGATCACTGTAGTTCAAGACCCATTTTATTAATCCAGTTCCTGTACGTGGAATGAATTCCTGTAATTAAAGTAGTCTAGGGAAAAGAGAATCCCTACCCACTATCCTTTCCACCCGAAAATGGGCCCCGACCCCAAGAAGACTCAAACTACAACCCATATTTAACTAACCAACTAATCTACCTAACCCGACGCCCCACCTTGTTCTAAAAGACGGATGGTGCTAATGAAGAATTCACTCGTCACGCCATAAGTAGCAAGATCTTACACTGTTTCGATTAAGAAATTAAAGTTGTTGAGATTTTCCTCTTCAATAATCTGTGTTGTTAATTCGTTTATGTTCCAATTAGGAGATAGGGGGAAATTGTGTTTATTTAATAGAGTTTGTGTCATAGTCTCAATAGCCATTTTTGCTGAAAGAAGGGTCTGCTGCTGAGCAAGAGTGTTTGTTTGCCCATTCACAATGCTAGCGAAACCATTTGCTCGTCACGCTTTTCCTTCGCTGCTCTTTCGTCTCATTCGCTACCTACATTAAGTGCTTTCACTGTCGATGTTCATGTAGCAGATGAAGGGAGAGATCAAATTGTCAGCTGCACCATTAGGAGCCCTTTCCCACTTATTGTTTGGGGAGAATAGCCAGTCAAAAGGTAGAGCCTTTACAGAGGGTATATCGGATGATGGAATTCGTGATAACAGATGTCAACATCGGGAAGTGGAGTTCGGGGGCTTGGATTTGCCTTTCGTCATTTAACTACTTAGCAAAATAGGCCAACTACAAGCACCGACGGTCAATGAAGCATGTGCCGCACCATTGACATTTGACTGAGGAAAGCTTAATCTCATCTCTACTTGTACCAACAAGGAGAGTCAATCTCAACTACGCAAATAAGGATCAAATGAAAGTTGTAATGCTCTTCCCCTTGTGGTTTTGGAGAACATTCTCTTATCGTAATTGATTGGTCACTAGAAATGCTCACCTGTAGTGATTAGGTTTCTTTCCCATGCTAGGACATATCTACTTTCTTAGCTTACAATGGAAAGGGCAAAGATAAATGCTATTAGACTGGAATAACTTAAAAGCTTCATCCTCCGCTTCTACTGCTTACCCCCTTTCCCTATTTAATAGCATTTTCAGATCCCTTGGCATCTTTAGACCATCGGTGAGGAATCTCCGAACCATCGGATTTTTTGGTCGATCATATTCGGGCTTATCCCCCAATTCCAATGCCCAAACCTTTCCGTCATAGTCTTTGCCGAGCTTCTTTCATCTGGTACTTAGCCTCAGTTTTGACTCTTCTTCCTTTCCCTACGAAATAGAATAGGGAGAAGTCTTGTTTAGGCTTTAAAGAAGGGCGTCGACGGGTTGGTTTAAAGAGAATAAGGGAAAAGACAAAACTTTCTATTTCACGACTCTCGTTTGGTGTAGGGTTTTAGGCAATAGACTTCAAAGACAGGATGAAGTGCCGGGGGTTGAGTTGGCAAGTGAAATTGCTTTAGAGAAGAAGTGAGATGTGATAATGAAACGGAAATCTCTTTTATGCGAGAGGTTGTTGGAGCATCAACATCCGGCGATAGGATACTGGAGAAGGGTTCGATTCCCTTGAACCGTCATGTCTTATCCTAACGGGAGATAGCCAAGTGAGGAAATTCTAAGGTCACCGTCGGTATCTCATGCTATCACTAGAAGGATTGAAAACTATGAGAATGTGCAGAAGGCAGTTTAAGATAGTAGAGCGAGAAAGTGGTCGGGCCCAATGAGCTCTACAATTGTGCACCGAAATGAGGCCGGAGCGATGGGAACCTCAGATCGTCTAAGCTCTCTTACTACACGAATTTCTACTCATTCTCATGATTAGGGGGGACCACTTATACTATGACATTCCATAGGGTACCCCAACTAAATTAGAAGCAAGAGAGGTTAAGTAACCCTTCTTCCTTCCCCTCTTCACTTCTCTTCTTCACTTCTTTGTTTCACTAGATGGAACTCAAAAGCGTAAACTCAACTCGAACCTCTAGAGAGTGGGAATCAAATGCTTAGAACTTGCCTTCTCTCTGTCCTTTTCCCTGCCCTACACGTGACAAGCAAATGCTTTCCTTTCTTTTCGGGAATATAAGTATGCTTCTGCATTTCGGTGTTCTCGTTAATAGAGGAGTTGGCTATCGTGGTATGAGGTTCGCGGACGATGATCACACTTCTTCCTTGGGTGTAAGTAGGACTTAATCTGTAGAATATTTCCCACTAGATCCCTTTCTTGTTCTCGAGCTAGACGACCTGCTATGTGGAATGCCCTTGATTTCACTCTCATATGAGCTGATGGGGTCCGCATTGATAGCAGCAGTTTTGTCCCTCGCGGGAGCATTGGTTTATTGGCAAGCTTAGAAAAGAGAGTAGGGAAGATAGCTGATATGAGGAAGGCACATTTAGGGCTTTCCCTTGAAGAGTGCTGCTCTCTATCCGTCGTTCTCATGCTCGATTCCATTTGTCGAACTGGGCGTATGCTCCGTACGGAACCCGGAGGGAATCCAGGAGTACGCGCATCTATTGGGATTGATCTCGATGATCCCAATTCCTTCTTTTTGCTAGTCTAGTTAGAGAAGAGAAGCTTGCAGGTCATTGCAGGAGTTCCTTCTTTTCTCTATCTATTCTAGTTTAATAAGGAAGAGTTTGATTCTGGTAGCTAGATGTAGCCAAAGAATTTTTGGATGTAGAAACCTGAGGGATAAATACTTGAAGGTTAGAACAAGCTAGGATAGAATGTCTTTCTTAGTGTTAGGACTACCCATTCACTTCCTTCCCTTACTTTCAGTTCTCCCGTCGGTTTGCAAGAATAGATGGGGCCATTACCGCTCTTTGCTAGGACTAGTAGCAGTAGGAGAATGCTTTTATTCTTACCTGTGTACATGAATATGCCTCTCTGACGGGCGTCGGTGCTCTGAGAGGGAGCGTCACGGTGTTCTCGAATGTGCTGTTGCTGCAAGAGAATCCGCAGCTATTGAATCCAGTCTTTCGGAATCGTATGCATATGAATAGAGCTTTCCACCATCACTTTACTCATGGCAGGATTTCTCGTGGTGATTCCATCTATTGCTATGGAATCAACTCTCAGGCACGGAATGATTGGACAAATCATGTTTTTGCCCTTTTCCTTTTCTGGGAGATTTTGTTGGTAATGTGCCTAGTATTCGTCAGCAATTGAATCAATATTCGACATATCCACGCACATAGAATAGTCTCGTCAGCGGCTTTGGGGAATGAGTTCGTAGCCCAACTGGCGCTTCCTTGCCTCTTTTGTTTTTGTAGCATCTAGGGTTTGCTTTCATAGGGTTAGTATCCGATTTGGATTGCATCCCGATAGTAAACTGGGCATCGGAGGAGATTAAATAGTATGACAAATCGGACAAGGAACTGACACAACATTTTCTTCATCGTTATACGAATATGTTGTTCGATGAATAGGTTGTTTTTTTCAATAGTCTGATGTCATATGCCCAGAAGGATCTATCCTGGTCCTTTCCGTACAAATTGACATAGGCTTTCTGCTATAATGGGGTAACCACGGACAGAGAACAAGCTGGGGAAGGTGACGATTTAGAATCCACATGGCCACAGTAGCAAGTGTTATATAAGGAGCTATAGGACGGAGAGAAAAGGCTCTTTGCCACGAAGGGTTTTTCCGCAATTGAATCAGAAGTGGAAAACCGACGCCGATGGGTTGGTTCGACGCGAATTGGATGCCCCAAGAGAAGGCTTATGCTTATCGAGCCCATCGACGAGGAAGAAGTTGTTTTTAATCAGAATCGGCAAAATCCCTTTGTCGTTCTTGCTATGTTGTATCTCTCCCGTCGGTTTGCTGGAATAGATGGGGGCATTACCGCTCTTTGCTAGGACTAGTAGCAGTAGGAGAATGCTTTTATTCTTACCTGTGTACATGAATATGCCTCTCTGACGGGCGTCGGTGCTCTGAGGAGGAGCGTCACGGTGTTCTCGAATGTGCTGTTGCTGCAAGAGAATCCGCAGCTATTGAATCCAGTCTTTCGGAATCGAATGCATATGAATAGGGCTTTCCACCATCACTTTACTCATGGCAGGATTTCTCGTGGTGATTCCATCCAATGCTATGGAATCAACTCTCAGGGACGGAATGATTGGACAAATCATGTTTTTGCCCTTTTCCATTTCCGGGAGATTTTGTTGGTAATGTGCCTAGTATTTGTCAGCAATTGAATCAATATTCCACATATCCACGTACTGAATCAATATTCCACATATCCACGCACATAGAATAGTCTCGTCAGCTGCTTTAGGGAATGAGTTCGTAGCCCAACTGGTGCTTCCTTGCCTCTTTTGTTTTTGTAGCATCTAGGGTTTGCTTTCGTAGGGTTAGTATCCGATTTGGATTGCATCCCGATAGTAAACTGGGCATCGGAGGAGGTTAAATAGTATGATAAATCGGACAAGGAACTGACACAACTTTTTCTTCATCATTGTACGAATATGTTGTTCGATGAATAGGTTGTTTTTTTCAATAGTCTGATGTCATATGCCCAGAAGGATCTATCCTGGTCCTTTTGCTACAAATTGACATAGGCTTTCCGCTATAATAGGGTAACCACGGACAGAGAACAAGCTGGGGAAGGTGACGGTTTAGAATCCACATGGCCACAGTAGCAAGTGTTATATAAGAAGCTATGGGACAGAGAGAAAAGGCTCTTTGCCTTGAAGGGTTTTTCTGCAATTGAATCAGAAGTGGAAAACCGACGCCGATGGGTTGGTTCGAAGCGAATTGGATGCCCCAAGAGAAGGCTTATGCTTATCGAGCCCATCGACGAGGAAGATGTGGTTTTTAATCAGAATCGGCAAAGTCCCTTCGTCGTTCTTGCTATGTTGTATCTCTCTCGTCGGTTTGCTAGAATAGATGATGGCATTACCGCTCTTTGCTAGGACTAGTAGCAGTAGGAGAATGCTTTTATTCTTACCTGTGTACATGAATATGCCTCTCTGACGGGCGTCGGTGCTCTGAGGAGGAGCGTCACGGTGTTCTCGAATGTGCTGTTGCTGCAAGAGAATCCGCTGCTATTGAATCCAGTCTTTCGGAATCGAATGCACATGAATAGGGCTTTCCACCATCACTTTACTCATGGCAGGGTTTCTCGTGGTGATTCCATCCAATGCTATGGAATCAACTCTGAGGGACGGAATGATTGGACAAATCATGTTTTTGCCCTTTTCCTATTCCAGGAGATTTTGTTGGTAATGTGCCTAGTATTCGTCAGCAATTGAATTAATATTCCACATATCCATGCACATAGAATAGTCTCGTCAGCTGCTTTGGGGAATGAGTTCGTAGCCCAACTGGCACTTCCTTGCCTCCTTTGTTTTTGTTGCATCTAGGGTTTGCTTTCATAGGGTTAGTATCCGATTTGGATTGCATCCCGATAGTAAACTGGGCATCGGAGGAGGTTAAATAGTATGGCAAGGAACTAACACAACTTTTTCTTCATCATTATACGAATATGTTGTTCGATGAATAGGTTGTTTTTTCAATAGTCTGATGTCATATGCCCAGAAGGATCTATCCTGGTCCTTTCCGTACAAATCGACATAGGCTTTCTGCAATAATAGGGTAACCACGGATAGAGAACAAGCTGGGGAAGGTGACGGTTTAGAATCTACATGGGGAAGAAGGAAGGCAAGGAATAGGAGAAGGCCACGGAGCTGCTCTCGAATCCGCTTGAGCTTCAGTACTGGAGGAAGTGACATTTCTTGCCTAGTACATACTCTGGTAGTAGGACTGGCCTAGAAGGTCTTTCTGTTGTGTAGGAATAGGCCAGTTAGTTCAGTCAGAGTTCTTCCGTCTCATAGCAAGTCATGAAAGAGTAAATCTGGCATGAAGGCTAGAACATAGAGTTGGAGGCACCATTTCATGTAACACAAAGGAAAGCAGTGGTCGTTCACTCACTAGTTAGGGATGCAACTAAAAGGCGGAATTGAAAGCATATATCCATCATAGGAGGAAGTTGCTTCTTTTTCCTTCTCTTCGACCAGCTCTTTATTCGTATAAATAAGCTTCGGTACAGATCGTATTGGAAAGCACGATCAAGGCTTTGCTTTTGACATAGAAAATAAAAAGCGAAAAAGAAGCAACTCCTTGAGCAGAGGCAAGGGATCATCTCCTGTGGTCATTAGTAATCTATTTTGTGGTCCTTATTGGGTACTGGTGAAGGCATAAGCGGAGAGGTCCTTTTTAAACGTCAGGAATATCGGCCTTAGTATCTTTCTTATAAGAAATTCTACTTTCTCTACTTGAGAAGGTTCTTACCAGGCATGCTACTCATCAATTATTTGGCCCTTTGGGATCGAAAAAACCTATAAAGAGTTGTCGCCTACATAACCTACCTCCCAGACTAAGGGAATAAGGTCTCAGATCACTGTAGTTCAAGACCCCTTTTGTTAACCCAGTTCCTGTACGTGGAATGAATTCCTGTAATTAAAGTAGTCTAGGGAAAAGGGAAGCCCTACCCACTATCCTTTCCACCCGAAAAGGGGCCCCGACCCCAAGAAGACTCAAACTACAACCCATATTTAACTAACCAACTAATCTACCTAACCCGACGCCCCACCTTGTTCTAAAAGACGGATGGTGCTAATGAAGAATTCACTCGTCACGCCATAAGTAGCAAGATCTTACACTGTTTCGATTAAGAAATTAAAGTTGTTGAGATTTTCCTCTTCAATAATCTGTGTTGTTAATTCGTTTATGTTCCAATTAGGAGATAGGGGGAAATTGTGTTTATTTAATAGAGTTTGTGTCATAGTCTCAATAGCCATTTTTGCTGAAAGAAGGGTCTGCTGCTGAGCAAGAGTGTTTGTTTGCCCATTCACAATGCTAGCAAAACCATTTGCTCGTCACGCTTTTCCTTCGCTGCTCTTTCGTCTCATTCGCTACCTACATTAAGTGCTTTCACTGTCGATGTTCGTGTAGCAGATGAAGGGAGAGATCAAATTGTCAGCTGCACCATTAGGAGCCCTTTCCCACTTATTGTTTGGGTAGAATAGCCAGTTAAAAGGTAGAGCATTTACAGAGGGTATATCGGATGATGGAATTCGTGATAATAGATGTCAACATCGGGAAGTGGAGTTCGGGGGCTTGGATTTGCCTTTCGTCATTTAACTACTTAGCAAAACAGGCCAACTACAAGCACCGACGGTCAATGAAGTACGTGCCGCACCATTGACATTTGACTGATGAAAGCTTAATCTCATCTCTACTTGTACCAACAAGGAGAGTCAATCTCAAGTACGCAAATAAGGATCAAATGAAAGTTGTAATGCTCTTCCCCTTGTGGTTTTGGAGAACATCCTCTTATCATAATTGATTGGTCACTGGAAATGCTCACCTGTAGCGATTAGGTTTCTTTCCCATGCTAGGGCATATCTACTTTCTTAGCTTACAATGGAAAGGGCAAAGATAAATGCTATTAGACTGGAATAACTTAAAAGCTTCATCCTCCGCTTCTACTGCTTACCCCCTTTCCCTAGCGCACGAACTGGTAACTAACCTCGATGGAAGGCTTGCCTTTTTTCGAAGGAAAGAAAGCTTATCCGCGCAATCAATGTGTATCGTTTATTTTTGCTTGGAAGAATGCGTCGACATCCCTACTTCCACAATGTCGGAGGGGGGATTCTCCGTTCCTCATTAGAGTTCGGAAATTGCCCAGAACCTTTGCATTCATTATAATGACATTGAGCTCTTCACAATGCGTCAGTCTATGATTCTCTCCCTAGTCCTGAACTCTCTCCCCAATCGTTTAGTCGTTTACCTCATCCCCTCCCCTATTCCGAAGTCCATTCGTCCATACCTTTCACCATGGGTAAGACAAGGTGTAGCGCAGTCTGGTCAGCGCATCTGTTTAGATTCGAATCCTTTCATCGTCGGTGTGGCGAATTGTCACGAAAAATTTGGAGTAGTTCCCCCTATGTCCGAATGTCGCACCGAGATGTCTCTGTTTCGTGCTCAGTTTGCTAGTGTCTGTTATCTTACTCAGTGTTACATTTCTATTGAATTCGACATAGTTCGGTAGAGCATCTTTTCCTAAGAAGAGGAATTCCTTTCCTTTGCCTCGCTTCGGTGCATCTTTGTGTTCGAGATTCTCTGTTTTCTTCTATGATTGAATCTAGTGGCAAGAATGATTTGTGTCTGGATCTGAGCTTGGGACCCTTTAGTTATGCCAACAAGGTAAGACGACCTTACATCTCTAGGTTTGGAAAAAATTTCAGTCTTTGGTAATTTTTATAACTTTCTATAAGTATACTCATATAAAATCTCATGTAAATATAGCCTATTCAAAAAAAAAGAAAAACCCTGTAAAGACTAAAGCTGCTAAAAGGAATAGTTTGGCATTTGAGCCCAAACAAAATTCTTGACAACTCATCATACTGAGGGGAAAAGTATGACTAGCCCAACTCAAAAAATAGTTGGTAAAGGCAAATCAAATCCATTGATAACTGAGAATTTATTAAAAATCCCATAAGACTTAACATTCACAGGCCAAAGACATCATCAAACTAATAGCAGTGAGATTCTCTACAAAAAAACATTAACAACCGACATCAACAGAAAGATTTTCTACAAAAGATGCCTTATGAAAGGAGCCTGATATAGCCGAAAAGAGCCTAATATATCTAAAAGAAAAAAGAGAGGAATGATTAAAAACTCCTTCATGATTAAAAGTGAGCCCCAGCAAAAGTAATCTAAAGCTTCACAAAGAAGGAACCTAAAAGCTTCACAAGAAAAGGATAGTCTCCACAAAGAACAATCATGCAAAGTTTAGCATTCCAAAGGGATGGAGCCACAAAGCAATGAAACTACTATAGGATATATCTTTCAACCAGAAAAATTTAGATATCCCAACAGAATTCGAGTTGATTAGATTACTTGTAAGGGAGGTCATCTATAAAAGAGGCTTCCAAGGATCAACAAGGCATCGGCTAATCGGCAATCCACACCAATATAAGCAATATTCCACAACACCCTAAGCTCCTCAATGCCTCCTTTCTTCATCACCATCCTCTCTCTTCCTCTCATCCTCTCCATCTGTTCTACCAGTCTTATGCCTGCCGATCAAACCACCACCTATATGTATAATTAAGTGTTCCTGAGTGTATTAGTAACCTAAGTGTATTAGTTTTCCGTTCTACATTAGTGTCTGACAGTAGTAGTATTAGTGTGCATTATTCTATTTCTATTCTGGTATCAGAGCCAGGGCATTAATTTTTTGGGTGATAGGGGTCTGCAGTCAGTCTATACAAAACTTTCGGTGTGATGGCTACTTTTCTGGTTTGTACTTTTGTCTTGAACTATTATAAAGTAGATTGCAGTTACTTTCGTGTGTTAGATAAGCTCTATGTTTATTTTATTTTATGTGAATTTATTTATAAAAAATTCTTAAAAAATAAAAAAAAGTCACTGTAGCGTCACTGTATCAATACTGCAGCAAAATTTATCGGAAATTGGAAAAAAATAACTGTAGCAAAAATCCCGAAAAAATCAAGTAAAAATCAGAAAATTGGAAAAGCTTGGGGGAGCATTTTTAGCACATACATAGTGACAAATTGACTATAGCACCGACCTCCATTCTCTCGCAATCTACATAATTACTGTCCTAGCTACACTCTAAGTGTCCCTTACTAGATTTGAGTAACGTTAAAGCCCAGATTCTTAAGCGTGTCCTTTGTTGCCGCAGTAGGTATTTGTAGGGTGACCCTCAGGAGGTAGTTTTAGGCACCATAAGCTACTCAAAACTAGTTACCCCTTGACAACTTAGATGACTACCGACATACCATGCAATTGCGAGATATGTAGAGCGGATTGTAGTCCATACGACATCTTGTATAATGATATATATATATGATATGATGAACACTTCAAGATATTCCAGAAAAAAATTTGATGAGGTAGTTCTCTAAATAGAAAAATTAAAAGAACAAGGTAAAAGTCCCAATATAAGTTTAGAAGTTAGAGAAAATTTAATTCAACAACTCGAAAAGGTTTATAAAAAATTTAAGGGTCTACTGAGCCATTTCCGTAATCATGTCACGTCTGACAAAGTCAGGATAAGATAAATAAAATAAATATGTCTCGTCAAATACCAACTGAGAATTCATTCTCGAAGACAATCGACAATGGGTACGTCGTACGTCCAGCAGCACGGCATGAGGAGGTGCCATGGAGAGGGTTCTGACGACACCCGGGGAAATAGTAGATTTCCCACGTTCCTTTTTCCTCAGGCATATTGAGAGGTTGCTGTAGTACAAGAATGAGAAAGCCACAATAGCAGGGAAGAGTCAGACACTGCACGTGATGAAAATACATATTTTCTTTTGACTCAAATGTAGTCAATTTAGAATGATGTTCCGGTTGACGAAAGTGATGCGAACCTCGTCAAGAATAGCAAGACCCATAAAACAAAAGGAAAAAAAATCCAAAAACGTCCACGATCAGGTTTAAACCTTTCCGTCATAGTCTTTGCCGAGTTTCTTTCATCTGGTACTTAGCCTCAGTTTTGACTCTTCTTCCTTTCCCTACGAAATAGAATAGGGAGAAGTCTTGTTTAGGCTTTAAAGAAGGGCGTCGACGGGTTGGTTTAAAGAGAATAAGGGAAAAGACAAAACTTTCTATTTCACGACTCTCGTTTGGCGTAGGGTTTTAGGCAATAGACTTCAAAGACATGATGAAGTGCCGGGGGTTGAGTTGGCAAGTGAAATTGCTTTAGAGAAGAAGTGAGATGTGATAATGAAACGGAAATCTCTTTTATGCGAGAGGTTGTTGGAGCATCAACATCCGGCGATAGGATACTGGAGAAGGGTTCGATTCCCTTGAACCGTCATGTCTTATCCTAACGGGAGATAGCCAAGTGAGAAAATTCTAAGGTCACCGTCGGTATCCCATGCTATCACTAGAAGGATTGGAAACTATGAGAATGTGCAGAAGGCAGTTTAAGATAGTAGAGCGAGAAAGCAGTCGGGCCCAATGAGCTCTACAATTGTGCACCGAAATGAGGTCGGAGTGATGGGAACCTCAGATCGTCTAAGCTCTCTTACTACACGAATTTCTGCTCATTCTCATGATTAGGGGGCACCACTTATACTATGACATTCCATAGGGTACCCCAACTAAATTAGAAGCAAAAGAGGTTAAGTAACCCTTCTTCCTTCCCCTCTTCACTTCTCTTCTTCACTTCTTTGTTTCACTAGATGGAACTCAAAAGCGTAAACTTAACTCGAACCTCTAGAGAGTGGGAATCAAACGCTTAGAACTTGCCTTCTCTCTGTCCTTTTCCCTGCCCTACACGGGACAAGCAAATGCTTTCCTTTCTTTTCGGGAATATAAGGATGCTCCTGCATTTCGGTGTTCTCGTTAATAGAGGAGTTGGCTATCGTGGTATGAGGTTCGCGGACGGTGATCACACTTCTTCCTTGGGTGTAAGTAGGACTTAATCTGTAGAATCTTTCCCACTAGGTCCCTTTCTTGTTCTCGAGCTCGACGACCTGCTATGAGGAATGCCCTTGATCTCACTCTCATATGAGCTGATGGGGTCCGCATAGATAGCAGTAGTTTTGTCCCCCGCGGGAGCATTGGTTTATTGGCAAGCTTAGAAAAGAGAGTAGGGAAGATAGCTGATATGAGGAAGGCACATTTAGGGCTTTCCCTTGAAGAGTGCTGCTCTCTATCCGTCGTTCTCATGCTCGATTCCATTTGTCGAACTGGGCGTATGACATAGAAAAGAAAAAGCGAAAAAAAGCAACTTCTTGAGCGCTAGGAGCAGAGGCAAGGGATCATCTCCTGTGGTCATTAGTAATCTATTTTGTGGTCCTTATTGGGTACTGGTGAAGGCATAAGCGGAGAGGTCCTTTTTAAACGTCAGGATTATCGGCCTTAGTATCTTTCTTATTAGAAATTCTACTTTCTCTACTTGAGAAGGTTCTTACCAGGCATGCTACTCATCGATTATTTGGCCCTTTGGGATCGAAAAAACCTATAAAGAGTTGTCGCCTACATAACCTACCTCCCAGACTAAGGGAATAAGGTCTAAGATCACTGTAATCAAGATCCCTTTTGTTAACCCAGTTCCTGTACGTGGAATGAATTCCTGTAATTAAAGTAGTCTAGAGAAAAGGGAAGCCCTACCCACTATCCTTTCCACCCGAAAAGGGGCCCCGACCCCAAGAAGACTCAAACTACAACCCATATTTAACTAACCAACTAATCTACCTAATCCGACGCCCCACCTTGTTCTAAAAGACGGATGGTGCTAATGAAGAATTCACTCGTCACGCCATAAGTAGCAAGATCTTACACTGTTTCGATTAAGAAATTAAAGTTGTTGAGATTTTCCTCTTCAATAATCTGTGTTGTTAATTCGTTTATGTTCCAATTAGGAGATAGGGGGAAATTGTGTTTATTTAATAGAGTTTGTGTCATAGTCTCAATAGCCATTTTTGCTGAAAGAAGGGTCTGCTGCTGAGCAAGAGTGTTTGTTTTCCCATTCACAATGCTAGCAAAACCATTTGCTCATCACGCTTTTCCTTCGCTGCTCTTTCGTCTCATTCGCTACCTACATTAAGTGCTTTCACTGTCGATGTTCATGTAGCAGATGAAGGGAGAGATCAAATTGTCAGCTGCACCATTAGGAGCCCTTTCCCACTTATTGTTTGGGGAGAATAGCCAGTCAAAAGGTAGAGCCTTTACAGAGGGTATATCGGATGATGGAATTCGTGATAATAGATGTCAACATCGGGAAGTGGAGTTCGGGGGCTTGGATTTGCCTTTCGTCATTTAACTACTTAGCAAAACAGGCCAACTACAAGCACCGACGGTCAATGAAGTACGTGCCGCACCATTGATATTTGACTGATGAAAGCTTAATCTCATCTCTACTTGTACCAACAAGGAGAGTCAATCTCAACTATGTAAATAAGGATCAAATGAAAGCTGTAATGCCCTTCCCCTTGTGGTTTTGGAGAACATCCTCTTATCGTAATTGATTGGTCACTGGAAATGCTCACCTGTAGTGATTAGGTTTCTTTCCCATGCTAGGGCAAATCTACTTTCTTAGCTTACAATGGAAAGAGCAAAGATAAATGCTATTAGACTGGAATAACTTAAAAGCTTCATTCTCCACTTCTACTGTTTAACCCCTTTCCCTATTTAATGGCATTTTCAGATCTCATGGCATCTTTAGACCATCGGTGAGGAATCTCTGAACCATCGGATTTTTTGGTCGATCATATTCGGCTTATCCCCCAATTCCAATGCCCAAACCTTTCCGTCATAGTCTTTGCTGAGCTTCTTTCATCCGGTACTTAGCCTCAGTTTTGATTCTTCTTCCTTTCCCTACGAAATAGAATAGGGAGAAGTCTTGTTTAGGCTTTAAAGAAGGGCGTCGACGGGTTGGTTTAAAGAGAATATGGGAAAAGACAAAACTTTCTATTTCACGACTCTCGTTTGGCGTAGGGTTTTAGGCAATAGACTTCAAAGACAGGATGAAGTGCTGAAGGTTGAGTTGGCAAGTGAAATTGCTTTAGAGAAGAAGTGAGATGTGATAATGAAACGGAAATCTCTTTTATGCGAGAGGTTGTTGGAGCATCAACATCCGGCGATAGGATACTGGAGAAGGGTTCGATTCCCTTGAACCGTCATGTCTTATCCTAACGGGAAATAGCCAAGTGAGAAAATTCTAAGGTCACTGTCGGTATCCCATGCTATCACTAGAAGGATTGGAAACTATGAGAATGTGTAGAAGGCAGTTTAAGATAGTAGAGCGAGAAAGCAGTCGGGCCCAATGAGCTCTACAATTGTGCACCGAAATGAGGCCGGAGCGATGGGAACCTCAGATTGTCTAAGCTCTCTTACTACACGAATTTCTGCTCATTCTCATGATTAGGGGGGACCACTTATACTATGACATTCCATAGGGTACCCCAACTAAATTAGAAGCAAAAGAGGTTAAGTAACCCTTCTTCCTTCCCCTCTTCACTTCTCTTCTTCACTTCGTTGTTTCACTAGATGGAACTCAAAAGCGTAAACTCAAATCGAACCTCTAGAGAGTGGGAATCAAACGCTTAGAACTTGCCTTCTCTCTGTCCTTTTCCCTGCCCTACATGGGACAAGCAAATGCTTTCCTTTCTTTTCGGGAATATAACGATGCTTCTGCATTACGGTGTTCTCGTTAATAGAGGAGTTGGCTATCGTGGTATGAGGTTCGCGGACGGTGATCACACTTCTTCCTTGGGTGTAAGTAGGACTTGGTCTGTAGAATCTTTCCCACTAGGTCCCTTTCTTGTTCTCGAGCTAGACGACCTGCTATGAGGAATGCCCTTGATCTCACTCTCATATGAGCTGATGGGGTCTGCATAGATAGCAGCAGTTTTGTCCCTCGCAGGAGCATTGGTTTATTGGCAAGCTTAGAAAAGAGAGTAGGGAAGATAGCTGATATGAGGAAGGCAAATTTAGGGCTTTCCCTTGAGGAGTGCCGCTCTCTATCCGTCGTTCTCATGCTCGATTCCATTTGTCGAACTGGGCGTATGCTCCGTACGGAACCCGGAGGGAATCCATGAGTACGCGCATCTTTTGGGATTGATCTCGATGATCCCAATTCCTTCTTTTTGCTAGTCTAGTTAGAGAAGAGAAGCTTGCAGGTCATTGCAGGAGTTCCTTCTTTTCTCTATCTATTCTAGTTTAATAAGGAAGAGTTTGATTCAGGTAGCTAGATGTAGCCATTGGAATTTCTAGATGTAGAAACCTGAGGGATAAATACTTGAAGGTTAGAACAAGCAGGATAGAATGTCTTTCATAGTGTTAGGACTACCCATTCACTTCCTTCCCTTACTTTCAGTTCTCTAAGGGTAGTGCTCTGATCTACGACCAACCTCCTGGCTAGAGGGACTAGCGTAATGGCTTCTTTCTTTCCTTTAGTTTTTTTTCTTTTGAAGGTAAGAACAACGGAAACCTAACAACAGCAAAGCATAGTAAGATAGGTTGAAGCTGTTAGGGTATAAAAGATAGAGGCTAAGACTGCTAACTCTTTATCCTCATTGGACTCAAGGACTTCGCAAAAGAGGAGCTAACCCGGATTAAAATCGAATAAATGAAAAGAACTAACAGAGGAAAGCAGATAAGCATAGGACAATCTGGTCTAAGAGGTGCTTGAAATATAAACCTCATTCACAGAGGAGGTAACGGAGAGAAGCTTTTTCTTACTTACTTGAGGAATCAGGGAAGAAGGCTTTCGACGAAAAGATTAGCTCCTAAGGAGGACTATAGAGATTCTTATCAAGACTTCTTATAGGACGTAGTAACTACCCATATCAGAAAGTTCAGAATGGACTTAGACGAAGAAAACAGCTAGAGGAAGAAAAAGCTCCTTCCTTCATAGGGCTTGCAGGCAAGTAGGACCTACAAGTGGTTGGTGGTCTGATCGGCAGGCATAAAGCAGGCAAGACGGATGGGAGAGGATGAGAGGGGTGAGAGAGGATGGTGATGAGGAAGGAGGCATTGAGGAGCTTAAAAGGTGTTGGAGAAGCTTGCCGATGTTTTTGCCGAATTGCCGATGTCCTTCTCATCCTTCGGAAGTTCTCTTTTATAGACGACCTTCCTTGCATGAGAAGTCTCTTGAGAATCTTGCTGTAGAAGGCTCGTTATGAGTGTTCACTATTGACGTCTTATCTCTGTCAGGAATCTTTACTGTTGGTGTCTTGTCTGCACTGTTGATGTCAAGAATCGTACTGTTGACGTCTTGTCTCTGTCAGGAATCTTCACTGTTGGTGTCTGCACTGTTGATGTCAGGAATTTTTACTGTGGAAATCTTGTCACGAATCTTTGATGTTTGTCGTCAAATGCTATCTTTTTTTTTGTGAAGCCTTGGAGGATCCGATGCTTAGGACTTTTGAGAGAGCCCCCCTTTTTTTTCATATATTATTTTTACATATTCACTTGAACTTTGTTGGGATATCTAAATTCTTCTGTTTGAAAGCTATATCTTGTAATAACTTCATTGCTTTGTGGTTTTGTCCTTTTGGAAAGCTAAACTTTGCATGATAGTCCTTCGTGGCGACTATCCTTCTTTCATCTGTCATGATCGAGTAGTTGCTGATATTTTTGATAAGCTTTCTTGCTCTGTCGACTAGCTCGATAAAACTGCTAAACCAGAAATAATTATAATTAACTCCTTCAATGTTGTATTTGGGGTCAAATTTCTACCATTGCTCAGGGTAGTCGAATATCCATATTTGATATGGCTGGAAAAATTTTGTCTCTTCCCTCCATCCAAGCATGCTGAATATTTGGAAGATGAACAAATGATGATAATTAATGCTTGTGGTTAGTTTGTAGCTGAAAATCTTAACATTGTTAGTAGTTTGCACCATTCGTGTTCTCCTCGTAGTCTGTAGCACAATTGGCTTACGAGCCCCCATTTGACTCTTTGGATGTCCCACATTCCTTCTTTCACTCTTGTACCGATGCCACCGAAACAGGTTTAAGAAGATCAAGTGAGGTTGCAAAAAGAAAGTGATCAAAAGAAAGAGAGTGAGCAAAATAAAAGAGTGAAAATCGGAGAGTGGCCGAGCAAAATGAGAGAGAAAAAGAAAATTAAAATTCAGCCATTGAGAGAAAATCAGAGAGAAAACAAAAGAATTTCTATGCAAAAGTGAGTGAGATTAAGCGAGCAATGTTTTCAAATCAGCCGATGATTGTACTTATGTACAAAGAGGCATTTTTAAACACTAATGAACTTGACCCTGCTTTTTCCAATTCTGTTGTTTCTCTTTTGCAGGAATTTGAGGATGACTTTCCCAAGGAAACACCACATGGATTACCACCAATTCGAGGGATTGAGCATCAAATTGATTTTGTTCCCGATGCGACAATTCCAAACGGACCAGCCTATAGGAGCAATCCCGAGAAGACAAAGGAGCTTCAACGGCACGTAAGTGAGTTGTTGGAGAAGGGGTACGTGAGGGAGAGCATGAGTTCGTGCGCCGTTCCGGTTTTTCTTGTACCTAAGAAGGATGGGACGTGGAGAATGTGCGTTGATTGCCAAGCCATCAATAACATAACGGTAAAGTATCGTCATTCTATTCCTCACTTAGATGACATATTAGATGAGTTGCATGGTTCTTGTGTGTTCTCTAAGATTGATTTAAAGAGTGGTTATCATCAGATTAGAATGAAAGAAGGAGATGAATGGAAAATTGCCTTTAAAACAAAATATGGTTTGTATGAATGGTTAGTTATGCCTTTTGGGTTGACTAATGCACCATGCACTTTTATGAGACTTATGAATCATATTTTACGTACATTTATAGGGAGGTTTGTTATTGTCTATTTTGATGATATACTCATTTATAGCAAAAACTTGGATGATCATGCCATACATTTGAAATCGGTTTTAGATGTACTTAGGAAAGAAAAGTTATTTGCTAATCTGAAGAAGTGTACTTTTTGCACCAATAAGCTTGTATTTCTAGAATTTGTTGTTAGTGCACAAGCTATACAGGTTGATGAAGAGAAGGTACATGCAATCCAAGAGTGTCCAAGTCCTGCAAGTGTAGGCAATATTCGTAGTTTTCATGGACTCGCTAGTTTTTACTGGCGGTTTGTGAAGGACTTTAGTAGCATAGCTGCACCACTTACCGAAGTGATTAAGAAGAACGTCGGATTTAGATGGGGAGAAGAACAAGAGAAGGCGTTTCAGCTAATCAAAGAGAAGCTAACCAATGCCCCCTTATTGTCTTTACCTAACTTTTCTAAAACGTTTGAGATTGAATGTGATGTTTCAAGTATTAACATAGGCGCAGTTCTTATGCAGGAAGGACAACCAATTGCTTACTTCAGCGAGAAATTAAGCGGGGCAGTCTTAAACTACCCGACTTATGACAAGGAGTTGTATGCATTGGTTCGAGCTTTGAAGACATGGCAGCACTACCTATGGCCTAAGGAGTTATTGATTCACACTGATCATGAGTCGTTGAAACACTCGAAGGGTCAACACAAGCTAAATAAAAGGCATGCTCGTTGGGTAGAGTTCATTGAAACATTTTCATATATCATCCAGTATAAGCAAAGTAAGGAGAATGTGGTCACCGATGCACTTTCTAGTAGGTATGCATTACTCTCTACACTTGATGCAAAATTGCTTGGTTTTGAACATATTAAAAGTTTATACATTGATGACCACGAAATTTATGAAGAGTACCAGGATTGTGAGAAAAATGGTTGTAGTAAGTTCTTTGACATAATGGGTTCTTATTTTAAGAAAATAAGTTATGTGTGCCTAACTGTTCTTTGAGAGATTTGTTAGTGCAGGAACCCCATGGAGGGGGATTAATGTGACATTTTGGAGTTGCTAAAACCTTAACTGTTTTGCAAGAACACTTCTATTGGCCACACATGAAACGAGATGTTGAGCGGATTTGTGGCAGATGTGTCACATGTAGGCAAGCTAAATCCAGAGTGCAGCCCAACGGTTTATATACTCCTTTGCCCATTCCTAGTGAGCCTTGGATTAATATTTCAATGGACTTTGTGTTAGGATTACCTAGGACTAAACGTGGAAGAGATTCGATTTTTGTGGTTGTGGATAGATTTTCTAAGATGGCACACTTTATTCCATGTCACAAAACGGATGATGCTTCGCATGTTACTGATTTGTTCTTTAGGGAGATTGTGAGATTGCATGGCATGCCTAGAACTATTATTTCAGATAGAGATGCGAAATTCTTGAGCTACTTTTGGAAGACTTTGTAGTGTAAGCTAGGTACCAAACTTTTGTTTTCTACTACTTGTCACCCACAAACTGATGGTCAAACCGAAGTAGTAAATAAGATCTTGTTTACTTTATTGAGGGTAATAATTAAAAAGAAAATCAAAATATAGGCTAATCGGAGGCAAGGGATCATCTCCTGTGGTCATTAGTAATCTATTTTGTGGTCCTTATTGGGTACTGGTGAAGGCATAAGCGGAGAGGTCCTTTTTAAACGTCAGGAATATCGGCCTTAGTATCTTTCTTATTAGAAATTCTACTTTCTCTACTTGAGAAGGTTCTTACCAGGCATGCTACTCATCGATTATTTGGCCCTTTGGGATCGAAAAAACCTATAAAGAGTTGTCGCCTACATAACCTACCTCCCAGACTAAGGGAATAAGGTCTCAGATCACTGTAGTTCAAGACCCCTTTTGTTAACCCAGTTCCTGTACGTGGAATGAATTCCTGTAATTAAAGTAGTCTAGAGAAAAGGGAAGCCCTACCCACTATCCTTTCCACCCGAAAAGGGGCCCGACCCCAAGAAGACTCAAACTACAACCCATATTTAACTAACCAACTAATCTACCTAACCCGACGCCCCACCTTGTTCTAAAAGACGGATGGTGCTAATGAAGAATTCACTCGTCACGCCATAAGTAGCAAGATCTTACACTGTTTCGATTAAGAAATTAAAGTTGTTGAGATTTTCCTCTTCAATAATCTGTGTTGTTAATTCGTTTATGTTCCAATTAGGAGATAGGGGGAAATTGTGTTTATTTAATAGAGTTTGTGTCATAGTCTCAATAGCCATTTTTGCTGAAAGAAGGGTCTGCTGCTGAGCAAGAGTGTTTGTTTTCCCATTCACAATGCTAGCAAAACCATTTGCTCATCACGCTTTTCCTTCGCTGCTCTTTCGTCTCATTCGCTACCTACATTAAGTGCTTTCACTGTCGATGTTCATGTAGCAGATGAAGGGAGAGATCAAATTGTCAGCTGCACCATTAGGAGCCCTTTCCCACTTATTGTTTGGGGAGAATAGCCAGTCAAAAGGTAGAGCCTTTACAGAGGGTATATCGGATGATGGAATTCGTGATAATAGATGTCAACATCGGGAAGTGGAGTTCGGGGGCTTGGATTTGCCTTTCGTCATTTAACTACTTAGCAAAACAGGCCAACTACAAGCACCGACGGTCAATGAAGTACGTGCCGCACCATTGATATTTGACTGATGAAAGCTTAATCTCATCTCTACTTGTACCAACAAGGAGAGTCAATCTCAACTATGTAAATAAGGATCAAATGAAAGCTGTAATGCCCTTCCCCTTGTGGTTTTGGAGAACATCCTCTTATCGTAATTGATTGGTCACTGGAAATGCTCACCTGTAGTGATTAGGTTTCTTTCCCATGCTAGGGAAAATCTACTTTCTTAGCTTACAATGGAAAGAGCAAAGATAAATGCTATTAGACTGGAATAACTTAAAAGCTTCATTCTCCACTTCTACTGTTTAACCCCTTTCCCTATTTAATGGCATTTTCAGATCTCATGGCATCTTTAGACCATCGGTGAGGAATCTCTGAACCATCAGATTTTTTGGTCGATCATATTCGGCTTATCCCCCAATTCCAATGCCCAAACCTTTCCGTCATAGTCTTTGCTGAGCTTCTTTCATCCGGTACTTAGCCTCAGTTTTGATTCTTCTTCCTTTCCCTACGAAATAGAATAGGGAGAAGTCTTGTTTAGGCTTTAAAGAAGGGCGTCGACGGGTTGGTTTAAAGAGAATATGGGAAAAGACAAAACTTTCTATTTCACGACTCTCGTTTGGCGTAGGGTTTTAGGCAATAGACTTCAAAGACAAGATGAAGTGCTGAAGGTTGAGTTGGCAAGTGAAATTGCTTTAGAGAAGAAGTGAGATGTGACAATGAAACGGAAATCTCTTTTATGCGAGAGGTTGTTGGAGCATCAACATCCGGCGATAGGATACTGGAGAAGGGTTCGATTCCCTTGAACCGTCATGTCTTATCCTAACGGGAAATAGCCAAGTGAGAAAATTCTAAGGTCACTGTCGGTATCCCATGCTATCACTAGAAGGATTGGAAACTATGAGAATGTGTAGAAGGCAGTTTAAGATAGTAGAGCGAGAAAGCAGTCGGGCCCAATGAGCTCTACAATTGTGCACCGAAATGAGGCCGGAGCGATGGGAACCTCAGATTGTCTAAGCTCTCTTACTACACGAATTTCTGCTCATTCTCATGATTAGGGGGGACCACTTATACTATGACATTCCATAGGGTACCCCAACTAAATTAGAAGCAAAAGAGGTTAAGTAACCCTTCTTCCTTCCCCTCTTCACTTCTCTTCTTCACTTCGTTGTTTCACTAGATGGAACTCAAAAGCGTAAACTCAAATCGAACCTCTAGAGAGTGGGAATCAAACGCTTAGAACTTGCCTTCTCTCTGTCCTTTTCCCTGCCCTACATGGGACAAGCAAATGCTTTCCTTTCTTTTCGGGAATATAACGATGCTTCTGCATTACGGTGTTCTCGTTAATAGAGGAGTTGGCTATCGTGGTATGAGGTTCGCGGACGGTGATCACACTTCTTCCTTGGGTGTAAGTAGGACTTGGTCTGTAGAATCTTTCCCACTAGGTCCCTTTCTTGTTCTCGAGCTAGACGACCTGCTATGAGGAATGCCCTTGATCTCACTCTCATATGAGCTGATGGGGTCTGCATAGATAGCAGCAGTTTTGTCCCTCGCAGGAGCATTGGTTTATTGGCAAGCTTAGAAAAGAGAGTAGGGAAGATAGCTGATATGAGGAAGGCAAATTTAGGGCTTTCCCTTGAGGAGTGCCGCTCTCTATCCGTCGTTCTCATGCTCGATTCCATTTGTCGAACTGGGCGTATGCTCCGTACGGAACCCGGAGGGAATCCATGAGTACGCGCATCTTTTGGGATTGATCTCGATGATCCCAATTCCTTCTTTTTGCTAGTCTAGTTAGAGAAGAGAAGCTTGCAGGTCATTGCAGGAGTTCCTTCTTTTCTCTATCTATTCTAGTTTAATAAGGAAGAGTTTGATTCAGGTAGCTAGATGTAGCCATTGGAATTTCTAGATGTAGAAACCTGAGGGATAAATACTTGAAGGTTAGAACAAGCAGGATAGAATGTCTTTCATAGTGTTAGGACTACCCATTCACTTCCTTCCCTTACTTTCAGTTCTCTAAGGGTAGTGCTCTGATCTACGACCAACCTCCTGGCTAGAGGGACTAGCGTAATGGCTTCTTTCTTTCCTTTAGTTTTTTTTCTTTTGAAGGTAAGAACAACGGAAACCTAACAACAGCAAAGCATAGTAAGATAGGTTGAAGCTGTTAGGGTATAAAAGATAGAGGCTAAGACTGCTAACTCTTTATCCTCATTGGACTCAAGGACTTCGCAAAAGAGGAGCTAACCCGGATTAAAATCGAATAAATGAAAAGAACTAACAGAGGAAAGCAGATAAGCATAGGACAATCTGGTCTAAGAGGTGCTTGAAATATAAACCTCATTCACAGAGGAGGTAACGGAGAGAAGCTTTTTCTTACTTACTTGAGGAATCAGGGAAGAAGGCTTTCGACGAAAAGATTAGCTCCTAAGGAGGACTATAGAGATTCTTATCAAGACTTCTTATAGGACGTAGTAACTACCCATATCAGAAAGTTCAGAATGGACTTAGACGAAGAAAACAGCTAGAGGAAGAAAAAGCTCCTTCCTTCATAGGGCTTGCAGGCAAGTAGGACCTACAAGTGGTTGGTGGTCTGATCGGCAGGCATAAAGCAGGCAAGACGGATGGGAGAGGATGAGAGGGGTGAGAGAGGATGGTGATGAGGAAGGAGGCATTGAGGAGCTTAAAAGGTGTTGGAGAAGCTTGCCGATGTTTTTGCCGAATTGCCGATGTCCTTCTCATCCTTCGGAAGTTCTCTTTTATAGACGACCTTCCTTGCATGAGAAGTCTCTTGAGAATCTTGCTGTAGAAGGCTCGTTATGAGTGTTCACTATTGACGTCTTATCTCTGTCAGGAATCTTTACTGTTGGTGTCTTGTCTGCACTGTTGATGTCAAGAATCGTACTGTTGACGTCTTGTCTCTGTCAGGAATCTTCACTGTTGGTGTCTGCACTGTTGATGTCAGGAATTTTTACTGTGGAAATCTTGTCACGAATCTTTGATGTTTGTCGTCAAATGCTATCTTTTTTTTTGTGAAGCCTTGGAGGATCCGATGCTTAGGACTTTTGAGAGAGCCCCCCTTTTTTTTCATATATTATTTTTACATATTCACTTGAACTTTGTTGGGATATCTAAATTCTTCTGTTTGAAAGCTATATCTTGTAATAACTTCATTGCTTTGTGGTTTTGTCCTTTTGGAAAGCTAAACTTTGCATGATAGTCCTTCGTGGCGACTATCCTTCTTTCATCTGTCATGATCGAGTAGTTGCTGATATTTTTGATAAGCTTTCTTGCTCTGTCGACTAGCTCGATAAAACTGCTAAACCAGAAATAATTATAATTAACTCCTTCAATGTTGTATTTGGGGTCAAATTTCTACCATTGCTCAGGGTAGTCGAATATCCATATTTGATATGGCTGGAAAAATTTTGTCTCTTCCCTCCATCCAAGCATGCTGAATATTTGGAAGATGAACAAATGATGATAATTAATGCTTGTGGTTAGTTTGTAGCTGAAAATCTTAACATTGTTAGTAGTTTGCACCATTCGTGTTCTCCTCGTAGTCTGTAGCACAATTGGCTTACGAGCCCCCATTTGACTCTTTGGATGTCCCACATTCCTTCTTTCACGAATTTAAAAAGCTTCGGATAGTTATTTCGGGCTAGGATAATATCTGTTCTATTTTTTGACAAGATTTTTCTTATATTTTCTTTGTGATCGAGCGTCATTGTTTTGATACTCAGGAAAATTTCTTCAGGAAATGCTTGTCTAGCTTCCTCAAGAATTTGTTTTCTTCAAGACAGGGGTCACATAGCAAGTCAATGCCCGAACAAAAGAGTCATGGTGATAATGGGTAATGGAGAGATCGAAACCGACGACGAGTCCGATACCGACTCTATGCCACCATTGGAGGACATGGATGATGATGAATATGCGGTTCAAGGTGAATTGTTGGTGTCAAGAAAACTTCTAAGTTTGCAAGCAAAATAAGTTGAAGAAGTGCAGCGGGAGAGCATCTTTCATATTAGGTGCTATGTCAAAAACAAAGTATGTAGTATGATTGTTGATGGAGAAAGTTGTACTAATGTTACAAGCACAACCTTGGTGGAGAAATTAGAACTGCCCATAGTGAAACATCCTAGGCTGTACAAGTTACAATAACAGAATGATAGTGGCGAGGTAAAGGTGAATAAGAAGGTTTTGGTTTCATTCCGTATCGAAAAATATGAAGATGAAGTTTTGTGTGATGTAGTTCCGATGCAAATCGGACATTTGCTATTAGGCCAACTGTGGCAATTCGATCGGAGAGTTAAGCATGATAGCTTCACCAACAAATACTCGTTCGTACTCAACCAAAAACCCATCACTCTTGTACCGATGCCACCGAAACAGGTTTAAGAAGATCAAGTGAGGTTGCAAAAAGAAAGTGATCAAAAGAAAGAGAGTGAGCAAAAGAAAAGAGTGAAAATCGGAGAGTGGCCGAGCAAAATGAGAGAGAAAAAGAAAATCAAAATTCAGCCATTGAGAGAAAATCAGAGAGAAAACAAAAGAATTTCTATGCAAAAGTGAGTGAGATTAAGCGAGCAATGTTTTCAAATCAGCCGATGATTGTACTTATGTACAAAGAGGCATTTTTAAACACTAATGAACTTGACCCTGCTTTTTCCAATTCTGTTGTTTCTCTTTTGCAGGAATTTGAGGATGACTTTCCCAAGGAAACACCACATGGATTACCACCAATTCGAGGGATAATTCTCACCGTTTGAAATTGATTATGAGTTTAATCCTTTGACTCCATTGGATTTATCTCCATTATCTGTTTCTGAGCGTGTTAGTTTGGATGGAAAGAAAAAAGGCTGATTTTGTTAAGTAGATACATGAGAAGGCAAGGCTCAACATTGGGAGAAGAACGGAGCAATATACAAAATAAGCCAACAAGGGGCATCACAAGCTTATTTTTGAACACGGAGATTGGGTTTGGTTGCATATGAGAAAAGAGAGATTTCTGGCGCAAAAACGTTCCAAACTGCTTTCAAGAGGGGATGGTCCTTTTCAAGTTCCAGAGCGCATCAATGACAATGCTTACAAGCTAAATTTGCTCGGTGAGTACAATGTTAGTGCTACTTTCAATATTATTGATTTGAGTCCTTTTGATATAGGTGATGATTTGAGGGCAAATACTTTTCAAGAGGAGGGGAATGATGCAAATAATGGCATGACTACAAAGAAGCCAGTTCAAGTTCCAACTGGGCCGGTTACAAGAGCACGAGAAAAAAAGTTCAAAGATGCACTTAATGGGCTGATTCAAGAGGTTTGGGCTCAAGAAATTCGTAGAGACCCATTGAGGATGGTTTACGTGTTCAATAAAGATGTATCAATATGATTCAACTATTAGAAGAATCTGGACAAAACTGATTGTTTTCTTTTCTATTGTGGGCGTGATATCAGCCAAATTAAGGGCTGATTGTTTCTTTTTATTTCATTTTTATTTCTGATTATTTCCTTTTTTATTATGGGCATGTGATCAGCCAAATTAAGAGGCTGATTGTTTCCTTTTGTTTTGTTTCTATTTCTGAAACTTTTCTTGTATTTTTTTTAGCCTATTAATAGGCGTCTAATGGAATAGAAGGGGGAGGATTGTTTTCTGGAAATTTGTGAATTTTATTCTCTTTGGTTCTTTGAAGGACTATTTGAACTTATCGAAATTCTTTTTTGGGGTACGTGAGGGAGAGCATGAGTTCGTGCGCCGTTCCGGTTTTTCTTGTACCTAAGAAGGATGGGACGTGGAGAATGTGCGTTGATTGCCAAGCCATCAATAACATAACGGTAAAGTATCGTCATTCTATTCCTCACTTAGATGACATATTAGATGAGTTGCATGGTTCTTGTGTGTTCTCTAAGATTGATTTAAAGAGTGGTTATCATCAGATTAGAATGAAAGAAGGAGATGAATGGAAAATTGCCTTTAAAACAAAATATGGTTTGTATGAATGGTTAGTTATGCCTTTTGGGTTGACTAATGCACCATGCACTTTTATGAGACTTATGAATCATGTTTTACGTACATTTATAGGGAGGTTTGTTATTGTCTATTTTGATGATATACTCATTTATAGCAAAAACTTGGATGATCATGCCATACATTTGAAATCGGTTTTAGATGTACTTAGGAAAGAAAAGTTATTTGCTAATCTGAAGAAGTGTACTTTTTGCACCAATAAGCTTGTATTTCTAGAATTTGTTGTTAGTGCACAAGCTATACAGGTTGATGAAGAGAAGGTACATGCAATCCAAGAGTGGCCAAGTCCTACAAGTGTAGGCAATATTCATAGTTTTCATGGACTCGCTAGTTTTTACTGGCGGTTTGTGAAGGACTTTAGTAGCATAGCTGCACCACTTACCGAAGTGATCAAGAAGAACGTCGGATTTAGATGGGGAGAAGAACAAGAGAAGGCGTTTCAGCTAATCAAAGAGAAGCTAACCAATGCACCCTTATTGTCTTTACCTAACTTTTCTAAAACGTTTGAGATTGAATGTGATGTTTCAAGTATTAACATAGGCGCAGTTCTTATGCAGGAAGGACAACCAATTGCTTACTTCAGCGAGAAATTAAGCGGGGCAGTCTTAAACTACCCGACTTATGACAAGGAGTTGTATGCATTGGTTCGAGCTTTGAAGACATGGCAGCACTACCTATGGCCTAAGGAGTTATTGATTCACACTGATCATGAGTCGTTGAAACACTCGAAGGGTCAACACAAGCTAAATAAAAGGCATGCTCGTTGGGTAGAGTTCATTGAAACATTTTCATATATCATCCAGTATAAGCAAAGTAAGGAGAATGTGGTCACCGATGCACTTTCTAGTAGGTATGCATTACTCTCTACACTTGATGCAAAATTGCTTGGTTTTGAACATATTAAAAGTTTATACATTGATGACCACGAAATTTATGAAGAGTACCAGGCTTGTGAGAAAAATGGTTGTAGTAAGTTCTTTGACATAATGGGTTCTTATTTTAAGAAAATAAGTTATGTGTGCCTAACTGTTCTTTGAGAGATTTGTTAGTGCAGGAACCCCATGGAGGGGGATTAATGTGACATTTTGGAGTTGCTAAAACCTTAACTGTTTTGCAAGAACACTTCTATTGGCCACACATGAAACGAGATGTTGAGCGGATTTGTGGCAGATGTGTCACATGTAGGCAAGCTAAATCCAGAGTGCAGCCCAACGGTTTATATACTCCTTTGCCCATTCCTAGTGAGCCTTGGATTAATATTTCAATGGACTTTGTGTTAGGATTACCTAGGACTAAACGTGGAAGAGATTCGATTTTTGTGGTTGTGGATAGATTTTCTAAGATGGCACACTTTATTCCATGTCACAAAACGGATGATGCTTCGCATGTTACTGATTTGTTCTTTAGGGAGATTGTGAGATTGCATGGCATGCCTAGAACTATTATTTCAGATAGAGATACGAAGTTCTTGAGCTACTTTTGGAAGACTTTGTAGTGTAAGCTAGGTACCAAACTTTTGTTTTCTACTACTTGTCACCCACAAACTGATGGTCAAACCGAAGTAGTAAATAAGATCTTGTTTACTTTATTGAGGGTAATAATTAAAAAGAAAATCAAAATATAGGAAGAGTGTTTATCACATGTTGAGTTTGTTTATAATATGTCTATTCATTCTGCTACTAAATTCTCACCGTTTGAAATTGATTATGAGTTTAATCCTTTGACTCCATTGGATTTATCTCCATTATCTGTTTCTGAGCGTGTTAGTTTGGATGGAAAGAAAAAAGGCTGATTTTGTTAAGTAGATACATGAGAAGGCAAGGCTCAACATTGGGAGAAGAACGGAGCAATATGCAAAATAAGCCAACAAGGGGCATCACAAGCTTATTTTTGAACACGGAGATTGGGTTTGGTTGCATATGAGAAAAGAGAGATTTCTGGCGCAAAAACGTTCCAAACTGCTTTCAAGAGGGGATGGTCCTTTTCAAGTTCCAGAGCGCATCAATGACAATGCTTACAAGCTAAATTTGCTCGGTGAGTACAATGTTAGTGCTACTTTCAATATTATTGATTTGAGTCCTTTTGATATAGGTGATGATTTGAGGGCAAATACTTTTCAAGAGGAGGGGAATGATGCAAATAATGGCATGACTACAAAGAAGCCAGTTCAAGTTCCAACTGGGCCGGTTACAAGAGCACGAGAAAAAAAGTTCAAAGATACACTTAATGGGCTGATTCAAGAGGTTTGGGCTCAAGAAATTCGTAGAGACCCATTGAGGATGGTTTACGTGTTCAATAAAGATGTATCAATATGATTCAACTATTAGAAGAATCTGGACAAAACTGATTGTTTTCTTTTCTATTGTGGGCATGATATCAGCCAAATTAAGGGCTGATTGTTTCTTTTTATTTCATTTTTATTTCTGATTATTTCCTTTTTTATTATGGGCATGTGATCAGCCAAATTAAGGGGCTGATTGTTTCCTTTTGTTTTGTTTCTATTTCTGAAACTTTTCTTGTATTTTTTTTAGCCTATTAATAGGCGTCTAATGGAATAGAAGGGGGAGGATTGTTTTCTGGAAATTTGTGAATTTTATTCTCTTTGGTTCTTTGAAGGACTATTTGAACTTATCGAAATTCTTTTTTGGCGTTCATCATCGACTTATCAAACGGATTTCCACTACCGTTTGTGGCGTTTTCCTTATACCAAGGTTCTTGTTTCATATTAAAATAACGGGTTGAGGTCAATTATACCGAGGTTGTTGTTTTAGTTGAAGCAACGGGTCGAGGCCTCCCAACCAAACCTGATCGTGGACGTTTTTGGATTTTTTTTCCTTTTGTTTTATGGGTCTTGCTATTCTTGACGAGGTTCGCATCACTTTCGTCAACCGGAACATCATTCTAAATTGACTACATTTGAGTCAAAAGAAAATATGTATTTTCATCACGTGCAGTGTCTGACTCTTCCCTGCTATTGTGGCTTTCTCATTCTTGTACTACAGCAACCTCTCAATATGCCTAAGGAAAAAGGAACGTGGGAAATCTACTATTTCCCCGGGTGTCGTCAGAACCCTCTCCATGGCACCTCCTCATGCCGTGCTGCTGGACGTACGACGTACCCATTGTCGATTGTCTTCGAGAATGAATTCTCAGTTGGTATTTGACGAGACATATTTATTTTATTTATCTTATCCTGACTTTGTCAGACGTGACATGATTACGGAAATGGCTCAGTAGACCCTTAAATTTTTTATAAACCTTTTCGAGTTGTTGAATTAAATTTTCTCTAACTTCTAAACTTATATTGGGACTTTTACCTTGTTCTTTTAATTTTTCTATTTAGAGAACTACCTCATCAAATTTTTTTCTGGAATATCTTGAAGTGTTCATCATATCATATATATATCATTATACAAGATGTCGTATGGACTACAATCCGCTCTACATATCTCGCAATTGCATGGTATGTCGGTAGTCATCTAAGTTGTCAAGGGGTAACTAGCTTTGAGTAGCTTATGGTGCCTAAAACTACCTCCTGAGGGTCACCCTACAAATACCTACTGCGGCAACAAAGGACACGCTTAAGAATCTGGGCTTTAACGTTACTCAAATCTAGTAAGGGACACTTAGAGTGTAGCTAGGACAGTAATTATGTAGATTGCGAGAGAATGGAGGTCGGTGCTATAGTCAATTTGTCACTATGTATGTGCTAAAAATGCTCCCCCAAGCTTTTCCAATTTTCTGATTTTTACTTGATTTTTTCGGGATTTTTGCTACAGTTATTTTTTTCCAATTTCCGATAAATTTTGCTGCAGTATTGATACAGTGACGCTACAGTGACTTTTTTTTATTTTTTAAGAATTTTTTATAAATAAATTCACATAAAATAAAATAAACATAGAGCTTATCTAACACACGAAAGTAACTGCAATCTACTTTATAATAGTTCAAGACAAAAGTACAAACCAGAAAAGTAGCCATCACACCGAAAGTTTTGTATAGACTGACTGCAGACCCCTATCACCCAAAAAATTAATGCCCTGGCTCTGATACCAGAATAGAAATAGAATAATGCACACTAATACTACTACTGTCAGACACTAATGTAGAACGGAAAACTAATACACTTAGGTTACTAATACACTCAGGAACACTTAATTATACATATAGGTGGTGGTTTGATCGGCAGGCATAAGACTGGTAGAACAGATGGAGAGGATGAGAGGAAGAGAGAGGATGGTGATGAAGAAAGGAGGCATTGAGGAGCTTAGGGTGTTGTGGAATATTGCTTATATTGGTGTGGATTGCCGATTAGCCGATGCCTTGTTGATCCTTGGAAGCCTCTTTTATAGATGACCTCCCTTACAAGAGAAGCCTCTTGAAAATCTTGCTGCAAAAGTCTTGTCACGAATATTCACTGTTGATGTCTTGTCATTGTCAGGAATCTTTATTGTTGATATCTTGTCATTGATAGGAATCTTTACTGTAAATGTCTTGTCGTTGTTAGGAATCTTCACTGTTGATATTTTGTCGCCGTCAGGAATCTCTACTGTTGATTGCTGTTAATATTGTCGTCAGAAATCTTTGCTGTTGATTTGGACTGTGGATGTTAGGAGAGGATTTTTGTTATTTACATATGATGTTCAACTATCAACTCGAATTCTGTTGGGATATCTAAATTTTTCTGGTTGAAAGATATATCCCATAGTAGTTTCATTGCTTTGTGGCTCCATCCCTTTGGAATGCTAAACTTTGCATGATTGTTCTTTGTGGCGACTATCCTTTTCTTGTGAAGCTTTTAGGTTCCTTCTTTGTGAAGCTTTAGATTACTTTTGCTGGGGCTCACTTTTAATCATGAAGGAGTTTTTAATCATTCCTCTCTTTTTTCTTTTAGATATATTAGGCTCTTTTCGGCTATATCAGGCTCCTTTCATAAGGCATCTTTTGTAGAAAATCTTTCTGTTGATGTCGGTTGTTAATGTTTTTTTGTAGAGAATCTCACTGCTATTAGTTTGATGATGTCTTTGGCCTGTGAATGTTAAGTCTTATGGGATTTTTAATAAATTCTCAGTTATCAATGGATTTGATTTGCCTTTACCAACTATTTTTTGAGTTGGGCTAGTCATACTTTTCCCCTCAGTATGATGAGTTGTCAAGAATTTTGTTTGGGCTCAAATGCCAAACTATTCCTTTTAGCAGCTTTAGTCTTTACAGGGTTTTTCTTTTTTTTTGAATAGGCTATATTTACATGAGATTTTATATGAGTATACTTATAGAAAGTTATAAAAATTACCAAAGACTGAAATTTTTTCCAAACCTAGAGATGTAAGGTCGTCTTACCTTGTTGGCATAACTAAAGGGTCCCAAGCTCAGATCCAGACACAAATCATTCTTGCCACTAGATTCAATCATAGAAGAAAACAGAGAACTATGTCGAATTCAATAGAAATGTAACACTGAGTAAGATAACAGACACTAGCAAACTGAGCACGAAACAGAGACATCTCGGTGCGACATTCGGACATAGGGGGAACTACTACAAATTTTTCGTGACAATTCGCCACACCGACGATGAAAGGATTTGAATCTAAACAGATGCGCTGACCAGACTGCGCTACACCTTGTCTTACCCATGGTGAAAGGTATGGACGAATGGACTTCGGAATAGGGGAGGGGATGAGGTAAACGACTAAACGATTGGGGAGAGAGTTCAGGACTAGGGAGAGAATCATAGACTGACGCATTGTGAAGAGCTCAATGTCATTATAATGAATGCAAAGGTTCTGGGCAATTTCCGAACTCTAATGAGGAACGGAGAATCCCCCCTCCGACATTGTGGAAGTAGGGATGTCGACGCATTCTTCCAAGCAAAAATAAACGATACACATTGATTGCGCGGATAAGCTTTCTTTCCTTCGAAAAAAGGCAAGCCTTCCATCGAGGTTAGTTACCAGTTCTTCATTCATAAGTACTCCCTTGCTTCACCTTTTCGGCCGTAGGTTGGTTCGGACAGGGGCGCTGTAATGAAATGATCAAAACCATTTCCCACACGTCACTTGCCTTTACTGATAGAAGTTTGTCACTCTAGGGACTGAAGAATTTATTCCGTTAGGACAGAGCCACCCTATCGGGAAGGGGTTGGTTATTGATGGGCTTTTGATGACTGGCTATTTGATCGTCGATCCAATTGATTTAGTTGCTCCTGTTCGGTACCACCCAGTACATATGAGAAATATCAAAATCTCCTGGAGTTTTTCACTTGCAGTTTTTTTTTGGTAACCCATCATTTGAGCAAGTTGCACCTGGGAAGGTAGATACGGGCACGGAACCGTCTAGTCATTCTAGCTGCACAGTAAGCACAGCAGGGGAGGAGGCTTCAGAAAGAAAGGTAAAGAAAGGCATTTGAATACGAACTAGTGAATGAGTAGCGGTTGCCCCAGTGCTAGATGATTCATATCCAAAACTAGTTTATGCCACAGCATCTCGATATCAGGGCCTATCTACAGGAGAGAAGGTAACATACGGCATAGGTTGGACCAGGGGCAGCCCTATTCCGACCTCCACAGTAATATATTATAAAGCGCGTAGCATTCCTTTCAGTTCAAAAGCAGGAATGACGAGTCAAATCTATACCCGAACACGAGGGAAAGATCATTTCAACGCTGGTATACGAAAAGCAGAGCAAATGCATGTTTCCAGTATATATCCTGCATTGATGAAGTGGGATCGGGCACAATGGGATTGGGCCCGAGCGGTACCATTCATTGTCCTTACTGAACTAGCCGACGCCCTCATTTGCTGCTTTGGTAATGGTCTCGGTAATGAGGGGAGCTGAAGCTCACCTTTGCTCATCTTTCTCTCAAGGCACTCCATCAATCCCTGGACGTCGGGCTATGAACATTCCATTCCTTATCTCGGGGTTGATTATCGATCGATATAGTGCACATAAATGACCAAAGAATCAATGGAATTGACTTCGTCCTTGTGAAAGGAGTCGACGAAGGAAGTCCCCGAAGCCCCTCAGAGGCACTCGAGGATACCATTCTGATAGGTTCCATCCATATGGGGGATTCCATTCTGTATCAGAAGTGTACAAAAGACTCCGTTCGACAATCAACGGCAGCTCTCTTAATGATTCCTCTCTCCGTCCAGACCAAAAAATGGATTCTTGGCTCAGCAGCCAGAACAGACAGGACGCCTGTCTCCTGGAATTGTTGTTGTCCTTTTCAGATCAGGGCTGGGGCATATGCCAGGTGACGTCGGAAAAGTACTGGTAACCCGCATCAGAATATTCCGTTTTTTCATTCGGGCTTGCACTTACCTCCCTTTTTTCGTCGGATTCTGGGGGAAGGTCAGATTCCATTTGACAAGTAGTTTGGTAAAATAGGGCGTCGGCTTTCATGGTATTTTTCACGATGATGAGATAAGGAGTCGGGAAGGGTAATTTGCGGTGACGAAATTGGGACGTGTTTCCTACCACGAGGATGACCCCTCCTGATACGTCATGGTGATGTGTTCTATGTTCTAGTTTCAACCCGGGTCCGTCGTATGTTGAAGCTGTCAAGTCCGTACGAGGATACCGTTTCAGTAGGGCGATTTCCTCTTCATATTTCTCTCTTCCTCGCTTTTCTTCTGTCTATCTTTTTAGAAAGGCGGGTCTTCCTAGTGGGCGCGTTGCCACTAGGCAGTTCTCTTTGATCCTGATCGGTCGACCTTTTCGATCCCGAAACAAATACCGTTCGGCTCTCTTTTTTCAGTCATTCAGATAAAAAATTCCGTGAAGACGACGAGAGATCTTGCCTGCTCTTTCCGTTCCTTCTCTTTTTGGGGTGGAGCACTCCTGTTTGTTCCTTTCGGAGAAAAGTGTCGGCATGTGTTCTGAGTGAGCCTTCGCGTGACGTGGACGGTACCGTAACGACATGGAATCCGTCTGTCTTGTCTTCTAGCTCATGACGGGAGTCGTGTTCCGAGGGACTCGACAATCTCCACTACTATTGTCAAGCTTGGACATACGTCGACGACTGACAAAATTGAGACCGTGTCCACACCGTCGATGAAAGAGTGATGATGTGGTCAACCCTGGATACGTGGCTCTTCGATGGGGGAAGGACCACTCCCGTCGTCTGAGTGTGTGGTGTGTAGTGGTGCATCGTCAGTTTTTTCTTACTCATCAAAATCAATGAGAAAATATATGATTCTTGTTAAAATCCTCGAAACTCCACTCTTTTTCTTGTTCAAACTAGGAGGATTGGCTCTTGGCCGACGATGTGATCTATCTCTTTCTTTGATTGTATTGGAACTGTCGGTTTTCTTTAGTGAGGAACCGTTTCACTCGGTGGACAGTCGAATGGTCAAAGCGAAATGCGTCTAGGGCATCTTTTGAGCATGTTTAGCTTCGACAAATTCCTGGAGTCCTACGACATTCTCATAGAAAGAAAACATGGCTAGTAGATTCCCATTTTGTTACTGTAGAAAGCGATCAGTTCTTCCGATCATCGTTCAGGTGTCGGAAAGGTTTTCGTCTATCCATTCCAGAAGTGGAGGAGCCTCTATGTAGAAGAAGTTGTAGAAGAGCACCACCACGGTTCAGGTCCCGACACATGGGGGATTAATTCAGCTGCGACGGATCGTGAATCGATGGGAAGGGAAGAATGAGACCAGAATTGTCGAAATCACCCCGACCGAGACCTAGATAGCAACCGGAACTAGTACTGGAATTGACGGTATTAACCAACCGAACAACCATCCTCCCTTCCACCCGTCATTTCCTTCCCGACGACGATTGGATACTTAATACCTCTGCTTGGGAGGCATCAGACGAAGGGGAGGGGAAGGGCTGGCTTCGGAACCTGACTCGGACCAGATTTATTTGTTCTATTAGATTCTTAGTAGCAGTCGGCGACCTTTTCTTCATTACTTCACATAGCTTTTCATCTCCTTGATAGTTGGAAGTTCTCCAAAAGTATGAAAAGTTGGAGAACTTTGTACCATCCATTCAAGTGTGGTTGAATTCTGTTCAACAGCCCTAGGACTTGGAGCACATTTTTTTGTTGTTTCCATTGCTTTAAGTGATTGTGACGACCACGAAAAAACAACGAATCCCAACTATGGGTACCTCAAAGCTGAAACTGCTAAGAGATTTTCATCCAGCATAAGCATATGGGTAATCTAGAATGCAACGTGGCTTACCTAAAATCCCTAAGAAATGCATGGGAAAGAAGGTCAGATTAACCCTGAAAGAAATGATCTAAAAATGGATTTGACCTATAGTTTCCGGGTATGTCCGACTAAAGATTTTACCCACCCATTAGTAAAATCCTACAAATAAAGCAAAAATGGCTCCCATAGAAAGTACAAAATGGAAATGTGCAACCGCATAATAAGTATCATGTAGAGCAATGTCTAGCCCAGAATTAGCTAAAACTACTCCTGTGAGCCCTCTTATGGTGAACAAAAATATGAACCCTACAGCAAATAACATGGGTTTATTGTATTGTATTGAACCTCCCCGCATGGTTGCGATCCAACTAAAGATTTTGATTCCAGTAGGGACAGATATGATCATGGTAGCCGCGGTGAAGTAAGCACGCGTATTAATGTCTAAGCCCACAGTAAACATATGATGAGCCTAAACAAGAAACCCAAGAACACCTATACTGATCATGGCATAAATCATGCCTAGATACCTGGAGATTGGTTTTCCCAAAAAGGTCGATATAATATGACTAATAATATCAAATCCAGACAAAATGAGAATATACACCTCTGGATGACAGAAGAACCGAAAGAGATGCTGGTATAATATGGGGTCTCCCCCTCCTGCAGGATCAAAAAAGGTTATATTAAAGTTTCAATTGGTTCATAACATGGTAATTGCCCATGCCATCTCACTATCTCGTTCACTTGTGAGCTCGGTTCGGAATAAGAAGCTTCCTGGGCAATGAGCAAAATGATCTTTTTTCTGAAACTTCAAATGCACTTCGCCTAGAGCTGGTGAAATCTCCCCAACCTAAAGGTTGATACCAATCCTTAAATGTAGAAACCGATGCCTCCATCTGATTGTAGTTTCCAATTATGGAGATAGCTCTACGGATTCCAGAGAAGAAAGAATATGAAGCGGAACTTTATTAAAATGAATATTCAGCTGAAGTGGAATTTGAGAGATTGGAGCAATGTAAATTCACATTTGATTACTTGTTTCTTAGTAGCTAGATTTCTTATCAACCCAGTTGGTGCGGCTATACTACTAAAGTCCTTCACAAACCGCCGGTAAAAACTAGCAAGTCCATGAAAACTATGAACATTGCTTGCATTTGTGGGACTCGGCCATAGGATACTGGAGAAGGGTTCGATTCCCTTGAACCGTCATGTCTTATCCTAACGGGAGATAGCCAAGTGAGAAAATACTAAGGTCACCGTTAGTATCCCATGCTATCACTAGAAGGATTGAAAACTATGAGAACGTGCAGAAGGCAGTTTAAGATAGTAGAGTAAGAAAGCAGTCGGGCCCAATGAGCTCTACAATTGTGCACCGAAATGAGGCCAGAGAGATGGAAACCTCAGATCGTCTAAGCTCTCTTACTACACTAATTTCTGCTCATTCTCATGATTAGGGGGGACCACTTATACTATGACATTCCATAGGGTACCCCAACTAAATTAGAAGCAAAAGAGGTTAAGTAACCCTTCTTCCTTCCCCTCTTCACTTCTCTTCTTCACTTCTTTGTTTCACTAGATGGAACTCAAAAGCGTAAACTCAACTCGAACCTCTAGAGAGTGGGAATCAAACGCTTAGAACTTGCCTTCTCTCTGTCCTTTTCCCTGCCCTACACGGGACAAGCAAATGCTTTCCTTTCTTTTCGGGAATATAAGGACGCTTCTGCATTTCGGTGTTCTCGTTAACAGAGGAGTTGGCTATCCTGGTATGAGGTTCGCGGACGGTGATCACACTTCTTCCTTGGGTGTAAGTGGGACTTAGTCTGTAGAATCTTTCCCACTAGGTCCCTTTCTTGTTCTCGAGCTAGACGACCTGCTATAAAGAATGCCCTTGATCTCACTCTCATATGAGCTGATGGGGTCCGCATAGATAGCAGCAGTTTTGTCCCTCGCGAGAGCATTGGTTTATTGGCAAGCTTAGAAAAGAGAGTAGGGAAGATAACTGATATGAGGAAAGCACATTTAGGGCTTTCCCTTGAAGAGTGTCGCTCTCTATCCATCGTTCTCATGCTTGATTCCATTTGTCGAACTGGGCGTATGCTCCGTACGGAACCCGGAGGGAATCCAGGAGTACGCGCATCTTTCGGGATTGATCTCGATGATCCCAATTTCTTCTTTTTGTTAGTCTAGTTTGAGAAGAGAAGCTTGCAGGTCATTGCAGGAGTTCCTTCTTTTCTCTATCTATTCTAGTTTAATAAGGAAGAGTTTGATTCAGGTGGCTAGATGTATCCATTGGAATTTCTGGATGTAGAAACCTGAGGGATAAATATTTGAAGGTTAGAACAAGCTAGGATAGAATGTCTTTCTTAGTGTTAGGACTACCCATTCACTTCCTTCCCTTACTTTCAGTTCTCTAAGGCAGTGCTCTGATCTACGACCAACCTCCTGGCTAGAGGGACTAGCGTAATGGCTTCTTTCTTTCCTTTAGTTTTTTTCTTTTGAAGGTAAGAACAACGGAAACTAACAGTAGCAAAGCATAGTAAGATAGGTTGAAGCTGTTAGGGTATAAAAGATAGAGGCTAAGACTGCTAACTCTTTATCCTCATTGGACTCAAGGACTTCGCAAAAGAGGAGCTAACCCGGATTAAAATTAAATAAATGAAAAGAACTAATAGAGGAAAGCAGATAAGCATAGGAGAATCTGTTCTAAGAGGTGCTTGAAATATAAACCTCATTCACAGAGGAGGTAACGGAGAGAAGGTTTTTCTTACTTACTTGAGGAATCAGGGAAGAAGGCTTTCGATGAAAAGATTAGCTCCTAAGGACGTAGTAACTACCTCATTATAGAGCTTCTTATCAAGACTTCTTATAGGACGTAGTAACTACCCATATCAGAAAGCTCAGAATGGACTTAGACGAAGAAAATAGCTAGAGGAAGAAAAAGCACCTTCCTTCATAGGGCTTGCAGGCAAGTAGGACCTAGAATTCTTCTGTCAGCTTACAGGAACTACAAGAGGATATTGATTCTAAACCCGGTAGGTCACTTAGCTACACGAATTGCATCTTCGCCTTCGGCTCGATCTTTACAAAAAAAGTGACGAGCAGGAAAGAGACTATTGTACTATCCGTCAGTTGGGTACCGTAAGAAGAGACAATCTAATCTAGTTTTATCTTGCCTTACCTAAACTAACCTAAACCTTATGAAACCTTGGAACAACCTCCCAGTCAGGTAAACAAGGGAAAGGTGGCACGAACTGATTCAACATAGGAAAAACCAATTTTCCAAAGCGGATGTGATTCCGACCAGAAAGCCTGTTTTAAAGCACAGGGCTAAAGAACAAGGCCGATAGGGAAGGTGCGATTGAGCGACCGTCTGTAGCAGAACGTTGCCTCTTGGAAGGAGTGACGATCCTAGTTCAGCTGGACTCTCTTATTCTTCCAGTTTCTTTTGATTCTGTAGATTTTCTCGAAGCGGATAGTTCATAGTGCTCATTCTAAAATAAAACCGGACAAGCCAACTCATCATTATGTTTCCAAATCATTTCAGAATCAAATTTGAAAAATTGGCTATGGAGATTCCGCGCGATCAGAGATTCTTTAAGACAAAAAGAGGCCCTTATTTTCAAGCAGGAAAGTCGTTTCGATCCAATTCATTCTTAGGGTCCGAAAAAGATATAGGATATGTCAGTGACTTTGCACGACAAAGCGCTCTCCGAGGGCATAGAATGTTGGAGTTTTTGGTTAGAATCTCGATAGTAATGTCTATTTCCGATTTTCCGGTCGAAATACGGGAAAACCCAATGAAATTCTCGATGGAAACGGAGTTTTACGAATTCACCCCGGAACTGGATGATCATTTCGAGATCTTTGAGCATATTCGAGGGTTCAATGTGACTATTGTAATTTCGGCCAACACAAAAGATGAGACTTTACTACCGTGGAGCAGCTTTTTGCTAAAAGATGAGGGAGAAACTGACGTAAGATGTCGGAGAAGCGAAATATATGAGATCACAAATGTAGATATTTCCAGGGTCGCCCTCGTAATTTTACAATCTGCTTAACTTGTGCAAGATTGATACTGCTATAGCAAGACAGATGGAGGCCGAGCTCACAGTTCAAAGAATGATAGGCCTCAATCATCAAAATTTGATCGTAGACCAACAGCTGAAAGATTTCTTTAAACAGCTCGAGGCTACCAATGTTCTACCACTACTACAACAGCATGAGTTGATATTTAACATGTATAATTCTCCCCGAATTATTACGTGTTTTCAGGATATCGCCTCCTGCAAAAGGGCCCTACAAATGGAGCTTATTCATGAACTATATGTCAACTCATCTCATCCTGAAGAATACCAGGATGTTCTTCCAACCATATGCAGCCAGAGTATCAAAGCATATTCTTCTAGATACCAAACCGGCTTCTTTTTTCGCATCTGGAGCACATGGAAAGAGAGAAGATACATAAAACTCTACAGTTCAGTCCACCTATGGGAACTTCATAAAGAAAATTATGGACCTCCCTCTGCTGTCTATAACAACCTTCCTGTTCTAGATTTAGAAGCTGAAGCAGGAAAAGCTGCCAAAGAGTTTTTTGAAGACGCCTACCAGAAAGTACTTATTGGAGCCCATTCTGTTAAAATAGAGAACAATATTCTCTTATACGACTTCATTGGTGCTTACGAACCCTCAGAAGCTAAGACTGCCAGGGCCTTAGATTTTCTCGCCTCTCTCAGACTCGGGAAAATAGGCTCCAAAGCAAAAGAAGAATTTTATGCTAACATGGATAATGATGGGTCTGAAAATAATTATGAAGAAGACAACCATGATCCAGACAATCCAGCTCAGATGGATGAAGATGCTCTTCATAATATCATGCAAGACTAAAAGCATGGTGGGCCCATTCTACTCAGCATCCATTCAGCCAAAGATTCAGCCTTATCTCTACAGCCGACAGAAGGACAACAATCAGTAAAGGTGGGACCCATAGAGGACAATAATGTAGTCCTTTTTCCTGTACAAAGGACAATAATGTAGTCCTCTTTTCTGTACACTTTTTAAAAAGCAACTTTGTAGCATTTCTTTGTAAGATTCCTTCCTATCTGAAGGAAGTCTTCGGAACATTATAAATAGAGGCTTCGGCCAAGGAGGAAGGTAGAGCCTATCAAGGCTTCTCCTTTTTGAAAATCCTTCTGAGTTCTTAAATCCTATTTACAGTTTTTAAATTTTCTTTTTGTGAATAAACTAAAGAAGTTGAATCTTGGCGATTGGCGCAGAAACTGGTATCAGAGCCGTGGTTCAGCATCTATTTTCTTTTTTTGTAAGTATTTTCTAACTTAGCCATGGTCGGCTAAATCTGTTAGACATGTTCACTATTTTTTTCCAGTCTCAGGGAGGGATCGATCCATTGTAATTTGGTTCCTTGGTGTGGAGAGATCTTTGCCATAAAACAAAGAGCTCATAGGCCTTGTTCTGTAAATCAAAGAGTGACGTAATTCCTCATTCATCCAAAGTAGTATTTTAGTATAGAACAGAAGTATTCTGGGCCGACTACTACAACATGCGCGTCTAGAGTAGTGGCTTGGTTTAGAATTCTTGACCATCTTCCGAAGTTAAGAATAATCTACTGAACCAAGGCTGTAAGGGCACATTTTTTTAGTGCTTGAGCTGTCAGTATCAAATAGGGTCCTCCTCCCCGGACTAGATCAGTCGCTAAGCGAGTGCGCTACTATCAAACCATCCTTTTTTCGATTTGGTGTGTCTTCAGCAGGCCAACTAATCTATATAATCTAAACTACTAATCTACTAAACTTATCTTAGATAATCAGTTCCTCCCCGTTTCCATAGCACGCAGCCACTGATCCCCTTAGCCCAACCAAATCATGGTTAATGAGCTGGTCATTGCTTGGGTTTCCCCTTCCTCAGAGTCAAACTTGGAGGAATAAGATGGATTGGATCTACCCATTTTGGATGCAGCTTTTCCTGATCGAGGTTATTCCCCGTTAGAATGGGATTAGTCAGTGCCAGATGGATTGAAATGATTTGATTGATAGCTAGGAAAGGGAGAGAATTGAGGTGGGGATTCAAGATGCTAATTTGCACTGGCTCATACCACCTAGAATTGCAGTTGGCCTTGAAGGCTCGGTGGAGGAAAGGACCAGGGATCACTTCCTTTCATGGGCCTCCGTTGGCTCGTTGATGGCTTTCTTCCTTCTGCCTTTAGAGAAGGTGGAGTTGAGGATGGAGAGTCGGTCGGAGGGTACTGGAGAGGAGGATAAGTGAAGCTTGGACCGAGTGAAGTAAAGACTGGCTACCTAGTGATTGACAACCACCCTCACTGCACACTTTCTATATATCTATCTCCATCCAATCAAAGACGTCCATGTCATAGAGAATCAGACTCGGCAAAAACGAGACTAGGGACCATGAACTTCAACTGCTGTTTCACCTCCCAAAAAGCTAAACAAGCGCAGATGAGGAAGCGGGAGCAATAAAACCAAAAATCTCTTTCTTGTCCTTCTACATCGACGGGGCAAAGAGAAATGCTTTCACTACTAAGAAAGCGAACAGTCAGTGCGAGGGTTCGACGACGTCAGCCGAGATTCCGCAAAGCAGAATGAAGCGTTGTTAGTAAAGCTGACAACACAATGCTTCCGCGAAGCGTCATTCTCATAGTGAGGCACTTCGATTCCGCGAAGTGCTCTAGTAGCGCCGAAACCTATGTGCTATAATGCTAAACCGACGGACGCTCTGCCTTATCTATAGAAGTTGTCAACTAAGTTCTGAATGAATGGGATCTGTCGGTTGGTAACGGCTCAATCTATAGATAGAAAGCCCTGTGATGGGAAAATACCACGTTAGGTTTGCAGAGAGATGGGGCCGACAATAGTTTTGGTGGAGCATATACAAGCTTTTTCTTTCCATACCCGGCCAAATGACTATAGGATCATCGGTCTACTCTACCTCAATTCACCATTTCGAACCTTATACAGAAGGTTTTTCCATACCAACTCCTTCTACCTATACCGCAGTTGAAGCACCTAAAGGAGAATTTGGTGTATTTCTTGTCAGTAATGGAAACAATCCTCCTTACCGTCGTAAAATAAGAGCACCTGGTTTTGTCCATTCACAAGGACTCGATTCTATGTCCAAACATCACATGCCAGCAAATGTAGTCACCATCATAGTACTCAAGATATTGTGTCTAGAGAGTTAGATAGATAGGACTACGTCTTGCTCGATTAGGACCCTAGCATCTATTCCGAGCCAAAACACCTTGAAAAAATCACTGATGGAAATACCACTTGTTAGAAGCTCATTTACTCCGCTATTTAGACAGCTCATTGACTGCAACTTATTTTGGCTCGATCAACTATCCTTTGTCGAAGCGGATAATTCATAGTGCTCATTCTAAAATAAAACCGGACAAGCCAACTCATCATTATGTTTCCAAATCATTTCAGAATCAAATTTGAAAAATTGGCTATGGAGATTCCGCGCGATCAGAGATTCTTTAAGACAAAAAGAGGCCCTTATTTTCAAGCAGGAAAGTCGTTTCGATCCAATTCATTCTTAGGGTCCGAAAACGATACAGGATATGTCAGTGACTTTGCACGACAAAGCACTCTCCGAGGGCATAGAATGTTGGAGTTTTTGGTTAGAATCTCGATAGTAATGTCTATTTCCGATTTTCCGGTCGAAATACGGGAAAACCCAATGAAATTCTCGATGGAAACGGAGTTTTACGAATTCATCCCGGAACTTGATGATCATTTCGAGATCTTTGAGCATATTCGAGGGTTCAATGTGACTATTGTAACTTCGGCCAACACAAAAGATGAGACTTTACTACCGTGGAGCGGTTTTTTGCTAAAAGATGAGGGAGAAACTGACGTAAGATGTCGGAGAAGCGAAATATATGAGATCACAAATGTAGATATTTCCAGGGTCGCCCTCGTAATTTTACAATCTGCTTAACTTGTGCAAGATTGATACTGTTATATCAAGACAGATGGAGGCCGAGCTCACAGTTCAAAGAATGATAGGCCTCAATCATCAAAATTTGATCGTAGACCAACAGCTGAAAGATTTCTTTAAACAGCTCGAGGCTACCGATGTTCTACCACTACTACAACAGCATGAGTTGATAATTAACATGTATAATTCTCCACGAATTATTACGTGTTTTCAGGATATCTCCTCCTGCAAAAGGGCCCTACAAATGGAGCTTATTCATGAACTATATGTCAACTCATCTCATCCTGAAGAATACCAGGATGTTCTTCCAACCATATGCAGCCAGAGTATCAAAGCATATTCATCTAGATACCAAACCGGCTTCTTTTTTCGCATCTGGAGCACATGGAAAGAGAGAAGATACATAAAACTCTACAGTTCAGTCCAGCTATGGGAACTTCATAAAGAAAATTATGGACCCCCTCTGCTGTCTATAACAACCTTCCTGTTCTAGATTTAGAAGCTGAAGCAGAAAAAGCTGCCAAAGAGGTTTTTGAAGAAGCCTACCAGAAAGCACTTATCGGAGCCCATTCTGTTAAAATAGAGAATAATATTCTCTTATACGACTTTATTGGTGCTTACGAACCCTCAGAAGCTAAGACTGCCAAGGCCTTAGATTTTCTCGCCTCTCTCAGACTCGGGAAAATAGGCTCCAAAGTAAAAGAAGAATTTTATGCTAACATGGATAATGATGGGTCTGAAAATAATTATGAAGAAGACAACCATGATCCAGACAATCCAGCTCAGATTGATGAAGATGCTCTTCATAATATCATGCAAGACTAAAAGTATGGTGGGCCCATTCTACTCAGCATCCACTCAGCCAAACATTCCGCCTTATCTCTACAGCCTACAGAAGGACAACAATCAGTAAAGGTGGGACCCATAGAGGACAATAATGTAGTCCTTTTTCCTGTATAAAGGATAATAATGTAGTCCTCTTTTCTGTACACTTTTTAAAAAGCAACTTTGTAACATTTCTTTGTAAGATTCCTTCCTATCTGAAGGAAGTCTTCGGAACATTGTAAATAGAGGCTTCGGCCAAGGAGGAAGGTAGAGCCTATCAAGCCTTCTCCTTTCTGAAAATCCTTCTGAGTTCTTAAATCCTATTTACAGTTTTTAAATTTTCTTTTTGTGAATAAACTAAAGAAGTTGAATCTTGGCGATTGGCGCAGAAACTGGTATCAGAGCCGTGGTTCCGCATCTATTTTCTTTTTTTGTAAGTATTTTCTAACTTAGCCATGGCCGGCTAAATCTGTTAGACATGTTATTTTCTTAATTTTTTTCGCTAATTAGATAATAGTATCTTACGCCATGAGGTAGGAAACGAAACATGGTTGTGCTCTATCTCTCTGAAGCCCGTAATAGTGCTTGTGGTTGACTATATCCGGAAGGGATGTTTGAGTTATTGCGGCCTAACTCTAGGGATAAAGCCACCCTTAGAGGTTATATGTGCCGGAGAGAATAGGGTCAAAACGATACTGTTATCTAACCTAGTTAAAGAAAGAAAGGAAATGACATGTCTAAGTTTATAAAAACTCTTTGCAGAAATGTCTAGAGTTTTAGTTCTTTCTGAAACTTATGAATGTCCTTTCAATTTAAACTCTCATGAACATAGCATACATCTTCCTAGTAATGGTATTATTGAACAACAGAATAGTTTGCTTAATTACTTAAGCGATCAACTCTATTTAGTTTCTCAAAAATTAACCACTTTACAAACCTTTTTGAACTTTCCGAACTTTTCTTTATCTTCAAAAGAAAGACTTGGATCTGTTCGTATGATGAAAACGTCTTCAAAAGGTTTAAAGGAAATTGATTTAAACGAAATCAGTTATCAACAGTATTTGCTATATAAAACTTTATTATCTGAAGAAATAGAAGGGAAAATTGATTCTAAAGAAATTTTTGATTTCTATGAAAAAAATTCAGCTTCTATAAAATATTTTTCAAAAAATTCTTCTTCTGATAGTGAAAGTTATATTTCAGTCGCAAGTTCTTTTGATGAAAGTCTATATGATAATGTTACATCTGTTGATGATGAATTATCTATACCTTCTAATGAGGAGTCCTCTTCTATCGAGGAATTATACCACATACCCTCTAACGAGGACTATCATATACAAAATATACCCTCTAACGAGGAGCAGTATTTATTTTATGATAAACTAAATATAAATATGGAATGTGGGGAATCATCTACCCAAATGATTTCCACAGGTAGATAAAATCCACCACATCCTGAAACTACTGAAGAAACTATGTATCATAGAGATACAAATGAAAGCTATGTAGATTCTTATATCTATAAACAAGGAAAGAGACATCAAAATCCTACTTCAAACCTACTATTTAATGTAGATCATATACCAACTAATGAATTAAGAGATTATATAGTAAATCGGGAACAACTAATGGTTGGGACCAATACCTTTATGCCAGAAGGAATCCCACATAAAGACTTCGTAATACTAGCCTGCGGATATTGGCAAGGAATAACATTACGCTGGCTAACATAATACGAAAAATTATATCCTAATGAAGTATTAGCATTAAATAACCACAATTCTAGAAGAGAAGCTTTGCATAGTATCTGCAAATGCTTATATGCTGATCTAACTGGCGATGATATAAACGCCGAAGGAATAGATGAAAATATACTATTAAAAATGAGGTTATGCAATATATGTTATTTAGAAGAATTTGCAAACTTATACATTAGCTATATTTTCAAGCTAAATACCTTAGAAAAGAAAATCTTTTGGATAACAGCTTTCTTATCTAAACTACCTATACCATGGGATTCCATGATAGAGAAAAAATATAATAATCTTAGAACAGGTGGTATTCCACATAATACAGGCGCTTTAAAAAAGGCTTGTATGGAAACCGTTAAGAAAACTTGCCAACTACAAAAGGCAAATAATCATCTTTCAAAATATATTCATAAATCAGACATTAAAACATCATGTTGTCCTAAATATGATCCTGATAACAATTATCAGTTTGGATGTCTCCCAGTATACGGGTACAACAAACCATATTTTCCAAATAAGAAAGAACACAAAAAATATACAAAGAAATCTAAGGAATACAAACCTAGATTCAAAAAACGAAGATACAAGGTATCCAGAAAAAAATGGAAACCCGAATACAAGGAAAAGTATAAAAAATCAAAGAAATACAAAAAACGAAAATTCATTAAAACAAATAAATCAGGTATGAAAAAGAACTGTACATGCTTTAAATGTGGAAAAGAAGGCCATTATGCTTTTGAATGCATAGTAAACATTAAAACAGTATGGTTAAACGAATTAGAAATGTATGATATACATACTGGAACTATAGCAGAGGTTCTCAGTGATAATTCTTCCATATATGAAATAGAAACTATATATGATAATAGTTCTTTAAATTCAGAGTCTTCCGAGACAGAAGAATTTAATATAAATATGTTAACATTAAATAAAACATATCATGTTATAAAGGTTATACCTTTATCAAAAACTACTATACTACCTAAAAGAGAATCATTAAAATTTCCAGGGCATATATTATATGCTAACAAAAACTATAGTTTGCGAAGGTATCAAACTACAAAGATATACTTAGATTTGATTATAAGAATACCATATGGCTATTATGGAGAAATCAGAAATCTAAGACATCATACGCTTAGAAATATTTTTATTACCTATGGATTAATAGAATCTATGACTGATCAAAATATATGTATAACAATGAAAAGTACAAGTTTAGATGATAATCCTTATCAAATTCCTATAGGTACCCCTATCGGAATACTTATAATATATAGATACGAAGATCTAGCAATGGTTAAAGTTGAACAAGATGCTTTACTTACAACTTCTCCACCTTTAAGTCCAGAATACACACCTGGACAGACTTCTAAAGAACCTATGTTTGAATACAGAGTATATATGAATACTTTATCAGAGGTAGAACCTCAAGAAATTCATAATATAAGTATTGACAACAGTCAAGGTGAACATTATGAAATTACTGACGAAGATATTGAAAGGTTAAAGCTTTCAATACCACATGCTAGACAAGATGAAGTATATAAGCCTCAATCTAAATTAAAAACATTATGGACAAATAAACCTACATATCTCTTTGAACGAATGCAAGGAAATATAGAGCTAAAAGGAGATGAGGATTTTACCTCTATAAAAATACTAAATCTCCATCAGATTGAAAAACTGAAACAAAAATATCCGAAAAAGAAATATTTACATATTGGATTAATCCAGATAAAAATTACTGGTCTATTCAGATCAGGAATAGACACCCCAATTATGATAATATGTTGTGATGAGAGAATTATCAATAACCCTCTTAATAGTATATTGGGAGGAGCTAAATCCAATTTAGCAAACAGAATTTTTGGAGTTAATATACATCCTGATTTTTGTATCAGTTTACATGACTCTAATATAGAAAAAGCTTGTACTCTATCTATCAATCTCAAGGGGATAGAAATGCTCCCTGAATCTAAAGTTTTGGGCATTCAATGGGAACATTGCTTAGCCCTAAACGAAACATCTACCTTCAGATCAGTCACACCAACACAATTTATTAAACTCTTTGAGGTTGGAAACGGTAAAATATTCCAACAAAAATTAGTTAATATAAGACATCTAAGATATGATAATGAGATGCAAGTGTTTTTGAAAACTTTAAAACCAAAAACACATCTCCCTATCGAAACCTTTATTGCTTCGGGAAATACTATTTCTACTACGATCATAAATCCAAGTATCCCAAGAAGTCTTAGTACTTCTGAACACAGAAATACAAATTTTCACTTAGAACCAAATAGACCTAGTACGTCTACTTTTGAAAATCTTGAACATACTCCTCTTGAAGGACGAACTCAACGAATTCTTGATCAACAAAAAAGGATACAAGACCAACATGTTATACGACTCCCAACAAGTTCTTTTGGCTTATCAAATATTGGATCTTGAAACCAAACCCCAACTGCATATCTATATTCCCATGACATTATTATTTCCCAATAATTCAAGTCTTACTTTACATACTCTACTAGATTCTGGAGCTGAAACTAGTCTTATACATGAAAAATTTATTCCTCCACAATTATGGTTACCTCTTGAAAAGCATGCTAAATTACAAGACTTTATGGGCAGACCGGTTCTTGTCACTCATAAAGCAAAAATCCCTATATCTATTCCCGATATTCATAATACACCTCATCACTATACTTTCGACTTTGCCTTACTACCCATCGATTTCGATATCGATTATCTAGTCGGCATGAATAATCTACGCCATTCTGCTCCTTTCAATACACAATATTTTCTCTTTGATAACCATCAAATCCCCCGGGATCCTTTTCCGATTCCATTGGCTTCTTCATTCACGCCAGCCCAGAGTGGTGAAAGTCTTATTACAAAACAAAAACAAATTTATACTTATCCTCTTACTATCTTCTCTAATACAGAAGATGTCATTAATAGTATGCTTGGATATTGTACTCTAACTATACTCGAACAATATACAAATACTGGTATACGAGTAAACAGTATCATGGTATCCCCAATAGAATTACAACAACATATTTATTCCAAGTTAAAGGAATTTCCTAAAACATTTAAAACTCTAAAACAAGTACAAAGTTTTTTGGGATTATTAAATTATGGAAGAAAATTTATTCCTCATTTATCCCAATTAGTTCAGAATTTACAAGAAGGGCTGACTACAGAACAGTCTAAATATAAAATAGAAAATGGTGAACAACCTAGAAAATGGAATACAGATAAAATAATAATCCAACTTTCTTTAAAAGAAGAAAAGGAAATAGAAAATATAAAAGAGTTAATTACCCAGCAAACAATATTATACTTTCCTAAAACGAAGAGTTGGTAACTCTCCAAACAGATTCTTCAGACCTGTTTTGGGCAGGAGTTTTAATAGCAAAACAAAAAGAAATAATTGCTTATACTTCTGGCAAATTTAGTAAACCACAGCAAAAATATTCTACTTATGATAAAGAATTGTTAGCTATCAAATTAGCTATAAAAATCTTAAAAGTATATTTGCTTAACAGACAGTTTATAATTAAAACTGACAACAAAGCAGTATCTCAATTTTTGAAAAAAAGAACGATAAATAATCCTAAAGAAAATCTCAGGAGAATAAAAATTGCTTTATATTTAGAAATTTACCAGTACGATGTTAAATATATTCCTGGTTTTACTAACCATCTTGCAGATTTATTAACTCGTCTTAACAATGGACGAAGATCGCTTGAAAAAGCTTAAAACTATGGTCGAAAAGGCCAAATGGACCACAGTCCAAAACAACAAGAAGACCCCTGCACAAGGGAGCAACTCGAAAAGCAAAAAGCAACCACCCTGGACACAGGAGCAACCACCCTGAACACAGGAGCAATCATCCTGGACACAGGAGCAACTTCTACACCCACAAAAGCAAAGTAGTTTCCACCACCTGGCATGACTGTTCTACAACCTCAAAACAGCAGTCAACAAATAATATCCTACAGCAATATAGCAGCCGCTCAATGGCGAGTTCAAATCAAACCAACTGCTTTTGCCGTCGTTCGAGACTGGTATAACCTCGAGCTCAAAACGGCAAATCCTTATATCTATGAGAAGATGAATGGATGCTACAGAGCAATCCAGTCAAATGACTTCTCTTCATCCAAGTACTGGTTTTCTCAGATTGAACAAATGATACTCTCTATGGTCTCGAGGTATACCCAAGAGAAAACAGAGAAGCAAGCAATTGTTCAAGCTGCATCAGACCTCTGCAAATATACTCTTACTTCTCAGAGCTCTGACCTAGCAGAAAGAAAGGGTACTTGGTTCAGAGGCACCTCTCAAGACCAACAATATACCTAGATTCAAAAAATGAAGATACAAGGTATCCAGAAAAAAATGGAAACCCAAATACAAGGAAAAGTATAAAAAATCAAAGAAATACAAAAAACGAAAATTTATTAAAACAAATAAATCAGATATGAAAAAGAACTGTACATGGTTTAAATGTGGAAAAGAAGGCCATTATGTTTCTGAATGCATAGTAAACATTAAAACAGTATGGTTAAACGAATTAGAAATGAAAGTTAGATTAAAATGTTATCTGTATTCCATTTTCTAGGTTGTTCACCATTTTCTATTTTATATTTAGACTGTTCTGTAGTCAGCCCTTCTTGTAAATTCTGAACTAATTGGGATAAATGAGGAATGAATTTTCTTCCATAATTTAATAATCCCAAAAAACTCTGTACTTGTTTTAGAGTTTTAAATGTTTTAGGAAATTCCTTTAACTTGGAATAAATATGTTGTTGTAATTCTATTGGGGGTACCATGATACTGTTTACTCGTATACCAGTATTTGTATATTGTTCGAGTATAGTTGATACATAGTTTCTTCAGTGGTATCAGAGCCGTGGTTCAGCATCTATTTTCTTTTTTTGTAAGTATTTTCTAACTTAGCCATGGCCGGCTAAATCTGTTAGACATGTTATTTTCTTAATTTCTTTCGCTAATTTGATAATAGTATCTTACGCCATGAGGTAGGAAACGAAACATGGTTGTGCTAAGTTAGAAAATTTTCATTTGTATCTCTATGATACATAGTTTCTTCAGTGGTATCAGAGCCGTGGTTCAGCATTAATGGTTGGGACCAATACCTTTATGCCAGAATGGAATGTTGGAGTTTTTGGTTAGAATCTCGATAGTAATGTCTATTTCCGATTTTCTGGTCGAAATACGGGAAAATCCAATGAAATTCTCGTTGGAAACGGAGTTTTACGAATTCATCCCTGAACTGGATGATCATTTCGAGATCTTTGAGCATATTCGAGGGTTCAATGTGACTATTGTAACTTCGGCCAACACAAAAGATGAGACATTACTACCATGGAGCGGTTTTTTGCTAAAAGATGAGGGAGAAACTGACGTAAGATGTCGGAGAAGCGAAATATATGAGATCACAAATGTAGATATTTCCAGGGTCGCCCTCGTAATTTTACAATCTGCTTAACTTATGCAAGATTGATACTGCTATAGCAAGACAGAAAGAGGCCGAGCTCACAGTTCAAAGAATGATAGGCCTCAATCATCAAAATTTGATCGTAGACCAACAGCTGAAAGATTTCTTTAAACAGCTCGAGGCTACCGATGTTCTACCACTACTACAACAGCATGAGTTAATATTTAACATGTATAATTCTCCCCGAATTATTACGTGTTTCCAGGATATCTCCTCCTGCAAAAGGGCCCTACAAATGGAGCTTATTCATGAACTATATGTCAACTCATCTCATCCTGAAGAATACCAGGATGTTCTTCCAACCATATGCAGCCAGAGTATCAAAGCATATTCTTCTAGATACCAAACAGGCCATCTGGAGCACATGGGAAGAGAGAAGATACATAAAACTCTACAGTTCAGTCCAGCTATGGGAACTTCATAAAGAAAATTATGGACCTCCCTCTGCTGTCTATAACAACCTTCCTGTTCTAGATTTAGAAGTTGAAGCAGGAAAAGCTGCCAAAGAGTTTTTTGAAGAAGCCTACCAGAAAGCACTTATCGGAGCCCATTCTGTTAAAATAGAGAACAATATTCTCTTATACGACTTCATTGGTGCTTACGAACCCTCAGAAGCTAAGACTGCCAGGGCCTTAGATTTTCTCGCCTCTCTCAGACTCGGGAAAATATGCTCCAAAGCAAAAGAAGAATTTTATGCTAACATGGATAATGATGGGTCTGAAAATAATTATGAAGAAGACAACCATGATCCAGACAATCCAGCTCAGATGGATGAAGATGCTCTTCATAATATCATGCAAGACTAAAAGCATGGTGGGCCCATTCTACTCAGCATCCACTCAGCCAAAGATTCCGCCTTATCTCTACAGCCGACAGAAGGACAACAATCAGTAAAGGTGGGACCCATAGAGGACAATAATGTAGTCCTTTTTCCTGTACAAAGGAAAATAATGTAGTCCTCTTTTCTGTACACTTTTTAAAAAGCAACTTTGTAACATTTCTTTGTAAGATTCCTTCCTATCTGAAGGAAGTCTTCGGAACATTATAAATAGAGGCTTCGGCCAAGGAGGAAGGTAGAGCCTATCAAGCCTTCTCCTTTTTGAAAATCCTTCTGAGTTCTTAAATCCTATTTACAGTTTTTAAATTTTCTTTTTGTGAATAAACTAAAGAAGTTGAATCTTGGCGATTGGCGCAGAAACTGGTATCAGAGCCGTGGTTCCGCATCTATTTTCTTTTTTTGTAAGTATTTTCTAACTTAGCCATGGCCGGCTAAATCTGTTAGACATGTTATTTCCTTAATTTCTTTCGCTAATTAGATAATAGTATCTTACGCCATGAGGTAGGAAACGAAACATGGCTGTGCTCTATCTCTCTGAAGCCCGTAATAGTGCTTGTGGTTGACTATATCCGGAAAGGATGTTTGAGTTATTGCGGCCTAACTCTAGGGATAAAGCCACCCTTAGAGGTTATATGTGCCGGAGAGAATAGGGTCAAAACGATACTGTTATCTAACCTAGTTAAAGAAAGAAAGGAAATGACATGTCTAAGTTTATAAAAACTCTTTGCAGAAATGTCTAGAGCTTTAGTTCTTCCTGAAACTTATGAATGTCCTTTCAATTTAAACTCTCATGAACATAGCATACATCTTCCTAGTAATGGTACTATTGAACAACAGCATAGTTTGCTTAATTACTTAAGCGATCAACTCTATTTAGTTTCTCAAAAATTAACCACTTTACAAGCCTTTTTGAACTTTCCGAACTTTTCTTTATCTTCAAAAGAAAGACTTGGATCTGTTCGTATGATGAAAACGTCTTCAAAAGGTTTAAAGGAAATTGATTTAAACGAAATCAGTTACCAACAGTATTTGCAATATAAAACTTTATTATCTGAAGAAATAGAAGGGAAAATTGATTCTAAAGAAATTTTTGATTTCTATGAAAAAAAATCAGCTTCTATAAAATATTTTTCAAAAAATTCTTCTTCTGATAGTGAAAGTTATATTTCAGTCGCAAGTTCTTTTGATGAAAGTCTATATGATAATAATGTTACATCTGCTGATGATGAATTATCTATACCCTCTAATGCGGAGTCCTCTTCTATCGAGGAATTATACCACATACCCTCTAACGAGGACTATCATATACAAAATATACCCTCTAACGAGGAGCAGTATTTATTTTATGATAAACTAAATATAAATATGGAACGTGGGGAATCATCTACCCAAATGATTTCCACTAGTAGACAAAATCCACTACATCCTGAAACTACTGAAGAAACTATGTATCATAGAGATACAAATGAAAGCTATGTAGATTCTTATATCTATAAATAAGGAAAGAGACATCAAAATCCTACTTCAAACCTACTATTTAATATAGATCATATACCAACTAATGAATTAAGAGATTATATAGTAAATTGAGAACAACTAATGGTTGGGACCAATACCTTTATGCCAGAAGGAATCCCACATAAAGACTTCGTAATACTAGCCTGCAGATATTGGCAAGGAATAGCATTACGCTGGCTAACACAATACGAAAAATTATATCCTAATGAAGTATTAGCATTAAATAACCACAATTCTAGAAGAGAAGCTTTGCATAGTATCTGCAAATGCTTATATGCGGATCTAACTGGCGATGATATAAACGCCGAAGGAATAGATGAAAATATACTATTAAAAATGAGCTTATGCAATATATGTTATTTAGAAGAATTTGCAAACTTATACATTAGCTATATTTTCAAGCTAAATACCTTAGAAAAGAAAATCTTTTGGATAACAGCTTTCTTTTCTAAACTACCTATACCATGGGATTCCATGATAGAGAAAAAATATAATAATCTTAGAACAGGTGGTATTCCACATAATACAGGCGCTTTAAAAAAGGCTTGTATGGAAACCGTTAAGAAAACTTGCCAACTACAAAAGGCAAATAATCATCTTTCAAAATATATTCATAAATCAGACATTAAAACATCATGTTGTCCTAAATATGATCCTGATATCAATTATCAGTTTGGATGTCTCCCAGTATACGGGTACAACAAACCATATTTTCCAAATAAGAAAGAACACAAAAAATATACAAAGAAATCTAAGGAATACAAACCTAGATTCAAAAAACGAAGATACAAGGTATCCAGAAAAAAATGGAAACCCGAATACAAGGAAAAGTATAAAAAATCAAAGAAATACAAAAAACGAAAATTCATTAAAACAAATAAATCAGGTATGAAAAAGAACTGTACATGCTTTAAATGTGGAAAAGAAGGCCATTATGCTTTTGAATGCATAGTAAACATTAAAACAGTATGGTTAAACGAATTAGAAATGTATGATATACATACTGGAACTATAGCAGAGGTTCTCAGTGATAATTCTTCCATATATGAAATAGAAACTATATATGATAATAGTTCTTTAAATTCAGAGTCTTCCGAGACAGAAGAATTTAATATAAATATGTTAACATTAAATAAAACATATCATGTTATAAAGGTTATACCTTTATCAAAAACTACTATACTACCTAAAAGAGAATCATTAAAATTTCCAGGGCATATATTATATGCTAACAAAAACTATAGTTTGCGAAGGTATCAAACTACAAAGATATACTTAGATTTGATTATAAGAATACCATATGGCTATTATGGAGAAATCAGAAATCTAAGACATCATACGCTTAGAAATATTTTTATTACCTATGGATTAATAGAATCTATGACTAATCAAAATATATGTATAACAATGAAAAGTACAAGTTTAGATGATAATCCTTATCAAATTCCTATAGGTACCCCTATCGGAATACTTATAATACATAGATACGAAGATCTAGCAATGGTTAAAGTTGAACAAGATGCTTTACTTACAACTTCTCCACCTTTAAGTCCAGAATACACATCTGGACAGACTTCTAAAGAACCTATGTTTGAATACAGAGTACATATGAATACTTTATCAGAGGTAGAACCTCAAGAAATTCATAATATAAGTATTGACAACAGTCAAGGTGAACATTATGAAATTACTGACGAAGATATTGAAAGGTTAAAGCTTTCAATACCACATGCTAGACAAGATGAAGTATATAAGGCTCAATCTAAATTAAAAACATTATGGACAAATAAACCTACGTATCTCTTTGAACGAATGCAAGGAAATATAGAGCTAAAAGGAGATGAGGACTTTACCTCTATAAAAATACTAAATCTCCATCAGATTGAAAAACTGAAACAAAAATATCCGAAAAAGAAATATTTACATATTGGATTAATCCAGATAAAAATTACTGGTCTATTCAGATCAGGAATAGACACCCCAATTATGATAATATGTTGTGATGAGAGAATTATCAATAACCCTCTTAATAGTATATTGGGAGGAGCTAAATCCAATTTAGCAAACAGAATTTTTGGAGTTAGTATACATCCTGATTTTTGTATCAGTTTACATGACTCTAATATAGAAAAAGCTTGTACTCTATCTATCAATCTCAAGGGGATAGAAATACTCCCTGAATCTAAAGTTTTGGACATTCAATGGGAACATTGCTTAGCCCTAAACGAAACATCTACCTTCAGATCAGTCACACCAACACAATTTATTAAACTCTTTGAGGTTGGAAACGGTAAAATAATCCAACCAAAATTAGTTAATATAAGACATCTAAGATATGATAATGAGATGCAAGTATTTTTGAAAACTTTAAAACCAAAAACACATCTCCCTATCGAAACCTTTATTGCTTCGGGAAATACTATTTCTACTACGATAATAAATCCAAGTATCCCAAGAAGTCTTAGTACTTCTGAACACAGAAATACAAATTTTCACTTAGAACCAAATAGACCTAGTACGTCTACTTTTGAAAATCTTGAACATACTCCTCTTGAAAGACGAACTCAACGAATTCTTGATCAATAAAAAAGGATACAAGACCAACATGTTATACGACTCCCAACAAGTTCTTTTGGCTTATCAAATATTGGATCTTGAAACCAAACCCCAACTGCATATCTATATTCCCATGATATTATTATTCCCCAATAATTCAAGTCTTACTTTACATACTCTACTAGACTCTGAAGCTGAAACTAGTCTTATACAAGAAAAATTTATTCCTCCAAAATTATAGTTACCTCTTGAAAAGCATGCTAAATTACAAGACTTTATGGGCAGACCGGTTCTTGTCACTCATAAAGCAAAAATCCCTATATCTATTCCCGATATTCATAATACACCTCATCACTATACTTTCGACTTTGCCTTACTACCCATCGATTTCGATATCGATTGTCTAGTCGGCATAAATAATCTACGCCATTCTGCTCCTTTCAATACACAATATTTTCTCTTTGATAACCATCAAATCCCCCGGGTTCCTTTTCCGATTCCATTGGCTTCTTCATTCACGCCAGCCCAGCGTGGTGAAAGTCTTATTACAAAACAAAAACAAATTTATACTTATCCTCTTACTATCTTCTCTAATACAGAAGATGTCATTCATAGTATGCTTGGATATTGTACTCTAACTATACTAGAACAATATACAAATACTGGTATACGAGTAAACAGTATCATGGTATCCTCAATAGAATTACAACAACATATTTATTCCAAGTTAAAGGAATTTCCTAAAACATTTAAAACTCTAAAACAAGTACAGAGTTTTTTGGGATTATTAAATTATGGAAGAAAATTCATTCCTCATTTATCCCAATTAGTTCAGAATTTACAAGAAGGGCTGACTACAGAACAGTCTAAATATAAAATAGAAAATGGTGAACAACCTAGAAAATGGAATACAGATAAAATAATAATCCAACTTTCTTTAAAAGAAGAAAAGGAAATAGAAAATATAAAAGAGTTAATTACCCATCAAACAATATTATACTTTCCTAAAGACGAAGAGTTGGTAACTATCCAAACAGATTCTTCGGACCTGTTTTGGGCAGGAGTTTTAATAGCAAAACAAAAAGAAATAATCACAGCAAAAATATTCTACTTATGATAAAGAATTGCTAGATATCAAATTAGCTATAAAAAGCTTAAAAGTATATTTGCTTAACAGACAGTTTATAATTAAAACTGACAACAAAGCAGTATCTCAATTTCTGAAAAAAAGAACGATAAATAATCCTGAAGAAAATCTCAGGAGAATAAAAATTGCTTTATATTTAGAAATTTACCAGTACGATGTTAAATATATTCCTGGTTTTACTAACCATCTTGCAGATTTATTAACTCGTCTTAACAATGGACGAAGATCGCTTGAAAAAGCTTAAAGTTATAGTCGAAAAGGCCAAATGAACCACAGTCCAAAACAATAAGAAGACCCCTGCACAAGGGAGAAACTCGAAAAAGCAAAAAGCAACCACCCTGGACACAGGAGCAACCACCCTGAACACAGGAGCAATCACCCTGGACACAGGAGCAACTTCTACACCCACAAAAGCAAAGCAGTTTCCACCACCTGGCATGACTGTTCTACAACCTCAAAACAGCAGTCAACAAATAACATCCTACAGCAATGTAGCAGCCGCTCAACGTCGAGTTCAAATCAAACCAACTGCTTTTGCCGTCGTTCGAGACCGATATAACCTCGAGCTCAAAACGGCAAATCCTTATATCTATGAGAAGATGAATGGATGCTACAGAGCAATCCAGTCAAATGACTTCTCTTCATCCAAGTACTGGTTATCTCAGATTGAACAAATGATACTCTCTATGGTCTCGAGGTATACCCAAGAGAAAACAGAGAAGCAAGCAATTGTTCAAGCTGCATCAGACCTCTGCAAATATACTCTTACTTCTCAGAGCTCTGACTTAGCAGAAAGAAAGAGTACTTGGTTCAGAGGCACCTCTCAAGACCAACAATATACCTAGATTCAAAAAACGAAGATACAAGGTATCCAAAAAAAATGGAAACCCAAATACAAGGAAAAGTATAAAAAATCAAAGAAATACAAAAAACGAAAATTCATTAAAACAAATAAATCAGGTATGAAAAAGAACTGTACATGCTTTAAATGTGGAAAAGAAGGCCATTATGCTTCTGAATGCATAGTAAACATTAAAACAGTATGGTTAAACGAATTAGAAATGAAAGTTGGATTAATATTTTATCTGTATTCCATTTTCTAGGTTGTTCACCATTTTCTATTTTATATTTAGACTGTTCTGTAGTCAGCCCTTCTTGTAAATTATGAACTAATTGGGATAAATGAGGAATGAATTTTCTTCCATAATTTAATAATCCCAAAAAACTCTGTACTTGTTTTAGAGTTTTAAATGTTTTAGGAAATTCCTTTAACTTGGAATAAATATGTTGTTGTAATTCTATTGGGGATACCATGATACTATTTACTCGTATACCAGTATTTGTATATTGTTCGAGTATAGTTGATACATAATTTCTTCAGTGGTATCAGAGCCGTGGTTCAGCATCTATTTTCTTTTTTTGTAAGTATTTTCTAACTTAACCATGGTCGGCTAAATCTGTTAGACATGTTATTTTCTTAATTTTTTTCGCTAATTTGATAATAGTATCTTACGCCATGAGGTAGGAAACGAAACATGGCTGTGCTAAGTTAGAAAATTTTCATTTGTATCTCTATGATACATAGTTTCTTCAGTGGTATCAGAGCCATGGTTTAGCATTAATGGTTGGGACCAATACCTTTATGCCAGAATGGAATGTTGGAGTTTTTGGTTAGAATCTCGATAGTAATGTCTATTTCCGATTTTCCGGTCGAAATACGGGAAAACCCAATGAAATTCTCGATGGAAACGGAGTTTTACGAATTCACCCCGGAACTGGATGATCATTTCGAGATCTTTGAGCATATTCGAGGGTTCAAAGTGACTTTTGTAACTTCGGCCAACACAAAAGATGAGACTTTACTACCGTGGAGCGGCTTTTTGCTAAAAGATGAGGGAGAAATTGACGTAAGATGTCGGAGAAGCGAAATATATGAGATCACAAATGTAGATATTTCTAGGGTCGCCCTCGTTCCGTAGTTGAGTTATTTTGCATTTCTCGTATCGTTTTTCATGAATTAACATCTTGTGGTCCTTTGATGGGCATAAAGAAATCGTCTTGGTAGCAAGCAACCACCAAACCAATATAACAGAACAAAAGGTTAGCTCTGCAACTGGTATACGATGCAACTGCGACGGCCCGAAACTACCTAAGGGAAGAGGAGTTGTCATGATAGAAAAGAGAAATGACTATAAGGAACCAACGATTCTCTCTTCTTAAACAACCTATATCCTCCACAGTTAACCAGCATTTGATAGATTATCAAACCCCGAGCAATCTTAGTTATTGGTTATTGGTGGGGGTTCGGTTCATTAGCTGATATTTGTTTAGTCATTCAGATAGTGACTGGCGTTTTTTAGCTATGCATCACACACCTCATGTAGATTTAGCTTTCAACAACGTAGAACACGTTATGAGAGATGTTGAAGGCGATTGGTTGCTCCATTATATGCATGCTAATGGGCCAAATATGCTTCTCATTGTGGTTCACCTTCATATTTTTCGTGGTCTATATCATGCGAGTTATAGCAGTCCTTGGGAATTAGTTTGGTGTCTCGGAGTTGTCATATTCCTAATAATGATTTGACAATTTTTATAGGATACGTACCACCTTGGGGCCAAATGAGCTTTTGGGGAGCTACAGTAATTACAAGCATAGATAGTGCCATACCTGTAGTAGGAGATACCATAATGACTAGGCTTTGGGGTGTTTTCTCTGTGGACAATGCCACCTTAAATCGTTTTTTTAGTCTTCATCATTTACTCCCCCTTATTTTAGTAAGCGCCAGTCTTCTTCATCTAGCCGCATTGCATCAATATGGATCAAATAATCCATTGGGTGTACATTCAGAGATGAAAAAAATTGCTTCTTACCATTATTTTTATGTAAAGTCAAGTTTGAGGTGAGGTGGGCGTCGACCCAACCTTATGAGTATTCAGACTATAACAATTCCGATGAACAGTCACTCACTTTTGACAGTTATACGATTCCAGATAATGATCCAGAATTGGGTCAATCACGTTTATTACAAGTGGACAATAGAGTGGATGTACCAGCCAAAACTCATCTACGTATGATTGTAACACCTGATGATGTACCTCATAGTTGGGCTGCATCTTCTTCAGTGTCAAATGTGATGTTGTACCTAATCGTTTAAATCAGACCTCCATTTCGGTACAACGAGGAGTTTACTATGTTCAGTGCAGTGAGATTCATGGAACTAATCATGCCTTTATACATGCACCCAGATATATAGGCCGACTGCTGAGCCCACTCTAGCTTAGCCACACCACCCCACCCTAGGTCGGGGTGCGAACCACTCGACTAAGCAAGCTATTACATTGAGCGGCTGGAGCAGTTGGGAGCCAACGAAGCCAGGCAGTAGATAAGATAGAAGAAGGGGCCAGACTCCCGGTAGAGTAGAGGAGACAGTTAGGATAACGAACTTGAAATGCGGAGCCCGAGCAGCCGGCGAGCGAGTGGTTAGTAGCAAATAGCTCCCTAGTTGATAGCATTCCTCTATGCAGTTGGCACTCGAGGAACCACGGGGCACTCTATATAGAGCAAACGACATCGTTAGGGATGAGACGCCCGTGCAAGGACCTCAATTCTCATTAGGAGGTCAAACGACGGACCTATAGAAGTCGGGGCTACCCCGTCCTTAGGGCAACGCAACAGTGTCCTAAGGGAGGAGTTGAGAGGCCTTATAGTAGCACGGACCTCTTTTTCATTCTAGGTCATGCCAAGGGGGCCAGTTTGACGATCGTACAGTTATTTTCAAAAGATAACAGACGCTTTCTTTGTCCCGACGCCACTTTCTTTCTAACTTATTCCAGCTTATTCATTTTTTTTTTTTTGCCATGGTGAACGAACAAAAAAATAGGGTCGCCTCAGCGGAAGGAGAAGGACTTGCAATGGCAGATCCCCCTTATCCTTTTCTTGTTCCTACCCGTCTGTTACGAGTCCAGGAAGCCTGGAATCATCAATATGAGGGATCTCTTAAAATAGAGAAGGGCGGGTAGGGCTTCCGCAAGAGCCTCCCCCCTCTTCCCGATCAATATAGATGGGAGGGGCCAACATAACCAGCCTCTTTTTATGTATGTATACCGTCTGTTTCAGGGCCTCCCTCTTGCTAATCCGGCCTCGAACTTTTCTTTCCCACCCTTCCAGGAGGGACTTCTGACATTCTTACGATTTCCAGCCCAGTGCGAAGCATGGTTATGTACATGTTCTGACTCGCCAGTCATTATAGATCGGGAGGCATGGCGAGGCGAAGAGATTAGATTGGAACTATGATCAGATTAGTGGGCAACCAACGTGTACTTTTTCGTGTTGTTGTTGTTGTTGACGTTAACTTTTGATGCTCAATTTTGAGGAGGCCAGGATTTTCGGAGCTGCTCCTAGCTCACACTATAGTAGCAGAGGTGCCGCCATGAAGATCTAAGAGTGTGAGCAGTACGAGCTAAAAGAATCTCATACTGTTTGGAGGGCAGGGGCATAGATGCCAAACCTGACCCCTATCTATCGTCGTAGCAACTGTTCCTTTGAAAGATTATGGTTCTCGGGTATCCAATCAATTAATCCTCCAAACCAACTAAACTGAGGAAGCTGAAGCGGAAATGAAATGGGAAATTGGGTGAGGAAAGGTGGAAGCTTGACGGAAGGCATTGCTCGCTCAATTCGCTCGAAAGCTCGTTTAGTAGGCAGCGAGTGGAGGGCGTAGCAACAACACCGTCATTGCAGTAGGGTTTTCCCGAAAAGCGCCGTTACTACACAAGCTCGTAAGTCAAGCACGGAACGAGCCTTGTCTACGAAGCTTCACTTCCTCGTCATCACTTGCTTCTGGCGAAGCTTGATGCGCACTATAACATAGGCATTCTGTTATGGTAGGAAGACTCCTTTTGACGGCCGTAGGAGCGATAGCGAAGCCGACGCCGTCAAATCAAAAGGCAATCAGTCCTTATAGCAATAGCAAACCAAACGGCCAACTTTATAGTCCTCTTTTTTCTTATTCTGTTTAGTCGCTACTGAACTACTGAAGTCCCAAAGTCAACCGTTCCATGAGACGTCCTTCACCCCAACCTGCAGCCTTCTCTTCTCATTCCATCTTTCCGTTTTATATCTAGGCACAAGAAGTGCAAATAAGCATACCGTTCGTAAGTAGGAAGTCGATGGTTCTGAAAGAAAGTATGTTTTTTTTTCTTCTCCCGCACTCGTCTAAGTAAGCACTAATTCCCAGCTTTCAGTCTGCAAGAATCTAGTAAGCGTCTCGTCATATAATGTGTACTTTTGCATTTACTGTCCGATACAGGCGGATCACATAATCGTTTGTCATTTTGTTGTGAGTATCGGGACTTTGTTCGACATTTTCGAGGGGCGGGAGGCTATGACTCTGTGATCCGATACGCTTTTCCTAAGCTACATCGAGCTTGAACGAGAACATAATCCCCACCTCGAGGACCAAGCCAAAGAAAGGGATCTAACTCTGAGATACGGAGTTCGTCGATCGGCTATTAAAGATAGATAACTATTTGCCGAATCCACTGTGCCTGAGAACGTCGCCTGTTCCATCGTGCATGGCTTACGGACTGTGCCTGAGAAGAAAGACAAATAGATTTGGTTTTTGGAAGGAGCGTCGAGAGCCCAGAACAGAGGACAAAGAGCTGACGCATAGGTGAAAGGGGCATCGCGATTGAGTTGGGCAATCCATAGACAGAGATAGCACGCCAGCAAAGAGGTAGTGAATCTCTCCTCTTGATATAGAAGCAATTTTGGAAGTGTCTTTCAGATGTCATGCATTCAACGAGTATGACTTTTTGAGTGACAAAAGGCATGATGTCGAGGCAATGGGAAGTGGAAGCACATGGGGAAATAAGATCCACAAATAAAAAGTGAAAAGGAAGAGAAATAGGAATTCAGTGACGAGCCATAGAGTTGGCAAATCCATTGCCCGAGAAGATAGAAATAGGTCTTTACTTGAAAAAGACAGAGACAGAAAAGAGGAGATATTGAATAGGAAAAGAGAAGCCAATAAAAGACATTGATCTTGCCACTTTTCCATAAGTGCATCAACCCAAAATAAATGCGCAGACAAGTCTATCAGAACGAGAGACCGAGACTGAAATTGGGGTAAGCCAATGGGATATCAAAGGGATAAGGCAATCCGATAGAGAGATGTCGTTCTTTTGTGCTCGCTCTTCGAGCTCCTGTGACTTGAGTCACAGAACTCGAGTTAAATTACAGCAATACAGGTCAATCAAACCTAAAGGCGACAATGCTGACGGTACGAGCGTCGAAGTGTCCATAAGCATCGAAGTATATAGGGGCAGCGATTCGGAAGTTGACGCTCCAAAAAACGAGAGATTAGCCTGTGGTACAGATCTGCTGACTCGACTAAGAAAAGATATACTCTGAAAAATAAGAGAAAAGACGAGCATTTGATCTACGTAGAGCGGCATAAGAACAGCCCCCCTTCTTTCATTTGCTCCGCAAGACGCATTTTTGAGATATAGTAACCATACTCTCTCTCTTTCGGGAGGCATCGGGCGTCGACGACTTAGGCATTGTCTACCAAACCAATATCAACATATCTCTGTTGGGGGCTGCAGTACGTTGTTATGCACGTCGGAAAATCCCGTCTGAGTTGAAATGTAAGTCAAGACAGTCCCGTCACTTGCCATGTATGTCAAGACAGTTCGAAAGGTCAGGAACAACAAGCTCTCGACGTAGAAATTTGAGAGGTTTTTTCACAATTGTCGGAGGGAATGAAGAACTGGTCTATCTTCAATCCTTTCCGGGATCAACCAAACTCGTCAGTATACCGAGTTCCCCAATAATGTTGCCTCACCCTTTTTTGACGTTAACATACAACGTCCATCCAATAATTCCAAATGCAGTTTAGGTTTTCCTCACTCCGAAAGAGAAAGATCATCCGAGTATACGGAATTTACCCCTGTCTAGTCTCAGTACCTCATACATCAGTTGCATACACGGTACTCGGTGCGTGCATGGGTGAGACCGAACGACATCATAAGCCACTCATACAGGCCCTCCGTCTGTGCTGAATGGCGTCTTCCTTTCGTCTCCCCACCTGAAAAATACCATGATTATATCCACTTATCAAATCCACCGTCTGAGAACGTGTGCCTACACCCACTCAGAACGTCGGGCTTAGGGTCAAATCAATATAGTTCAATACTCTACTCTTATAGCAGCAGCTCACATCCTTCTTTGGTGCAGAAACTATTGGAGTAGAGGAGGGGTATCATGCATGACCCGTCATATCGTAAATTTTCATACTTACTTGTGAATCTCATCTCCACTTTTTCATCTATGGGGCTCCAACGGATACATCCGGTGGCTGTCACACGTGCGCTCCTGGAAAAAAGATGTTGATGTACAACCTTTCTCACTTGTTGTAATCGACGTTGGAAATGGAGCAGGCATCACAATCGTCAGAATTAATCCAACAAATATGTCTACCCCCTTTTTTTAGTATTCAAAGGCCTCCTTGAGACCTCCTTTGATACTAAAACGTAGCACTCCTTCGCCTCCGCTACGGTATCAAGAAAAAGAGTATGCGTGTGGGAGCGGCTCGCTTTACTTTTTCGATGCCTCCGTTTGGTGGAGTAATTGACAGTCCTCCCCTTTTGGGCTGATTGGGGACAAGGAGGGATTCAAACCCCCGACACCATATTCGAAGCCACGTGCTCTAATCCTCTAAGCTACAGGCCCCACTCCGTCTCCACTAGAGTACCCTCAATAAGGAAACTCTCCTCAGCCATTTCGTTTCATTTCGGGTTAATAAGATGTGAAAGCCCGTTTCTCTCTATAAGAATAGTGCGCTCCGAGGTGTGAGGGGTGAGAGAAAATATGTCATAATTCTAATTGGGGTTTTGAATAAGACGACCTCTGCATTTTTTATTTTTCTCTTTTTATATTTTAAAAGTAAAATAAGAGGTGTTAAGCTTTTTAACATTCTTGCATTGAGCTTTTTATCATGCCGTAGCCCCTCGTACTCGGATATTGGCAAGAGGCATTTCCTCTAACCCTTCTTACCCTGAAAAAGCAAAGTCTCCTTGCATCCTTGAACTGATAACAATCTTTCGGCTAACCTAGCCTCCTCCGTCCCTCAAGACTGACAAGGGGTAGTACAGAAATATTCACCTGTTGTCTATCGACTACGCCTTTCGGCCTGATCATCAGGCCTTGACTCACCCTCCGTGGATGAACCGTCGCGGAGGAACTCGACAGGCTTTCGGGGCATTGGATTCTCACTCGTGTTTGCATTACTCAAGTCGACATTCTCGCTTCCGCTTCATCCACACCTATTTGCGTGGGTGCTTCCCCTTGACGGCGGAACACGCCCCTACCAATACATTTTGACATCCCACAGCTTCGGAGATTGCTTAGCCCCGTTCATATTTGGCGCAAGAGCGCTCGATCAGTGAGCTATTACACACTCTTTAGATGGGTGGCTGCTTCTAGGAAACCTCTTGGCTGTCTCTACACCCCTACCTCCATCTATCACTGAGCGGGTGATCCGGGCTGTTTCCCTCTCGATGATGAAGCTTATCCCCCATCGTCTCACTGGCCGATCGTCGGCCCCTGTAATTTTGGAGTCATATCAGGGATTCAGAGTTTGCCTCGATTTGGTACCGCTCTCGCGACCCGCACCGAAACAGTGCTTTACCCCTAAATGTTCGGTCAACTGCTGCGCCTCAACGCAATTCGGGGAGAACCAGTGTGATCTGGGTTCAAGTGATATTTCACTCCCAACCACAACTCATCCAATGATTCTTCAACATCAATTGGTTCGGACGTCTGCGTCAGTTTCACCTGACGCTTCATCCTGGTCATGGATAGATCCCCCAGGTTCGGGTCCATAAGAAGTGACAATCACCCTACGAAGACTTGCTTTCGCTATGCCTTCGGTGGGTTCCCTTAACCAACGCCACTGTTTATGAGTTGTCGGCTCATTCTTTAATAGGCATGCGGTCAGAGATCACATTCTCCTCCCATTGCGTCGGGAGCTCACAGTTTCATGTTCTATTTCACTCCCTACTAGGGTTCTTTTCACCTTTCCCTAGCAATTGTTCCCCCTTCGCTATCGGTCACCCAGGAGTGTTTTAGCCTTGCGATGATGGTGCTTACTTATTCACACGGGATTCCACGTGTCGCATACTACTCGGGTCAGAGCGTAAGCTAGTGATGCTTTCAGCTACTGGACTCTCGCCATCTAGGGTGCACTCCACTACTTCGTCTAGCAGCACGACTCGTTGTATTTCTCTCCCACAACCCCATTTTCACGGTTTAGGCTGCTCCCATTTTGCTCGCCTCCCCAACAGGGATCGCTTTTGCTTTCTTTTCCTCTGGCTACTCAAATGTTTCAGTTCGCCAGGTTGTCTCTTGCATGCCTAAGGATTCAGCAGTAGTTCGAAAGATTGACATATTCGGGAATCTCCAGATCTATACTTATTTTCAACTCCCCGAAGAATTTCGTCACTTGCAACCCCCTTCTTTGTCTCTGGGTGCCTAGGTATCCACCGTGATGCCTTTCCTCGTTTGAACCTCGCCCTCCATTTCTAGGCTATGCCATCCTAACGGTGCTGCTAAATGGAAGGATGCTCCTCAACTTCCATGAATGAGAAATCATAAATCGAACTGCCGAATTAAAAAAATTGGGTGTTATCATAGTATCAGCTGACGTTCACGGGCTGGAGATAAGCGGACTCGAACCGCTGACATCAGCCACAGGGAAAGCATTGCCTCTTAGGCCTCCCTGACTGATTCTACCATAAAGGGCAATGATAGACAATAACTCCCCCCCAAACACAGCTTACAACTTTCATCGTACTGTGCTCTCCAAAAAGAAACTCTTCTCAAAATCTCAAAAGGTGCTGAGTTGGAATCCCATTCATTCATTCTAACGGATTCGTCGTCTTGTGGTTCGGGAGAATCCAGCTACAGGAGAACTAGGAATAAAGAAATCTCGCCCTCTTTCCGCATAACTTTTTGGTCGTTGATGAATGCTTTGCACTCCTTTCAACCGAAGCTGGTAGGTGGTGGGGTGTTGACAAGCCTGTCGGGTTCGATAGCTCTCCGAATCCACCAAGCGTCCTTTCCTAATAAAAAGTCGAGCTATCACACGCAAGCGAAGGATATGTAGTGCTTTAATCATTCCAGTTAGGAAGGTAGAGGAGATTCTTTAGACAAATGTTGTAGTAGTGTGTTTTCCAATGGGACAAGACTTTGCTTCTACTTCTAGACCCATATGTATTTTTGACTTACTTTCGTCATGGTAGGCATATGTTCGAACTCTCATGACAAATTGGTGAAAGCCAGTCGGTGGAATTCCTCCCTCCTTCAGTGCGAGAAAAAAACGTTTAGGTTTTACCGATGACTGATAGCATGAGCAAAATCCATAAAATCTTCACATTTTGAAGTGAATCCCCTTCTCGGTTCATCAACTCTGTCTTTTTCGATTTCGTCTACCAATCCGAAATCCGACAACTGCTTATTGATCGAGTCAATCGGAACTGACTTTCCGTAGCTTTCCTCATTATGCCGAAGCAATTCTCTTTTCATGTTTTGTAGTTCATAAGATTGGTTCAGCTTTTCAGTCTTTCATAGGTGGTGGAGACCCTCTTCTCTAAACTATCGAACATGATTGACACTTGAAATCATTGAAATTCCCCTACCCGTCTTGCTTTTAAAGGGAAGGAAGTAAAGTGGAGGAACAAAGCCTTCGTCGACGTCCAAATGGCTGACAGACCTTTTCCCATGTCAGTGCACCCATCTATATCCACATCGTCAAATGCAAGAGATTTTTCTTATTTTTCGGTGGGTTTCTTCCTCAGTCTCAAGAGATTAATGACTTTTACGTGGGGCCTAAAAGCAGTTATATATAGGTCTGGCCTTCATCTGGCAAATGAAAGGTTTTTTCAACTGAATCAACTGGGCAGGGCAGGCCGGAGGGGATCATCCCCTTTTGTCGATTCTTCATCTCCTTTCTCATATCTAGACTCTGACGACAAAAATTTCTCTTAAAAGAGAAGCTTATGAAGGCCATCAGAGCACTTTTTGGTAGTAGGAGGGAGACACAATAGCTCATCGATAACTACTAATTCTATTGCCGGATCAACTTTCTGGGGTTCCACTATAAGGATAGACGATTGGGCTGCTGATGAAGGTGGGCCTGACAGCGCTTGTCGTGGATAACCAGGAATGATCGAGTAGATTGTGCTACTTGTAAATGATGTGTTGCTTCAGGGAATATCGTTCTAGGCAAGGCGCATTGCGTGGCTATTAGAAGGGGAAGCAATAAAAGGAGGTTAACTCGCATCTGTGATATCGACGTTCCTTTTATTATGATACAGCTAGAACTGGTTGGTTATACATGGACATGCTTCATATGAGGGGTTGGGACTTGTCAGTACAATGAGTTTGATGTGGAGAATGTACAAATATCTTTCTTCCGTCACGGTAAAAAATTGGTTAGGACTTCTAGTTCCTAGAAAGCATATCATAAAGAAATTTCGTCTACTACCCATGTTTTCTTTCTGTGAGAATATCGTAGGACTCCAGGAATTTGTCCATCGAGCGAAACGGTTCCTTGCAAAAGAAAACCAACAGTTCCAATACAACCAAAGAAAGACATAGATCACATCGTCTGCCAAATGCCAATCCTCCTAGTTTGAAAGAGAAAAAGAGTGGAGTTTTGCGAACGAGAATCATATATTTTCAAATTGATTTTTATGAGTAAGAAAAAACTGACGATGCACCCACTACATACCACACTCAGACGACGGGAGTGGTCCTTCCCCATCGAAGAGCCACGTATCCAGGATTGACCATATCATCACTCTTTTATCGACAGTGTGGCCACGGTCTCAATTTTGTCAATCTTGACATATGTCCAAGCTTGACACTAGCAGTGGAGAATTTTAGTCCCTCGAAACGTGACTCCCGTCATGAGGTAGAAGACAAAATAAATGGATTCCACGTTTATTTTCAACTCCCCGAAGAATTTCGTCACTTGCAACGCCCTTCTTCGTCTCTGGGTGCCTAGGTATCCACCGTGATGCCTTTCCTCGTTTGAACCTCGCCCTCCATTTCTAGGCTATGCCATCCTAACGGTACTGCTAAATGGAAGGATGCTCCTCAACTTCCATGAATGAGAAATCATAAATTGAACTGCCGAATTGAAAAAATTGGGTGTTATCATAGTATCAGCTGACGTTCACGGGCTGGAAATAAGCGGCCTCGAACCGCTGACATCAGCCACAGGAAAAGCATTGCCTCTTAGGCCTCCCTGACTGATTCTACCATAAAGGGCAATGATAGACAATAACTCCCCCCCAAACATAGCTTACAACTTTCATCGTACTGTGCTCTCCAAAAAGAAACTCTTCTCAAAATCTCAAAAGGTGCTGAGTTGGAATCCCATTCATTCATTCTAACGGTTTGGAGAAGTATATCTATATCAGAAACTGGTGTACCAACTGAGTTGAGAGAATCTGCGATGGTTTTCGGATGGTAGACTTAAGGTTCTTCAATTGGATCTTGACGTTTGAAGAGTGCATCTTAGTCATGAAATAACTTTTCCATGAGAAGCCAGGCTTCACGAGCTGTGATAGGGTTATTTAAAATGAAGACTGTTGGAATATATATTTTTTTTCCCCTATCTCTAGACGGGGTTCGACTCAATATTCTTGAAAGAATCCTTTAGCTACTAATCTAGCTTTGTATCTCTCTACCGAGCCATCTGCTTTATGTAAATCCACTTGCAGCCAATGGCTTGTTTCCCTATTGGCAATGAGACTAAGTCTTATTCTTTTTTCCCTAGGCATTTTTTTTCCTATATAGCATCTCTCCAGTAAGAATGATTGGAGGCTTCAGCAACTGGATACCTTGTATCTTCTTTTTGTAAGTATCTTTAACTTAGCCATGGCTGGCTAAACCTGTTAGACATGTTATTTTCTTAATTTCTTTAGCCAATTAGATACTAGTATCTTGCAGGAGAGCGTCTACTCCAGTACAAAGCTTTATTCACAAGCTCTATTTACTATTTATTCACACTAGGAGTTTTCAGAAGCAGATCAGAGTAGATAAAAAAAGAAGATCGCTACACAAGGCTCTGATACCAGTTGCAGGAGAGCGTCTGCTCCAGTACAAAGCTTTATTCACAAGCTCTATTTACTATTTATTCACACTAGGAGTTTTCAGAAGCAGATCAGAGTAGATAAAAAAAGAAGATCGGAAAGGCTCTCTGCCTCCTCCCTTCATCTGAAGTCTTTATTTATAGAGTTTTCTTTTACAATAAGATTCCTTTCTGATGAGGAGGAATCTCTTTACAGCTGTTAAAGTTGAAAGTGTACAGAAAGAAGGACTGCATTATTGTCCTTTGTACAGGAAAAAGGACTACATTATTGTCCTCTATAGGGTCCCACCTTTACTGATTGATGTCCTTCTGTCGGCTGAGAGGATAAGGAGGAATCTTTGGCTGAGTGGATGCTGAGTAGAATGGGCCCACCATGCTTTTAGTCTTGCAGGAAGAGTCCTTCCTGGTAGCATTTAGATCTAGCTTTTTGCCCAATTCTTCCAATGTTGATGGAGAGTAGAAAATTGACTACCTTTTGTAGCGTGTAGTCTGTAGGTTCAATGGCCGATAGATGATCATAGAGTAAGATATTGTTACTGATGGTAACAGATCTTGCTCCACATAGACTATCATTCATTGCTTCGGTGAAGAATTCTTTAGCAGCAAAAAAGGCTTGTTCTTCATAATTGAACTCTTGTTTTGGATAGTTTCCCCAACCATGAGCAAATTGCTGGCTTTGGTCATGAAGTTCCCAGACTTGGAAAGAAGAGAACAGTTTTGAAAGATTTCTTTCCTCCCAAATGCTCCAAATCCGGAACCAAAACCCAGTTTGCCATTTATTCTGTAAAGAATAAGTATGAACTCGATCACAGCAGACTTTTGGGATGTGGTCCATGTAGTCTACCGGATGGACAGTATTTAGATATATGCTATGAACTATCCCGAGTTTGATGGCCTTGTTATGAGAAGGTAAATCTCCCAGATAAACAGATAACCTGGGCTGCTCATATTTGTTTTTTATTAATTCCCCTTGAAGCAGAAGTTGAGGAATTTCTACTGCTTCTAGATGGTTGAAAAAGAGGAGGAGTTGGCTGTGCTGTATGTTGTTTTGTTAATTCAAATCTATCATTCTTTTGATAGTAGCTTCTGCCTCCACTTGTTTTGATTTTGCTGTATCAATTTCCATGGATGTTAGTAATTGTGCAAACTCAACGAGTGGACAAATTACCATATCCGAAATGCTGCTTCTTGAGATAATGGATTTGAGCTTTCTTTCTTCTGGAGTAGGGCCAGAAAACCAAATCCTTTCTTTCTGCTTTAACTCTTGAGATTTAATGAGTGAAGAACTTTGACACAGCTCTCTGACTAGATCTTGGATTTTGAAGAATCTTTGCTCGAGCTTTTCATGTTGTTGCTTGTATTCGAACCACTTCTGAGCTGATATAGAAAACGCTTCTGTAGTAGAACACTGCAGGTAGCTTTCATGTTGTAGAGGTAGATGAAAGGCTTTTGAAGAGAAACTCTACTCCATAGCAGAGTGTTGTTGAGCGATGAGTCTTGGCTCTTTTTGGAGGAAGGCTGAGCTTAATGTAGTAGTTGCTTTTTTGTTGAGCCTTCTTATTAGCTTGGCTTGATGTTTCTTCCTCATTTGTTTTCTACCCATTGCTGCAAAAGAGATTAGTATGACTAAAATGCTTGTTGTATAAAAATACTTCTTATTGTTTATCACCATAGTCCACTTGGCTTTGTTACCCATGGGCTTAAGCCTTTTGAGGCGATTTTCGTCCATTGTCAGGACGCGTTAGTAAATCTGCAAGAACATTAGTATAACCAGGAATATATTTAATATCGTATTGATATACTTCAAGATATAAAGCAATTCGTATTCTCCTGATGTTTTCTTCAGGATTATTTATTGTTCGTTTTTTCAAAAACTGAGATACTGCTTTGTTATCAGTTTCGATTACGAACTGTCTATTAAGTAAATATATTTTTAAGCTTTTTATAGCTAATTTGATAGCTAACAATTCTTTATCATAAGTGGAATAATGTTGTTGTGGTTTATTAAATTTTCCTGAAGCATAGGCAATAATCTCCTTTTGTTTTGCTGTTAAAACTCCTGCCCAGAATAGGTCAGAAGCATCTGTTTGAAGAGTTACCAACTCCTCGTCTTTAGGAAAATATAATATTGTTTGTTGAGTAATCAATTCTTTTATACTTTGTATTTCTTTTTCTTCTTTAGAAGTAAGCTGGATTCCTATTTTATCTGTATTCCATTTTCTTGGTTGTTCACCATTTTCTATCTTATATTTAGACTGTTCTATAGTCAGTTTTTCTTGTAAACTTTGGACTAGCTGGAATAGGTGAGGAATAAATTTCCTTCCATAATTTAGAAGTCCCAAAAAACTCTGTAACTGTTTTAAGGTCTTAAATATTTTAGGGAATTCTTTTATCTTGGAATATATATGTTGCTGTAATTCTATTTGGCCTTCTTTTATATATTTTCCAAGGAATTCTATTTCCTTTTTAAAAAAATGTATTTTTGTTGGACTTAAGATAATACCATTATCGAGTAATAGTTTTGCTACTTGCAGTAAATGTTGTTTATGGTCTTTAAAGTAGGTGAGAGATTAATATATCATCAACATATACTACTACAAATTGCAAATGTCCAAATATAGAATTCATCCATTTTTAAAATATTTGTGGAGCATTTTTTAGGCCAAATGACATTACTAACCACTCATAGTGTCCCTGAGGGCAGCTAAAAACAGTTAATTCTATAGATTCTATATTGGCTAATCTTATTTGCCAGAAGCCAGATTTAGCGTCAAATTTACTATAGTATTTTGATCATTGTATTTGTTTTATTAACTGTTCTGCAGCAGGTATAAAATAGCCATCAAACTTTGTATAGCTATTTAATTTTCTGTAGTTAATAACCATTCTAGTTTTTCCTCTTTTTTGTTCTGCATGGTTTCTTACTAGAAAAGCAGGAGAAGAATGTGGACTGCTGCTAGGTTGTATTAATTTGAGGGATAAAAAATCTTTGATTTGTTCTGAAAATTCTTGTTTATCTGTAGGGGATACCATTATACTGTTTACTCGTATATTAGTATTTTTATATTGATCGAGTATCGTTAAGGAACAATATCTAGGTGCTCGGTCAAAATGTAATAAGGGATTGTTGGAGTATAAAGGTTGAAGCATGCTATGAATGACGTCTTCTGTATTAGAGAAGATGGTAAGAGGATAAGTATGAACTTGTTGTTTTTGTTTGGTAATAAGACTTTCACCATGCTGGGCTGATGTGTAGGACGAAGCTAAAGGAATCGGGAATGGAACCCGGGGGATTTGATGGTTATCAAAGAGAAAATATTGGGTATTGAAAGGAGCATAATGGCGTAGATTATTCATACCGACGAGACAATCGATATCGAAATCAATACGTAGTAAGGCAAAGTCAAAAGTATAGTGATGAGGAGTATTATGAATATCGGGAATAGAGATAGGGATTTTTGCTTTATGAGTGACAAGAACTGGTCTGCCCATAAAGTCTTGTAATTTAGCATGCTTTTCAAGAGGTAACCAAAGTTGCGGAGGAACAAATTTTTCTTGTATAAGACTAGTTTCAGCTCCAGAATCGAGTAGAGTGTGTAAAGTAAGACATGAATTATTAGGGAATATTAATGTCATGGGAATATATATATGCAATTGGGGTTTTGTTTCAAGATCCAACATTTGAAAGGCCAAATGAGCTGGATGGAAGTCGTATAACTTGTTGGTCTTGTATCCGTTTTTGTTGATCTAGAATTCGTTGAGTTCTTCCTTCAAGAAGAGTATGTTCAAGAGTTTCGAAAGAAGACGTACTAGGTCTAGCTTGTTCTAAATGAAAATTGGTATTTCTGTGTTCAGAAGTACTAAGACTTCTTGGAATACTTGGATTTATGATCGTAGTGGAGATAGTATTCCCCGAAGCAATAAAGGTTTCTATAGGGAGATGTGTTTTTGGTTTTAAAGTCTTCAAAAATACTTGCATCTCGTTATCATATCTTAGATGTCTTATATTAACTAATTTTGGTTGGATTATCTTACCGTTTCCAACCTCAATGAGTTTAATAAATTGTGTTGGTGTGACTGATTTGAAGGTGGATGTTTCGTTTAGGGCTAAGCAATGTTCCCATTGAATGCCTAAAACTTTAGATCCAGGGAGCATATCTATTCCTTTGAGATTGATAGATAGTGTACAGGCTTTTTCTATGTTTGTGTCATGTAAGCTGATACAAAAGTCAGGATGTATATTTACTCCGAATATTCTATTTGCTAAATTGGATTTTGCATCTCCTAATATACTGTTTAGAGGGTTATTGATAATTCTCTCATCGCAACATATTATCATAATTGGTGTATCTATTCCTGATCTGAATAGACCAGTAATTTTTATCTGGATTAATCCAATATGTAAATATTTCTTTTTCGGATATTTTTGTTTCAGTTTTTCTATCTGATGGAGATTTAGTATTTTTATAGAAGTAAAATCTTCATCTCCTTTTAACTCTATATTACCTTGCATTCTTTCAAAAAGATATGTAGGTTTATTTGTCCATAATGATTTGAGTTTAGATTGAGGTTTATATACCTCGTCAGGTTTAGCATGTGGTATAGAAAGTTTTAATTTTTCAATATCTTCAACAGTTATTTCATAATGTTCACCTTGACTGTTATCAATACTTGTATTATGAATTTCTTGAGGTTCTACTTCTGATAAGGTATTCATATATACTCTGTATTCAAACATAGGTTCTTTAGAAGATTGTCCAGGAGTAAATTCTGGACTTAAAGGAGGGGAAGTTGAAAGTAAAATATCTTGTTCAACTTTAACCATTGCTAAATCTTCGTATCTATGTATTATAAGTATTCCTATAGGGGTACCTATAGGGATTTGATAAGGATTATCATCCAAACTTGTACTTTTCATTGTTATACTTATATTTTGATCAGTCATGGATTCTATTAATCCGTAGGTAATAAAAATATTTCTAAGAGTATGATGTCTTAGATTTTTTATTTCTCCATAATAGCAGTATGGTATTCTTATAATCAGATCTAAGTATATTTCTGTAGATTGATATCTTCGTAAACTATAGTTTTTGTTAGCATATAATATATGCCCTGGGAATTTTAATGATTCTCTTTTAGGTAATATAGTGGTTTTTGACAATGGTATAACCTTTATAAAATGATATGTTTTGTTTAACGTTAACATATTTATATTAAATTCTTCTGTCTCGGAAGAATCTGAATTTAAAGAACTACATCATATATAGTTTCTATCTCGTATATGGAAGAATTATCACTAAGAACTTCTGCTATAGTTCCAGTATGTATATCATACATTTCTAACTCGTTTAACCATACTGTTTTAATGTTTATTATGCATTCAGAAGCATAATGGCCTTCTTTACCACATTTAAAATATGTACAGTTCTTTTTCATACCTGATTTATTCGTTTTAATGAATTTTCGTTTCTTGTATTTCTTTGACTTTTTATATTTTTCCTTATGCTCAGGTTTCCATTTTTTCTGAATACCTTGTATCTTCTTTTCTTGAATCTAGGTTTGCAGTCCTTAGATTTCTTTGCATATTTTTTGTGTTTTTTCTTATTTGGGAAATATGGTTTGTTGTACCCATATACAGGGAGACATCCAAACTGATAATTAATATCTGGATCATATTTAGGACAACATGAAGTTTTTATATCTGATTTATGAATGTATTTTGAGAGATGATTATTTGCCTTCTGTAGTTGACAAGTTTTCTTAACAGTTTCCATACAAGCCTTTTTCAAAGCGCCTGTATTATGTGGAATACCTCCTGTTCTAAGATTATTATATTTCTTCTCTATCATGGAATCCCATGGTATAGGTAGTTTAGAAAAGAAAGCTGTTATCCAAAAGATTTTTTTCTCTAAGGTATTTAATTTGAAAATATAGCTAATGTATAGATTTGCAAATTCTTCTAAATAACAGATATTGCATAATCTCATTTTTAGTAATATATTTTCATCTATTCCTTCGGCGTTTATATCATCGCCAGTTAGATCAGCGTATAAGCATTTGCAAATACTATGCAAAGCCTCTCTTCTAGAATTGTGATTATTTAATGCTAATACTTCATTAGGATATAATTTTTCGTATTGTGTTAGCCATCTTAACGCTATTCCTTACCAATATTCGCAGGCTAGTATTACGAAATCTTTATGTGGGATTCCTTCTGACATAAAGGTATTGGTTCCGACCATCAGTTGTTCCCAATTTATTATATAATCTCTTAACTCATTAGTCGGTATGTTATCTACATTGAATAGTAGACCTGGGGTAGGATTTTGATGTCTCTTTCCTTGTTTATAGATATAAGAATCTACATAGCTTTCATTTGTATCTCTATGATACATAGTTTCCTCTGTGGTTCTAGGATGTGGTGGATTTTGTCTACCAGTAGAAATCATTTGGGTAGATGATTCCCCACGTTCCATATTTATATTTAATTTATCATAAAATAAATATTGCTCCTCGTTAGAGGGTATATTTTGTATATGATAGTCCTCGTTAGAGGGTATGTGGTATAATTCCTCAATAAAAGAGGACTCCTCGTTAGAGGGTATAGATAATTCATCAACATCATCATATAAACTTTCATCAAAAGAATTTGCTACTGAAATATAACTTTCACTGTCAGAAGAAGAGTTTTTTGAAAAATACTTTATGGATGCAGAATTTTTTTCATAAAAATCAAAAATTTCTTTAGAATTAATTTTCCCTTCTATTTCTTCAGATAATTAAGTTTTATATTATAAATATTTTTGGTAATCGATTTCGTTTAAATCAATTTCTTTTAAACTTTTTGAAGATGTTTTCATCATTCGAACAGATCCAAGTCTTTCTTTTGAAGATAAAGAAAAGTTTGAAAAATTCAAAAAGGTTTGTAAAGTAGTTAATTTTTGAGAAACTAAATAGAGTTGATCACATAAATAATTAAGCAAACTATTTTGTTGTTCAGTAGTGCCATTACAGGGAAGATGTATGCTATGTTCATGAGAATTTAGATTGAAAGGACATTCATAAGTTTCAGGAAGAACTAATGCTCTAGACATTTCTGTAAAGAGTTTTTATAAACTTAGACACGTTAGATAATAGTATCGTTTTGACCCTATTCTCTCCGGCATATAACCTCTAAGGGTGGTTTTCTCCCTAGAGTTAGGCCGCAATGACTTAAGCATCCCTTCCGGATATAGTCAACCACAAGCACTATTACAGGTTTCAGAGAGATAGAGCACAGCCATGTTTCGTTTCCTACCTCATGGCGTAAGATACTAGTATCTAATTGGCTAAAGAAATTAAGAAAATAACATGTCTAACAGGTTTAGCCAGCCATGGCTAAGTTAAAGATACTTACAAAAAGAAGATACAAGGTATCCAGTTGCAGGAGATTCCAATCACAGCTTACAACTTTTATCGTACTGTGCTCTCCAAAAAGAATCTCTTCTCAAAATCTCAAAAGGTGCTGAGTTGGAATCCCATTCATTCATTCTAACGGATTCGTCGTTTTGTGGTTCGGGAGAATCCAGCTACATGAGAACTAGGAATAAAGAAATCTCTCCCTCTTTCCGCTTGACTTTTTGGTCGTTGATGAATGCTTTGCGCTCCTTTCAACCGAAGCTGGTAGGTAGTGGGGTGTTGACAAGCCTGTCGGGTTCGATAGCTCTCCGAATCCACCAAACGTCCTTTGCTAATAAAAAGTCGAGCTATCACCCGAATCCACCAAACGTCCTTTGCTAATAAAAAGTCGAGCTATCACACGCAAGCGAAGGATATGTAGTACTTTAATCATTCCAGTTAGGAAGGTAGAGGAGATTCTTTAGACAAATATTGTAGTAGTGTGTTTTCCAATGGGACAAGACTTTGCTTCGACTTCTAGACCCATATGTATTTTTTGACTTACTTTCGTCATGGTCGGCATATGTTCGAAATCTCATGACAAATTGGTGAAAGCCAGTCGGTGAAATTCCTCCCTCCTTCAGTGCGAGAAAAAAACGTTTAGGTTTTACCGATGACTGATAGCGTGAGCAAAATCCATAAAATCTTCACATTTTGAAGTGAATCCCCTTCTCGGTTCATCAACTCTGTCTTTTTCGATTTCTTCTACCAATCCGAAATCCGACAACTGCTTATTGATCGAGTCAATCGGGACTGACTTTCCGTAGCTTTCCTCATTATGCCGAAGCAATTCTCTTTTCATGTTTTGTAGTTCATAAGATTGGTTCAGCTTTTCAGTCTTTCAGAGGTGGTGGAGACCCTCTTCTCTAAACTATCGAACATGATTGACACTTGAAATCATTGAAATTCCCCTACCCGTCTTGCTTTTAAAGGGAAGGAAGTAAAGGGGAGGAACAAAGCCTTCGTCGACGTCCAAATGGCTGACAGACCTTTTCCCATGTCAGTGCACCCATCTATATCCACTTCGTCAAATGCAAGAGATTTTTCTTATTCTTCGGCGGGTTTCTTTCTTAGTCTCAAGAGATTAATGACTTTTACGTGGGGCCTAAAAGCAGTTATATATAGGTCTGGCCTTCATCTGGCAAATGAAAGGTTTTTTCAACTGAATCAACCGGGCAGGGCAGGCCGGAGGGGATCATCCCCTTTTGTCGATTCTTCATCTCCTTTCTTATATCTAGACTCTGACGACAAAAACTTCTCTTAAAAGAGAAGCTTATGAAAGCCATCAGAGCACTTTTTGATAGTAGGAGGGAGAAACAACAGCTCATCGGTAACTACTAATTCTATTGTCGGATCAACTTTCTGGGGTTCCACTATAAGGATAGACGATTGGGCTGCTGATGAAGGTGGGCCTGACAGCGCTTGTCGTGGATAACCAGGAATGATCGAGTAGATTGTGCTGCTTGTAAATGATGTGTTGCTTCAGGGAATATCGTTCTAGGCAAGGCGCATTGCGTGGCTATTAGAATGGGAAGCAATAAAAGGAGGTTAACTCGCATCTGTGATATCGACGTTCCTTTTATTATGATACAGCTAGAACTGGTTGGTTATACATGGACAAGCTTCATATGAGGGGTTGGGACTTGTCAGTACAATGAGTTTGATGTGGAGAATGTACAAATGTCTTTCTTCCGTCACGGTAAAAAAATGGTTAGGACTTCTAGTTCCTAGAAAGCGTATCATAAAGAAATTTCGTCTACTACCTATGTTTTCTTTCTGTAAGAATATCGTAGGACTCCAGGAATTTGTCCGTCGAGTGAAACAGTTCCTTGCAAAAGAAAACCAATAGTTCCAATACAACCAAAGAAAGACATAGATCACATCGTCTGCCAAATGCCAATCCTCCTAGTTTGAAAGAGAAAAAGAGTGGAGTTTTGAGAACGAGAATCATATATTTTCAAATTGATTTTTATGAGTAAGAAAAAACTGACGACGCACCCACTACACACTACATTCAGACGACGGGAGTGGTCCTTCCCCATCGAAGAGCCACGTATCCAGGATTGACCATATCATCACTCTTTTATCGACGGTGTGGCCACGGTCTTAATTTTGTCAATCTTAACATATGTCCAAGCTTGACAATAGCAGTGGAGAATTTTAGTCTCTCGAAACGTGACTCCCGTCATGAGGTAGAAGACAAAATAAATGGATTCCATGTTTATTTTCAACTCCCCGAAGAATTTTGTCACTTGCAACGCCCTTCTTCGTCTCTGGGTGCCTAGGTATCCACCGTGATGCCTTTCCTCGTTTGAACCTCGCCCTCCATTTCTAGGCTATGCCATCCTAATGGTGCTGCTAAATGGAAGGATGCTCCTCAAATTCCATGAATGAGAAATCATAAATCGAACTGCCGAATTGAAAAAATTGGGTGTTATCATAGTATCAGCTGACGTTCACGGGCTGGAGATAAGCGGACTCGAACCGCTGACATCAGCCACAGGGAAAGTATTGCCTCTAGGCCTCCCTGACTAATTCTACCATAAAGGGCAATGATAGACAATAACTCCCCCCCAAACACAGCTTACAACTTTTATCGTACTGTGCTCTCCAAAAAGAAACTCTTCTCAAAATCTCAAAAGGTGCTGAGTTGAAATCCCATTCATTCATTCTAACGGATTCGTCGTCTTGTGGTTCGGGAGAATCCAGCTACAGGAGAACTAGGAATAAAGAAATCTCTCCCTCTTTCCGCTTGACTTTTTGGTCGTTGATGAATGCTTTGCACTCCTTTCAACCGAAGCTGGTAGGTGGTGGGGTGTTGACAAGCCTGTCGGGTTCGATAGCTCTCCGAAACCACCAAACGTCCTTTGCTAATAAAAAGTCGAGCTATCACACGCAAGCGAAGGATATGTAGTGCTTTAATCATTCCAGTTAAGAAGGTAGAGGAGATTTTTTAGACAAATGTTGTAGTAGTGTGTTTTCCAATGGGACAAGACTTTGCTTCGACTTCTAGACCCATATGTATTTTTGACTTACTTTCGTCATGGTAGGCATATGTTCGAACTCTCATGACAAACTGGTGAAAGCCAGTCGGTGAAATTCCTCCCTCCTTCAGTGCGAGAAAAAAACGTTTAGGTTTTACCGATGACTGATAGCGCGAGCAAAATCCATAAAATCTTCACATTTTGAAGTGAATCCCCTTCTCGGTTCATCAACTCTGTCTTTTTCGATTTCTTCTACCAATCCGAAATCCGACAACTGCTTATTGATCGAGTCAATCGGGACTGACTTTCCGTAGCTTTCCTTATTATGCCGAAGCAATTCTCTTTTCATGTTTTGTAGTTCATAAGATTGGTTCAGCTTTTCAGTCTTTCAGAGGTGGTGGAGACCCTCTTCTCTAAACTATCGAACATGATTGACACTTGAAATCATTGAAATTCCCCTACCCGTCTTGCTTTTAAAGGGAAGGAAGTAAAGGGGAGGAACAAAGCCTTCGTCGACGTCCAAATGGCTGACAGACCTTTTCCCATGTCAGTGCACCCATCTATATCCACTTCGAGATTCTTCTTATTCTTCGGCGGGTTTCTTCCTCAGTCTCAAGAGATTAATGACTTTTACGTGGGGCCTAAAAGCAGTTATATATAGGTCTGGCCTTCATCTGGCAAATGAAAGGTTTTTCAACTGAATCAACCGGGCAGGGCAAGCCGGAGGGGATCATCCCCTTTTGTCGATTCTTCATCTCCTTTCTCATATATAGACTCTGACGACAAAAACTTCTCTTAAAAGAGAAGCTTATGAAGGCCATCAGCGCACTTTTTGATAGAAGGGAGAACCAACAGCTCATCGGTAACTACTAATTCTATTGCCGGATCAACTTTCTGGGGTTCCACTATAAGGATAGACGATTGGGCTGCTGATGATGATGGGCCTGACAGCGCTTGTCGTGGATAACCAGGAATGATCGAGTAGATTGTGCTGCTTGTAAATGATGTGTTGCTTCAGAGAATATCGTTCTAGGCAAGGCGCATTGCGTGGCTATTAGAATGGGAAGCAATAAAAGGAGGTTAACTCGCATCTGTGATATCGACGTTCTTTTATTATGATACAGCTAGAACTGGTTGGTTATACATGGACATGCTTCATATGAGGGGTTGGGACTTGTCAGTACAATGAGTTTGATGTGGAGAATGTACAAATGTCTTTCTTCCGTCACGGTAAAAAAATGGTTAGGACTTCTAGTTCCTAGAAAGCATATCATAAATAAATTTCGTCTACTACCCATGTTTTCTTTCTGTGAGAATATCGTAGGGCTCCAGGAATTTGTCCGTCGAGTGAAACGGTTCCTTGCAAAAGAAAATCAATAGTTCCAATGCAACCAAAGAAAGATATAGATCACATCGTCTGCCAAATGCCAATCCTCCTAGTTTGAAAGAGAAAAAGAGTGGAGTTTTGAGAACGAGAATCATATATTTTCAAATTGATTTTTATGAGTAAGAAAAATCTGACGACGCACCCACTACACACCACACTTAGACGACGGGAGTGGTCCTTCCCCATCGAAGAGCCACGTATCCAGGATTGACCATATCATCACTCTTTTATCGACGGTGTGGCCACGGTCTCAATTTTGTCAATCTTGACATATGTCCAAGCTTGACAATAGCAGTGGAGAATTTTAGTCCCTCGAAACGTGACTCCCGTCATGAGGTAGAAGACAAAATAAATGGATTCCACGTTTATTTTCAACTCCCCAAAGAATTTCGTCACTTGCAACGCCCTTCTTCGTCTTTGGGTGCCTAGGTATCCACTGAGATGCCTTTCCTCGTTTGAACCTCGCCCTCCATTTCTAGGCTATGCCATCCTAACGGTGCTGCTAAATGGAAGGATGCTCCTCAACTTCCATGAATGAGAAATCATAAATCGAACTGCCGAATTGAAAAAATTAGGTGTTATCATAGTATCAGCTGACGTTCACGGGCTGGAGATAAGCGGACTCGAACCGCTGACATCAGCCACAGGGAAAGCATTGCCTCTTAGGCCTCCCTGACTGATTCTACCATAAAGGGCAATGATAGACAATAACTCCCCTCCAAACACAGTTTACAACTTTCATTGTACTGTGCTCTCCAAAAAGAAACTCTTCTCAAAATATCAAAAGGTGCTGAGTTGGAATCCCATTCATTCATTCTAACGGATTCGTCGTCTTGTGGTTCGGGAGAATCCAGCTACAGGAGAACTAGGAATAAAGAAATCTCTCCCTCTTTCCGCTTGACTTTTTGGTCGTTGATGAATGCTTTGCACTCCTTTCAACCGAAGCTGGTAGGTGGTGGGGTGTTGACAAGCCTGTCGGGTTCGATAGCTCTCCGAATCCACCAAACGTCCTTTGCTAATAAAAAGTCAAGCTATCACACGCAAGCGAAGGATATGTAGTGCTTTAATCATTCCAGTTAGGAAGGTAGAGGAGATTCTTTAGACAAATGTTGTAGTAGTGTGTTTTCCAATGGGACAAGGCTTTGCTTCGACTTCTAGACCCATATGTATTTCTGACTTACTTTCGTCATGGTAGGTATATGTTCGAACTCTCATGACAAATTGGTGAAAGCCAGTCGGTGAAATTCCTCCCTCCTTCAGTGCTAGAAAAAAACGTTTAGGTTTTACCGATGACTGATAGCGTGAACAAAATCCATAAAATCTTCACATTTTGAAGTGAATCCCCTTCTCGGTTCATCTACTCTGTCTTTTTCGATTTCTTCTACCAATCCGAAATCCGACAACTGCTTATTGATCGAGTCAATCGGAACTGACTTTCCGTAGCTTTCCTCATTATGCCGAAGCAATTCTCTTTTCATGTTTTGTAGTTCATAAGATTGGTTCAGCTTTTCAGTCTTTCATAGGTGGTGGAGACCCTCTTCTCTAAACTATCGAACATGATTGACACTTGAAATCATTGAAATTCCCCTACCCGTCTTGCTTTTAAAGGGAAGGAAGTAAAGGGGAGGAATAAAGCCTTCGTCGACGTCCAAATGGCTGACAGACTTTTTCCCATGTCAGTGCACCCATCTATATCCACTTCGTCAAATGCAAGAGATTCTTCTTATTCTTCGGCGGGTTTCTTCCTCAGTCTCAAGAGATTAATGACTTTTACGTGGGGCCTAAAAGTAGTTATATATAGGTCTAGTTTTCATCTGGCAAATGAAAGGTTTTTTCAACTAAATCAACCGGGCAGGGCAGACCGGAGGGGATCATCCCCTTTTGTCGATTCTTCATCTCCTTTCTCATATCTAGACTCTGACGACAAAAACTTCTCTTAAAAGAGAAGCTTATGAAGGCCATCAGAGCACTTTTTGGTAGTAGGAGGGAGAAACAACAGCTCATCGGTAACTACTAATTCTATTGCCGGATCAACTTTCTGGGGTTCCACTATAAGGATAGACGATTGGGCTGCTGATGAAGGTGGGCCTGACAGCGCTTGTCGTGGATAACCAGGAATGATCGAGTAGATTGTGCTGCTTGTAAATGATGTGTTGCTTCAGGGAATATCGTTCTAGGCAAGGCGCATTGCGTGGCTATTAGAAGGGGAAGCAATAAAAGGAGGTTAACTCGCATCTGTGATATCGACGTTCCTTTTATTATAATACGCTAGAATTGGTTGGTTATACATGGACATGCTTCATATGAGGGGTTGGGACTTGTCAGTACAATGAGTTTGATGTGGAGAATGTACAAATGTCTTTCTTCCGTCACGGTAAAAAAATGGTTAGGACTTCTAGTTCCTAGAAAGCATATCATAAAGAAATTTCGTCTACTACCCATGTTTTCTTACTGTGAGAATATCGTAGGACTCCAGGAATTTGTCCGTCGAGTGAAACGGTTCCTTGCAAAAGAAAACCAATAGTTCCAATACAACCAAAGAAAGACATAGATCACATCGTCTGCCAAATGCCAATCCTCCTAGTTTGAAAGAGATAAAGAGTGGAGTTTTGAGAACGAGAATCATATATTTTCAAATTGATTTTTATGAGTAAGAAATAACTGACGACGCACCCACTACACACCACACTCAGACGACGGGAGTGGTCCTTCCCCATTGAAGAGCCACGTATCCAGGATTGACCATATCATCACTCTTTTATCGACGGTGTGGCCACGGTCTCAATTTTGTCAATCTTGACATATGTCCAAGCTTGACAATAGCAGTGGAGAATTTTAGTCCCTCGAAACGTGACTCCCGTCATGAGGTAGAAGACAAAATAAATGGATTCCACGTTTATTTTCAACTCCCCGAAGAATTTCGTCACTTGCAACGCCCTATTTCGTCTCTGGGTGCATAGGTATCCACCGTGATGCCTTTCCTCGTTTGAACCTCGCCCTCCATTTCTAGGCTATGCCATCCTAACGGTGCTGCTAAATGGAAGGATGCTCCTCAACTTCCATGACTGAGAAATCATAAATCGAACTGCCGAATTGAAAAAATTGGGTGTTATCATAGTATCAGCTGACGTTCACGGGCTGGAGATAAGCGGACTCGAACCGCTGACATCAGCCACAGGAAAAGTATTGCCTCTTAGGCCTCCCTGACTGATTCTACCATAAAGGGCAATGATAGACAATAACTCCCCCCCAAACACAGCTTAAAACTTTCATCGTTTCCTTATTAACGTAGTGGTAGAATGAGTACCATGTTGTGCCCGGACTTCAAACAGTTTAGCTTTAACCTTGTTAAGGGTCTCACATTATTGGTTGGTTGATAGAGAATAAAAGTTGACTTACCAATGAATAACGAAATGTTATGGTTCTTATATATTATTTACGAATTTACTCAGAAGGAATTCGTCGAGATTGTGCACTTTTTCCTATTTATCCTATAAAAATATATAATCACATAAATAAAGTGCAGTTAGTTAGATCCAACCTATTAATGAAATATACAACTCGCACACACTCTCTTTCCAAAAAAAATCAATACACCAAGCACTATACTTAGATTTATTTGATTTCTTGCTAAAATATCGGTATTAAACCCAAAACTCCCGGCGGATGGCCAATGGCCTAAGGAAACGGAAGAATTAGTTACATTTTTCATATACTCTCCTCTTATAGATAGGACTAAGAAAGAACAGAGTTCTTTTTGTATCACTTGACTTGCCCTTTTTTATCAATTTCATTTTCTTAATTTCCCATTTTTTTTTAATGGGAGTAGATTAAATTTCTTTATTAAATTTGAGATTGAGAATTACAAAAATTCCTTTTTTTTTTTTGAAGTAGAAGTATCTGATAAGATACTTATTAAGCTAGGTCCTGAGTCTCATATCAATTGCAAAGTATCTCCTTTCTTCAAACACTTCCTAAAAGAAAAATCAAAATTTAAACTAAGAACGGGAAGGAAGGAAGCGAGTGAATCCACTAATTCCTCATCTTCAAATCACTCCTTCCAGGGGTATTGTCGTAACAAATACGTAATTGTAGGAATAAAGTATTGATATAATTCACAGAAGCAAATGGAAACGAGTTAATAAAACAAAAAAAGTGGGTAACGTACTTTTTTCCATTTTCATTCTAGGATTAAATTAATCAAAAGGATTCACAAATAAAAGTGCTAATGCCACGACCAGTCCATAAATTGTTAAAGCTTCCATAAAAGCTAGACTAAGTAATAAAGTACCTCGTATTTTTCCTTCTGCTTCTGGTTGTCTCGCTAGGCTTGGCCTGCAGCAGTACCTTGACTAACTCCAGGTCCAATAGAAGCAAGCCCTACGGCCAATCCAGTAGCAATAACGGAAGCGGTAGAAATCAGTGGATTCATGATGATAGGTTTCTCGCAGCAAAAATAAAATGGTTAATGATACAATCAACCAATAAATTATTACTTATTTGATCACAAAAATCTATTGAGTTTAAGTAACTAAAACTTTGAATAAAATAAAAAAAATAATGAAATTAATATAGATAGAGATAACCCCTAAATAACTATTATATATCTAATATCACATATACATTTGTTTCTTTTATAACGTAAACCGCCAGCATTTTATTTTTATATTGAATCAGATTCGAGAAGAATTCTTCAAAAAGTATACAGGGGCTGTGGCTGGCCTTATAAATATTCCATATATCTAGTGGTGACCCCCACTAATGTATTCGCCATTTCGTAATATCGTCTATCTTTCCCCCTACAACTCGAGTTATATATATATATATATATATATATATATATATATATATATATATATATATATATATATATATATATATATATATGTGTGTGTGTGTGTGTGTGTGTGTGTGTGTGTGTATGTATATATATATATGTACGTATGTATTTATATCTATTATGTTCCTCAACTAAGAACCAAACGTATTGCCTCAATTGGGATAAGCTTAAAAATAAAGACTATTTCCAAAACTAATCAATGATGACCCTCCATAGATTCCCCTATATAAGCCGCAACTAAAGTTGCAAAAATAAGAGCTTGAATACCACTTGTAAATAATCCAATAAACATGACAGGTATAGGAACTACTAAAGGTACTAAAGAAACAAGAACAACAACTACTAATTCATCAGCTAATATATTCCCGAAAAGTCAAAAACTAAGAGATAATGGTTTTGTGAAATCTTCTAGGATGTTAATTGGTAAAAGTATTGGAGTTGGATGAATGTATTTTCTGAAATAACCCAATCATTTTTTGGTAAGACCCGCATAAAAATATGTTACTAACGTGAGTAAAGCTAAAGCAATAGTAGTATTTATATCATTTATGGGGACGGCTAGCTCCCTATGAGGTAACTGTATGATTTTCCAAGGGAAAAGGGCCGCCCTTCACCAATTTAAAACAAAAATAAATAGGAACATAGTTCCAATAAAGGGAACCCAACGGCCATATTCTTCTCCATTCTGAGTTTTGCTCAAGTCTCAAATAAATTCAAGGACATATTCGAAGAAATTCTGACCGTCGGTCGGAATGGTTTGTGGATTCCGAACGGATATGATGACTGAACCTAATAAGATAGCAATTACGACCCAAGAAGTGATAAGTACTTGGGCATGAATTTGTAAATCTCCTATTTGCCAATATAAATATTTGCCTACTTCTACACCTGATATATCGTATAACCCTTTGAGTGTTTTAATGGAACATGGTATAACATTCATATTGTCCTCTGACAAAAATTGAACTAAAAAAAGAATTATTTTGATTCAACCATCTCTTTCTCGACTCATTTTCTTTCATCATTAATCATATAGTTAGGATACCAAGAAATCACATAACATAATTTCAATATCCCATTTTATATCTTTTTAGAAGTGAAAGACAAGAATAGTAACCGATCCAATAAATAAAAATAATTAACTAATCTTATTATTATTATTCTTAATCATAACATAATCAACGACTTCTTATATAGCTAGAACGGCCCTCGCAAATTGTGGATACCAATTTATTAAGAATCAATCAGATTGAAGCTACAGCGTCATCGTTGGCTGGAATCGAAATATCTGCGAGATGTGGGTCACAATTTGTATTGATTAAACGAATCGGCAGAATTTCCAAAATGACACATTCTCGAAGAGCTATATATTCTTTTTACTGATCAACAATTATTACAATATCGGGCAATTCAGTCATATATTTGATCCCACCCAGATATGTTTGCAAAGTAGATAATTTTCTCCTCAACATTGCTGCATCTCCTTTAGAGAGACATTTGAGTTTCCCCATCTTTTGTTCTGCTCTTAAGTCTCTAAACTTATGAAGTCTCATTTCTGTAGTGGACCAACACATACCGCCGAGCCATTTTCTATTAACATAATGACATCGAACCCTTATAGCAGCTGATGCTACTAAATCTGCTACTTTATTTTAGGTACCAACAATTAAGAAGTTTTTTCCACGACTTGCTGCATCAAAAACTAAATCACAGGTTTCTGATAAAAAACGAGCAGATCTGTGAGATTTATAAAATGAATACCTTTACGCTTTGCAGAGATGTAAGGGGTCATTCTAGGATTCCATTTCTTAGTACTATGACCAAAATGAACTCCTGCTTCCATCATCTTTTCCAAATGGATGTTCCAATATCTTCTTGTCATCTTTCCCACGCTTTCTTTTTTTTTTTTTTTTAACAAATCAAAAATTATTCCTCCGGAACCTTCTGTCGGGATTGCTCGTTGATACACAGCCCAAACCATTATTTTTTTTATTACTTAACTTAATTTCTTCATTTTATTTAGTACCCAATCAATAACTAGTAAAGTAAAAAAAAAATTTATTAAATGATTTTTCTGGTGTGTCATAGAAATTCCTTGGGGCACAAGAACCAAAAAATTCTCTATGGTGTAACAAAATATCTCTCATTTCCAACTCGAATAGATTTTCTTTTTTATTTCCAAATGAATGTTTTTGTCTTAGCTTGAAGGGTGCACTAATTTTTTGAATCCAGTGCCGACAGGGATAATCCCCCCTAAAACAACATTTTCTTTCAGACCCTTCAACCAATCAATACGACTCCGTAGAGCAGCTTTTGCCAAAACTCTAGCAGTTTCTTGCAAAACTTGCTTCAGATATGAAACTTTGAGTATTCAGAGATGCCCTCATTATTCCCAATAAAATTGTCCGATAACAAATTGCTTCATCTAAAGCACGTCCTGCTCGTTCCGTTCACAACAATCCAATTACTTCTCCTGGTAAAAAAAATATTAGACATTCCATTTTCTGAAACCAACACTTTTGATGTTATTTGCCATACAATAATCTCTATATGTCTATTATGGATCTGTACCTCCTGGGATCGATAAACCTTGTGGATCTTATTAACCGAAGAGATATGACTTTGAGCTAGGTTAGCTCAGCTCCAATTAGGAATCCCCAAAGAATTCCAAGAACTCTTGGTATACGCTCGTTCCAACCTTCAACTCTCCTTTCAAGGTTCATTGATATTGAACCAATTAAACGCACTTCTAAGATTTGTTCTACTTTTGAAAGACCTTGCATTATGTCACTAGATCAACATTTTTCATATATAAATGTAACTAATGTATCTCCTTCAGAAAGGGTTTCTCCATAATGTCCATGAACAGTTGCTCTTGGAGTGGCCAAATAAGGCTTAGCTGATCTTATAATTAAAGAGTCAACATGAACAATTAAGATTTGACCAGATTTTTTTATGTGAGGTCCATATTTAAATAGACATATATTTTCACAAATAAATTGTCCAATGATAATTATTGTTGATGTCTCTTCATAATAATTGTAATGTAGAAAGCACCAATTCAAATGGGATGGATTCAAAATGATGTTATTGCATGGACTGGGATTATAAATCCTCTTATTTTCATCTATTAAATAGTATTTAAGTACTTGAAATACTTGGAAAGTCTGTTTAAAACTGTCAAATAGCCAATATTTGTTTAACAAGATCTGATTATGAGTTATTAAATAGTATGATGAATAAAAGTTCGTTATTTTAGGTACTATTGTACCTAAGGGGCCCAACAAACCCCTAATTGGGGTTATGGGATTCGATTCTTTTATCACATTGTTATATTTTGAACAGTTGAATGGACCAACTCCAAAACAATTGAATGATGACAAAATTCTCAAAGATTGGCCCTACTTACTTCGATTCAACAACGTACCAATAGTTCCTTGATGCTGGGTAACTAATGGAATCTTCACTTTGGAATAAAAAGGATTGATATTGGTGCGATCTAATATATTATTAGGAATCAATCCCGAACCTGCTGTATCGTACCTTTTTTCGGTATATGAAATAGTAGATTTTACTAATTCAATTCTTATAAAATCACGAATCAGATCATTTGCCCTTCAACAAAGGAAGCATGAACCTCTTCCATAGAACTGTTTTTTTCTTGGTTCCAATTCAATACTAAGCAAGTCCGAACTAATTGAATACTTGTGTGATAAATTCCTCGAATTGACTTTCCATATCCATAAAGGATATAATTGATAACTCTAAATTGGACATTTTCTTTTTCCTGCAAGAGATCTTGAGGGAAAAGTTTTGCTAAATTTATCTCATCAGCTATTTCATATGTGATTTCGGGTCAAACCAAAACAAAATACTTTTTTTGATAGGTGTGATCCGTTGGACATAGATCCAATTTTTCGATTTTGTTTTTGATTCCTTAGAATTTTTTTCCATTCCTGGTGGTATCAAAATGCCACTGTGTCTGGATATCTTATCTGTCTCTCCGGAAAAATGAATATCTCCATAAAAGAATTTCAGTTCAATACCTTTTTTTTCTCTCCACTAGGACTAATCCACCTACTCAGCTTCTTGTATTTGTATTTAAAGCGAGTTGTGTATCTACTCCAATGATACTATTGTTCCGGACAATTACAGACGATGATCCGGGTAAGATATGCACCTCTTCGGGCATAAAAAAAACCGATCTACTTTCATTTGGTATTTCGGACTAAATTCTTTTGCTCCTCGATACTCAATCAAATCTTCTTTTTTACTATTGAATCCACCTCTGCGGTCCCATATTTAGTAATTCCCGAACTCCATTTCCTGTATCGTGGATCATCAAAATAAGCAGGAATACTATTTCTACATAAAATACCATTTATGGGTATTTCAATAGAAATACCAAAAGAGAGTATTAATTCTTTCTCTCCTTCTTGATCATATTGTAATGGGATGATAAATTTATTTCTTCGTCTTTTCGCTAAGAAATCAGAATTCTCTTAGAGAATCAAAGGCTATATGATATTACAATGACCATTGGATATAATTTGATCAAGTCTTGAATAATCAAGAATTTTCCTATCTTTTTTACGAGTTCCAGAAGGATCCAACAATTTATGTCTTACTCGATCCTTAGTGATTGAGAGGTCAGAGCTCTATCTTTCGTCGACAGAAAAAGAATGAACATTTGTTTGATCTTGATCCTCGTGAAGCGAAAAAGACACTATACTGGATCTGCACGGACCCCGCACTAATATCCATAAATGACTTGTTTTTGGTAATAGATGAACATTACTATATGTATATTCATGTGTGTGGTAGACATCAGTACTCCAGTGCATTTCTCCCTCTGATTCAGAATAAATATGTTTTCGAACCCTCTCTTTAAAATGAAAAGTAGACGTTCCGGCATGAATCTTGGCAATCACTTGTTCAGATTCTATATATTGATCATTTTGAACTAAAATCAATTTTTTTGGTGGAATATTCACACTATGTATAGTATCCCGACTCTCAATAGTTACATACAAGTTTATAGAACATAGAAAAGCAGGATGGCCATGACGGGTACGTATGGGATGAACCAAATACTTAATGAACTTTATTTTTCCATTAGTAGGAGCTCGTACATGTTCGGTAGTACCGCTTGTGATTACTCCACCCGTATGAAAATTTCTTAATGTTAGTTGAGCACCGGATCCCCAATTGATTGACCCGTAATAATACCTATGGCTTCCTCCAACTCAACCAGGTCGCTGTGAGTGGGGCTTCTTTCATAACATAATTGACAGATCCAGGATGTATTCTTGCGAGTAAAAGGGGTTCAAATATATATTGGTTGTGCTTGAAGGGTTATGAATCGATTGGCAAGTCCAATCCCAATATCTTGATTTCGAGCGGCAATGGATCGTATCCCCATGTATATATAGTTTGCTAATACACGACCAATTAGGGTTTGGGCAAAATTTTTTTCCGTCACCCCATTTCGAGGACTAACGAAAATAGATCGGATAGTACCACAATCTGTTCTACGTACAATAATGTGTTGAACTACTTCAACAAGTCTACATGTGAGATATCAAGCATCTGATGTTCGCACAACAGTATCCATGACTCTTTTTCGAGTCCCGTAGCAGAAATTATATATTCTGTCAAAGAAAGCCCTTCGTGTAAATTGCTTTGAATGAGTAAATCAATCATTTGTCCTTGGGGATCCGATATTAATCCTCTCATACCTACTAATTGATGTACCTAAGATGCATTTCCTCGAGCTCCTGAAAAAGACATTAGATGGACTGGATTAGAGGGATCAATCATCAGAAAATTAGGATTCATTTCTTGTCTCAAATATTCACTTGTGGCATACCATATCTCAATGGATTGATGTAATTTTTCTACTGCATGTACATTCCCATAATGATGGTGCTTCTCCAAAATCAAACTTTGTTGGTCAGCATCTTGGAATAACCATCCCTTAGAAGGTATTGTTAAAAGATCATCAATCCCTAATGGAATAGATGTAGCAGTGGCTTGCTGGAAACCTAAAGTCTTAGCTTGATCCAGGATATGTGATATATATGCCATTCTGAAATGATCTATTAATCCACTAATAAGTCGTTACATAGCAGTTCCATCTATCACTTTATTGTGAAAGACTAGGTCGGCCCGTTCTTCCATAAGTACCTCCATATTTCGCTAAGTAAGATTCAACAATAGGCATGAGTCAGTGATTCAAAAACTTCCTTTTCTCAACTTGATTCACATAGAAATTTAGAAATTATGATAATACCAATGAAATTGGATAGACCCATCTTCCCATGGGCACTGGTATCATCTAATTGCATTTCTTAGTTCAGATAGTGTATGAGTAGGCCCGACAAAACCCCTGTATGGCTTCTTCTATTTCTCGATAAAAAGAAACATGACCAATAGTGGTTCGAATGCATATACAACGGATTTCTTTTTTTACACTTTCAACTATTAAATAGTGCCCATAAATCTCATGATAAGTACCGAAAGATTCATATTGAATTTCGATGGGAACTTCTCTTGAGCCAATGACATGGTGATCTAGCCACCACTAGAGCCAAAAAGGACTATGTAAGGCCTAGCATGTTTCAGTATGGGCAGTCATAATTTCTCCATTAAGGTTGTGCTTGCAATATTAGTACAACTTCCTCCATCAACAATCATACTACATACCTTGTTTTTGACGTAGCACCTAGTATGAAAGATGTTCTCCCACTGCACTTCTTCAACTTCTTTTGCTTGCAAATATAGAAGTCTTCTTGACACCAACAATTCACCTTGGGCAGCATATTCTTCATCATCCACGTCCTCCAATGGTGGCATAGAGTCAGTATCGGACTCGTCGTCGGTTTCGATCTCTCCTTGCCCCTTATCACCATGATTCTTTTGTTCGGGCATTGACTTACTATGTGACCCCTGCCTTGACATTTAAAACAATTAATGTTACGATTTCGAGAAGTGGAAGGGTCAGATTTATCTTGAGTGTCATGCTTGGTTGTCTCTTATTTTGGCTCGAATTTAGGTTTTGCAGTTGGTTTCTCCTCTTTCTTCACATGACTCAAGTTCCATGAGGAAAAATCCGAATTATGGGATGCACATGTACCACCCCTCCTCTTGAGTTGTTGCTCCACCTTGATGGCCATGTGCACCATATCTTCTAATTCCACATAATACTATATCTCCACCCTATCATGAATTTCTTGACTCAAGCCATTCAAGAACCTAGCCATAGTAGCATCTCGGTCTTCTTCGATATTAGTCCGGATCATAGCAATCTCCATCTCTTGATGATAATTCTCCACACTCCGGTTACCTTGTCGGAGCGTTTGCAATTTATTGTACAACTTCCGGTGGTAATGGCTGAGCACCAACTGCTTCCTCATCACTATTTTCATCTCTTTCCACGTCTCTACCGGTCGTTTCCTATTTCGCCGCCTGTTCAACACTAACTGATCCCACCATACAATAGCATAGTCAGAAAACTAAATGGCAGCAAATTTTACCTTCTTCATCTCATAGTAGTTGTGGCAATCGAATACTAACTCCACCTTTTTCTCCCACTCAAGATAAGCCTCGGGGTCGTTTTTTCCTTGAAACGCTGGAATCTTCATCTTAATACTACCCAAGTTGTTATCTTCCCGATTCCTATCTTCTCTGAACCGCCCTCCATATCTTCTATTACCAACAATTGAATTCCGATCTTCTTTTTCATCAAAACTAGCCCCATAATACTCTCCATCTTCATCTCTCACTCCCCGATGTTGAACTCTTTCCCTCCTATGCACATTAGGAGCGTTTTGTGGCTGCTCCAAACGTGTATTCTCCATCCGATCAATCTGCTCATGTACCTGCTCCAATTCTAACCTCATCACATGACTCATCTCACTCATCATGGCCTCCACGAGCACCTTTGGGTCAGCCATCCCTGTAGCACCTCGGCGATGCTCTTTTCACTATTGTGAGACATGATTGCTGCAAATCGAAGTTAGAAAACAAAAAGGAAAAGACCTCGCACACTCTTTCACGTATTTCACTCAAAAAATGATTCACTCTATTCCACTCTTATTTCACTCAGTATACTCGGCTTTTACCCTCTAATATGCTCACCACTCTTGCCTTTTTCCCCTCGATAATTCTCTTTCAGTTCTTTTGAAACTATATGAACAATATTCTAAATTCCAGCAACAATTCACCAAGAACTCACCAAGAGAATTCAGGTTCAAAAAGTAAGAAAACAAGGGATATGGGTGATTAGATTTTCAAAAGTACAATTCAGCAAAATTTCCACGAAAATTTTTGGTCTTTAGGGTGAGGTGATTTTCTGGATTATTGGAACCATAATGGGTGAAAACAAACGAAAAAATTTTTTGTCGAGTCTTTTTACTCTTTTTTTTTCTGGACCCCTTTCTTTTTTTTTTTTTTATGATCAGAATGGGATAAAGAAAAGAAACTAGGCTAAACTATGGTATGTTAAACCGAATTTTGGAAAGCTAAAGAGCACGGAATTAAAGCACAAGGAAACAACAAAATTCAAACCTAGGGCTAGAACCAATTCGGCCACAACAAATTCGGCCAGATAAGAAAAGAAAACTAAATTTAAATGGGATAGGCAAATCTGAGACGAGAAATCCTTGGCTCTGATACCAAATGATGCGAACCTCGTCAAGAATAACAAGACCCGTAAAACAAAAGGAAAAATCCAAGAACGTCCAGGATCAGGTTTGGTTGGGACCTCGACCCTTTACTTCAACAAAAACAAGAACCTCGGTATAATTGACCTCAACCCGTTATTTAATGCGAAACAAGAACCTTGGTATAAGGAAGACGCCACAAACGGTAGTGGAAATCCGTTTGATAAGTCGATGATGAACGCCACGGAAGAATTCCAATAACTTTGAATAGTCCTTCAAAAAACCAAAGAGAATAAAACTCACCAATTTCCAGAAAACTATGATGACCCTTCTATTCCATTGGAAGCCTATTAATAGGCTAAAAAAATACAAGAAAAGTTCCAGAAATAAAAACAAAACAAAAGGAAACAATCAGCCCCTTAATTTGGCTGATCACACGTCCATAATAAAAAAGAAAACAATCAAAAATATAAACGAAACCAAATGAAACAATCAGCCCTTAATTTGGCTGATCACACGCCCACAATAGGAAAGTAAATAATCAGCTTTTACTAGATTCTTCTAGTAGTTGAATCATATTGATGCATCTTTGTTGAACACGTGAACCATCCTCATTGGGCCTCCATGAATTTGCTTGAGTCCAAACCTCTTGAATCAGCCCATTAAGTGCATATTTGAACTTCTTTTCTCGTGCTCTTGTAACCGGCCCAGTTAGAACTTAAACCGACTCCTTTGTGGTCATGCCATTATTTGCATTACACTAGAAAAGAGGATAGAAGAAGGTATGCTAGCTCCATATTACTTGACTAACTACGTGAGAGATCAATCTAAAAGAAAGAAGTCAAAATTCTAGTACTGATATAAAAAAGAGAGACCCTAAGGACTAAGTCTACTCATTCCTAAAGGCAGGAGAAAGATAGCTACATATAATGCATTCTAATGGGGGCTAATTCCAATATTGAGTGATAGAAAGAGAGAAGGACGATGTTAGATATATACGGACGAGAATGCGCATCGTCCACTAGATAAGATAGGACTACTAGCTGCTAGGATAGAAGCTGTCAATCCATAGAAGATAGAAGCTAGAAACGATAGAATGACTTATCCTAGCTACCTAAACCAATACTGACTATAGGAGGAAGAAAGAGAGGGAGAGATAGAAGGGATCCTAATGCATTCCAGTGATATTCAACTAGAGACAAGACTATGTCACAAGATCAAAAAAGAATCAAAGAAAAAAAAATCAGTCAGATAGATAGGAGAAAGAGGAGACAGAGAGGAGTCTAGTGCAACTACATAATACTATTAGACGTTAGCCTCTTACCTCTTGCAAGGAGGGATGCGCGTAAGGGCTTCATTGTTCTTCATTCTTGTTTTTCTCCCTTCAGTCGTCGAACAGTTGCCTGTAGGTTAGCAAGGTGATGGGTGGGACGGGACTGCCCAAGTAGTATGAAGACACGTTCTGTAGACAGCCCATGTTGGTGTCTGGAAAGTCGTTTGGCCATCCGTTTCGAAGCACACAACGGACGGAAGATAGATGAGTGTATGAATTCCGTAGTAGTCTCATTGTGCCTGGGGATGAGAAAAAAGGAAAAAGGGGGAATGAGGGGGCTCGACGATCTCAGATGCGTTTACATAATGCTTTGGTGGCCGGGATGAAGAGAAGGACGACGCACACTCATTCACGTGTTTCACTCAAAAAATGATTCACTCTATTCCACTCTTATTTCACTCAGTATACTCGGCTTTTACCCTCTAATATGCTCACCACTCTTGCCTTTTTCCCCTCGATAATTCTCTTTCAGTTCTTTTGAAACTATATGAACAATATTCTAAATTCCAGCAACAATTCACCAAGAACTCACCAAGGGAATTCAGGTTCAAAAAGTAAGAAAACAAGGGATATGGGTGATTAGATTTTCAAAAGTACAATTCAGCAAAATTTCCACGAAAATTTTTGGTCTTTAGGGTGAGGTGATTTTCTGGATTATTGGAACCATAATGGGTGAAAACAAACGAAAAAATTTTTTGTCGAGTCTTTTTACTCTTTTTTTTCTGGACCCCTTTCTTTTTTTTTTTTATGATCAGAATGGGATAAAGAAAAGAAACTAGGCTAAACTATGGTATGTTAAACCGAATTTTGGAAAGCTAAAGAGCACGGAATTAAAGCACAAGGAAACAACAAAATTCGAACCTAGGGCTAGAACCAATTCGGCCACAACAAATTCGGCCAGATAAGAAAAGAAAACTAAATTTAAATGGGATAGGCAAATCTGAAACGAGAAATCCTTGGCTCTGATACCAAATGATGCGAACCCCGTCAAGAATAACAAGACCCGTAAAACAAAAGGAAAAATCCAAGAACGTCCAGGATCAGGTTTGGTTGGGACCTCGACCCTTTACTTCAACAAAAACAAGAACCTCGGTATAATTAACCTCAACCCGTTATTTAATCCGAAACAAGAACCTTGGTATAAGGAAGACGCCACAAACGGTAGTGGAAATCCGTTTGATAAGTCGATGATGAACGCCACGGAAGAATTCCAATAACTTTGAATAGTCCTTCAAAAAACCAAAGAGAATAAAACTCACCAATTTCCAGAAAACTATGATGACCCTTCTATTCCATTGGAAGCCTATTAATAGGCTAAAAAAATACAAGAAAAGTTCTAGAAATAGAAACAAAACAAAAGGAAACAATCAGCCCCTTAATTTGGCTGATCACACGTCCATAATAAAAAAGAAAACAATCAAAAATATAAACGAAACAAAAGGAAACAATCAGCCCTTAATTTGGCTGATCACACGCCCACAATAGGAAAGTAAATAATCAGCTTTTACTAGATTCTTCTAGTAGTTAAATCATGTTGATGTATCTTTGTTGAATACGTGAACCATCCTCATTGGGCCTCCATGAATTTGCTTGAGCCCAAACCTCTTGAATCAGCCCATTAAGTGCATATTTGAACTTCTTTTCTCGTGCTCTTGTAACCGGCCCAGTTAGAACTTAAACCGACTCCTTTGTGGTCATGCCATTATTTGCATTACACTAGAAAAGAGGATAGAAGAAGGTATGCTAGCTCCATATTACTTGACTAACTATGTGAGAGATCAATCTAAAAGAAAGAAGTCAAAATTCTAGTACTGATATAAAAAAGAGAGACCCTAAGGACTAAGTCTACTCATTCCTAAAGGCAGGAGAAAGATAGCTACATATAATGCATTCTAATGGGGGCTAATTCCAATATTGAGTGATAGAAAGAGAGAGACGATGTTAGATATATACGGATGAGAATGCGCATCGTCCACTAGATAAGATAGGACTACTAGCTGCTAGGATAGAAGCTGTCAATCCATAGAAGATAGAAGCTAGAAACGATAGAATGACTTATCCTAGCTACCTAAACCAATACTGACTATAGGAGGAAGAAAGAGAGGGAGAGATAGAAGGGATCCTAATGCATTCCAGTGATATTCAACTAGAGACAAGACTATGTCACAAGATCAAAAAAGAATCAAAGAAAAAAAAATCAGTCAGATAGATAGGAGAAAGAGGAGACAGAGAGGAGTCTAGTGCAACTACATGATACTATTAGACGTTAGCCTCTTACCTCTTGCAAGGAGGGATGCGCGTAAGGGCTTCGTTGTTCTTCATTCTTGTTTTTCTCCCTTCAGTCGTCGAACAGTTGCCTGTAGGTTAGCAAGGTGATGGGTGGGACGGGACTGCCCAAGTAGTATGAAGACACGTTCTGTAGACAGCCCATGTTGGTGTCTGGAAAGTCGTTTGGCCATCCGTTTCGAAGCACACAACGGACGGAAGATAGATGAGTGTATGAATTCCGTAGTAGTCTCATTGTGCCTGGGGATGAGAAAAAAGGAAAAAGGGGGAATAAGGGGGCTCGACGATCTCACATGCGTTTACATAATGCTTTGGTGGCCGGGATGAAGAGAAGGACGACATAACATTTTGGAAAGCCTGCCATTTCAATATTGTAACAACCTAATTTCATCATAAGTTACATTCTTGATATCAGATTAATCCCAAAATAAATGCGTTGTGTTTGACTCATTTTTCTATATTTTTATGATTTTCTTAAAATTTTTAAGATAGTCACTTAAAATAATATTATTTTAATCACCGGTGGGTCCTACACATATTTTTACTAGTCTCTCTTCTTTGATTTGTAAAGATTAAGTTTGACTTTTTTTTTGGGTTAGTTTAATTTGAAATTATAATATTAAATAACTCTAATAACCTATTATTAGTATTCATTTGTCCTATACCTATTTTGTTTTATTCACCCATACCTTACTTTACCATGCTTGTCCTTTGGACAAGCATGACAACCATCATCTAATCCCCCATATCCCTCATTTATTATATTTTTTTCTTCCCTTTCATTTGTTTTCTCCCTTTCATTTTTTATTCACCTCCTTTTTATTTTTTTACTCCAACTCAAGAGAAGAAGAAAAGAGAAGAAGAATAAGAAAAGAGAAGAAAAAGAAAAGAAGAAGAAGTTCCCTAGCCTCAAGATAGGCTTACCTTCTCTAACCAATCAAGGCAAGTAAATCACATCCCCTCTCATGTTTTATTTCTAATTCTAATTGTTTATGGTTAACTTAGAATCTTGATTTGTTTAATTTTAGAAATGTGATGTCTTTATACAAAATTCTCTATAATTATTTTAAATATAAAAATATGATTCTTACACTCTACTCTATGTTTATGTATTAAATTTATGATTTTATTTAAGGTCTCCTATGCTTAAACTATAAGTTACAAATTAAACTATATGTTTTGTTTTGAAATTACAAAGAAACCACCTTTATGAATGTTCATCATATTGGATATAAATTTGAAGTTTCCTACATAAGTTCTTATTATATAATGCAATGATTTTTAAATCATTTTCCACTTGCCATTAGAACATAGGTATATATATATATATATATATATATATATATATATGTATGTAATCATAATCATGTTTTAAAAAGAAGATTTCAAATAAATAAGTTTCTACATTAAATTGTTAAAATATTTCTTTCATACGAGATATTATGTTAGGTCATAATTCTTTCTATGCTAATCCATGTTTAATTATATACATATATATATATACATGTCTAAGATTTAACAAATTTGCTATTTTCCATACTATGAAATCATACTAGAATTTAGAAAATCAATATGTTGTTAAACTAATTGTTATAAAAGTGTTAAGCATATTTAATTCATATCCTTACAAATTTAGTACCCACTTGCCTAATGTGTTTATATGCATAATTGTATTGCGTGGTTTACATACATGATCATTATTTGCATAACACATTTTAATATTCTATGACTATCATGATTGCCTTAACATATACGTACTAGTAACTTGTACAACATACATGAAATTATATATGTGTTTATATGCATAATTGTATATGCATGATTCACATATATGATCATCCTAGGTATCTTTACATCTTAAAACTCACATATGTATTTATATGTATACTTGTATTTATGTGTAGTTTACATAAATGATCATTTTCATAACATTCATTCTAACATTCTATACTCCATCATACTTACATTAACACATACATACTAGTTACTTGTACAACATATACGAAATTATGCCGGATTTTCCTTATTAGTACATACACGTCTTGATAGTGTCATGGATTTTGACTTGCCTGTCAACTTGATTTTGACATTCCATCATATTTACTTCGACATATACATACTAATTACTTGTACAAGATACATGAAAATATTTCGGATTTTCCTTGTTAGTATATACACATGTCTTGATGGTGCCATGGATCCTAACTTGCTTGTTAACTTGATTTTGACATGGACCACATCTTGCTTGTTACTAGACATGTACATGATTAGTTTATCATATTCCGGATTGATTTGCATGTAAAATAACTTGAAATCTTGGGTTATGGGAGAACTAAAGGGTGGACAAATATTGTATCGTGAAAGGTTTAGGATAGGTTGCGCAACCGAAATAGGGGCCCATCCGCGGGGGCGCCCGGATGGTACTGAGCCATCATCTCTTGTTTAGTCCATGTTGATGGGACGACCGATTACTCAGTAATCGGTATCTGCTTGAGTGCTTAGCGGCACGGCTGGTTCAGCGCCAGCATCTTGGCCGGGTCCCGGGTATGCACGGGTAGTTTCACGATACGAGTCATTTCTTCACCAGTTAGTTCAAATATAAACTAAAATATGATATTAACTTAGACTTGATATGCATTAGTCTCCATACTTGATATCGATCACATACGATACGAGTCATTTCTTCACCAGTTAGTTCAAATATAAACTAAAATATGATATTAACTTAGACTTGATATGCATTAGTCTCCATACTTGATATCGATCACATACGATACGAGTCATTTCTTCACCAGTTAGTTCAAATATAAAATAAAATATGATATTAACCTAGACTTGATATGTATTAGTCTCCGTACTTGATATCGATCACATACGATACAGATCTATTTCTTCACCAATTAGTTCACCATGCATGTGCATATGCTTTTTACATCAATTCATATTTTACTTGTTAATACATATTGCATGCTCTCTACCATACAAGTCTATTTATTCACCATTAGTCTCCATACTTGATAGCATGTACATTCTTTCTTGATATCATTACTTGATCATTTAATATTTTCCACACATGCGCATAGTTTCATATCCACACCCATATCTTACCTACTTGTTTATATTACACGCTCCGTACTTCTTATTATTTTACTTGCCGGGTTTGACCCTGAGCTCCCCCACACGCTCAGGTACTGAAGATGTGAGCGAGGATCCGCCACTGCATGATCCGTACTTTCTAGAGCAGACCGAGCAGCAATAGATTTATAGGCCTCCGCTTTTGTATTTTTGGTTTGGTATGTATCACCCCTTTGGGACTTTATTTCTAACTTTTGTATCAGTATTGTACTTGTTGCTGCTTATCTTAGACATATATATCTTCTCTTTTATATGGCAGTAGACTAACTTTCAAGATTCTGGTTGATTACTAGTATTCAATTCCATTCATTTCTTCTTTTACATATTTATAGGCCTCGTGCACGTCGACTTACACGTGCCCGCCGGTAACGCACTCCGTTTTCGTATCTCTCCGGAAAATGGGGCGTTACAAATATCGACGATGTTGGGGTTCATCTTTCGCCTCTGGGAAACCATCAATGCATTGGCATACGTTTACAGATGGAGACACTACCAGTTATTTAGGCGGTATGGATATCTCTTTAGCAATTTCACATTAATCTATTTGGTTCAGGTGAGTCCATCATTTTGACATCATGGTTGGAAGATTCCTAGTTCAGACAGAACCAAGGATGAGGTGATTTTCCTGTAGCAAGGGTTTTTTTCGGAAAGCACCGTCTGTTCAAGACCTACACTGACCTCGCTTTCCGCAGTGGGCAGTTTCTAATCATTAGCTGGGCATTGGTTTACTAAATCCTCTGCTACTGTCGCTTCGTCCTCATGTTCGTAGTCTGAACCTTATGCAAAAGGCTTTATGAAACTAGAATCGGGATCTTTCTCATTGCCCGTATTATTTGTGTATGCATCCCGTACTTTGGCTGGTCTATCCTTTCTTCCTCCGTGCTTTATCGTTTGAGTGTCTGTACATGTAGCGTCAACCTTTCCCTGTATACGTCCTGCTTTTCTACTCAAGCGTGGGTGCTTCGTTGCAATCCCCTTGTTTCGGTCTGAGCATCGAATTCGATACCTGCAGGCCACCGGTAAGCTTCAACTGATGCCCTTTTCTTTTGATTCAAAAGAAAGGATATAAAGACTGCACAAACTGACCAATACGATGTCCGACGAGTCAGAGGAAGTCAAAGCGATATTCATGACGATCATGCCCTGGCTAAAAGGGTTAAAGAGAAAAGAAATAAGGGAATTGGAGCGGGTGATAAAAGACGCAACAAAAGAAATCCGCAGCCACATTTATCGACGTACGACTCACCTCCAAGCCAAAAAAAGAAAATGACCTCTAGAAAGAGGGAAAACCCTATCTCATCGAAGTCGAAAAATATGCTACAGTAGGCCGAGTAGGGTCCGACGCCCCTATCGCTAATGTGCCGGATGATCTGGAAGCTCCTTTCTGAGAGTCGATGCAAGCCTATTGCATCGAAAAGTCCTGTGTTTATGCAGCATGAGTTGTTACAGTCGATGAGTGAAACAACTCCGTCGATGGGAAACTTATTAGCATTCTGATATGTGTCTTTCACGATTGCAGATTCTCATTTATGATATGATGATTGATTCGGAGAATTTTTTTTATGACATTCTCATATTCTCTGATATTTGTCAAGCAAACTCCCATTTGCTAGTTTTGTGTCGAAGTTGGCTGCATCAGATGAGGAGGAATTGGTCAACACATGCAATACTAAATTTTTTGACAGGCGGAGTAACGAACCACACAACCTAGACAAGAGGAAGGTGACGAGGATACCGGGCTACCACAACTGGCAAGAGCTACCACAACTGGCAGAACGGACCGTGCGGAGAGTAAGGAAAGAAGCCGAGGCTGAAGGGGTTGCGCAATCTGGTCAGCGTATCCATTTTAAAGCGTCGCTGGGGTAAGTGACGGCCTTTCCGATGATGACGAAAGATATCGGGCAAATTCCGGTACCTCCCGTATTTGAATAAGGGGGAAGAGCATGAGACTCCACATTTGGATCCCCTATCCCGGAAAAGAAAACTGACTATCTCGCGTTATCCTCCCTTTTTGGAGTCTTTCCCCTCTCTTTTTCTATTGCTTGCAGCACATCCCTTTCGAGTATATGACAGCCAGACCCCTCTCCTATGCTCGGGCCTACTTATCCTTCTAAAGATGCTGATCCTGCTGAATCTCAGGCTAACCGCACATACTTTCTACGTCTTTGTCAACCTTTGCTTCATCTTTGCAATTATCACACTTCTCTTTCTTCTTTTCATCAGTCTCAGGCCTATCGATTATGATCTCTTCTACCACATTGGCAGAAAGAAATGGACAAGGACTTGAGTATTCTGCAAAGGAAAGAACCCTGAAACGGTCTCCCTATGCTATTCTATAGGGAAAGAAGGGAAGGCAATAGCATCGGTTGCGAGCTTTACTTTCTTTTTGACAATTGAAATAGACTATCCCCGCTTTATTCCGATGACGGGAGAGACTTTCAAAAGATTGATTCAATCACAATTTATACTAGAATAGAGTATGTTTTCCTTTCTCTTTTTGCTTTGAAGATACTTCCAGAAAAGGAAATCTTCGATCTTTCTTTTCGATCCAACTCGTTAGTCCTGGCTTGACTAGATGGTTCCCTAGGCGTCGGTAGGCTCGTTACGCAGTAGTCATAGTTTCACCTTCCCTCCTGCCCTCTCTAAGACATTCTATTCGTGACAGTCTCGTACTAGTAGGTGAATTCCAGTTATCTAGCACAACTTTTGGTGAAAGCATTCCAAGGTTACCATTGTTGAAACCTTCCAACGCACGTTTTCCCTCGCAGAAGGATAGAATCTGTTTAACCTCGAGTTCCTGTGCTTGCACTGGCCTGCCCTCCGACTGGACTACCGCTTGAATTGACAATTGAAACGCAAAGACTTTTGGTAACCTACCGTTCCGACGCCCGGAACGATTGATTGATCAAAGTCAACTTTGTCTGGAAATGGATACCGAAAATACAGTTATTCTACGAGTACTTGCCGAATACTCTATAAAAGTCACCTTCGCTTAGCAGTTACCATGGCTTTCACTATGATTTCGGAGAAAGGCAACAAGAGCGATGAAGCCTTTTTCGAGTTGGGATATTAGAAGTTCAAAGCTACCAGGAATAACTAAGCCAACCACTTTCTCTCTAACCATCCGATCTTCTGCTTGTCAATCTCCCCTCTAACCTGACAGGAAGCAGAAAACAATTCCATCTGTGTTCGTTATCGCTCACCTGAGATATAGTACGGGACCTACCTTAGAAGGGCGGCACCTATTGTGGAACTAGACAGACTTGCTGAATGGAACGAATTTCAGAAAGAGTTGCACGCCTACCCGAACTTCTAGTATGACTGCAGAATGACGTCAGACTGTCAGACGTTGAAAGAAGGAAATGAGTGCATCCTGATAGTAAACTGGGCATCGGAGGAGGTTAAATAGTATGACAAATCGGACAAGGAACTGACACAACTTTTTCATCATCATTACACGAATATGTTGTTCGATGAATAGGTTGTTTTTTTTCAATAGTCGGATGTCATATGCCCAGAAGGATCTATCCTGGTCCTTTCCGTACAAATCGACATAGGCTTTCTGCTATAATAGGGTAACCACGGACAGAGAACAAGCTGGGGAAGGTGACGGTTTAGAATCCACATGGCCACAATAGCAAGTGTTATATAAGGAGCTATGAGACGGAGAGAAAAGGCTCTTTGCCACGAAGGGTTTTTCCGTAATTGAATCAGAAGTGGAAAACCGATGCCGATGGGTTGGTTCGACACGAATTGGATACCCCAAGAGAAGGCTTATGCTTATCGAGCCCATCGACGAGGAAGATGAGGTTTTTAATTAGAATCGGCAAAATCCCTTCGTCGTTCTTGCTATGTTGTATCTCTCCCGTCGGTTTGCTAGAATAGATGGGGGCATTACCGCTCTTTGCTAGGTCTAGTAGCAATAGAAGAATGCTTTTATTCTTACATGTGTACATGAATATGCCTCTCTGACGGGCGTCGGTGCTCTGAGGAGGAGCGTCACGGTGTTCTCGAATGTGCTGTTGCTGCAAGAGAATCTGCAGCTATTGAATCACCATCCAATGCTATGGAATCAACTCTCAGGGACGGAATGATTGGACAAATCATGTTTTTGCCCTTTTCCTTTTCCGGGAGATTTTGTTGGTAATGTGTCTAGTATTCGTCAGCAATTGAATCAATATTCCACATATCCACGCACATAGAATAGTCTCGTCAGCTGCATTTGGGGAATGAGTTCGTAGCCCAACTGGCGCTTCCTTGCCTCTTTTGTTTTTGTAGCATCTAGGGTTTGCTTTCATAGGGTTAGTATCCGATTTGGATTGCATCCCGATAGTAAACTGGGTATCGGAGAAGGTTAAATAGCATGACAAATGGGACAAGGAACTGACACAACTTTTTCTTCATCATTATACGAATATGTTGTTCAATGAATAGGTTGTTTTTTTCAATAGTCTGATGTCATATGCCCAGAAAGATCTATCCTGGTCATTTCCGTACAAATTGACATAGGCTTTCTGCTATAATAAGGTAACCACGGACAGAGAACAAGCTTGGGAAGATGACGGTTTAGAATCCACATGGCCACAGTAGCAAGTGTTGCTATAATAGGGTAACCACGGATAGAGAACAAGCTGGGAAAGATGACGGTTTAGAATCCACATGACCACAGTAGCAAGTGTTATATAAGGAGCTATGGGACGGAGAGAAAAGGCTCTTTGCCACGAAGGGTTTTTCCGAAATTGAATAAGAAGTGGAAAACCGATGCCGATGGGTTGGTTCGAATCGAATTGGATGCCCCAAGAGAAAGCTTATGCTTATCGAGCCCATCGACGAGGAATATATGGTTTTTAATCAGAATCGACAAAATCCCTTCGTCGTTCTTGCTATGTTGTATCTCTCCCGTCGGTTTACTAGAATAGATGGGGGCATTACCGCTCTTTGCTAGGACTAGTAGCAGTAGGAGAATGCTTTTATTCTTACTTGTGTACATGAATATGCCTCTCTGACGGGCGTCGGTGCTCTGAGGAGGAGCGTCACGGTGTTCTCGAATGTGCTGTTGCTGCAAGAGAATCCGCAGCTATTGAATCCAGTCTTTCGTAATCGAATGCACATGAATAGGGCTTTCCACCATCACTTTACTCATGGCAGGATTTCTCGTGGCGATTCCATTCAATGATATGGAATCAAATCTGAGTGACGGAATGTTTGGACAAATCATGTTTTTGCCCTTTTCCTTTTCCGGGAGATTTTGTTGGTAATGTGCCTAGTATTCGTCAGCAATTGAATCAATATTCCACATATCCATGCACATAGAATAGTCTCGTCAGCTGCTTTGGGGAATGAGTTCGTAGCCCAACTGTCGCTTCCTTGCCTCTTTTATTTTTGTAGCATCTAGGGTTTGCTTTCATAGGGTTAGTATCCGATTTGGATTGCATCCCGATAGTAAACTAGGCATCGGAGGAGGTTAAATAGCATGACAAATGGGACAAGTCACTGACACAACTTTTTCTTCATCATTATACGAATATGTTGTTCGATGAATAGGTTGTTTTTTTCAATAGTCTGATGTCATGCCTAGAAGGATATATCCTGGTCCTTTCCGTACAAATCGATATAGGCTTTCTGCTATAATAGGGTAACCATGGACAGAGAACAAACTTGGGAAGGTGACGGTTTAGAATCCACATGGCCACAATAGCAAGGGTTATATAAGGAGCTATGGGACGGAGAGAAAAGGCTCTTTGCCCCGAAGGGTTTTTCCGCAATTGAATCAGAAGTGGAAAACCGATGCCGATGGGTTGGTTCGACGCGAATTGGATGCCCCAAGAGAAGGCTTATGCTTATCGAGCCCATCGACGAGGAAGATGAGGTTTTTAATCAGAATCGGCAAAATCCCTTTGCGTTCTTGCTATGTTGTATCTCTCCCGTCGGTTTGCTAGAATAGATGGGGGCATTACCGCTCTTTGCTAGGTCTAGTAGCAATAGGAGAATGCTTTTATTCTTACCTGTGTACATGAATATGCCTCTCTGACGGGCGTCGGTGCTCTGAGGAGGAGCGTCACGGTGTTCTCGAATGTGCTGTTAATGCAAGAGAATCTGCAGCTATTGAATCACCATCTAATGCTATGGAATCAACTCTCAGGGACGGAATGATTGGACAAATCATGTTTTTGCCCTTTTCCTTTTCCGGGAGATTTTGTTGGTAATGTGCCTAGTATTCGTCAGCAATTGAATCAATATTCCACATATCCACACACATAGAATAGTCTCGTCAGCTGTGTTGGGGAATGAGTTCGTAGCCCAACTGGCGCTTCCTTGCCTCTTTTGTTTTTGTGGCATCTAGGGTTTGCTTTCATAGTGAGTATCCGATTTGGATTGCATCCCGATAGTAAACTGGGCATCGGAGGAGGTTAAATAGCATGACAAATGGGACAAGGAACTGACACAACTTTTTCTTCATCATTATACAAATATGTTGTTCAATGAATAGGTTGTTTTTTTCAATAGTCTGATGTCATATGCCCAGAAGGATCTATCCTGGTTCTTTCCGTACAAATTGACATAGGCTTTCTGCTATAATAGGGTAACCACGGATAGAGAACAAGCTTGGTAAGATGACGGTTTAGAATCCACATGGCCACAGTAGCAAGTGTTGCTGTAATAGGGTAACCACGGACAGAGAACAAGCTGGGGAAGATGACGGTTTAGAATCCACATGGCCACAGTAGCAAGTGTTATATAAGGAGCTATGGGACGGAGAGAAAAGGCTCTTTGCCACGAAGGGTTTTTCCGCAATTGAATAAGAAGTGGAAAACCGACGCCGATGGGTTGGTTCGACACGAATTGGATGCCCCAAGAGAAGGCTTATGCTTATCGAGCCCATCGACGAGGAAGATGAGGTTTTTAATCAGAATCGGCAAAATCCCTTTGTCGTTCTTGCTATGTTGTATCTCTCCCGTCGGTAGAATAGATGGGGGCATTACCGCTCTTTGCTAGGTCTAGTAGCAATAGGAGAATGCTTTTATTCTTACCTGTGTACATGAATATGCCTCTCTGACGGGCGTCGGTGCTCTGAGGAGGAGCGTCACGGTGTTCTCGAATGTGCTGTTAATGCAAGAGAATCTGCAGCTATTGAATCACCATCCAATGCTATGGAATCAACTCTCAGGGACGGAATGATTGGACAAATCATGTTTTTGCCCTTTTCCTTTTCCGGGAGATTTTGTTGGTAATGTGCCTAGTATTCGTCAGCAATTGAATCAATATTCCACATATCCACACACATAGAATAGTCTCGTCAGCTGTGTTGGGGAATGAGTTCGTAGCCCAACTGGCGCTTCCTTGCCTCTTTTGTTTTTGTGGCATCTAGGGTTTGCTTTCATAGTGAGTATCCGATTTGGATTGCATCCCGATAGTAAACTGGGCATCGGAGGAGGTTAAATAGCATGACAAATGGGACAAGGAACTGACACAACTTTTTCTTCATCATTATACAAATATGTTGTTCAATGAATAGGTTGTTTTTTTCAATAGTCTGATGTCATATGCCCAGAAAGATCTATCCTGGTTCTTTCCGTACAAATTGACATAGGCTTTCTGCTATAATAGGGTAACCACGGATAGAGAACAAGCTTGGTAAGATGACGGTTTAGAATCCACATGGCCACAGTAGCAAGTGTTGCTGTAATAGGGTAACCACGGACAGAGAACAAGCTGGGGAAGATGACGGTTTAGAATCCACATGGCCACAGTAGCAAGTGTTATATAAGAAGCTATGGGACGGAGAGAAAAGGCTCTTTGCCACGAAGGGTTTTTCCGCAATTGAATAAGAAGTGGAAAACCGACGCCGATGGGTTGGTTCGACGCGAATTGGATGCCCCAAGAGAAGGCTTATGCTTATCGAGCCCATCGACGAGGAAGATGAGGTTTTTAATCAGAATCGGCAAAATCCCTTTGTCGTTATTGCTATGTTGTATCTCTCCCGTCGGTAGAATAGATGGGGGCATTACCGCTCTTTGCTAGGTCTAGTAGCAATAGGAGAATGCTTTTATTCTTACCTGTGTACATGAATATGCCTCTCTGACGAGCGTCGGTGCTCTGAGGAGGAGCGTCACGGTGTTCTCGAATGTGCTGTTAATGCAAGAGAATCTGCAGCTATTGAATCACCATCCAATGCTATGGAATCAACTCTCAGGGACGGAATGATTGGACAAATCATGTTTTTGCCCTTTTCCTTTTCCGGGAGATTTTGTTGGTAATGTGCCTAGTATTCGTCAGCAATTGAATCAATATTCCACATATCCACACACATAGAATAGTCTCGTCAGCTGTGTTGGGGAATGAGTTCGTAGCCCAACTGGCGCTTCCTTGCCTCTTTTGTTTTTGTGGCATCTAGGGTTTGCTTTCATAGTGAGTATCCGATTTGGATTGCATCCCGATAGTAAACTGGGCATCGGAGGAGGTTAAATAGCATGACAAATGGGACAAGGAACTGACACAACTTTTTCTTCATCATTATACAAATATGTTGTTCAATGAATAGGTTGTTTTTTTTAATAGTCTGATGTCATATGCCCAGAAAGATCTATCCTGGTTCTTTCCGTACAAATTGACATAGGCTTTCTGCTATAATAGGGTAACCACGGATAGAGAACAAGCTTGGTAAGATGACGGTTTAGAATCCACATGGCCACAGTAGCAAGTGTTGCTGTAATAGGGTAACCACGGACAGAGAACAAGCTGGGGAAGATGACGGTTTAGAATCCACATGGCCACAGTAGCAAGTGTTATATAAGGAGCTATGGGACGGAGAGAAAAGGCTCTTTGCCACGAAGGGTTTTTCCGCAATTGAATAAGAAGTGGAAAACCGACGCCGATGGGTTGGTTCGACACGAATTGGATGCCCCAAGAGAAGGCTTATGCTTATCGAGCCCATCGACGAGGAAGATGAGGTTTTTAATCAGAATCGGCAAAATCCCTTTGTCGTTCTTGCTATGTTGTATCTCTCCCGTCGGTAGAATAGATGGGGGCATTACCGCTCTTTGCTAGGTCTAGTAGCAATAGGAGAATGCTTTTATTCTTACCTGTGTACATGAATATGCCTCTCTGACGGGCGTCGGTGCTCTGAGGAGGAGCGTCACGGTGTTCTCGAATGTGCTGTTAATGCAAGAGAATCTGCAGCTATTGAATCACCATCCAATGCTATGGAATCAACTCTCAGGGACGGAATGATTGGACAAATCATGTTTTTGCCCTTTTCCTTTTCCGGGAGATTTTGTTGGTAATGTGCCTAGTATTCGTCAGCAATTGAATCAATATTCCACATATCCACACACATAGAATAGTCTCGTCAGCTGTGTTGGGGAATGAGTTCGTAGCCCAACTGGCGCTTCCTTGCCTCTTTTGTTTTTGTGGCATCTAGGGTTTGCTTTCATAGTGAGTATCCGATTTGGATTGCATCCCGATAGTAAACTGGGCATCGGAGGAGGTTAAATAGCATGACAAATGGGACAAGGAACTGACACAACTTTTTCTTCATCATTATACAAATATGTTGTTCAATGAATAGGTTGTTTTTTTCAATAGTCTGATGTCATATGCCCAGAAAGATCTATCCTGGTTCTTTCCGTACAAATTGACATAGGCTTTCTGCTATAATAGGGTAACCACGGATAGAGAACAAGCTTGGTAAGATGACGGTTTAGAATCCACATGGCCACAGTAGCAAGTGTTGCTGTAATAGGGTAACCACGGACAGAGAACAAGCTGGGGAAGATGACGGTTTAGAATCCACATGGCCACAGTAGCAAGTGTTATATAAGGAGCTATGGGACGGAGAGAAAAGGCTCTTTGCCACGAAGGGTTTTTCCGCAATTGAATAAGAAGTGGAAAACCGACGCCGATGGGTTGGTTCGACACGAATTGGATGCCCCAAGAGAAGGCTTATGCTTATCGAGCCCATCGACGAGGAAGATGAGGTTTTTAATCAGAATCGGCAAAATCCCTTTGTCGTTATTGCTATGTTGTATCTCTCCCGTCGGTAGAATAGATGGGGGCATTACCGCTCTTTGCTAGGTCTAGTAGCAATAGGAGAATGCTTTTATTCTTACCTGTGTACATGAATATGCCTCTCTGACGAGCGTCGGTGCTCTGAGGAGGAGCGTCACGGTGTTCTCGAATGTGCTGTTAATGCAAGAGAATCTGCAGCTATTGAATCACCATCCAATGCTATGGAATCAACTCTCAGGGACGGAATGATTGGACAAATCATGTTTTTGCCCTTTTCCTTTTCCGGGAGATTTTGTTGGTAATGTGCCTAGTATTCGTCAGCAATTGAATCAATATTCCACATATCCACACACATAGAATAGTCTCGTCAGCTGTGTTGGGGAATGAGTTCGTAGCCCAACTGGCGCTTCCTTGCCTCTTTTGTTTTTGTGGCATCTAGGGTTTGCTTTCATAGTGAGTATCCGATTTGGATTGCATCCCGATAGTAAACTGGGCATCGGAGGAGGTTAAATAGCATGACAAATGGGACAAGGAACTGACACAACTTTTTCTTCATCATTATACAAATATGTTGTTCAATGAATAGGTTGTTTTTTTCAATAGTCTGATGTCATATGCCCAGAAAGATCTATCCTGGTTCTTTCCGTACAAATTGACATAGACTTTCTGCTATAATAGGGTAACCACGGATAGAGAACAAGCTTGGTAAGATGACGGTTTAGAATCCACATGGCCACAGTAGCAAGTGTTGCTGTAATAGGGTAACCACGGACAGAGAACAAGCTGGGGAAGATGACGGTTTAGAATCCACATGGCCACAGTAGCAAGTGTTATATAAGGAGCTATGGGACGGAGAGAAAAGGCTCTTTGCCACGAAGGGTTTTTCCGCAATTGAATAAGAAGTGGAAAACCGACGCCGATGGGTTGGTTCGACACGAATTGGATGCCCCAAGAGAAGGCTTATGCTTATTGAGCCCATCGACGAGGAAGATGAGGTTTTTAATCAGAATCGGCAAAATCCCTTTGTCGTTCTTGCTATGTTGTATCTCTCCCGTCGGTAGAATAGATGGGGGCATTACCGCTCTTTGCTAGGTCTAGTAGCAATAGGAGAATGCTTTTATTCTTACCTGTGTACATGAATATGCCTCTCTGACGGGCGTCGGTGCTCTGAGGAGGAGCGTCACGGTGTTCTCGAATGTGCTGTTAATGCAAGAGAATCTGCAGCTATTGAATCACCATCCAATGCTATGGAATCAACTCTCAGGGACGGAATGATTGGACAAATCATGTTTTTGCCCTTTTCCTTTTCCGGGAGATTTTGTTGGTAATGTGCCTAGTATTCGTCAGCAATTGAATCAATATTCCACATATCCACACACATAGAATAGTCTCGTCAGCTGTGTTGGGGAATGAGTTCGTAGCCCAACTGGCGCTTCCTTGCCTCTTTTGTTTTTGTGGCATCTAGGGTTTGCTTTCATAGTGAGTATCCGATTTGGATTGCATCCCGATAGTAAACTGGGCATCGGAGGAGGTTAAATAGCATGACAAATGGGACAAGGAACTGACACAACTTTTTCTTCATCATTATACAAATATGTTGTTCAATGAATAGGTTGTTTTTTTCAATAGTCTGATGTCATATGCCCAGAAAGATCTATCCTGGTTCTTTCCGTACAAATTGACATAGGCTTTCTGCTATAATAGGGTAACCACGGATAGAGAACAAGCTTGGTAAGATGACGGTTTAGAATCCACATGGCCACAGTAGCAAGTGTTGCTGTAATAGGGTAACCACGGACAGAGAACAAGCTGGGGAAGATGACGGTTTAGAATCCACATGGCCACAGTAGCAAGTGTTATATAAGGAGCTATGGGACGGAGAGAAAAGGCTCTTTGCCACGAAGGGTTTTTCCGCAATTGAATAAGAAGTGGAAAACCGACACCGATGGGTTGGTTCGACACGAATTGGATGCCCCAAGAGAAGGCTTATGCTTATCGAGCCCATCGACGAGGAAGATGAGGTTTTTAATCAGAATCGGCAAAATCCCTTTGTCGTTATTGCTATGTTGTATCTCTCCCGTCGGTAGAATAGATGGGGGCATTACCGCTCTTTGCTAGGTCTAGTAGCAATAGGAGAATGCTTTTATTCTTACCTGTGTACATGAATATGCCTCTCTGACGAGCGTCGGTGCTCTGAGGAGGAGCGTCACGGTGTTCTCGAATGTGCTGTTAATGCAAGAGAATCTGCAGCTATTGAATCACCATCCAATGCTATGGAATCAACTCTCAGGGACGGAATGATTGGACAAATCATGTTTTTGCCCTTTTCCTTTTCCGGGAGATTTTGTTGGTAATGTGCCTAGTATTCGTCAGCAATTGAATCAATATTCCACATATCCACACACATAGAATAGTCTCGTCAGCTGTGTTGGGGAATGAGTTCGTAGCCCAACTGGCGCTTCCTTGCCTCTTTTGTTTTTGTGGCATCTAGGGTTTGCTTTCATAGTGAGTATCCGATTTGGATTGCATCCCGATAGTAAACTGGGCATCGGAGGAGGTTAAATAGCATGACAAATGGGACAAGGAACTGACACAACTTTTTCTTCATCATTATACAAATATGTTGTTCAATGAATAGGTTGTTTTTTTCAATAGTCTGATGTCATATGCCCAGAAAGATCTATCCTGGTTCTTTCCGTACAAATTGACATAGGCTTTCTGCTATAATAGGGTAACCACGGATAGAGAACAAGCTTGGTAAGATGACGGTTTAGAATCCACATGGCCACAGTAGCAAGTGTTGCTGTAATAGGGTAACCACGGACAGAGAACAAGCTGGGGAAGATGACGGTTTAGAATCCACATGGCCACAGTAGCAAGTGTTATATAAGGAGCTATGGGACGGAGAGAAAAGGCTCTTTGCCACGAAGGGTTTTTCCGCAATTGAATAAGAAGTGGAAAACCGACGCCGATGGGTTGGTTCGACACGAATTGGATGCCCCAAGAGAAGGCTTATGCTTATCGAGCCCATCGACGAGGAAGATGAGGTTTTTAATCAGAATCGGCAAAATCCCTTTGTCGTTCTTACTATGTTGTATCTCTCCCGTCGGTAGAATAGATGGGGGCATTACCGCTCTTTGCTAGGTCTAGTAGCAATAGGAGAATGCTTTTATTCTTACCTGTGTACATGAATATGCCTCTCTGACGGGCGTCGGTGCTCTGAGGAGGAGCGTCACGGTGTTCTCGAATGTGCTGTTAATGCAAGAGAATCTGCAGCTATTGAATCACCATCCAATGCTATGGAATCAACTCTCAGGGACGGAATGATTGGACAAATCATGTTTTTGCCCTTTTCCTTTTCCGGGAGATTTTGTTGGTAATGTGCCTAGTATTCGTCAGCAATTGAATCAATATTCCACATATCCACACACATAGAATAGTCTCGTCAGCTGTGTTGGGGAATGAGTTCGTAGCCCAACTGGCGCTTCCTTGCCTCTTTTGTTTTTGTGGCATCTAGGGTTTGCTTTCATAGTGAGTATCCGATTTGGATTGCATCCCGATAGTAAACTGGGCATCGGAGGAGGTTAAATAGCATGACAAATGGGACAAGGAACTGACACAACTTTTTCTTCATCATTATACAAATATGTTGTTCAATGAATAGGTTGTTTTTTTCAATAGTCTGATGTCATATGCCCAGAAAGATCTATCCTGGTTCTTTCCGTACAAATTGACATAGGCTTTCTGCTATAATAGGGTAACCACGGATAGAGAACAAGCTTGGTAAGATGACGGTTTAGAATCCACATGGCCACAGTAGCAAGTGTTGCTGTAATAGGGTAACCACGGACAGAGAACAAGCTGGGGAAGATGACGGTTTAGAATCCACATGGCCACAGTAGCAAGTGTTATATAAGGAGCTATGGGACGGAGAGAAAAGGCTCTTTGCCACGAAGGGTTTTTCCGCAATTGAATAAGAAGTGGAAAACCGACGCCGATGGGTTGGTTCGACACGAATTGGATGCCCCAAGAGAAGGCTTATGCTTATCGAGCCCATCGACGAGGAAGATGAGGTTTTTAATCAGAATCGGCAAAATCCCTTTGTCGTTATTGCTATGTTGTATCTCTCCCGTCGGTAGAATAGATGGGGGCATTACCGCTCTTTGCTAGGTCTAGTAGCAATAGGAGAATGCTTTTATTCTTACCTGTGTACATGAATATGCCTCTCTGACGAGCGTCGGTGCTCTGAGGAGGAGCGTCACGGTGTTCTCGAATGTGCTGTTAATGCAAGAGAATCTGCAGCTATTGAATCACCATCCAATGCTATGGAATCAACTCTCAGGGACGGAATGATTGGACAAATCATGTTTTTGCCCTTTTCCTTTTCCGGGAGATTTTGTTGGTAATGTGCCTAGTATTCGTCAGCAATTGAATCAATATTCCACATATCCACACACATAGAATAGTCTCGTCAGCTGTGTTGGGGAATGAGTTCGTAGCCCAACTGGCGCTTCCTTGCCTCTTTTGTTTTTGTGGCATCTAGGGTTTGCTTTCATAGTGAGTATCCGATTTGGATTGCATCCCGATAGTAAACTGGGCATCGGAGGAGGTTAAATAGCATGACAAATGGGACAAGGAACTGACACAACTTTTTCTTCATCATTATACAAATATGTTGTTCAATGAATAGGTTGTTTTTTTCAATAGTCTGATGTCATATGCCCAGAAAGATCTATCCTGGTTCTTTCCGTACAAATTGACATAGGCTTTCTGCTATAATAGGGTAACCACGGATAGAGAACAAGCTTGGTAAGATGACGGTTTAGAATCCACATGGCCACAGTAGCAAGTGTTGCTGTAATAGGGTAACCACGGACAGAGAACAAGCTGGGGAAGATGACGGTTTAGAATCCACATGGCCACAATAGCAAGGGTTATATAAGGAGCTATGGGACGGAGAGAAAAGGCTCTTTGCCCCGAAGGGTTTTTCCGCAATTGAATCAGAAGTGGAAAACCGATGCCGATGGGTTGGTTCGACGCGAATTGGATGCCCCAAGAGAAGGCTTATGCTTATCGAGCCCATCGACGAGGAAGATGAGGTTTTTAATCAGAATCGGCAAAATCCCTTTGTCGTTCTTGCTATGTTGTATCTCTCCCGTCGGTTTGCTAGAATAGATGGGGGCATTACCGCTCTTTGCTAGGTCTAGTAGCAATAGGAGAATGCTTTTATTCTTACCTGTGTACATGAATATGCCTCTCTGACGGGCGTCGGTGCTCTGAGGAGGAGCGTCACGGTGTTCTCGAATGTGCTGTTAATGCAAGAGAATCTGCAGCTATTGAATCACCATCCAATGCTATGGAATCAACTCTCAGGGACGGAATGATTGGACAAATCATGTTTTTGCCCTTTTCCTTTTCCGGGAGATTTTGTTGGTAATGTGCCTAGTATTCGTCACTAATTGAATCAATATTCCACATATCCACACACATAGAATAGTCTCGTCAGCTGTGTTGGGGAATGAGTTCGTAGCCCAAGTGGCGCTTCCTTGCCTCTTTTGTTTTTGTAGCATCTAGGGTTTGCTTTCATAGGGTTAGTATCCGATTTGGATTGCATCCCGATAGTAAACTGGGCATCGGAGGAGGTTAAATAGCATGACAAATGGGACAAGGAACTGACACAACTTTTTCTTCATCATTATACGAATATATTGTTCGATGAATAGGTTGTTTTTTTCAATAGTCTGATGTCATATGCCCAGAAAGATCTATCCTGGTCATTTCCGTACAAATTGACATAGGCTTTCTGCTATAATAGGGTAACCACGGACAGAGAACAAGCTTAGGAAGATGACGGTTTAGAATCCACATGGCCACAGTAGCAAGTGTTGCTATAATAGGGTAATCACGGACAGAGAACAAGCTGGGGAAGATGACGGTTTAGAATCCACATGACCACAGTAGCAAGTGTTATATAAGGAGCTATGGGACGGAGAGAAAAGGCTCTTTGCCACGAAGGGTTTTCCGCAATTGAATAAGAAGTGGAAAACCGACGCCGATGGGTTGGTTCGAATCGAATTCGATGCCCCAAGAGAAAGCTTATGCTTATCGAGCCCATCGACGAGGAATATGTGGTTTTTAATCAGAATCGGCAAAATCCCTTCGTCGTTCTTGCTATGTTGTATCTCTCCCGTCGGTTTGCTAGAATAGATGGGGGTATTACCGCTCTTTGCTAGGATTAGTAGCAGTAGGAGAATGCTTTTATTCTTACCTGTGTACATGAATATGCCTCTCTGACAGGTATCGGTGCTCTGAGGAGGAGCGTCACGGTGTTCTCGAATGTGCTGTTGCTGCAAGAGAATCCGCAGCTATTGAATCCAGTCTTTCGTAATCGAATGCACATGAATAGGGCTTTCCACCATCACTTTACTCATGGCAGGATTTCTCGTGGCTATTCCATTCAATGCTATGGAATCAAATCTGAGTGACGGAATGTTTGGACAAATCATGTTATTGCCCTTTTCCTTTTCCGGGAGATTTTGTTGGTAATGTGCCTAGTATTCGTCAGCAATTGAATCAATATTCCACATATCCATGCACATAGAATAGTCTCGTCAGCTGCTTTGGGGAATGAGTTCGTAGCCCAACTGTCGCTTCCTTGCCTCTTTTATTTTTGTAGCATCTAGGGTTTGCTTTCATAGGGTTCGTATCCGATTTGGATTGCATTCCGATAGTAAACTAGGCATCGGAGGAGGTTAAATCGCATGACAAATGGGACAAGGAACTGACACAATTTTTTCTTCATCATTATACGAATATGTTGTTCGATGAATAGGTTGTTTTTTTCAATAGTCTGATGTCATATACCCAGAAGGATATATCCTGGTCCTTTCCATACAAATCGACATAGGCTTTCTGCTATAATAGGGTAACCACGGACAGAGAACAAGCTGGGGAAGGTGACGGTTTAGAATCCACATGGCCACAATAGCAAGGGCTATATAAGGAGCTATGGGACGGAGAGAAAAGGCTCTTAGCCCCGAAGGGTTTTTCCGCAATTGAATCAGAAGTGAAAAACCGATGCCGATGGGTTGGTTCGACGCGAATTGGATGCCCCAAGAGAAGGCTTATGCTTATCGAGCCCATCGACGAGGAAGATGAGGTTTTTAATCAGAATCGGCAAAATCCCTTTGTCGTTCTTGCTATGTTGTATCTCTCTCGTCGGTTTGCTAGAATAGATGGGGGCATTACCGCTCTTTGCTAGGTCTAGTAGCAATAGGAGAATGCTTTTATTCTTACCTGTGTACATGAATATGTCTCTCTGACGGGCGTCAGTGCTCTGAGGAGGAGCGTCACGGTGTTCTCGAATGTGCTGTTAATGCAAGAGAATCTGCAGCTATTGAATCACCATCCAATGCTATGGAATCAACTCTCAGGGACGGAATGATTGGACAAATCATGTTTTTGCCCTTTTCCTTTTCCGGGAGATTTTGTTGGTAATGTGCCTAGTATTCGTCAGCAATTGAATCAATATTCCACATATCCACACACATAGAATAGTCTCGTCAGCTGTGTTGGGGAATGAGTTCGTAGCCCAAGTGGCGCTTCCTTGCCTCTTTTGTTTTTGTGGCATCTAGGGTTTGCTCTCATAGGGTTAGTATCCGATTTGGATTGCATCCCGATAGTAAACTGGGCATCGGAGGAGGTTAAATAGCATGACAAATGGGACAAGGAACTGACACAACTTTTTCTTCATCATTATACGAATATGTTTTTCAATGAATAGGTTGTTTTTTTCAATAGTCTGATGTCATATGCCTAGAAGGATCTATACTGGTCATTTTCGTACAAATTGACATAGGCTTTCTGCTATAATAGGGTAACCACGGACAGAGAACAAGCTTGGTAAGATGACGGTTTATAATCAACATGGCCACAGTAGCAAGTGTTGCTATAATAGGGTGACCACGGACAGAGAACAAGCTGGGGAAGGTGACGGTTTAGAATCCACATGGCCACAATAGCAAGGGCTATATAAGGAGCTATGGGACGGAGAGAAAAGGCTCTTAGCCCCGAAGGGTTTTTCCGCAATTGAATCAGAAGTGAAAAACCGATGCCGATGGGTTGATTCGACGCGAATTGGATGCCCCAAGAGAAGGCTTATGCTTATCGAGCCCATCGACGAGGAAGATGAGGTTTTTAATCAGAATCGGCAAAATCCCTTTGTCGTTCTTGCTATGTTGTATCTCTCTCGTCGGTTTGCTAGAATAGATGGGGGCATTACCGCTCTTTGCTAGGTCTAGTAGCAATAGGAGAATGCTTTTATTCTTACCTGTGTACATGAATATGTCTCTCTGACGGGCGTCAGTGCTCTGAGGAGGAGCGTCACGGTGTTCTCGAATGTGCTGTTAATGCAAGAGAATCTGCAGCTATTGAATCACCATCCAATGCTATGGAATCAACTCTCAGGGACGGAATGATTGGACAAATCATGTTTTTGCCCTTTTCCTTTTCCGGGAGATTTTGTTGGTAATGTGCCTAGTATTCGTCAGCAATTGAATCAATATTCCACATATCCACACACATAGAATAGTCTCGTCAGCTGTGTTGGGGAATGAGTTCGTAGCCCAAGTGGCGCTTCCTTGCCTCTTTTGTTTTTGTGGCATCTAGGGTTTGCTCTCATAGGGTTAGTATCCGATTTGGATTGCATCCCGATAGTAAACTGGGCATCGGAGGAGGTTAAATAGCATGACAAATGGGACAAGGAACTGACACAACTTTTTCTTCATCATTATACGAATATGTTTTTCAATGAATAGGTTGTTTTTTTCAATAGTCTGATGTCATATGCCTAGAAGGATCTATCCTGGTCATTTTCGTACAAATTGACATAGGGTTTTTGCTATAATAGGGTAACCACGGACAGAGAACAAGCTTGGTAAGATGACGGTTTATAATCAACATGGCCACAGTAGCAAGTGTTGCTATAATAGGGTGACCACGAACAGAGAACAAGCTGGGAAAGGTGACGGTTTAGAATCAACATGGCCGCAGTAGCAAGTGTTATATAAGGAGCTATGGGACGGAGAGAAAAGGCGCTTTGCCACGAAGGGTTTTTCCGCAATTGAATCAGAATTGGAAAACCGACGCCGATGGGTTGGTTCGACGCGAATTGGATGCCCCAAGAGAAGGCTTATGCTTATCGAGCCCATCGACGAGGAAGATGAGGTTTTTAATCAGAATCGGCAAAATCCCTTTCTCGTTCTTGCTATGTTGTATCTCTCCCGTCGGTTTGCTAGAATCGATGGGGGCATTACCGGTATTTGCTAGGACTAGTAGCAGTAGGAGAATTCTTTTATTCTTACATGTGTACATGAATATGCCTCTCTTACGGGCGTCGGTGCTCTGAGGAGGAGCGTCACGGTGTTCTCGAATGTGCTGTTGGTGCAAGAGAATCCGCAGCTATTGAATCCAGTCTTTCGTAATCGAATGCACATGAATAGGGCTTTCCACCATCACTTTACTCATGGCAGGATTTCTCGTTGTGATTCCATTCAATGCTATGGAATCAAATCTGAGTGACGGAATGTTTGGACAAATCATGTTTTTGCCCTTTTCCTTTTCCGGGAGATTTTGTTGGTAATGTGCCTAGTATTCGTCAGCAATTGAATCAATATTCCACACATCCATGCACATAGAATAGTCTCGTCAGCCGCTTTGGGGAATGAGTTCGTAGCCCAACTGTCGCTTCCTTGCCTCTTTTGTTTTTGTAGCATCTAGGGTTTGCTTTCATAGGGTTAGTATCCGATTTGGATTGCATCCCGATAGTAAACTAGGCATCGGAGGAGGTTAAATAGTATGACTAATCGGACAAGGAGCTGACACAACTTTTTCTTAATCGTTATACGAATATGTTGTTCGATGAATAGGTTGTTTTTTTCAATAGTCTGATGTCATATGCCCAGAAGGATCTATCCTGGTCCTTTCCGTACAAATCGACATAGGCTTTCTGCTATAATAGGGTAACCACGGGTAGAGAACAAGCTGGAGAAGGTGACGGTTTAGAATCCACATGGCCACAATAGCAAGTGTTATATAAGGAGCTATGGGACGGAGAGAAAAGGATCTTTGCCACGAAGGGTTTTTCCGCAATTGAATCAGAAGTGGAAATCCGATGCCGATGGGTTGGTTCGACGCGAATTGGATGCCCAAAGAGAAGGCTTATGCTTATCGAGCCCATCGACGAGGAAGATGAGGTTTTTAATCAGAATCGGCAAAATTCCTTCGTCGTTCTTGCTATATTGTATCTCTCCCGTCGGTTTGTTAGAATAGATGGGGGTATTACCGCTCTTTGCTAGGACTAGTAGCAGTAGGAGAATGCTTTTATTCTAACCTGTGTATATGCCTCTCTGACGGGCGTCGGTGCTCTGTGGAGGAGCGTCATGGTGTTCTCGAATGTGCTGTTGCTGCAAGAGAATCCGCAGCTATTGAATCTAGTCTTTCGGAATCGAATGCACATGAATAGGGCTTTCCACCATCACTTTACTCATAGCAGTATTTCTCGTGGTGATTCCATCCAATGCTATGGAATCAACTCTGAGGGACGGAATGATTGGACAAATCATGTTTTTGCCCTTTTCCTTTTCCGGGAGATTTTGTTGGTAATGTGCCAAATATTCGTCAGCAATTGAATCAATATTCCACATATCCACGCACATAGAATAGTCTCGTCAGTTGCTTTGGGGAATGAGTTCGTAGCCTAACTGGCGCTTCCTTGCCTCTTTTGTTTTTGTAGCATCTAGGGTTTGCTTTCATATGGTTAGTATCCGATTTGGATTGCATCCCGATAGTAAACTGCACATCGGAGGAGGTTAAATAGTATGACAAATGGGACAAGGAACTGACACAACTTTTTTTTCATCATTATACGAATATGTTGTTCGATGAATAGGTTGTTTTTTTCAATAGTCTGATGTCATATGCCCAGAAGGATCTATCCTAGTCCTTTCCGTACAAATCGACATAGGCTTTCTGCTATAATAGGGTGACCACGGACAGAGAACAAGCTGGAAAAGGTGACGGTTTAGAATCAACATGGCCACAGTAGCAAGTGTTATATAAGGAGCTATGGGACGGAGAGAAAATGCTCTTTGCCACGAAGGGTTTTTCCGCAATTGAATCAGAAGTGGAAAACCGACGCCGATGGGTTGGTTCGACGCGAATTGGATGCCCCAAGAGAAGGCTTATGCTTATCGAGCCCATCGACGAGGAAGATGAGGTTTTTAATCAGAATCGGCAAAATCCCTTCGTCGTTCTTGCTATGTTGTATCTCTCCCGTCGGTTTGCTAGAATAGATGGGGTCATTACCGCTCTTTGCTAGGTCTAGTAGAAATAGGAGAATGCTTTTATTCTTACCTGTGTACATGAATATGACTCTCTGACGGGCGTCGGTGCTCTGAGGAGAAGCGTCACGGTGTTCTCGAATGTGCTGTTGCTGCAAGAGAATCTGTAGCTCTCAGAGACGGAATGATTGGACAAATCATGTTTTTGCCCTTTTCCTTTTCCGGGAGATTTTGTTGGTAATGTGCCTAGTATTCGTCAGCAATTGAATTAATATTCCACATATCCATGCACATAGAATAGTCTCGTCAGCTGCTTTGGGGAATGAGTTCGTAGCCCAACTGTCGCTTCCTTGCCTCTTTTGTTTTTGTAGCATCTAGGGTTTGCTTTCATAGGGTTAGTATCCGATTTGGATTGCATCCCGATAGTAAACTGGGCATCGGAGGATGTTAAATAGCATGACAAATGGGACAAGGAACTGACACATCTTTTTCTTCATCATTATACGAATATGTTGTTCGATGAATAGGTTGTTTTTTTCAGTAGTCTGATGTCATATGCCCAGAAGGATATATCCTGATCCTTTCCGTACAAATCGACATAGGCTTTCTGCTATAATAGGGTAACCACGGACAGAGAACAAGCTAGGGAAGATGACGATTTAGAATCCACATGGCCACAATAGCAAGGGTTATATAAGGAGCTATGGGACGAAGAGAAAAGGCTCTTTGCCACGAAGGGTTTTTCCGCAATTGAATCAGAAGTGGAAAACCGATGCCGATGGGTTGGTTCGACGCGAATTGGATGCCCCAAGAGAAGGCTTATGCTTATCGAGCCCATCAACGAGGAAGATGAGGTTTTTAATCAGAATCGGCAAAATCCCTTTGTCGTTCTTGCTATGTTGTATCTCTCCCGTCGGTTTGCTAGAATAGATGGGGGTATTACCGCTATTTGCTAGGACTAGTAGCAATAGGAGAATGCTTTTATTCTTACCTGTGTACATGAATATGCCTCTCTGATGGGCGTTGGTGCTTTGAGGAGGAGCGTCATGGTGTTCTTGAATGTGCTGTTGTTGCAAGAGAATCCGCAGCTATTGAATCCAGTCTTTCGTAATCGAATGCACATGAATAGGGCTTTCTACCATCACTTTACTCATGGCAGGATTTCTCGTGGTGATTCCATTCAGTGCTATGGAATCAAATCTGAGTGACGGAATGTTTGGACAAATCATGTTTTTGCCCTTTTCCTTTTCCGGGAGATTTTGTTGGTAATGTGCCTAATATTCGTCAGCAATTGAATCAATATTCCACATATCCACGCACATAGAATAGTCTCGTCAGTTGCTTTGGGGAATGAGTTCGTAGCCTAACTGGCGCTTCCTTGCCTCTTTTGTTTTTGTAGCATCTAGGGTTTGCTTTCATAGGGTTAGTATCCGATTTGGATTGCATCCCGATAGTAAACTGCACATCGGAGGAGGTTAAATAGTATGACAAATGGGACAAGGAACTGACACAACTTTTTTTTCATCATTATACGAATATGTTGTTCGATGAATAGGTTGTTTTTTTCAATAGTCTGATGTCATATGCCCAGAAGGATCTATCCTAGTCCTTTCCGTACAAATCGACATAGGCTTTCTGCTATAATAGGGTGACCACGGACAGAGAACAAGCTGGGAAAGGTGACGGTTTAGAATCAACATGGCCACAGTAGCAAGTGTTATATAAGGAGCTATGGGACGAGAGAAAAGGCTCTTTGCCACGAAGGGTTTTTCCGCAATTGAATCAGAAGTGGAAAACCGACGCCGATGGGTTGGTTCGACGCGAATTGGATGCCCCAAGAGAAGGCTTATGCTTATCGAGCCCATCGACGAGGAAGATGAGGTTTTTAATCAGAATCGGCAAAATCCCTTCGTCGTTCTTGCTATGTTGTATCTCTCCCGTCGGTTTGCTAGAATAGATGGGGGCATTACCGCTCTTTGCTAGGTCTAGTAGCAATAGGAGAATGCTTTTATTCTTACCTGTGTACATGAATATGCCTCTCTGACGGGCGTCGGTGCTCTGAGGAGAAGCGTCACGGTGTTCTCGAATGTGTTGTTGCTGCAAGAGAATCTGCAGCTATTGAATCACCATCCAATGCTATGGAATCAGCTCTCAGAGACGGAATGATTGGACAAATCATGTTTTTGCCCTTTTCCTTTTCCGGGAGATTTTGTTTGTAATGTGCCTAGTATTCGTCAGCAATTGAATTAATATTCCACATATCCATGCACATAGAATAGTCTCGTCAGCTGCTTTGGGGAATGAGTTCGTAGCCCAACTGTCGCTTCCTTGCCTCTTTTATTTTTGTAGCATCTAGGGTTTGCTTTCATAGGGTTAGTATCCGATTTGGATTGCATCCCGATAGTAAACTGGGCATCGGAGGAGGTTAAATAGCATGACAAATGGGACAAGGAACTGACACAACTTTTTCTTCATCATTATGCGAATATGTTGTTCGATGAATAGGTTGTTTTTTTCAATAGTCTGATGTCATATGCCCAGAAGGATATATCCTAGTCCTTTCCGTACAAATCGACATAGGGTTTCTGCTATAATAGGGTAACCACGGACAGAAAACAAGCTGGGGAAGATGACGGTTTAGAATCCACATGGCCACAATAGCAAGGGTTATATAAGGAGCTATGGGACGGAGAGAAAAGGCTCTTTGCCACGAAGGGTTTTTCCGCAATTGAATCAGAAGTGGAAAACCGATGCCGATGGGTTGGTTCGACGCGAATTGGATGCCCCAAGAGAAGGCTTATGCTTATCGAGCCCATCGACGAGGAAGATGAGGTTTTTAATCAGAATCGGCAAAATCCCTTTGTCGTTCATGATATGTTGTATCTCTCCCGTCGGTTTGCTAGAATAGATGGGGGTATTACCGCTATTTGCTAGGACTAGTAGCAGTAGGAGAATGCTTTTATTCTTACCTGTGTACATGAATATGCCTCTCTGACGAGCGTCCGTGCTCTGAGGAGGAGCGTCATGGTGTTATCGAATGTACTGTTGCTGCAAGAGAATCCGCAGCTATTGAATCCAGTCTTTCGTAATCGAATGCACATGAATAGGGCTTTCTACCATCACTTTACTCATGGCAGGATTTCTCGTGGTGATTCCATTCAATGCTATGGAATCAAATCTGAGTGACGGAATGTTTGGACAAATCATGTTTTTGCCCTTTTCCTTTTCCGAGAGATTTTGTTGGTAATGTGCCTAGTATTCGTCAGCAATTGAATCAATATTCCACATATCCATGCATATAGAATAGTCTCGTCAGCTGCTTTGGGGAATGAGTTCGTAGCCCAACTGTCGCTTCCTTGCCTCTTTTGTTTTTGTAGCATCTAGGGTTTGCTTTCATAGGGTTAGTATCCGATTTGGATTGCATCCCGATAGTAAACTTGGCATCGGAGGAGGTTAAATAGTATGACTAATCAGACAAGGAACTGACACAACTTTTTCTTAATCGTTATACGAATATGTTGTTCGATGAATAGGTTGTTTTTTTCAATAGTCTGATGTCATATGCCCAGAAGGATCTATCCTGGTCCTTTCCGTATAAATCGACATAGGCTTTCTGCTATAATAGGGTAACCACGGGAAGAGAACAAGCTGGAGAAGGTGACGGTTTAGAATCCACATAGCCACAATAGCAAGTGTTATATAAGGAGCTATGGGACGGAGAGAAAATGATCTTTGCCACGAAGGGTTTTTCCGCAATTGAATCAGAAGTGGAAAACCGATGCCGATGGGTTGGTTCGACGCGAATTGGATGCCCCAAGAGAAGGCTTATGCTTATCGAGCCCATCGACGAGGAAGATGAAGTTTTTAATCAGAATCGGCAAAATCCCTTCGTCGTTCTTGCTATATTGTATCTCTCCCGTCGGTTTGTTAGAATAGATGGGGGTATTAACGCTCTTTGCTAGGACTAATAGCAGTAGGAGAATGCTTTTATTCTAACCTGTGTATATGCCTCTCTAACGGGCGTCGGTGCTCTGAGGAGGAGCGTCACGGTGTTCTCGAATTAGCTGTTGCTGCAAGAGAATCCGCAGCTATTGAGTCCAGTCTTTCGGAATCGAATGCACATGAATAGGGCTTTCCACCATCACTTTACTCATGGCAGTATTTCTCGTGGTGATTCCATCCAATGCTATGGAATCAACTCTGAGGGACGGAATGATTGGACAAATCATGTTTTTGCACTTTTCCTTTTCCGGGAGATTTTGTTGGTAATGTGCCTAATATTCGTCAGCAATTGAATCAATATTCCACATATCCACGCACATAGAATAGTCTCATCAGTTGCTTTGGGGAATGAGTTCGTAGCCTAACTGGCGCTTCCTTGCCTCTTTTGTTTTTGTAGCATCTAGGGTTTGCTTTCATAGGGTTAGTATCCGATTTGGATTGCATCCCGATAGTAAACTGGGCATTGGAAGAGGTTAAATAGCATGACAAATCGGATAAGGAACTGACACATCTTTTTCTTCATCATTATACGAATATGTTGTTCGATGAATAGGTTGTTTTTTTCAATAGTTTGATGTCATATGCCCAGAAGGATATATCCTGGTCCTTTCCGTACAAATCGACATAGGCTTTCTGCTATAATAGGGTAACCACGGATAGAGAACAAGCTGGGGAAGATGACGGTTTAGAATCCACATGGCCACAATAGCAAGGGTTATATAAGGAGCTATGGGACGGAGAGAAAAGGCTCTTTGCCACGAAGGGTTTTTCCGCAATTGAATCAGAAGTGGAAAACCTATGCCGATGGGTTGGTTCGACGCGAATTGGATGCCCCAAGAGAAGGCTCATGCTTATCGAGCCCATCGACGAGGAAGATGAGGTTTTTAATCAGAATCGGCAAAATCCCTTTGTCGTTCTTGCTATGTTGTATCTCTCCCGTCGGTTTGCTAGAATAGATGGGGGCATTACCGCTCTTTGCTAGGTCTAGTAGCAATAGGAGAATTCTTTTATTCTTACCTGTGTACATGAATATGCCTCTCTGACGGGCGTCGGTGCTCTGAGGAGGAGCGTCATGGTGTTCTCGAATGTGCTGTTGCTGCAAGAGAATCCGCAGCTATTGAATCCAGTCTTTCGTAATCGAATGCACATGAATAGGGCTTTCTACCATCACTTTACTCATGGTAGGATATCTCGTGGTGATTCCATTCAATGCAATGGAATCAAATCTGAGTGACGGAATGTTTGGACAAATCATGTTTTTGCCCTTTTTCTTTTCCGGGAGATTTTGTTGGTAATGTGCCTAGTATTCGTCAGCAATTGAATCAATATTCCACACATCCATGCACATAGAATAGTCTCGTCAGCTGCTTTGGGGAATGAGTTCGTAGCCCAACTAACGCTTCCTTGCCTCTTTTGTTTTTGTAGCATCTAGGATTTGCTTTCATAGGGTTATTATCCGATTTGGATTGCATCCCAATAGTAAACTGAGCATCGGAGGAGGTTAAATAGTATGACTAATCGGACGAGGAACTGACACAACTTTTTCTTCATCATTATACGAATATGTTGTTCGATGAATAGGTTGTTTTTTTCAATAGTCTGATGTCATATGCCCAGAAGGATCTATCCTGGTCCTTTCCGTACAAATCGACATAGGCTTTCTGCTATAATAGGGTGACCACGGACAGAGAACAAGCTGGGAAAGGTGACGGTTTAGAATCAACATGGCCACAGTAGCAAGTGTTATATAAGGAGCTATGGGACGGAGAGAAAAGGCTCTTTGCCACGAAGGGTTTTTCCGCAATTGAATCAGAAGTGGAAAACCGACGCCGATGGGTTGGTTCGACGCGAATTGGATGCCCCAAGAGAAGGCTTATGCTTATCGAGCCCATCGACGAGGAAGATGAGGTTTTTAATCAGAATCAGCAAAATCCCTTCGTCGTTCTTGCTATGTTGTATCTCTCCCGTCGGTTTGCTAGAATAGATGGGGGCATTACCGCTCTTTGCTAGGTCTAGTAGCAATAGGAGAATGCTTTTATTCTTACCTGTGTACATGAATATGCCTCTCTGACGGGCGTCGGTGCTCTGAGGAGAAGCGTCACGGTGTTCTCGAATGTGTTGTTGCTGCAAGAGAATCTGCAGCTATTGAATCACCATCCAATGCTATGGAATCAGCTCTCAGAGACGGAATGATTGGACAAATCATGTTTTTGCCCTTTTCCTTTTCCGGGAGATTTTGTTTTGAATGTGCCTAGTATTCGTCAGCAATTGAATTAATATTCCACATATCCATGCACATAGAATAGTCTCGTCAGCTGCTTCGGGGAATGAGTTCGTAGCCCAACTGTCGCTTCCTTGCCTCTTTTGTTTTTGTAGCATCTAGGGTTTGCTTTCATAGGGTTAGTATCCGATTTGGATTGCATCCCGATAGTAAACTGGGCATCGGAGGAGGTTAAATAGCATGACAAATGGGACAAGGAACTGACACAACTTTTTCTTCATCATTATGCGAATATGTTGTTCGATGAATAGGTTGTTTTTTTCAATAGTCTGATGTCATATGCCCAGAAGGATATATCCTGGTCCTTTCCGTACAAATCGACATAGGGTTTCTGCTATAATAGGGTAACCACGGACAGAAAACAAGCTGGGGAAGATGACGGTTTAGAATCCACATGGCCACAATAGCAAGGGTTATATAAGGAGCTATGGGACGGAGAGAAAAGGCTCTTTGCCACGAAGGGTTTTTCCGCAATTGAATCAGAAGTGGAAAACCGATGCCGATGGGTTGGTTCGACGCGAATTGGATGCCCCAAGAGAAGGCTTATGCTTATCGAGCCCATCGACGAGGAAGATGAGGTTTTTAATCAGAATCGGCAAAATCCCTTTGTCGTTCATGATATGTTGTATCTCTCCCGTCGGTTTGCTAGAATAGATGGGGGTATTACCGCTATTTGCTAGGACTAGTAGCAGTAGGAGAATGCTTTTATTCTTACCTGTGTACATGAATATGCCTCTCTGACGAGCGTCCGTGCTCTGAGGAGGAGCGTCATGGTGTTATCGAATGTGCTGTTGCTGCAAGAGACCGCAGCTATTGAATCCAGTCTTTCGTAATCGAATGCACATGAATAGGGCTTTCTACCATCACTTTACTCATGGCAGGATTTCTCGTGGTGATTCCATTCAATGCTATGGAATCAAATCTGAGTGACGGAATGTTTGGACAAATCATGTTTTTGCCCTTTTCCTTTTCCGAGAGATTTTGTTGGTAATGTGCCTAGTATTCGTCAGCAATTGAATCAATATTCCACATATCCATGCATATAGAATAGTCTCGTCAGCTGCTTTGGGGAATGAGTTCGTAGCCCAACTGTCGCTTCCTTGCCTCTTTTGTTTTTGTAGCATCTAGGGTTTGCTTTCATAGGGTTAGTATCCGATTTGGATTGCATCCCGATAGTAAACTTGGCATCGGAGGAGGTTAAATAGTATGACTAATCAGACAAGGAACTGACACAACTTTTTCTTAATCGTTATACGAATATGTTGTTCGATGAATAGGTTGTTTTTTTCAATAGTCTGATGTCATATGCCCAGAAGGATCTATCCTGGTCCTTTCCGTATAAATCGACATAGGCTTTCTGCTATAATAGGGTAACCACGGGAAGAGAACAAGCTGGAGAAGGTGACGGTTTAGAATCCACATAGCCACAATAGCAAGTGTTATATAAGGAGCTATGGGACGGAGAGAAAAGGATCTTTGCCACGAAGGGTTTTTCCGCAATTGAATCAGAAGTGGAAAACCGATGCCGATGGGTTGGTTCGACGCGAATTGGATGCCCCAAGAGAAGGCTTATGCTTATCGAGCCCATCGACGAGGAAGATGAAGTTTTTAATCAGAATCGGCAAAATCCCTTCGTCGTTCTTGCTATATTGTATCTCTCCCGTCGGTTTGTTAGAATAGATGGGGGTATTAACGCTCTTTGCTAGGACTAATAGCAGTAGGAGAATGCTTTTATTCTAACCTGTGTATATGCCTCTCTAACGGGCGTCGGTGCTCTGAGGAGGAGCGTCACGGTGTTCTTGAATTAGCTGTTGCTGCAAGAGAATCCGCAGCTATTGAATCCAGTCTTTCGGAATCGAATGCACATGAATAGGGCTTTCCACCATCACTTTACTCATGGCAGTATTTCTCGTGGTGATTCCATCCAATGCTAAGGAATCAACTCTGAGGGACGGAATGATTGGACAAATCATGTTTTTGCTCTTTTCCTTTTCCGGGAGATTTTGTTGGTAATGTGCCTAATATTCGTCAGCAATTGAATCAATATTCCACATATCCACGCACATAGAATAGTCTCATCAGTTGCTTTGGGGAATGAGTTCGTAGCCTAACTGGCGCTTCCTTGCCTCTTTTGTTTTTGTAGCATCTAGGGTTTGCTTTCATAGGGTTAGTATCCGATTTGGATTGCATCCCGATAGTAAACTGGGCATCGGAAGAGGTTAAATAGCATGACAAATCGGATAAGGAACTGACACATCTTTTTCTTCATCATTATACGAATATGTTGTTCGATGAATAGGTTGTTTTTTTCAATAGTTTGATGTCATATGCCCAGAAGGATATATCCTGGTCCTTTCCGTACAAATCGACATAGACTTTCTGCTATAATAGGGTAACCACGGATAGAGAACAAGCTGGGGAAGATGACGGTTTAGAATCCACATGGCCACAATAGCAAGGGTTATATAAGGAGCTATGGGACGGAGAGAAAAGGCTCTTTGCCACGAAGGGTTTTTCCGCAATTGAATCAGAAGTGGAAAACCTATGCCGATGGGTTGGTTCGACGCGAATTGGATGCCCCAAGAGAAGGCTCATGCTTATCGAGCCCATCGACGAGGAAGATGAGGTTTTTAATCAGAATCGGCAAAATCCCTTTGTCGTTCTTGCTATGTTGTATCTCTCCCGTCGGTTTGCTAGAATAGATGGGGGCATTACCGCTCTTTGCTAGGTCTAGTAGCAATAGGAGAATTCTTTTATTCTTACCTGTGTACATGAATATGCCTCTCTGACGGGCGTCGGTGCTCTGAGGAGGAGCGTCATGGTGTTCTCGAATGTGCTGTTGCTGCAAGAGAATCCGCAGCTATTGAATCCAGTCTTTCGTAATCGAATGCACATGAATAGGGCTTTCTACCATCACTTTACTCATGGTAGGATATCTCGTGGTGATTCCATTCAATGCAATGGAATCAAATCTGAGTGACGGAATGTTTGGACAAATCATGTTTTTGCCCTTTTTCTTTTCCGGGAGATTTTGTTGGTAATGTGCCTAGTATTCGTCAGCAATTGAATCAATATTCCACACATCCATGCACATAGAATAGTCTCGTCAGCTGCTTTGGGGAATGAGTTCGTAGCCCAACTGACGCTTCCTTGCCTCTTTTGTTTTTGTAGCATCTAGGATTTGCTTTCATAGGGTTATTATCCGATTTGGATTGCATCCCAATAGTAAACTGAGCATCGGAGGAGGTTAAATAGTATGACTAATCGGACGAGGAACTGACACAACTTTTTCTTCATCATTATACGAATATGTTGTTCGATGAATAGGTTGTTTTTTTCAATAGTCTGATGTCATATGCCCAGAAGGATCTATCCTGGTCCTTTCCGTACAAATCGACATAGGCTTTCTGCTATAATAGGGTAACCACGGACAGAGAACAAGCTGGAAAAGGTGATGGTTTAGAATCCACATGGCCACAATAGCAAGTGTTATATAAGGAGCTATGGGACGGAGAGAAGTCTCTTTGCCACGAAGGGTTTTTCCGCAATTGAATCAGAAGTGGAAAACCGATGCCGATGGGTTGGTTCGACGCGAATTGGATGCCCCAAGAGAAGGCTTATGCTTATCGAGCCCATCGACGAGGAAGATGAGGTTTTTAATCAGAATCGGCAAAATCCCTTCGTCGTTCTTGCTATGTTGTATCTCTCCCGTCGGTTTGCTAGCATAGATGGGGGCATTAACGCTCTTTGCTAGGTCTAGTAGCAATAGGTGAATGCTTTTATTCTTACCTGTGTACATGAATATGCCTCTCTGACGGGCGTCGATGCTCTGAGGAGGAGCGTCACGGTGTTCTCGAATGTGCTGTTAATGCAAGAGAATCTGCAGCTATTGAATCACCATCCAATGCTATGGAATCAACTCTGAGAGATGGAATGATTGGACAAATCATATTTTTGCCCTTTTCCTTTTCTGGGGGATTTTGTTGGTAATGTGCCTAGTATTCGTCAGCAATTGAATCAATATTCCACATATCCATGCACATAGAATAGTCTCGTCAGCTGCTTTGGGGAATGAGTTCGTAGCCCAACTGTCGCTTCCTTACCTCTTTTGTTTTTGTAGCATCTGGGGTTTGCTTTCATAGGGTTAGTATCCGATTTGGATTGCATCCCGATAGTAAACTGGGCATCGGAGGAGGTTAAATAGCATGACAAATGGGACAAGGAACTGACACAACTTTTTCTTCATCATTATACGAATATGTTGTTCCATGAATAGGTTGTTTTTTTCAATAGTCTGATGTCATATGCCCAGAAGATCTATCGTGGTCCTTTCCGTACAAATTGACATAGGCTTTCTGCTATGATAGGGTAACCACGGACAGAGAACAAGATTGGTAAGATGACGGTTTAGAATCCACATGGCCACAGTAGCAAGTGTTGCTATAATAGGGTAACCACGGACAGAGAATAAGTTGGGGAAGATGACGGTTTAGAATCCACATGGCCACAGTAGCAAGTGTTATATAAGGAGCTATGGGACGGAGAGAAAAGGCTCTTTGCCACGAAGGGTTTTTCCGCAATTGAATAAGAAGTGGAAAACCGACGCCGATGGGTTGGTTCGACTCGAATTGGATGCCCCAAGAGAAGGCTTATGCTTATCGAGCCCATCGACGAGGAAGATGAGGTTTTTAATCAGAATCGGCAAAATCCCTTCGTCGTTCTTGCTATGTTGTATCTCTCCCGTCGGTTTGCTAGGATAGATGGGGGCATTACCGCTCTTTGCTAGGACTAGTAGCTGTAGGAGAATGCTTTTATTCTTACCTGTGTACATGAATATGCCTCTCTGACGGGCATCGGTTCTCTGAGGAGGAGCGTCACGGTGTTCTCGAACGTGCTGTTGCTGCTAGAGAATCCGCAGCTATTGAATCCAGTATTTCGGAATCGAATGCACATGAATAGGGCTTTCCACCATCACTTTACTCATGGTAGTATTTCTCGTGGTGATTCCATCCAATGCTATGGAATCAACTCTGAGGGACGGAAAGATTGGACAAATCATGTTTTGCCCTTTTCCTTTTCCGGGAGATTTTGTTGGTAATGTGCCAGTATTCGTCAGCAATTGAATCATTATTTCACATATCCACGCACATGGAATAGTCTCGTCAGCTGCTTTGGGGAATGAGTTCGTAGCCCAACTGGCGCTTCCTTGCCTCTTTTGTTTTTGTAGCATCTAGTGTTTGCTTTCATAAGGTTAGTATCCGATTTGGATTGCATCCCGATAGTAAATTTGGCATCGGAGGAGGTTAAATAGTATGACAAATGGGACAAGGAACTGACGCAACTTTTTCTTCATCATTATACGAATATGTTGTTCGATGAATAGGTTGTTTTTTTCAATAGTCTGATGTCATATGCCCAGAAGGATATATCCTGTTCCTTTCCGTACAAATCGACATAGACTTTCTGCTATAATAGGGTAACCATGGATAGAGAACAAGCTTGGGAAGGCGACGGTTTAGAATCCACATGGCCACAGTAGCAAGTGTTTTATAAGGAGCTATGGGACGGAGAGAAAAGGCTCTTTGCCACGAAGGGTTGTTCTGCAATTGAATCAGAAGTGGAAAACCGATGCCGATGGGTTGGTTCGACGCGAATTGGAGGCCCCAAGAGAAGGCTTATTCTTATCAAGCCATCGATGAGGAAGATGTGGTTTTTAATCAGAATCGGCAAACCCCTTCGTCGTTCTTGCTATGTTGTATCTCTCCCGTCGGTTAGTTAGAATAGATGGGGGCATTACCGCTCTTTGCTAGGACTAGTAGCAGTAGGAGAATGCTTTTATTCTTACCTGTGTACATGAATATGCCTCTCTGACGGGCGTCGGTGCTCTGAGGAGGAGCGTCACGGTTTCTCGAATGTGCTGTTGCTGCAAGAGAATTCGAAGCTATTGAATCCAGTCTTTCGGAATCGAATGCACATGAATAGGGCTTTCCACCATCACTTTACTCATGGCAGGATTTCTCGTGGTGATTCCATCCAATGCTATGGAATCAACTCTCAGGGACGGAATGATTGGACAAATCATGTTTTTGCCCTTTTCCTTTTCCGGGAGATTTTGTTGGTAATGTGCCTAGTATTCGTCAGCAATTGAATCAATATTCCACATATCCACGCACATAGAATAGCCTCGTCAGCTGCTTTGGGGAATGAGTTCGTAGCCCAACTGGCGCTTCCTTGCCTCTTTTGTTTTTATAGCATCTAGGGTTTGCTTTCATAGGGTTAGTATCCGATTTGGATTGCATCCCGACAGTAAACTGGGCATCGGAGGAGGTTAAATAGTATGACATTTCGGATAGGGAACTGACACATCTTTTTCTTCATCATTATACGAATATGTTGTTCGATGAATAGGTTGTGTTTTTCAATAGTCCGATGTCATATGCCCAGAAGGATCTATCCTGGTCCTTTCCGTACAAATCGACATAGGCTTTCTGCTATAATAGGGTAACCACGGATATAGAACAAGGACGGTTTAGAATACACATGGCCACAGTAGCAAGTGTTATATAAGGAGCTATGGGACGGAGAGAAAAGGCTCTTTGCCACGAAGGGATTTTCCGCAATTGAATCAGAAGTGGAAAACCAATGCCGATGGGTTGGTTCGACGCGAATTGGATGCCCCAAGAGAAGGCTTATGCTTATCGAGCCCATCGACGAGGAAGATGTGGTTTTTAATCAGAATCGGCAAAATCCCTTCGTCGTGCTTGCTATGTTGCATCTCTCCCGTCGGTTTGCTAGAATAGATGAGGGCATTACCGCTCTTTGCTAGGAATAGTAGCAGTAGGAGAATGCTTTTATTCTTACCTGTGTACATGAATATGCCTCTCTGACTGGCGTCGGTGCTCTGAGGAGGAGCGTCACGCCGTTCTCGAATGTGCTGTTGCTGCAAGAGAATCCGCAGCTATTGAATCCAGTCTTTCGGAATCGAATGCAAATGAATAGGGCTTTCCACCATCACTTTACTCATGGCAGGATTTCTCGTGGTGATTCCATCCAATGCTATGGAATCAACTCTGAGGGACGGAATAATTGGACAAATCATTTTTTTGCCCTTTTCCTTTTCCAGGAGATTTTGTTGGTAATGTGCCTAGTATTCGTCAGCAATTGAATCAATATTCCACATATCCACGCACATAGAATAGTCTCGTCAGCTGCTTTGGGGAATGAGTTCGTAGCCCAACTGGCGTTTCCTTGCCTCTTTTGTTTTTATAGCATCTAGGGTTTGCTTTCATAGGGTTAGTATCCGATTTGGATTGCATCCCGACAGTAAACTGGGCATCGGAGGAGGTTAAATAGTAGGACAAATCGGATAAGGAACTGACACATCTTTTTCTTCATCATTATACGAATATGTTGTTCGATGAATTGGTTGTGTTTTTCAATAGTCCGATGTCATATGCCGAGAAGGATCTATCCTGGTCCTTTCCGTACAAATCGAAATAGGCTTTCTGCTATAATAGGGTAACCACGGATATAGAACAAGGACGGTTTAGAATACACATGACCACAGTAGCAAGTGTTATATAAGGAGCTATGGGACGGAGAGAAAAGGCTCTTTGCCACGAAGGGATTTTCCGCAATTGAATCAGAAGTGGAAAACCAATGCCGATGGGTTGGTTCGAAGCGAATTGGATGCCCCAAGAGAAGGCTTATGCTTATCGAGCCCATCGACGCGGAAGATGTGGTTTTTAATCAGAATCGGTAAAATCCCTTCGTCGTTCTTGCTATGTTGAGTCTCTCCCGTCGGCTTGCTAGAATAGATGGGGGCATTACCGCACTTTGCTAGGACTAGTAGCAGTAGGAGAATGCTTTTATTCTTACCTGTGTACATGAATATGCCTCTCTGACTGGCGTCGGTGCTCTGAGAAGGAGCGTCACGGTATTCTCGAATGTGCTGTTGCTGCAAGAGAATCCGCAGCTATTGAATCCAGTCTTTCGGAATCGAATGCACATGAATAGGGCTTTCCACCATCACTTTACTCTTGGCAGGATTTCTCGTGGTGATTCCATCCAATGCTATGGAATCAACTCTCAGGGACGGAATGATTGGACAAATCATTTTTTTGCTCTTTTCCTTTTCCGAGAGATTTTGTTGGTACTGTGCCTAGTATTCGGAATGATTGGACAAATCATATTTTTGCCCTTTTCCTTTTCCGGGAGATTTTGTTGGTAATGTGCCTAGTATTCGTCAGCAATTGAATCAATATTCCACATATCCACGCGCATAGAATAGTCTCGTCAGCTGCTTTAGGGAATGAGTTCGTAGCCCAACTGGCGCTTCCTTGCCTCTTTTGTTTTTATAGCATCTAGGGTTTGCTTTCATAGGGTTAATATCCGATTTGGATTGCATCCCGACAGTAAACTGGGCATCGGAGGAGGTTAAATAGTATGACAAATCGGATAAGGAACTGACACATCTTTTTCTTCATCATTATACGAATATGTTGTTCGATGAATAGGTTGTGTTTTTCAATAGTCCGATGTCATATGCCCAGAAGGATCTATCCTGGTACTTTCCGTACAAATCGACATAGGTTTTCTGCTATAATAGGGTAACCACGGATATAGAACAAGGACGGTTTAGAATACACATGGCCACAGTAGCAAGTGTTATATAAGGAGCTATGGGACTGAGAGAAAAGGCTCTTTGCCACGAAGGGATTTTCCGCAATTGAATCAGAAGTGGAAAACCAATGCCGATGGGTTGGTTCGACGTGAATTGGATGCCCCAAGAGAAGGCTTATGCTTATCGAGCCTATCGACGAGGAAGATGTGGTTTTTAATCAGAATCGGCAAAATCCCTTCGTCGTTCTTGCTATGTTGCATCTCTCCCGTCGGTTTGCTAGAATAGATGGGGGCATTACCGCTCTTTGCTAGGACTAGTAGCAGTAGGAGAATGCTTTTATTCTTACCTGTGTACATGAATATGCCTCTCTGACTGGCGTCGGTGCTCTGAAGAGGAGCGTCACGCCGTTCTCGAATGTGCTGTTGCTGCAAGAGAATCCGCAGCTATTGAATCCAGTCTTTCGGAATCGAATGCACATGAATAGGGCTTTCCACCATCACGTTACTCATGGCAGGATTTCTCGTGGTGATTCCATCCAATGCTATGGAATCAACTCTCAAGGACGGAATAATTCGACAAATCATGTTTTTGCCCTTTTCCTTTTCCAGGAGATTTTGTTGGTAATGTGCCGAGTATTCGTCAGCAATTGAATCAATATTCCACATATCCACGCGCATAGAATAGTCTCGTCAGCTGTTTTGGAGAATGAGTTCGTAGCCCAAGTGGCGCTTCCTTGCTTCTTTTGTTTTTATAGCATCTAGGGTTTGCTTTCATAGGGTTAGTATCCGATTTGGATTGCATCCCGACAGTAAACTGGGCATCGGAGGAGGTTAAATAGTATGACAAATCGGATAAGGAACTGACACATCTTTTTCTTCATCATTATACGAATATGTTGTTCGATGAATAGGTTGTGTTTTTGTAACGCCCCATTTTCCGTAGGGATACGAAAACGGAGTGCGTTACCGGCGGGCACGTGTAAGTCGACGTGCACGAGGCCTATAAGTATGTGAAAGAAAAAAAATGAATTGAGCTGAATACTAGTTATCAACCAGGATCTTAGAAATTAGTCTACTGCCATATAAAAGAGAAGATATACATGTCTAAAACAGAAAGCAACAATTAGGTACTGATACAGAAGTTGGGAACTCCAACTAAGCCTTCAAAAGAGGTATACATACCAAACCCAAAAATACAAAAAGTGGAGGCCTAAGAATCTACTGCTGCTCGGCCTGCTCCAGAAAGTACGGGTCGTGCGATGGCGGATCCTCGTTCACATGCTCAGTACCTGAGCGTGTGGAAAAACTCAGGGTCAAACCCGGCAAGTAAAACAATAAAAGATAGAGAGTGTATAATATAAACGAATAAGAAGATATGAGTATGGATATGAAAGTATGCACATGTGTGAAAAATATTAAACGATCAAGTAACAATATCAAGCAGAGATATACATGCATATCAAGTCTAAGTTAACATCTTATTTTAATTTATATTTGAACTAACTGGTGAAGAAATAAACCTGTATGTGATCAATATCAAGTACGAAGACTAATGCATATCAAGTTTAAATTAATATCTTATTTTAGTAAATGTTTTGAACTGAATGGTGAAGAAATGACTCGTATCGTGAAAGTACCCGTGCATACCCGGGACCCGGCCAAGATGCTGGCGCTGAACCAGCCGTGCCGCTAAGCACTCAAGCAGATACCGATTACTGAGTAATCGGTCGTCCCATCAACATGGACTAAACAAGAGATGATGGCTCAGTACCACCCGGGCGCCTCCGCGGATGGGCCCCTATTTCGGTTGCGCAACCTATCCTAAACCTTTCACGATACAATATTTGTCCACCATTTAGTTCTCCCATAACCCAAGATTTCAAGTTATATTACATGCAAATAAATCCGAAAATATGATAAACTAATCATGTCAAGATTAATACATATACATGTCTAGTAACAAGCAAGATGTGGTCCATGTCAAAATCAAGTTAACAGGCAAGTTAGGATCCATGGCACCATCAAGATATGTGTATATACTAACAAGGAAAATTCGGAATATTTTCATGTATCTTGTACGAGTAATTAGTATGTATATGTCAAAGTAAATATGATGGAATGTCAAAATCAAGTTAACAAGCAAATCCGGATCCATGACATTATCAAGACGTGTATGTACTAATAAGGAAATCCGACAAAATTTCGTATATGTTGTACAAGTAACTAGTATGTATGTGTCAGTGCAAGTATGATAGAGTATAGAATGTTAGAATGAATGTTATGAAAATGATCATGTATGTAAACTACACATAAATATAAGTATACATATAAATACTAATGTGAGTATTAAGATATAAAGATACCTAGAATGATTATATATGTGAATCATGCATATACAATTATGCATATAAACACATATATAATTTCATGTATGTTGTACAAGTTACTAGTATGTATATGTTAAGGCAAGCATGATAGTCATAGAATACTAGAATGTGTTATGCAAATAATGATCATGTATGTAAACCACGCAATACAATCATGCATATAAACACATTATGCAAGTGGGTACTAAATTGTAAGGATAGGAATTAAATAGGCTTAACACTTTTATAACAATTAGTTTAACAACATATTGATTTTCTAAATTCTAGTATGATTTCATAGTATGGAAAGTAGCAAATTTGTTAAATCTTAGACATGTATATATATATGTATATATTTAAACATGGATTAGCATAGAAAGAATTATGACCTAACATAATATCTCGTATGAAAGAAATATTTTAACAATTTAATGTAGAAACTTATTTAATTGAAATCTTCTTTTTTAAAACATGATTATGAATACATACATACATACATATATATATATATATATATCTATGTTCTAATAGCAAGTGGAAAATGATTTAAAAATCATTGCATTATGTATAAAGAACTTATATGGAAAATTCAAATGTATATCCAAATATGATGAATATTCATAAAGGTAGTATTTTTATAATTTAAAAATAAAGCATATAGTTTAACTTTACAACTTATAGTTTAAGAATGAAGGATTGTAAATAAAATGATAAATTCGATATATAAACATAGGGTAAAGTGTAAAAAATTATATTTTTATTTTTCTAGAATAATCAAAGAGATTTTTGTATAGGGATATTATGTTTTTTTTTTTAGTTTTAACAAATCAAGATTCTAAGTTAACCATAAACAATTACAATTAGAAATAAAACATGAGAGGGGATGTGATTTTACTTGCCTTGATTGGTTAGAGAAGGTAAGCCTATCTTGAGGTTAGGGAACTTCTTCTTCTTTTCTTTTTCTTCTCTTTTCTTATTCTTTTTCTCTTTTTCTTCTCTTTTCTTATTCTTCTTCTCTTTTCTTCTTCTCTTGAGTTGGAGTAAAAAAAATAAAAAGGAGGTGAATGAAAAATGAAGGGGAGAAAACAAATGAAAGGGAAGAAAAAAATATAATAAATGAGGGATATGGGGGATTAGATGATGGTTGTCATGCTTGTCCAAAGGACAAGCATGGTAAAGTAAGGTATGGGTGTGAATAAAACAAAATAGGTATAGGACAAATGAATACTAATAATAGGTTATTAGAGTTGTTTAAAATTATAATTTCAAATTAAACTAACCCAAAAAAAGTCAAACTTCATCTTTACAAGTCAAAGAAGAAAGACTAGTAAAAATATGTGTAGGACTCATCGGTGATTAAAATAATATTATTTTAAGTGACTATCTTAAAAATTTCAAGAAAATCACAAAAATATAGAAAAATGAGTCAAACATAACACATTTATTTTGGAATTAATCTGATATCAAGAATGTAACTTATGATGAAATTAGGTTGTTACATCCTACCCTCCTTACAGAAAAATTTCGTCCTCGAAATTTAATTTAATTTTTTTTTTTTTTTGGGAAACAAGAATAAATACAATAATAAGTTCATATATATGCATGTGCAAGCGGGAATGGATATTAATATTATGAATTGATATCTTACGTGATCACTCAAACAAACGGGGATACTTCTTCCGGACATCATCCTCCCGTTCCCAGGTAGATTCTCCTGGCGAGTGACTATCCCATGACACGAGAACGAAGGGGAATCGTGCGGTTCTTCAGAATTCTCTCCTTTCTATCAATGATGGCAATTGGTTCCTTCTCAAAAGTCAAATCTATTCCCAATTCCACATCGGAAAAATCTACAACACGGTTCTCATCTCCAATGCATTTTCTCAGTTGAGAAATATGAAATACATTATGCACCGCATCCAACTCTGATGGCAAGTCAAGTCGATAAGCCAAGTTTCCAACTCTCTCGACAATAACAAAAAGACCAATATATCTAGGATTGAGCTTCCCTCTCCTACCAAATCTAACAACTCCCTTCATTGGTGAAATTTTGAGGAATACTCTGTCTCCAACTTCGAACTCCAATGGCCTTCTGTGATGATCCGCCCATTTCTTTTGCCTATCCTGTGCAACCCTCAAATGTTCCCTGATGACCTTTACTTGGTCTATCGTCTGAGCGACTATCTCTGGTCCTAATATGCTGCGCTCTCCAACATCGTCCCAACACAAGGGCGATCTCCACTTCCTGCCATACAAAGCTTGAAATGGAGCCATCTTGATACTCGCATGATAACTGTTGTTGTAGGAGAACTCTACCATATACAAATGATCCTCCCATGAACCTCCAAAATCTAGCACGCAAGCCCTTAGCATGTCCTCTAAGGTCTGAATGGTCCGCTCAGATTGTCCATCTGTTTGAGGATGATATGCTGAAGAAAGATCTAAATGAGTCCCCAAACTCTTCATCAGACTGGTCCAATAGTGCGATCTGAACCTAGTATCACGATCTGTAACAATCCGCTCTGGAACTCCATGCAGTCTCACTATCTCTTGCATGAATCTCTTTGCCAACCTTTCTGTCGACTGGCCCACCCTAAAAGGAATAAAATGGGCTGATTTCGTCAAGCGGTCTACGATCACCCAAATTGCGTTATTACCTTTCGGACTTCTGGGAAGACCCGTCACAAAGTCCATGGCTATCTTCTCCCATTTCCACTCCGGAATAGGTAAGGGTTGAAGCAAACCCGCGGTCCTCTGATGCTCGGTCTTCACCTGCTGACAAATCAAACATTTTGATACATATTGAGCAATCTCCTTTTTCATTCCTGGCCACCAGAAGTGTTGTCTCAGATCTCTATACATCTTGGTACTACCTGAGTGAGTAGAATATGCTGATCTATGAGCTTCTGCTAACACCTCATCTCTAACCTCTCCTCTGGGTACACACAGCCTACCACCGAGACGAAGTCAGCCATCTGTATGCACTGAGATATCTGGTCTCTTGCCCGCTTCCATCTTGTTCCTAAGCCTTTCCAATCTCCCATCATTATTCTGGGCTTCTTTGATCTTATCAATTAGTGTAGATTGAAATCGTAACTCCATGAGCTGTGCTGTCATTCCTGACAGTAGAACTTCTAATTCCACCCTCTCCATGTCTTTTAAGATTTCTTTCTGTCGAGTCAGATACATAGCCATCGGCTTCCTACTCAAGGCATCTGGCACTACGTTGGCTTTTCCCGGATGATAGCGGATGTCCAAGTCAAAATCTGCTACAAGTTCAAGCCATCTGCGCTGCCTCATGTTCAACTCTTTCTGAGTGAAGATATACTTAAGACTCTTGTGATCAGTATACACTTCTACTCTTTCGCCCAATAGATAATGCCTCCAAATCTTAAGGGCATGTATTACTGCCGCTAGCTCCAAATCATGTGTAGGATAGTTTCGCGCATGAGGCCTAAGCTGTCGGGAAGCATACTCGATCACTTGACCATTCTGCATAAGTACGCAACCCAACCCTTTGCTAGATGCATCGCAGTATATTCTCATACCGCCTGAATCATTAGGAACTGCTAATACTGGTGCTGTAGTCAATTTGCACTTCAGCTTTTCGAATGCACTATCACACTCCGTGGTCTACTCGTACTTCTCCCCCTTCCACGTCAGCTTTGTTAGTGGCGCTGCTATTTTAGAGAAATCATGTACGAATCTCCTGTAGTATCCAGCTAATCCAAGAAAACTGCGTATTTCTGAAGCAGATTTTGGAATCGGCCAATTAAGTACGGCCTCTACTTTCTTGGGATCTGCTGAAACACCATCTCCAGATATTACATGGCCAAAAAAAGCGATCTTGTCCAACCAGAAGTCGCACTTGCTCAGTTTGCCGAACAATTGTTGGTGCCTTAGAGTCTGTAAAACTATCCTCAAATGCTCTGCGTGCTCTTCCCTACTCCGAGAGTAGACGAGAATGTCATCGATGAACACCACTACAAACTGATCCAAATATTGTGCGAACACCTGGTTCATCAAACTCATGAAAACTGCGGGAGCATTGGTCACACCAAATGGCATCACTAGATACTCAAAATGTCCATGCCGCACCGTAAATGCTGTTTTTGGAATGTCCTCCTTTCGAAATCGCACCTGATGAAAACCAGAACGAAGGTCAATCCTAGAGAATACCTTAGCTCCGCCTAATTGATCAAACAAGTCCACAATTCTTGGCAAAGGGTATCTATTCTTAATGGTGACTGCATTCAAACCCCTATAGTCAACACATAACCTTTGGCTACCATCCTTCTTTCCTGTCAACAACACTGGAGCTCCCCAGGGAGAAACACTAGGCCTGATAAATCCAAGCCTTAGTAGCTCATCAACCTGTCTCTTGACTTCTGCTAGCTCTTCTCGACCCATTCGGTATGGTGATTTGAATACAGGCTCTGCACCAGGAAGAGTATCGATGGTGAATTCTACGATTCTGATTGGAGGCAACCCTGGCAACTCCTCGGGAAACACATCTAAATATTCTGATATTACTGGAATCATCCCCTCACCTATCTCTATGGCATCAAGAACTCCACCTCTCGGCATCACCTTGAGCCCAGCTGGCTCCAAGGATTTACTTCCACTAAGAAATTCAAACTCAGTATGACCTGGAATTCGAAATATCACCTTCTTGCCACGACAATCAATCACTGCATAGAAAGTACTCAACCAATCCATCCCTAGGATGGCATCATATCCACCATTATCTATCACCAAGAGATTAGCATAAAACTCTCGGCTACTAACTACCACGGGACACAATCGACACTCTCGGCTAGATATAACACTACCATTTCCCGTCTTAATATCCCACCCAACAGATAAATTAACAAAATCAATTGAGTTACGCAAAGCAAAATCCGATGATATGAAACAATGAGATGCACCTGAATCAAATAATACATGAGCTGGAGCACGGCCTACGAGAAGCGTACTTGCCACAACCCCTCCTGAAGTCTGAGTCTTCTCGGCCGTCATCAATCGGACTTGTCCCTGTTTCTTGCCCTTCCCGGTCTGAGCTCTATTAAAAGCATGTTGTTGCGGCACCAATGGTCTCCTCTGAATTGGTTCCTGGGGTCTTTGGGCTAGTGGTGCTGTCACTGTCTGCCTAGGTACTGCTTGATACACACCTCCTGATCGCTCGAATCCCTGACTGGTACTACCTGCTAACTGCTGTCTATTTGGACATGTGGATATCTTGTGGTCCGATGATCCACAAGCCAAACATAATCCCTGTGCCCTTCTACAATCCTTCTGCATATGTCCTGGTATGCGACAGAAGCGGCACACTATCTGGCTTGGTGCAAGCCCCATTGGCCGCTTGGTTGGAGGAGCACCAACATATTGAGTTGAGGGTCCTGCGATCTGGTGGAACTGTCTCTTCGGCGCTGCAACTTGAGGTCTCTTCTCTCTAGATACCTGCTCTTGTCGACAAGCTGCACTGTATACCTCAGAGTATGAACCGAAGACCTGCGATGCTAGATGCTCTCGGATGTCATAACGCAGTCCCTGCTGGAAGTGATATGCTCTGTCCTCCTCAGTCTCAACCAACTTTGGAGCAAACCTGCTCAATCTGACGAACTCTGCTGCGTACTCATCAACTGTCTTATCTCCCTGCTGGAGAACCATAAACTGCCTCTCCATCTCACGTCGAGCCGATGGATGAAAGAAACGGTTATAAAAGGCCTCAACGAACTCCTCCCATGTTACAGGCCCTACATGCCTCTTCTCCTCTGCTAACCACCAAATCCGCGCAATATCCACCAACTGGATCTACATAACATCAACACGACTCTCATTTGGAATCCTAGCAGCCTTCAAAAGATTTTCCATATTCACAATCTACTGCTCTGCTTCCAACGGGCCTCCTGTACCCGAAAATGTAGATGGTCGAAGCTGACGGAAATCTGATACTGTCCCGGGTCTCTCTTGTCTATGGGGTCCTGTCATGCGCTCCAGCACTGCTGCTGTTGTCTGTTGGGCCTGGGCAACTTTTATAACTAAATCTCTAAGCTCTGCAACTGGATCCTGTTGATTGACTCCTTGCGTATCGGCCCAAGCTGGACCAGCTCCGTGCAGACGTGCTCGAGCTGGACCAACTCTAGGAGGACGACAAGGTGGCATCTCGCTGAAATTTGAACAAGAATAGAAATGAGAAAGGAATATAGTAGATATTCAACTTACAAGGGAGTCAAGGAATAGGTGTTGAATAAAAAAATGTTGTTAGTAGACATGTTCCTTTGTGTATATATATACACACATATGGCAGTAGTCCTAAGGTCTTCCTAAATCAACCTAGAGCTCTGATACCACTCTGTAACGCCCCATTTTCCGTAGGGATACGAAAACGGAGTGCGTTACCGGCGGGCACGTGTAAGTCGACGTGCACGAGGCCTATAAGTATGTGAAAGAAAAAAAATGAATTGAGCTGAATACTAGTTATCAACCAGGATCTTAGAAATTAGTCTACTGCCATATAAAAGAGAAGATATACATGTCTAAAACAGAAAGCAATAATTAGGTACTGATACAGAAGTTGGGAACTCCAACTAAGCCTTCAAAAGAGGTATACATACCAAACCCAAAAATACAAAAAGTGGAGGCCTAAGAATCTACTGCTGCTCGGCCTGCTCCAGAAAGTACGGGTCGTGCGATGGCGGATCCTCGTTCACATGCTCAGTACCTGAGCGTGTGGAAAAACTCAGGGTCAAACCCGGCAAGTAAAACAATAAAAGATAGAGAGTGTATAATATAAACGAATAAGAAGATATGAGTATGGATATGAAAGTATGCACATGTGTGAAAAATATTAAACGATCAAGTAACAATATCAAGCAGAGATATACATGCATATCAAGTCTAAGTTAACATCTTATTTTAATTTATATTTGAACTAACTGGTGAAGAAATAAACCTGTATGTGATCAATATCAAGTACGAAGACTAATGCATATCAAGTTTAAATTAATATCTTATTTTAGTAAATGTTTTGAACTGAATGGTGAAGAAATGACTCGTATCGTGAAAGTACCCGTGCATACCCGGGACCCGGCCAAGATGCTGGCGCTGAACCAGCCGTGCCGCTAAGCACTCAAGCAGATACCGATTACTGAGTAATCGGTCGTCCCATCAACATGGACTAAACAAGAGATGATGGCTCAGTACCACCCGGGCGCCTCCGCGGATGGGCCCCTATTTCGGTTGCGCAACCTATCCTAAACCTTTCACGATACAATATTTGTCCACCATTTAGTTCTCCCATAACCCAAGATTTCAAGTTATATTACATGCAAATAAATCCGAAAATATGATAAACTAATCATGTCAAGATTAATACATATACATGTCTAGTAACAAGCAAGATGTGGTCCATGTCAAAATCAAGTTAACAGGCAAGTTAGGATCCATGGCACCATCAAGATATGTGTATATACTAACAAGGAAAATCCGGAATATTTTCATGTATCTTGTACGAGTAATTAGTATGTATATGTCAAAGTAAATATGATGGAATGTCAAAATCAAGTTAACAAGCAAATCCGGATCCATGACATTATCAAGACGTGTATGTACTAATAAGGAAATCCGACAAAATTTCGTATATGTTGTACAAGTAACTAGTATGTATGTGTCAGTGCAAGTATGATAGAGTATAGAATGTTAGAATGAATGTTATGAAAATGATCATGTATGTAAACTACACATAAATATAAGTATACATATAAATACTAATGTGAGTATTAAGATATAAAGATACCTAGAATGATTATATATGTGAATCATGCATATACAATTATGCATATAAACACATATATAATTTCATGTATGTTGTACAAGTTACTAGTATGTATATGTTAAGGCAAGCATGATAGTCATAGAATACTAGAATGTGTTATGCAAATAATGATCATGTATGTAAACCACGCAATACAATCATGCATATAAACACATTATGCAAGTGGGTACTAAATTGTAAGGATAGGAATTAAATAGGCTTAACACTTTTATAACAATTAGTTTAACAACATATTGATTTTCTAAATTTTAGTATGATTTCATAGTATGGAAAGTAGCAAATTTGTTAAATCTTAGACATGTATATATATATGTATATATTTAAACATGGATTAGCATAGAAAGAATTATGACCTAACATATTATCTCGTATGAAAGAAATATTTTAACAATTTAATGTAGAAACTTATTTAATTGAAATCTTCTTTTTTAAAACATGATTATGAATACATACATACATACATATATATATATATATCTATGTTCTAATGGCAAGTGGAAAATGATTTAAAAATCATTGCATTATGTATAAAGAACTTATATGGAAAATTCAAATGTATATCCAAATATGATGAATATTCATAAAGGTAGTATTTTTATAATTTAAAAATAAAGCATATAGTTTAACTTTACAACTTATAGTTTAAGAATGAAGGATTGTAAATAAAATGATAAATTCGATATATAAACATAGGGTAAAGTGTAAAAAATTATATTTTTATTTTTCTAGAATAATCAAAGAGATTTTTGTATAGGGATATTATGTTTTTTTTTTTTAGTTTTAACAAATCAAGATTCTAAGTTAACCATAAACAATTACAATTAGAAATAAAACATGAGAGGGGATGTGATTTTACTTGCCTTGATTGGTTAGAGAAGGTAAGCCTATCTTGAGGTTAGGGAACTTCTTCTTGTTTTCTTTTTCTTCTTTTTTCTTATTCTTTTTCTCTTTTTCTTCTCTTTTCTTATTCTTCTTCTCTTTTCTTCTTCTCTTGAGTTGGAGTAAAAAAAATAAAAAGGAGGTGAATGAAAAATGAAGGGGAGAAAACAAATGAAAGGGAAGAAAAAAATATAATAAATGAGGGATATGAGGGATTAGATGATGGTTGTCATGCTTGTCCAAAGGACAAGCATGGTAAAGTAAGGTATGGGTGTGAATAAAACAAAATAGGTATAGTACAAATGAATACTAATAATAGGTTATTAGAGTTGTTTAAAATTATAATTTCAAATTAAACTAACCCAAAAAAAGTCAAACTTTATCTTTACAAGTCAAAGAAGAAAGACTAGTAAAAATATGTGTAGGACTCATCGGTGATTAAAATAATATTATTTTAAGTGACTATCTTAAAAATTTCAAAAAAATCACAAAAATATAGAAAAATGAGTCAAACACAACACATTTATTTTGGAATTAATCTGATATCAAGAATGTAACTTATGATGAAATTAGGTTGTTACAGTTTTTCAATAGTCCGATGTCATATGCCCAAAAGGATCTATCCTGGTCCTTTCCGTACAAATTGACATAGGCTTTCTGCTATAATAGGGTAACCACGGATATAGAACAAGGACGGTTTAGAATACACATGACCATAGTAGCAAGTGTTATATAAGGAGCTATGGGACGGAGAGAAAAGGCTCTTTGCCACGAAGGGATTTTCCGCAATTGAATCAGAAGTGGAAAACCAATGCCGATGGGTTGGTTCGAAGCGAATTGGATGCCCCAAGAGAAGGCTTATGCTTATCGAGCCTATCGACGCGGAAGATGTGATTTTTAATCAGAATCGGTAAAATCCCTTCGTCGTTCTTACTATGTTGCGTCTCTCCCGTCGGCTTGCTAGAATAGATGGGGGTATTACCGCACTTTGCTAGGACTAGTAGCAGTAGGAGAATGCTTTTATTCTTACCTGTGTACATGAATATGCCTCTCTGACGGGCGTCGGTGCTCTGAGGAGGAGCGTCACGGTATTCTCGAATGTGCTGTTGCTGCAAGAGAATCCGCAGCTATTGAATCCAGTCTTTCGGAATCGTATGCACATGAATAGGGCTTTCCACCATCACTTTACTCTTGGCAGGTTTTCTCGTGGTGATTCCATCCAATGCTATGGAATCAACTCTCAGGGACGGAATGATTGGACAAATCATTTTTTTGCCCTTTTCCTTTTCTGCGAGATTTTGTTGGTAATGTGCCTAGTATTCGGAATGATTGGACAAATCATATTTTTGCCCTTTTCCTTTTTCGGGAGATTTTGTTGGTAATGTGCCTAGTATTCGTCAGCAATTGAATCAATATTCCACATATCCACGCGCATAGAATAGTCTCGTCAGCTGCTTTAGGGAATGAGTTCGTAGCCCAACTGGCGCTTCCTTGCCTCTTTTGTTTTTATAGCATCTAGGATTTGCTTTTATAGGGTTAGTATCCGATTTGGATTGCATCCCGACAGTAAACTGGGCATCGGAGGAGGTTAAATAGTATGACAAATCGGATAAGGAACTGACACATCTTTTTCTTCATCATTATACGAATATGTTGTTCGATGAATAGGTTGTGTTTTTCAATAGTCCGATGTCATATGCCCAGAAGGATCTATCCTGGTCCTTTCCGTACAAATCGACATAGGCTTTCTGCTATAATATGGTAACCACGGATATAGAACAAGGACGGTTTAGAATACACATGGCCACAGTAGCAAATGTTATATAAGGAGCTATGGTACGGAGAGAAAAGGCTCTTTGCCACGAAGGGATTTTCCGCAATTGAATCAGAAGTGGAAAACCAATGCCGATGGGTTGGTTCGACGCGAATTGGATGCCCCAAGAGAAGGCTTACGCTTATCGAGCCCATCGACGAGGAAGATGTGGTTTTTAATCAGAATCGGCAAAATCCCTTCGTCGTTCTTGCTATGTTGCATCTCTCCCGTCGGTTTGATAGAATAGATGGGGGCATTACCGCTCTTTGCTAGGACTATTAGCAGTAGGAGAATGCATTTATTCTTACCTGTGTACATGAATATGCCTCTCTGACTGGCGTCGGTGCTCTGAGGAGGAGCGTTACGCCGTTCTCGAATGTGCTGTTGCTGCAAGAGAATCCGCAGCTATTGAATCCAGTCTTTCGGAATCGAATGCACATGAATAGGGCTTTCCACCATCACTTTACTCATGGCAGGATTTCTCGTGGTGATTCCATCCAATGCTATGGAATCAACTCTCAGGGACGGAATAATTGGACAAATCATGTTTTTGCCCTTTTCCTTTTCCGGGAGATTTTGTTGGTAATGTGCCTAGTATTCGTCAGCAATTGAATCAATATTCTACATATCCACGCGCATAGAATAGTCTCGTCAGCTGCTTTGGGGAATGAGTTCGTAGCCCAACTGGCACTTCCTTGCCTCTTTTGTTTTTATAGCATCTAGGGTTTGCTTTCATAGGGTTAGTATCCGATTTGGATTGCATCCCGACAGTAAACTGGGCATCGGAGGAGGTTAAATAGTATGACAAATCGGATAAGGAACTGACACATTTTTTTCTTCATCATTATACGAATATGTTGTTCGATGAATAGGTTGTGTTTTTCAATAGTCCGATGTCATATGCCCAGAAGGATCTATCCTGGTCCTTTCCGTACAAATCGACATAGGCTTTCTGCTATAATAGGGTAACCACGGACAGAGAACAAGGACGGTTTAGAATACACATGGCCACAGTAGCAAGTGTTATATAAGGAGCTATGGGACGGAGAGAAAAGGTTCTTTGCCACGAAGGGATTTTCCGCAATTGAATCAGAAGTGGAAAACCAATGCCGATGGGTTGGTTCGACGCGAATTGGATGCCCCAAGAGAAGGCTTATGCTTATCGAGCCCATCGACGAGGAAGATGTGGTTTTTAATCAGAATCGGTAAAATCCGTTCGTCGTTCTTGCTATGTTGCATCTCTCCCGTCGGCTTGCTAGAATAGATGGGGGCATTACCGCACTTTGCTAGGACTAGTAGCAGTAGGAGAATGCTTTTATTCTTACCTGTGTACATGAATATGCCTCTCTGACTGGCGTCGGTGCTCTGAGGAGGAGCGTCACGGTATTCTCGAATGTGCTGTTGCTGCAAGAGAATCCGCAGCTATTGAATCCAGTCTTTCGGAATCGAATGCACATGAATAGGGCTTTCCACCATCACTTTACTCTTGGCAGGATTTCTCGTGGTGATTCCATCCAATGCTATGGAATCAACTCTCAGGGACGGAATGATTGGACAAATCATTTTTTTGCACTTTTCCTTTTCCGGGAGATTTTGTTGGTAATGTGCCTAGTATTCGGAATGATTGGACAAATCATATTTTTGCCATTTTCCTTTTCCGGGAGATTTTGTTGGTAATGTGCCTAGTATTCGTCAGCAATTGAATCAATATTCCACATATCCACGCGCATAGAATAGTCTCGTCAGCTATTTTGGGGAATGAGTTCGTAGCCCAACTGGCGCTTCCTTGCCTCTTTTGTTTTTATAGCATCTAGGGTTTGCTTTCATTGGGTTAGTATCCGATTTGGATTGCATCCCGACAGTAAACTGGGCATCGGAGGAGGTTAAATAGTATGACAAATCGGATAAGAAACTGACACATCTTTTTCTTCATCATTATACGAATATGTTGTTCGATGAATAGGTTGTGTTTTTCAATAGTCCGATGTCATATGCCCAGAAGGATCTATCCTGGTCCTTTCCGTACAAATCGACATAGGCTTTCTGCTATAATAGGGTAACCACGGATATAGAACAAGGACGGTTTAGAATACTCATGGCCATAGTAGCAAGTGTTATATAAGGAGCTATGGGACTGAGAGAAAAGGCTCTTTGCCACGAAGGGATTTTCCGCAATTGAATCAGAAGTGGAAAACCAATGCCGATGGGTTGGTTCGACGCGAATTGGATGCCCCAAGAGAAGGCTTATGCTTATCGAGCCCATCGACGAGGAAGATGTGGTTTTTAATCAGAATCGGCAAAATCCTTTCGTCGTTCTTGCTATGTTGCATCTCTCCCGTCGGTTTGCTAGAATAGATGGGGGCATTACCGCTCTTTGCTAGGACTAGTAGCAGTAGGAGAATGCTTTTATTCTTACCTGCGTACATGAATATGCCTCTCTGACTGGCGTCGGTGCTCTGAGGAGGAGCGTCACGCCGTTCTCGAATGTGCTGTTGCTGCAAGAGAATCCGCAGCTATTGAATCCAGTCTTTCGGAATCGAATGCACATGAATAGGGCTTTCCACCATCACTTTACTCATGGCAGGATTTCTCGTGGTGATTCCATCCAATGCTATGGAATCAACTCTCAGGGACGAAATAATTGGACAAATCATGTTTTTGCCCTTTTTTCCTTTTCCGGGAGATTTTGTTGGTAATGTGCCTAGTATTCGTCAGCAATTGAATCAATATTCCACATATCCACGCGCATAGAATAGTCTCGTCAGCTGCTTTGGGGAATGAGTTCATAGCCCAACTGGCGCTTCCTTGCCTCTTTTATTTTTATAGCATCTAGGGTTTGCTTTCATAGGGTTAGTATCCGATTTGGATTGCATCCTGATAGTAAACTGGGCATCGGAGGAGGTTAAATAGCAGGACAAATGGGACAAGGAACTGACACAACTTTTTCTTCATCATTATACGAATATGTTGTTCGATGAATAGGTTGTTTTTTTCAATAGTCTGATGTCATATGCCCAGAAATATCTATCCTAGTCCTTTCCGTACAAATCAACATAGGCTTTCTGCTATAATAGGGTGACCACGGACAGAGAACAAGCTGGAAAAGGTGACGGTTTAGAATCCACATGGCCACAGTAGCAAGTGTTATATAAGGAGCTATGGGACGGAGAGAAAAGGCTCTTTGCCACGAAGCGTTTTTCCGCAATTGAATCAGAAGTGGAAAACCGATGCCGATGGGTTGGTTCGACACGAATTGGATGCCCCGAGAGAAGGCTTATGCTTATCGAGCCCATCGACGAGGAAGATGTGGTTTTTAATCAGAATCGGCAAAATCCCTTCGTCGTTCTTGCTATGTTGCATCTCTCCAGTCGGTTTGCTAGAATAGATGGGGGCATTACCGCTCTTTACTAGGACTAGTAGCAGTAGGAGAATGCTTTTATTCATACCTGTGTACATGAATATGCCTCTCTGACGGGCGTCGGTGCTCTGACGAGGAGCGTCACGGTGTTCTCGAATGTGCTGTTGCTGCAAGAGAATCCGCAGTTATTGAATCCAGTCTTTCGGAATCGAATGCACATGAATAGGGCTTTCCACCATCGCTTTACTCATGGCAGGATTTCTCATGGTGATTCCATCCAATGCTATGGAATCAGTTCTAAGGGACGGAATGATTGGACAAATCATTTTTTTGCCCTTTTCCTTTTCCGGGAGATTTTGTTGGTAATGTGCCTAGTATTCGTCAGCAATTCAATCGCGCATAGAATAGTCTCGTCAGCTGCTTTGGGGAATGAGTTCGTAGCCCAACTGGCGCTTCCTTGCCTCTTTTGTTTTTATAGCATCTAGGGTTTGCTTTCATAGGGTTAGTATCCGATTTGGATTGCATCCCGATAGTAAATTGGGCATCGGAGGAGGTTAAATAGTATGACAAATGGGACAAGGAACTGACACAACTTTTTCTTCATCATTATACGAATATGTTGTTCGATGAATAGGTTGTTTTTTTCAATAGTCTGATGTCATATGCCCAGAAGGATCTATCATATTCCTTTCCGTACAAATCGACATAGACTTTCTGCTATAATAGGGTAACCACGGATAGAGAACAAGCTTGGGAAGGTGACGGTTTAGAATCCACATGGCCACAGTAGCAAGTGTTATATAAGGAGTTATGGGACGGAGAGAAAAAGCACTTTGCCACGAAAGGTTTTTCCGCAATTGAATCAGAAGTGAAAAACCGACACCGATGGGTTGGTTCGACGCGAATTGGATGCCCCAAGAGAAGGCTTATGCTTATCGAGCCCATCTACGAGGAAGATGTGGTTTTTAATCAGAATCGGCAAAATCCTTTCGTCGTTCTTGCTATGTTGTATCTCTCCCGTCGGTTTGCTAGAACAGATGGGGGCATTACCGCTCTTTGCTAGGACTAGTAACAGTAGGAGAATGCTTTTATTCTTACCTGTGTACATGAATATGCCTCTCTGACGAGCGTCGGTGCTCTGAGGAGGAGCGTCACGGTGTTCTCGAATGTGCTGTTGCTGCAAGAGAATTCGCAGCTATTGAATCTAGTCTTTCGGAATCGAATGCACATGAATAGGGCTTTCCACCATCATTTTACTAATGGCAGGATTTCTCGTGGTGATTCCATCCAATGCTATGGAATCTACTCTCAGGGACGGAATGATTGGACAAATCATGTTTTTGCCCTTTTCCTCTTCTGGGAGATTTTGTTGGTAAGGTGCCTAGCATTCGTCAGCAATTCAATCAATATTCCACATATCCACGCACATAGAATAGTCTCGTCAGCTGCTTTAGGGAATGAGTTCGTAGTCCAACTGGCGTTTTCTTGCCTCTTTTGTTTTTGTAGCACCTAGGGTTTGCTTTCATAGGGTTAGTATCCGATTTGGATTGCATCTCGATAGTAAACTGGGCGTCGGAGGAGGTTAAATAGTATGACAAATCGGACAAGGAACTGACACAACTTTTTCTTCATCATTATACGAATATGTTGTTCGATGAATAGGTTGTGTTTTTCAATAGTCCGATGTCATATGCCCAGAAGGATCTATCCTGGTCCTTTCCGTACAAATCGCCATATGCTTTCTGCTATAATAGGGTAACCACGGATATAGAATAAGGACGGTTTAGAATACACATGGCCACAGTAGCAAGTGTTATATAAGGAGCTATGCGACGGAGAGAAAAGGCTCTTTGCCACGAAGGGATTTTGCGCAATTGAATCAGAAGTGGAAAACCGATGCCGATTGGTTGGTTCGACGCGAATTGGATGCCCCAAGAGAAGGCTTATGCTTATCGAGCCCATCGACGAGGAAGATGTGGTTTTTAATTAGAATCGGCAAAATCCCTTCGTCGTTCTTGCTATGTTGTATCTCTTCCGTCGGTTAGCTAGAATAGATGGGGGCATTACCGCTATTTGCTAGGACTAGTAGCGGTAGGAGAATGCTTTTATTCTTACCTGTGTACATGAATATGCCTCTCTGACTGGCGTCGGTGCTCTGAGGAGGAGCGTCACGGTGTTCTCGAATGTGCTGTTGCGGCAAGAGAATCCGCAGCTATTGAATCCTGTTTTTCGGAATCGAATGCATATGAATAGGGCTTTCCACCATCACTTTACTCATGGCAGGATTTCTCGTGGTGATTCCATCCAATGCTATGGAATCAACTCTCAGGGACGAAATAATTGGACAAATCATTTTTTTGCTCTTTTCCTTTTCCGGGAGATTTTGTTAGTAATGTGCCTAGTATTCGTCAGCAATTGAATCAATATTCCACATATCCACGCACATAGAATAGTCTCGTCAGCTGCTTTAGGGAATGAGTTCGTAGCCCAACTGGCGCTTCCTTGCCTCTTTTGTTTTTGTAGCATCTAGGGTTTGCTTTCATAGGGTTAGTATCCGATTTGGATTGCATCCCGATAGTAAACTAGGGATCGGAGGAGGTTAAATAGTATGACAAATCGGACAAGGAACTGACACAACTTTTTCTTCATCATTGTACGAATATGTTGTTCGATGAATAGGTTGTTTTTTTCAATAGTCTGATGTCATATGCCCAGAAGGATCTATCCTGGTCCTTTCCGTCCAAATTGACATAGGCTTTCTGCTATAATAGGGTAACAACGGAAAGAGAATAAGCTGGAGAAGGTGACGGTTTAGAATACACATGGCCACAGTAGCAAGTGTTATATAAGGAGCTATGGGACGGAGAGAAAAGGCTCTTTGCCATGAAAGGATTTTCCGCAATTGAATCAGAAGTGGAAAACCAATGCCGATGGGTTGGTTCGACGCGAATTGGATGCCCCAAGAGAAGGCTTATGCTTATCGAGCCCATCGACGAGGAAGATGTGGTTTTTAATCAGAATCGGTAAAATCCGTTCGTCGTTCTTGCTATGTTGCATCTCTCCTGTCGGCTTGCTAGAATAGATGGGCGCATTACCGCACTTTGCTAGGACTAGTAGCAGTAGGAGAATGCTTTTATTCTTACCTGTGTACATGAATATGCCTCTCTGATGGGCGTCGGTGCTCTAAGGAGGAGCGTCACGGTATTCTCGAATGTGCTGTTGCTGCAAGAGAATCCGCAGCTATTGAATCCAGTCTTTCGGAATCGAATGCACATGAATAGGGCTTTCCACCATCACTTTACTCTTGGCAGGATTTCTCGTGGTGATTCCATCCAATGCTATGGAATCAACTCTGAGGGACGGAATGATTGGACAAATCATTTTTTTGCCCTTTTCCTTTTCCGGGAGATTTTGTTGGTAATGTGCCTAGTATTCGGAATGATTGGACAAATCATATTTTTGACCTTTTCCTTTTCCGGGAGATTTTGTTGGTAATGTGCCTAGTATTCGTCAGCAATTGAATCAATATTTCACATATCCACGCGCATAGAATAGTCTCGTCAGCTGCTTTGGGGAATGAGTTCGTAGCCCAACTAGCGCTTCCTTGCCTCTTTTTTTTTATAGCATCTAGGGTTTGCTTTCATAGGGTTAGTATCCGATTTGGATTGCATCCCGACAGTAAACTGGGCATCGGAGGAGGTTAAATAGTATGACAAATCGGATAAGGAACTGACACATCTTTTTCTTCATTATTTTACGAATATGTTGTTCGATGGATAGGTTGTGTTTTTCAATAGTCCGATGTCATATGCCCAGAAGGATCTATCCTGGTCCTTTCCGTACAAATCGACATAGGCTTTCTGCTATAATAGGGTAACCATGGATATAGAATAAGGACGGTTTAGAATACACATGGCCACAGTAGCAAGTATTATATATGGAGCTATGGGACGGAGAGAAAACGCTCTTTGCCACGAAGGGATTTTCCGCAATTGAATCAGAAGTGGAAAACCAATGCCGATGGGTTGGTTCGAAGCGAATTGGATGCCCCAAGAGAAGGCTTATGCTTATCGAGCCCATCGACGAGGAAGATGTGGTTTTTAATCAGAATCGGCAAAATCCCTTCGTCGTACTTGCTATGTTACATCTCTCCCGTCGGTTTGCTAGAATAGATGGGGGCATTACCGCTCTTTGCTAGGACTAGTAGCAGTAGGAGAATGCTTTTATTCTTACCTGTGTACATGAATATGCCTCTCTGACTGGCGTCGGTGCTCTGAGGAGGAGCGTCACGCCGTTCTCGAATGTGCTGTTGCTGCAAGAGAATCCGCAGCTATTGAATCCAGTCTTTCGGAATCGAATGCACATGAATAGGGCTTTCCACCATCACTTTATTCATGGCAGGATTTCTCGTGGTGATTCCATCCAATGCTATGGAATCAACTCTCAGGGACGGAATGATTGGACAAATCATGTTTTTGCCCTTTTCCTTTTTCGGGAGATTTTGTTGGTAATGTGCCTAGTATTCGTCAGCAATTGAATCAATATTCCACATATCCACGCACATAGAATAGTCTCGTCAGCTGCTTTGGGAAATGAGTTCGTAGCCCAACTGGCGCTTCCTTGCCTCTTTTGTTATTATAGCATCTAGGGTTTGCTTTCATAGGGTTAGTATCCAATTTGGATTGCATCCCGACAGTAAACTGGGCATCGGAGGAGGTTAAATAGTATGACAAATCGGATAAGGAACTGACACATCTTTTTCTTCATCATTATACGAATATGTTGTTCGATGAATAGGTTGTGTTTTTCAATAGTCCGATGTCATATGCCCAGAATGATCTATCCTGGTCCTTTCCGTACAAATCGACATAGGCTTTCTACTATAATAGGGTAACCACGGATATAGAACAAGGACGGTTTAGAATACACATGGCCACAGTAGCAAGTGTTATATAAGGAGCTATGGGACGGAGAGAAAAGGCTCTTTGCCACGAAGGGATTTTCCGCAATTGAATCAGAAGTGGAAAACCAATGCCGATGGGTTGGTTCGACGCGAATTGGATGCCCCAAGAGAAGGCTTATGCTTATCGAGCCCATCGACGAGGAAGATGTGGTTTTTAATCAGAATCAGCAAAATCCCTTCGTCCTTCTTGCTATGTTGCATCTCTCCCGTCGGTTTGCTAGAATAGATGGGGGCATTACCGCTCTTTGCTAGGACTAGTAGCAGTAGGAGAATGCTTTTATTCTTACCTGTGTACATGAATATGCCTCTCTGACTGGCGTCGGTGCTCTGAGGAGGAGCGTCACGGTGTTCTCGAATGTGCTGTTGCTGCAAGAGAATCCGCAGCTATTGAATCCAGTCTTTCGGAATCGAATGCACATGAATAGGGCTTTCCACCATCACTTTACTCATGGCAGGATTTCTCGTGGTGATTCCATCCAATGCTATGGAATCAACTCTCAGGGACGAAATAATTGGACAAATCATTTTTTTGCACTTTTCCTTTTCCGGGAGATTTTGTTAGTAATGTGCCTAGTATTCGTCAGCAATTGAATCAATATTCCACATATCCACGCACATAGAATAGTCTCGTCAGCTGCTTTAGGGAATGAGTTCGTAGCCCAACTGGCGCTTCCTTGCCTCTTTTGTTTTTGTAGCATCTAGGGTTTGCTTTCATAGGGTTAGTATCCGATTTGGATTGCATCCCGATAGTAAACTAGGGATCGGAGGAGGTTAAATAGTATGACAAATCGGACAAGGAACTGACACAACTTTTTCTTCATCATTGTACGAATATGTTGTTCGATGAATAGGTTGTTTTTTTCAATAGTCCGATGTCATATGCCAAGAAGGATCTATCCTGGTCCTTTCCGTACAAATCGACATAGGCTTTCTGCTATAATAGGGTAACCACGGATATAGAACAAGGACGGTTTAGAATACACATGGCCACAGTAGCAAGTGCTATATAAGGAGCTATGGGACGGAGAGAAAAGGTTCTTTGCCACGAAAGGATTTTCCGCAATTGAATCAGAAGTGGAAAACCAATGCCGATGGGTTGGTTCGACGCGAATTGGATGCCCCAAGAGAAGGCTTATGCTTATCGAGCCCATCGACGAGGGAGATGTGATTTTTAATCAGAATCGGCTAAATCCCTTCGTCGTTCTTGCTATGTTGCATCTCTCCCGTCGGTTTGCTAGAATAGATGGGGGCATTACCGCTCTTTGCTAGGACTAGTAGCAGTAGGAGAATGCTTTTATTCTTACCTGTGTACATGAATATGCCTCTCTGACTGGCGTCGGTGCTCTGAGGAGGAGCGTCACGGTGTTCTCGAATGTGCTGTTGCTGCAAGAGAATCTGTGTAACGCCCCATTTTCCGGAGAGATACGAAAACGGAGTGCGTTACCGGCGGGCACGTGTAAGTCGACGTGCACGAGGCCTATAAATATGTAAAAGAAGAAATGAATGGAATTGAATACTAGTAATCAACCAGGATCTTGGAAGTTAGTCTACTGCCATATAAAAGAGAAGATATACATGTCTAAGATAAGCAGCAACAAGTACAATACTGATACAAAAGTTAGAAATAAAGTCCCAAAGGAGTGATACATACCAAACCAAAAATACAAAAGCGGAGGCCTATAAATCTATTGCTGCTCGGTCTGCTCTAGAAAGTACGAATCATGCAGTGGCAGATCCTCGCTCACATCTTCAGTACCTGAGCGTGTGGGGGAGCTCAGGGTCAAACCCGGCAAGTAAAATAATAAGAAGTACGGAGCGTGTAATATAAACAAGTAGGTAAGATATGGGTGTGGATATGAAACTATGTGCATGTGTGGAAAATATTAAATGATCAAGTAATGATATTAAGAAAGAATGTACATGCTATCAAGTATGGAGACTAATGGTGAATAAATAGACTTGTATGGTAGAGAGTATGCAATATGTATTAACAAGTAAAATATGAATTGATGTAAAAAGCATATGCACATGCATGGTGAACTAATTGGTGAAGAAATAGATCTGTATCGTATGTGATCGATATCAAGTACGGAGACTAATACATATCAAGTCTAGGTTAATATCATATTTTATCTTATATTTGAACTAACTGGTGAAGAAATGACTCGTATCGTGAAAGTACCCGTGCATACCCGGGACCCGGCCAAGATGCTGGCGCTGAACCAGCCGTGCCGCTAAGCACTCAAGCAGATACCGATTACTGAGTAATCGGTCGTCCCATCAACATGGACTAAACAAGAGATGATGGCTCAGTACCACCCGGGCGCCCCCGCGGATGGGCCCCTATTTCGGTTGCGCAACCTATCCTAAACCTTTCACGATACAATATTTGTCCACCCTTTAGTTCTCCCATAACCCAAGATTTCAAGTTATTTTACATGCAAATCAATCCGGAATATGATAAACTAATCATGTCAAGATTAATACATATACATGTCTAGTAACAAGCAAGATGTGGTCCATGTCAAAATCAAGTTAACAGGCAAGTTAGGATCCATGGCACCATCAAGACATGTGTATATACTAACAAGGAAAATCCGGAATATTTTCATGTATCTTGTACAAGTAATTAGTATGTATACGTCGAAGTAAATATGATGGAATGTCAAAATCAAGTTAACAGGCAAGTCAAGATCCATGGCACTATCAAGACGTGTATGTACTAATAAGGAAAGTCCGGCATAATTTCGTATATGTTGTACAAGTAACTAGTATGCATGTGTCAATGCAAGTATGATGGAGTATAAAATGTTAGAATGAATGAATTTTCCAAATTCTATAATGATTTCATGGTATGGAAAGTAGCAAAATTTATTAAACCTTACTAATGTATATATATTTCAAGTAAACATGAATTAGCATAAAGGAATTATGACCTAATATAATAGCTTGCATAAAAGAAATATTTTAGTAAATTTAATGTAATACTTATATGAAACTCTCTCTTTAAAACATGATAATGAATAAATAAATAAATGTATATATATACATATTTTCTAACGGTAAGTGGAAAATGATTTTAAAATCATTACATTATACATGAAGAATTTATATGGAAAAATTCAAATGTATATCCAATATGATGAACATTCATAAAGGTAGTTTCTTTGTAATTTCAAAATAAAACATAGTTTAAGTTGTAACTTATAGTTTAAGCATAGGAGATCTTAAATAAAATCACAAATTTAATACATAAACATAGAGTAGAGTGTAAGAATCATATTTTTATATTTAAAATAATCATAGAGAATTTTGTATAAAAATATCACATTTCTAAAATTAAACAAATCAAGATTCTAAGTTAACCATAAACAATTAGAATTAGAAATAAAACATGAGAGGGGATGTGATTTTACTTGCCTTGATAGGTTAAGGAATGTAAATCTATCTTGAGGCTAAAGAACTTCTCTTTTTATTCTTTTTCTCCTCTTTTCTTCTTCTTCTCTTTTCTTCTTCTTCTCTTGAGTTGGAGTAGAAAAAAATAAAAGAAAGAGATTAATGAAAATAAAGGAGAGAAAACAAATGAAAGGAGGGGAAGCAAAAGATATAAATAAAGGAGAGATATGGGGTAACATGATGGTTTGTCATTCTTGACCAAAGGACAAGTATGGTGAAGGAGGTATGGGTGAATAAAAACAAAATAGGAATAGGACAAATGACTAATAATAATAATAGGTTATTAAACTTATTTAAAGCTTTAATTTTAAATTAAACTAATCTAAATAAAATCAAATTTCATCTTTACAAGTCAAAAGAAGGGAGACTAGTAAAAATATGTGTAGGACCCACCGGTGATTAAAATAATATTATTGTAAGTGACTATCTTAAAAATTTTAAGAAAATCACAAAAATATAGAAAAATAAGACAAACACAACACATTCATTTTGGGATTAATCTGATATCAAGAATGTAAGTTATGACGAAATTAGGTTGTTACATTCTACCCTCCTTACAAAAAATTTCGTCCTCGAAATTTAATTTTTTAACTGATTGGAATTATAAGATATCAATCAATTGATATGAATGTGATTATTGAGAAAATAGTTCCAATCAAAATATAGTTGAAAACTAACTTGTCATACTATCTAAACTAGTGGGATAAATAATCAAAAATATATGATGGAAAAAATATCACGAGTCTCACTTATTAAAGTCCTTACGAATAACTGCAATAATTGCCTACAGATCAATTATTGCCACGCCAATAGATAAGACTCATAACAACAAAAGCATATGATTTTAGTTGAAAATCAACTATGGAGCATCTCATAAATCCACTTGCTACAGTTCTAATGATTGACTGTAACTATTGCCGATAGAGAATAAATCTCTATAATTACCATGTCAACTTAATAGGACTCAAATAGCAGAAGTACAAGACTAGATACATAGAAAATCAAAAGATATATATGGTATGGATAAAAGAAGTAGGCAATAAAGAAAATTAACTAATAATAGGACCAAGATAAGATTTCAGATCAAAGAAAATTTTGGACATGTTTATATATGGCAGTAGTCCTAAAGACTTCCTAAATTAACTTAGATCTCTGATACCACTCTGTAACGCCCCATTTTCCGGAGAGATACGAAAACGGAGTGCGTTACCGGCGGGCACGTGTAAGTCGACGTGCACGAGGCCTATAAATATGTAAAAGAAGAAATGAATGGAATTGAATACTAGTAATCAACCAGGATCTTGGAAGTTAGTCTACTGCCATATAAAAGAGAAGATATACATGTCTAAGATAAGCAGCAACAAGTACAATACTGATACAAAAGTTAGAAATAAAGTCCCAAAGGAGTGATACATACCAAACCAAAAATACAAAAGCGGAGGCCTATAAATCTATTGCTGCTCGGTCTGCTCTAGAAAGTACGAATCATGCAGTGGCAGATCCTCGCTCACATCTTCAGTACCTGAGCGTGTGGGGGAGCTCAGGGTCAAACCCGGCAAGTAAAATAATAAGAAGTACGGAGCGTGTAATATAAACAAGTAGGTAAGATATGGGTGTGGATATGAAACTATGCGCATGTGTGGAAAATATTAAATGATCAAGTAATGATATTAAGAAAGAATGTACATGCTATCAAGTATGGAGACTAATGGTGAATAAATAGACTTGTATGGTAGAGAGTATGCAATATGTATTAACAAGTAAAATATGAATTGATGTAAAAAGCATTTGCACATGCATGGTGAACTAATTGGTGAAGAAATAGATCTGTATCGTATGTGATCGATATCAAGTACGGAGACTAATACATATCAAGTCTAGGTTAATATCATATTTTATCTTATATTTGAACTAACTGGTGAAGAAATGACTCGTATCGTGAAAGTACCCGTGCATACCCGGGACCCGGCCAAGATGCTGGCGCTGAACCAGCCGTGCCGCTAAGCACTCAAGCAGATACCGATTACTGAGTAATCGGTCGTCCCATCAACATGGACTAAACAAGAGATGATGGCTCAGTACCACCCGGGCGCCCCCGCGGATGGGCCCCTATTTCGGTTGCGCAACCTATCCTAAACCTTTCACGATACAATATTTGTCCACCCTTTAGTTCTCCCATAACCCAAGATTTCAAGTTATTTTACATGCAAATCAATCCGGAATATGATAAACTAATCATGTCAAGATTAATACATATACATGTCTAGTAACAAGCAAGATGTGGTCCATGTCAAAATCAAGTTAACAGGCAAGTTAGGATCCATGGCACCATCAAGACATGTGTATATACTAACAAGGAAAATCCGGAATATTTTCATGTATCTTGTACAAGTAATTAGTATGTATACGTCGAAGTAAATATGATGGAATGTCAAAATCAAGTTAACAGGCAAGTCAAGATCCATGGCACTATCAAGACGTGTATGTACTAATAAGGAAAGTCCGGCATAATTTCGTATATGTTGTACAAGTAACTAGTATGCATGTGTCAATGCAAGTATGATGGAGTATAAAATGTTAGAATGAATGAATTTTCCAAATTCTATAATGATTTCATGGTATGGAAAGTAGCAAAATTTATTAAACCTAACTAATGTATATATATTTCAAGTAAACATGAATTAGCATAAAGGAATTATGACCTAATATAATAGCTTGCATAAAAGAAATATTTTAGTAAATTTAATGTAATACTTATATGAAACTCTCTCTTTAAAACATGATAATGAATAAATAAATAAATGTATATATATACATATTTTCTAACGGTAAGTGGAAAATGATTTTAAAATCATTACATTATACATGAAGAATTTATATGGAAAAATTCAAATGTATATCCAATATGATGAACATTCATAAAGGTAGTTTCTTTGTAATTTCAAAATAAAACATAGTTTAAGTTGTAACTTATAGTTTAAGCATAGGAGATCTTAAATAAAATCACAAATTTAATACATAAACATAGAGTAGAGTGTAAGAATCATATTTTTATATTTAAAATAATCATAGAGAATTTTGTATAAAAATATCACATTTCTAAAATTAAACAAATCAAGATTCTAAGTTAACCATAAACAATTAGAATTAGAAATAAAACATGAGAGGGGATGTGATTTTACTTGCCTTGATAGGTTAAGGAATGTAAATCTATCTTGAGGCTAAAGAACTTCTCTTTTTATTCTTTTTCTCCTCTTTTCTTCTTCTTCTCTTTTCTTCTTCTTCTCTTGAGTTGGAGTAGAAAAAAATAAAAGAAAGAGATTAATGAAAATAAAGGAGAGAAAACAAATGAAAGGAGGGGAAGCAAAAGATATAAATAAAGGAGAGATATGGGGTAACATGATGGTTTGTCATTCTTGACCAAAGGACAAGTATGGTGAAGGAGGTATGGGTGAATAAAAACAAAATAGGAATAGGACAAATGACTAATAATAATAATAGGTTATTAAACTTATTTAAAGCTTTAATTTTAAATTAAACTAATCTAAATAAAATCAAATTTCATCTTTACAAGTCAAAAGAAGGGAGACTAGTAAAAATATGTGTAGGACCCACCGGTGATTAAAATAATATTATTGTAAGTGACTATCTTAAAAATTTTAAGAAAATCACAAAAATATAGAAAAATAAGACAAACACAACACATTCATTTTGGGATTAATCTGATATCAAGAATGTATGTTATGACGAAATTAGGTTGTTACAATCTGCAGCTTTCGAATCCAGTTTTTCGGAATCGAATGCACATGAGTAGGGCTTTCCACCATCACTTTACTCATGGCAAGATTTCTCGTGGTGATTCCATCCAATGCTTTGGAATCAACTCTGAGGGACGGAAAGATTGGAAAAATCATGTTTTTGCTCTTTTCCATTTCCGGGAGATTTTTTGGTAAGGTGCCTAGTATTCGTCAGCAATTGAATCAATATTCCACATATCCATGCACATAGAATAGTCTCGTCAGCTGTTTTGGGGAATGATTTCGTAGCCCAACTGGCGCTTCCTTGCCTCTTTTGTTTTTGTAGCATCTAGGGTTTGCTTTCATAGGGTTAGTATCCGATTTGGATTGCATCCCGATAGTAAACTGGGCATCGGAGGAGGTTAAATAGTATGACAAATGGGACAAGGAACTGACACAACTTTTTCTTCATCATTATACGAATATGTTGTTCGATGATTAGGTTGTTTTTTTCAATAGTCTGATGTCATATGCCCAGAAGGATCTATCCTAGTCCTTTCCGAACAAATCAACATAAGCTTTCTGCTATAATAGGGTGACCACGGACAGAGAACAAGCTGGGAAAGGTGACGGTTTAGAATCAACATGGCAACAGTAGCAAGTGTTATATAAGGAGCTATGGGCCGGAGAGAAAATGCTCTTTGCCACGAAGGGTTTTTCCGCAATTGAATCAGAAGTGGAAAACCGATGCCGATGGGTTGGTTCAACGCGAATTGGATGCCCCAAGAGAAAGCTTACGCTTATCGAGCCCATCGACGAGGAAGATGTGGTTTTTAATCAGAATCGGCAAAATCCCTTCGTCGTTCTTGCTATGTTGCATCTCTCCTGTCGGTTTGCTAGAATAGATGGGGGCATTACCGTTCTTTGCTAGGACTAGTCGCAGTAGGAGAATGCTTTTATTCTTACCTGTGTACATGAATATGCCTCTCTGACGAGCGTCAGTGCTCTGAGGAGGAGCGTCACGGTGTTCTCGAATGTGCTGTTGCTGCAAGAGAATCCGCAGCTATTGAATCCAGTCTTTCGGAATCGAATGCACATGAATAGGGCTTTCCACCATCACTTTACTCATGGCAGGATTTCTCGTGGTGATTCCATCCAATGCTATGGAATCAACTCTCAGGGATGGAATGATTGGACAAATCATTTTTTTGCCCTTTTCCTTTTCCAGGAGATTTTGTTGGTAATGTTCCTAGTATTCGTCAGCAATTGAATCAATATTCCACATATCCACGCGCATAGAATAGTCTCGTCAGCTGCTTTGGGGAATGAGTTCGTAGCCCAACTGGCGCTTCCTTGCCTCTTTTGTTTTTATAGCATCTAGGGTTTGCTTTCATAGGGTTAGTATCCTATTTGGATTGCATCCCGATAGTAAATTGGGCATCGGAGGAGGTTAAATAGTATGAAAAATGGGAGAAGGAACTGAAACAACTTTTTCTTCATCATTATACGAATATGTTGTTCGATGAATAGGTTGTTTTTTTCAATAGTCTGATGTCATATGCCCAGAAGGATCTATCATGTTCCTTTCCGTACAAATCGACATAGACTTTCTGCTATAATAGGGTAACCACGGATAGAGAACAAGCTTGGGAAGGTGACGGTTTAGAATCCACATGGCCACAGTAGCAAGTGTTATATAAGGAGCTATGGGACGGAGAGAAAAGGCTCTTTGCCACGAAAGGTTTTTCTGCAATTGAATCAGAAGTGAAAAACCGACACCGATGGGTTGGTTCGACGCGAATTGGATGCCCCAAGAGAAGGCTTATGCTTATCGAGCCCATCGACGAGGAAGATATGGTTTTTAATCAGAATCGGCAAAATCGCTTCGTCGTTCTTGCTATGTTGTATCTCTCCTGTCGGTTTGCTAGAATAGATGGGGGTATTACCGCTCTTTGCTAGGACTAGTAGCAGTAGGAGAATGCTTTTATTCTTACCTGTGTACATGAATATGCCTCTCTGACGAGCGTCGGTGCTCTGAGGAGGAGCGTCACGGTGTTCTCGAATGTGCTGTTGCTGCAAGAGAATTCGCAGCTATTGAATCCAGTCTTATGGAATCGAATGCACATGAATAGGGCTTTCCACCATCACTTTACTCATGGCAGGATTTCTCGTGGTGATTCCATCCAATACTATGGAATCTACTCTCAGAGACGGAATGATTGGACAAATCATGTTTTTGCCCTTTTCCTCTTCTGGGAGATTTTGTTGGTAAGGTGCCTAGCATTCGTCAGCAATTCAATCAATATTCCACATATCCACGCACATAGAATTGTCTCGTCAGCTGCTTTAGGGAATGAGTTCGTAGCCCAACTGGCGTTTCCTTGCCTCTTTTGCTTTTGTAGCACCTAGGATTTGCTTTCATAGGGTTAGTATCCGATTTGGATTGCAGCTCGATAGTAAACTGGGCATCGGAGGAGGTTAAATAGTATGACAAATCGGACAAGGAACTGACACAACTTTTTCTTCATCATTATACGAATATGTTGTTCGATGAATAGGTTGTGTTTTTCAATAGTCCGATGTCATATGCCCAGAAGGATCTATCCTGATCCTTTCCGTACAAATTGACATATGCTTTCTGCTATAATAGGGTAACCACGGATATAGAACAAGGACGGTTTAGAATACACATGGCCACAGTAGCATGTGTTATATAAGGAGCTATGCGACGGAGAGAAAAGGCTCTTTGCCACGAAGGGATTTTGCGCAATTGAATCAGAAGTGGAAAACCGATGCCGATGGGTTGGTTCGACGCGAATTGGATGCCCCAAGAGAAGGCTTATGCTTATCGAGCCCATCGACGAGGAAGATGTGGTTTTTAATCAGAATCGGCAAAATTCCTTCGTCGTTCTTGCTATGTTGTATCTCTCCCGTCGGTTAGCTAGAATAGATGGGGGCATTACCGCTATTTGCTAGGACTAGTAGCAGTAGGAGAATGCTTTTATTCTTACCTGTGTACATGAATATGCCTCTCTGACTGGCGTCGGTGCTCTAAGGAGCGTCACGGTGTTCTCGAATGTGCTGTTGCGGCAAGAGAATCCGCAGCTATTGAATCCAGTCTTTCGGAATCAAATGCACATGAATAGGGCTTTCCACCATCACTTTACTCATGGCAGGATTTCTCGTGGTGATTCCATCCAATACTATGGAATCAACTCTCAGGGACGAAATAATTGGACAAATCATTTTTTTGCTCTTTTCCTTTTCAGGGAGATTTTGTTAGTAATGTGCCTAGTATTCGTCTGCAATTGAATCAATATTCCACATATCCACGCACATAGAATAGTCTCGTCAGCTGCTTTAGGGAATGAGTTCGTAGCCCAACTGGCGCTTCCTTGCCTCTTTTGTTTTTGTAGCATCTAGGGTTTGCTTTCATAGGGTTAGTATCCGATTTGGATTGCATCCCGATAGTAAACTATGGATCGGAGGAGGTTAAATAGTATGACAAATCGGACAAGGAACTGACACAACTTTTTCTTCATCATTGTACGAATATGTTGTTCGATGAATAGGTTGTTTTTTTCAATAGTCTGATGTCATATGCCCAGAAGGATCTATCCTGGTCCTTTCCGTCCAAATTGACATAGGCTTTCTGCTATAATAGGGTAACAACGGAAAGAGAATAAGCTGGAGAAGGTGACGGTTTAGAATACACATGGCCACAGTAGCAAGTGTTATATAAGGAGCTATGGGACGGAGAGAAAATGCTCTTTGCCATGAAGGGATTTTCCGCAATTGAATCAGAAGTGGAAAACCAATGCCGATGGGTTGGTTCGACGCGAATTGGATGCCCAAAGAGAAGGCTTATGGTTATCGAGCCCATCGACGAGGAAGATGTGGTTTTTAATCAGAATCGGTAAAATCCCTTCGTCGTTCTTGCTATGTTGCATCTCTCCCGTCGGCTTGCTAGAATAGATGGGGGCATTACCGCACTTTGCTAGGACTAGTAGCAGTAGGAGAATGCTTTTATTCATACCTGTGTACATGAATATGCCTCTCTGACGGGCGTCGGTGCTCTGACGAGGAGCGTCACGGTGTTCTCGAATGTGCTGTTGCTGCAAGAGAATCCGCAGTTATTGAATCCAGTCTTTCGGAATCGAATGCACATGAATAGGGCTTTCCACCATCGCTTTACTCATGGCAGGATTTCTCGTGGTGATTCCATCCAATGCTATGGAATCAACTCTAAGGGACGGAATGATTGGACAAATCATTTTTTTGCCCTTTTCCTTTTCCGGGAGATTTTGTTGGTAATGTGCCTAGTATTCGGAATGATTGGACAAATCATATTTTTGCCCTTTTCCTTTTCCGGGAGATTTTGTTGGTAATGTGCCTAGTATTCGTCAGCAATTGAATCAATATTCCACATATCCACGCGAATAGAATAGTCTCGTCAGCTGCTTTGGGGAATGAGTTCGTAGACCAACTAGCACTTCCTTGCCTCTTTTGTTTTTATAGCATCTAGGGTTTGCTTTCATAGGGTTAGTATCCGATTTGGATTGCATCCCGACAGTAAACTGGGCATCGGAGGAGGTTAAATAGTATGACAAATCGGATAAGGAACTGACACATCTTTTTCATCATTATTATACGAATATGTTGTTCGATGAATAGGTTGTGTTTTTCAATAGTCCGATGTCATATGCCCAGAAGGATCTATCCTGGTCCTTTCCGTACAAATCGACATAGGCTTTCTGCTATAATCGGGTAACCACGGATATAGAATAAGGACGGTTTAGAATACACATGGCCACAGTAGCAAGTATTATATAAGGAGCTATGGGATGGAGAGAAAAGGCTCTTTGCCACGAAGGGATTTTCCGCAATTGAATCAGAAGTGGAAAACCAATGCCGATGGGTTGGTTCGACGCGAATTGGATGCCCCAAGAGAAGGCTTATGCTTATCGAGCCCATCGACGAGGAAGATGTGGTTTTTAATCAGAATCAACAAAATCCCTTCGTCGTTCTTGCTATGTTGCATCTCTCCCGTCGGTTTGCTAGAATAGATGGGGGCATTACCGCTCTTTGCTAGGACTAGTAGCAGTAGGAGAATGCTTTTATTCTTACCTGTGTACATGAATATGCCTATCTGACTGGCGTCGGTGCTCTGAGGAGGAGCGTCACGGTGTTCTCGAATGTGCAGTTGCTGCAAGAGAATCCGCAGCTATTGAATCCAGTCTTTCGGAATCGAATGCACATGAATAGGGCTTTCCACCATCACTTTACTCATGGCAGGATTTCTCGTGGTGATTCCATCCAATGCTATGGAATCAACTCTCAGGGACGGAATGATTGGACAAATCATTTTTTTGCCATTTTCCTTTTCCGGGAGATTTTGTTGGTAATGTGCCTAGTATTCGTCAGCAATTGAATCAATATTCCACATATCCACGCGTATAGAATAGTCTCGTCAGCTGCTTTGGGGAATGAGTTCGTAGCCCAACTAGCGCTTCCTTGCCTCTTTTGTTTTTATAGCATCTAGGGTTTGCTTTCATAGGGTTAGTATCCGATTTGGATTGCATCCCGACAGTAAACTGGGCATCGGAGGAGGTTAAATAGTATGACAAATCGGATAAGAAACTGACACAACTTTTTCTTCATCATTATACGAATATGTTGTTCGATGAATAGGTTGTGTTTTTCAATAGTCCGATGTCATATGCCAAGAAGGATCTATCCTGGTCCTTTCCGTACAAATCGACATAGGATTTCGGCTATAATAGGGTAACCACAGATATAGAACAAGGACGGTTTAGAATACACATGGCCACAGTAGCAAGTGTTATATAAGGAGCTATGGGACGGAGAGAATAGGTTCTTTGCCACGAAGGGATTTTCCGCAATTGAATCAGAAGTGGAAAACCAATGCCGATGGGTTGGTTCGACGCGAATTGGATGCCCCAAGAGAAGGCTTATGCTTATCGAGCCCATCGACGAGGAAGATGTGATTTTTAATCAGAATCGGCTAAATCCCTTCGTCGTTCTTGCTATGTTGCATCTCTCCCGTCGGTTTGCTAGAATAGATGGGGGAATTACCGCTCTTTGCTAGGACTAGTAGCAGTAGGAGAATGCTTTTATTCTTACCTGTGTACATGAATATGCCTCTCTGACTGGTGTCGGTGCTCTGAGGAGGAGCGTCACGGTGTTCTCGAATGTGCTGTTGCTGCAAGAGAATCCGCAGCTTTCGAATCCAGTCTTTCGGAATCGAATGCACATGAGTAGGGCTTTCCACCATCACTTTACTCATGGCAAGATTTCTCGTGGTGATTCCATCCAATGCTATGGAATCAACTCTGAGGGACGGAAAGATTGGACAAATCATGTTTTTGCTCTTTTCCATTTCCGGGAGATTTTTTGGTAAGGTGCCTAGTATTCGTCAGCAATTGAATCAATATTCCACATATCCACGCACATAGAATAGTCTCGTCAGCTACTTTGGGGAATGAGTTCGTAGCCCAACTGGCGCTTCCTTGCCTCTTTTGTTTTTGTAGCATCTAGGGTTTGCTTTCATAGGGTTAGTATCCGATTTGGATTGCATCCCGATAGTAAACTGGGCATCGGAGGAGGTTAAATAGTATGACAAATGGGACAAGGAACTGACACAACTTTTTCTTCATCATTATACGAATATGTTGTTCGATGATTAGGTTGTTTTTTTCAATAGTCTGATGTCATATGCCCAGAAGGATCTATCCTAGTCCTTTCCGTACAAATCGACATAGGCTTTCTGCTATAATAGGGTGACCACGGACAGAGAACAAGCTGGGAAAGGTGACGGTTTAGAATCAACATGGCCACAGTAGCAAGTGTTATATAAGGAGCTATGGGACGGAGAGAAAAGGCTCTTTGCCACGAAGGGTTTTTCCGCAATTGAATCAGAAGTGGAAAACCGATGCCGATGGGTTGGTTCGACGCGAATTGGATGCCCCAAGAGAAGGCTTACGCTTATCGAGCCCATCGACGAGGAAGATGTGGTTTTTAATCAGAATCGGCAAAATCTCTTCGTCGTTCTTGCTATGTTGCATCTCTCCTGTCGGTTTGCTAGAATAGATGGGGGCATTACCGCTCTTTGCTAGGACTAGTCGCAGTAGGAGAATGTTTTTATTCTTACCTGTGTACATGAATATGCCTCTCTGATGGGCGTCGGTGCTCTGACGAGGAGCGTCACGGTGTTCTCGAATGTGCTGTTGCTGTAAGAGAATCCGCAGCTGTTGAATCCAGTCTTTCGGAATCGAATGCACATGAATAGGGCTTTCCACCATCACTTTACTCATGGCAGGATTTCTCGTGGTGATTCCATCCAATGCTATGGAATCAACTCTCAGGGACGGAATGATTGGACAAATCATTTTTTTGCCCTTTTCCTTTTCCGGAAGATTTTTTAGGTAATGTGCCTAGTATTCGTCAGCAATTGAATCAATATTCCACATATCCACGCACATAGAATAGTCTCGTCAGCTGCTTTGGGGAATGATTTCGTAGCCCATTTGGCGCTTCCTTGCCTCTTTTGTTTTTATAGCATTTAGGGTTTGCTTTCATAGGGTTAGTATCCGATTTGGATTGCATCCCGATAGTAAATTGGGCATCGGAGGAGGTTAAATAGTATGACAAATGGGACAAGGAACTGACACAACTTTTTCTTCATCATTATGCGAATATGTTTTTCGATGAATAGGTTATTTTTTTCAATAGTCTGATGTCATATGCCCAGAAGGATCTATCATGTTCCTTTCCGTACAAATCGACATAGACTTTCTGCTATAATAGGGTAACCACGGATAGAGAACAAGCTTGGGAAGGTGACGTTTTAGAATCCACATGGCCACAGTAGCAAGTGTTATATAAGGAGCTATGGGACGGAGAGAAAAGGCTCTTTTCCACGAAAGGTTTTTCTGCAATTGAATCAGAAGTGAAAAACCGACACCGATGGGTTGGTTCGACGCGAATTGGATGCCCCAAGAGAAGGCTTATGCTTATCGAGCCCATCGACGAGGAAGATGTGGTTTTTAATCAGAATCGGCAAAATCCCTTCGTCGTTCTTGCTATGTTGTATCTCTCCCGTCGGTTTGCTAGAATAGATGGGGGCATTACCGCTCTTTGCTAGGACTAGTAGCAGTAGGAGAATGCTTTTATTCTTACCTGTGTACATGAATATGCCTCTCTGACGAGCGTCAGTGCTCTGAGGAGGAGCGTCACGGTGTTCTCGAATGTGCTGTTGCTGCAAGAGAATTCGCAGCTATTGAATCCAGTCTTATGGAATCGAATGCACATGAATAGGGCTTTCCACCATCACTTTACTCATGGCAGGATTTCTCGTGGTGATTCCATCTAATGCTATGGAATCTACACTCAGGGACGGAATGATTGGACAAATCATGTTTTTGCCCTTTTCCTCTTCTGGGAGATTTTGTTGGTAAGGTGCCTAGCATTCGTCAGCAATTCAATCAATATTCCACATATCCACGCACATAGAATAGTCTCGTCAGCTGCTTTAGGGAATGAGTTCGTAGCCCAACTGGCGTTTCCTTGCCTCTTTTGTTTTTGTAGCACCTAGGGTTTGCTTTCATAGGGTTAGTATCCGATTTGGATTGCATCTCGATAGTAAACTGGGCATCGGAGGAGGTTAAATAGTATGACAAATCGGACAAGGAACTGACACAACTTTTTCTTCATCATTATACGAATATGTTGTTCGATGAATAGGTTGTGTTTTTCAATAGTCCGATGTCATATGCCCAGAAGGATCTATCCTGATCCTTTCCGTACAAATCGACATATGCTTTCTGCTATAATAGGGTAACTACGGATATAGAACAAGGACGGTTTAGAATACACATGGCCACAGTAGCATGTGTTATATAAGGAGCTATGCGACGGAGAGAAAAGGCTCTTTGCCACGAAGGGATTTTGCGCAATTGAATCAGAAGTGGAAAACCGATGCCGATGGGTTGGTTCGACGCGAATTGGATGCCCCAAGAGAAGGCTTATGCTTATCGAGCCCATCGACGAGGAAAATGTTGTTTTTAATCAGAATCGGCAAAATCCCTTCGTCGTTCTTGCTATGTTGTATCTCTCCCGTCGGTTAGCTAGAATAGATGGGGGCATTACCGCTATTTGCTAGGACTAGTAGCAGTAGGAGAATGCTTTTATTCTTACCTGTGTACATGAATATGCCTCTCTGACTGGCGTCGGTGCTCTGAGGAGCGTCACGGTGTTCTCGAATGTGCTGTTGCGGCAAGAGAATCTGCAGCTATTGAATCCAGTCTTTCGGAATCAAATGCACATGAATAGGGCTTTCCACCATCACTTTACTCATGGCAGGATTTCTCGTGGTGATTCCATCCAATGCTATGGAATCAACTCTGAGGTACGGAATGATTGGACAAATCATGTTTTTGCCCTTTTCCTTTTCCGGGAGATTTTGTTGGTAATGTGTCTAGTATTCGTCAGCAATTGAATCAATATTCCACATATCCACGCACATAGAATAGTTTCGTCAGCGGCTTTATGGAATGAGTTCTTAGCCCAACTGGCGCTTCCTTGCCTCGTTTGTTTTTGTACCATCTAGGGTTTGCTTTCATAGGGTTAGTATCCGATTTGGATTGCATCCCGATAGTAAACTGGGCATCGGAGGAGGTTAAATAGTATGACAAATCGGACAAGGAACTGACACAACTTTTTCTTCAACATTGTACGAATATGTTGTTCGATGAATAGGTTGTTTTTTTCAATAGTCTGATGTCATATGCCCAGAAGGATCTATCCTGTTCCTTTCCATACAAATTGACATAGACTTTCTGCTATAATAGGGTAACCACGGATAGAGAGCTTTCATAGGGTTAGTATCCGATTTGGATAGCATCCCGATAGTAAACAGGGCATCGAAGAAGGTTAAATAGTATGACAAATCGGACAAGGAACTGACACACCTTTTTCTTCATCATTGTACGAATATGTTGTTCGATGAATAGGTTGTTTTTTTCAATAGTCTGATGTCATATGCCCAGAAGGATCTATCCTGGTCCTTTCCGTACAAATTGACATAGGCTTTCTGCTATAATAGGGTAACCACGGACAGAGAACAAGCTGGGGAAGGTGACGGTTTAGAATCCACATGGCCACAGTAGCAAGTGTTATATAAGGAGCTATGAGACGGAGAGAAAAGGCTCTTTGCCACGAAGGGTTTTTCCGCAATTGAATCAGAAGTGGAAAACCGATGCCTATGGGTTGGTTCGACGCGAATTGGATACCCCAAGAGAAGGCTTATGCTTATCGAGCCCATCGACGAGGAAAATGTTGTTTTTAATCAGAATCGGCAAAATCCCTTGGTCGTTCTTGCTATGTTGTATCTCTCCCGTCGGTTAGCTAGAATAGATGGGGGCATTACCGCTATTTGCTAGGACTAGTAGCAGTAGGAGAATGCTTTTATTCTTACCTGTGTACATGAATATGCCTCTCTGACTGGCGTCGGTGCTCTGAGGAGCGTCACGGTGTTCTCGAATGTGCTGTTGCGGCAAGAGAATCCGCAGCTATTGAATCCAGTCTTTCGGAATCAAATGCACATGAATAGGGCTTTCCACCATCACTTTACTCATGGCAGGATTTCTCGTGGTGATTCCATCCAATGCTATGGAATCAACTCTCAGGGACGGAATGATTGGACAAATCATGTTTTTGCCCTTTTCCTTTTCCGGGAGATTTTGTTGGTAATGTGCCTAGTATTCGTCAGCAATTGAATCAATATTCCACATATCCACGCGCATAGAATAGTCTCGTCAGCTGCTTTGGGGAATGAGTTCGTAGCCCAACTGGCGCTTCCTTGCCTCTTTTGTTTTTATAGCATCTAGGGTTTGCTTTCATAGGGTTAGTATCCGATTTGGATTGCATCCCGACAGTAAACTGGGCATCGGAGGAGGTTAAATAGTTTGACAAATCGGATAAGGAACTGACACAACTTTTTCTTCATCATTATACGAATATGTTGTTCAATGAATAGGTTATGTTTTTCAATAGTCCGATGTCATATGCCCAGAAGAATCTATCCTGGTCCTTTCCGTACAAATCGGCATAGGCTTTCTGCTATAATAGGGTAACCACGGACATAGAACAAGGACGGTTTAGAATACACATGGCCACAGTAGCAAGTGTTATATAAGGAGCTATGGGACGGAGAGAAAAGGCTCTTTGCCACGAAGGGATTTTCCACAATTGAATCAGAAGTGAAAAACCGATGCCTATGAGTTGATTCGACCCGAATTGGATGCCCCAAGAGAAGACTTATGCTTATCGAGCCCATCGACGAGGAAGATGTGGTTTTTAATCAGAATCGGTAAAATCCCTTCGTCGTTCTTGCTATGTTGTATCTCTCCCGTCGGTTTGCTAGAATAGATTGGGGTATTACCGCTCTTTGCTAGGACTAGTAGCAGTAGGAGAATGCTTTTATTCTTACCTGTGTACATGAATATGCCTCTCTGACTGGCGTCAGTGCTCTGAGGAGGAGCGTCACGGTGTTCTCGAATTTGCTGTTGCTGCAAGAGAATCCGCAGCTATTGAATCCAGTCTTTCGGAATCGAATGCACATGACTAGGGCTTTCCACCATCACTTTACTCATGGCAGGATTTCTCGTGGTGATTCCATCCAATACTATGGAATCAACTCTCAGGGATGGAATGATTGGACAAATCATGTTTTTGCCCTTTTCCTTTTCCGGGAGATTTTGTTGGTAATGTGCCTAGTATTCGTCAGCAATTGAATCAATATTCCACATATCCACGCGCATAGAATAGTCTCGTCAGCTGCTTTGGGGAATGAGTTCGTAGCCCAACTGGCGCTTCCTTGCCTCTTTTGTTTTTATAGCATCTAGGGTTTGCTTTCATAGGGTTAGTATCCGATTTGGATTGTATCCCGACTGTAAACTAGGCATCGGAGGAGGTTAAATAGTATGACAAATCGGATAAGGAACTGACACAACTTTTTCTTCATCATTATACGAATATGTTGTTCAATGAATAGATTGTGTTTTTCAATAGTCCGATGTCATATGCTTAGAAAGATCTATCCTGGTCCTTTCCGTACAAATCGACATAGGCTTTCTGCTATAATAGGGTAACCACGGACATAGAACAAGGACGGTTTAGAATCCACATGGCCACAGTAGCAAGTGTTATATAAGGAGCTATGGGACGGAGAGAAAAGGCTCTTTGCCACGAAGGGTTTTTCCGCAATTGAATCAGAAGTGGAAAACCGACGCTGATGGGTTGGTTCGACGCGAATTGGATGCCCCAAGAGAAGGCTTATGCTTATCGAGCCCATCGACGAGGAAGATGTGGTTTTTAATCAGAATCGGCAAAATTCCTTCGTCGTTCTTGCTATGTTGTATCTCTCCCTTCGGTTTGCTGGAATAGATAGGGGCATTACCGCTCTTTGCTAGGACTAGTAGCAGTAGGAGAATGCTTTTATTCTTACCTGTGTAAATGAATATGCCTCTCTGACAGGCGTCGGTGCTCTGACGAGGATCGTCACGGTGTTCTCGAATATGCTGTTGCTGCAAGAGAATCCGCAGCTATTGAATCCAGTCTTTCGGAATCGATTGCACATGAATAGGGCTTTCCACCATCACTTTACTCATGGCAGGATTTCTCGTGGTGATTCCATCCAATGCTATGGAATCAACTCTCAGGGATGGAATGATTGGACAAATCATGTTTTTGCCCTTTTCCTTTTCCGGGAGATTTTGTTGGTAATGTGCCTAGTATTCGTCAGCAATTGAATCAATATTCCACATATCCACGTACTGAATCAATATTCCACATATCCACGCACATAGAATAGTCTCATCAGCTGCTTTAGGGTTAGTATCTGATTTGGATTGCATCCCGATAGTAAACTGGGCATCGGAGGAGGTTAA